>JAMPIV010008488.1:0-715000 GCA_024509875.1 Oreohelix idahoensis | reverse complement strand
TTGTGGAGATCTTGACAGGTCTTGTTATAGATGCCCATGTGCTTTCAAAATACTGTCAGACATGTGCTGCAACTGGTTCTTGGTACCAGAAGGAAGCCCCGGGAAACTTCAGCAAATGGAAAGAGGAGCATGTGAAGCAAGGATGTGATATAAATTTTGAAGGTATTTACTTCAGAATCTTATTTTTGATTTCTCCTTCTCCTTGTCTAAAAATTTAAACTGATCTAATTTTAATTTCTCCATAAGTATCAGTTTTAGTAACATAATTTATTACTTACATGTGTTTGCTTTGCTTCCATTGTACTACATTTGCTTCTACATTGTAAAGGAAAGTGTTCAATGTCTGCTTACATCATTATTTTAAGTGTTACTAATTCATACCTTTTCTTCTTTCTAGGAAGTTCAGGTGTAATGGAGGCTGAGGCAGCTAGTGTTTTATGGAGCCGGTCTGTGACACGACACAAATTTCGCTACACCACCATGTTAAGTGATGGTGATAGCAAAGCCTTCAATAGGGTCATGGAAATTAAACCATATGGCCCTAATGTTGAAATCATCAAAGAAGAGTGTATTAACCATGTAGGAAAAAGAATGATTACAGCTCTTCGTAATTTAGTTGCTGATTGCCGCAAGCAAAAAGTTACGCTTGGAGGCCGTGGCCGTCTGACAGATACAGCTATCCGAAAGCTTGGCATTTATTATTCCAGGGCTATCAGGCAACATGCTACTGCAGCTGATATGAAGAACGCTATTATGGCTAGCCTACATCATTGCTATTCAACTGATGATTATCCCCAGCATCAGTTTTGTCCTACTGGCCAAGACTCTTGGTGTTTCTATAAAGCAGCCTTATCTAGGAATGAGTATGCTTTTGGGCATCAAAAACGTATACATACGCCCCTGGACTTTAAGCTGTTGAACAGACATTTGACACCAGTGTATGACAGGCTGACAAATCTGAAACTGTTGAGTCGCTGTGAAAGAAAGGCTACCCAAAACTCCAATGAGAGCCTTCATTCAGTTATTTGGAGTAAAATGCCAAAGCATATCTTCCATTCACGAAAGCGCGTTGAATTCTGCCTTCTAAGTGCAGTTGCTGAATTTAATGACGGACCTGAGGCTGCTATATTTTTCAAGAAAGTCCTGGGGCTAAATACTGGAAAAGAGGCTTATCAACTGTGTGGTGAATTGGGAAATAAATATATTTATAGGGGACTTAGTGTACTGAATGAGATCAGCTGTGAAGGTCTCTGAAGATAATAAATTTGGTGTGTATACAGAAGACCTTACTTGCTACCACATTTCGATCTCAATCAGACTTATTCTTGAATAATGAATAATAGCTTCGTTAAGTGTCTACGGTTATGATAGTGATGAAGTGTAAGTATATAACAACCAACTGACATATACACAATTGCTTTAATAATTTCCACAATTTACAGCACTTTGACAATCACAAACACATAACACTCTAAAAGACTATCTTATTAAGTCAAGGGTTAAGTTTTTAAAATGTATTAATGATCTTTCAATATCTTTCCTGATTCTATTGTATTTGTGAATCAGGAATCACAATAAACATGTAATCACAATATTTATATACAAGTATTTATACACTGGATATTTATCCAGTCATAGACTGTTATAGCAATATGAGTGTGGTGTTGTTGTGTAATATTATGAGGTAATACTGTCATTAATAGCTAGACTGTTGGTTGTCATCATGACTTCATGTGTTTGTTACTGGTGGAAATCTTATTGAAGGATTCACAGATTCTGTTTCTTTAAAATTTCTGTCCCTTTTTATATAATAAAGTTCAGTTCAGGGTTATTTTATTCAAGGTTGAGTCTTTTCGTCCTGACAAGCTCTTATCTCATAATGCAGTTGCAGGAAACCTGTATCCTCTGCTCGCTTGCTTCTCAGTTTGATAGTAAGATAGACAATGGCCGCTATCTTGTGCAAGGAGTCTGCTGCCAGCTTTCTGGATCACGCAGTACTCAGACCGGACGATGCAATATCACCATCTATACCACGGTCCCTGAAATGAGAAGGTTGTGCCTCCTTCTTCATAACTAATATACAATTATTATTCCACACTGAAGTACATGACAGTACAAACATAAAGTTCAGCGCTTTAGGCCAACTGCTAGCTTTTCATGTGACAATATACACCAGTATTCCTCTCCCTAATGGTTACAACGCCTCTGCAATTCCAGCTGTAATCCCTTCCATACAATAGGATAGGTGTTATGTTACTATATGGCAATCCAATATATAAATATGCAGTTATACTCCTCTCTGACAAGCTTTTACATGGTGGAGCAATATCTAGGCTTTGCCTCATGTTTGCTACTGAACCACACACATACAGACATAAATTATCATTTCACATTCAATTTTCATATAAAATACAGATTAAAAATGTCTAGCTTACCACAATTCGTAAGGAAATACACACTAAAGATGACTGACACAGTTTGATCTTCGGTATGTTCCAGGCTGCTATCATATATTTAATTTTGAATAACACAGCCTGTTCTCATCTCTCACAATGTGTAACGATATGGCGTCCCCTCTAAGATTTCTTCTGCCAATATCCAGTGTATTGACCAATCGTTTTGAATATTTTCAAAAGAGTACACAGTCATTCCACTATTTTCATTCACTTTTACTCCGTTTCTAGGCATTTATTTGTTATTCATGGGTCACCCAATTAAATTTCTTTTAACTTCAAAGTTCAGCCAATGGCCTCCCTCGTACTATCTTAGACTTCCTGTCACTACTATGTTTCACAAAATTCAGGGAATTCCATCCCAAGCAGATATGACCAAACCTGACAGTATCTCTGTTCTCTATATGTTTTATTGTCAATACCTAATTATCTAATGGACTTTTTAGATAATTTATTACATATTCCTAGTCCCCTAGCCTTCCTGTACACGAATATATGCTTTTTAAGGGGCTAAGTGGGGTAGTTAAGAATACGATCTTTTTTCGATGTTAAGTGTTTAATTTCAACTACCACCTGTTCAATCCTTTACGACTGTACTATCAGTATAAAGTCAGGAGCCCTACGTAAAATATCAGGTTTCCTAATAAGAATTAAACCTGTTTTCAAAACCTAACATCGTATCGTTAGTTTTTTTCATCACTGTTTATTTGAAAAATCTGGCCATGCACTGCATGCGAGTTGGTTTATTTTTTAAACACACGGTGAGCTGCTTGTGTGACCGTGTTCCACAGTCCGTCTATCTCTCTCTCTCTCTTC
This sequence comes from Oreohelix idahoensis, assembly GCA_024509875.1. Taxonomy (NCBI): domain Eukaryota; kingdom Metazoa; phylum Mollusca; class Gastropoda; order Stylommatophora; family Oreohelicidae; genus Oreohelix; species Oreohelix idahoensis. The sequence continues at coordinate 711,731 of JAMPIV010008488.1, read as the reverse complement.
TTCTAAGCCCGTCTGTCTTTCCAAGGCTAACCTTGTGCGCGATTTTGCACTAATGTTAGTTTTTAAAATCAAGGTCGTCTAGAAGATTTTACTACACATTCTATTTTTAGAACTACGGTTATCGCCGTATCGTTTAGTCTAAGCATTTTATTTATGAATGAACGAATTAGGACAAGTAGGATTCTTGTGTTAGCCATTACGGCGTTATACAACGAAGGCGTTATCTATACTGGGAAAGCACGGGTCTTTCTCCATTCTTCTTCCTATCGTATTATTTCGTTCGGCTTTACATTTATGTTCTAATTTATATATGGGTATTAGAACAGACTGGCAGGAGCAAGAAAGCGTAAACGTCTCGTGCTCAGCTCTAAAACGGCAGAAAACTGCACTAAGAAAAGGAACCAAATTAGGCACACATCTCAACAGAAATCCAGACAAGAAGCTGCAGAGGAAGCTGGATATATGGCCGGTATGTTCTGAATGACAAGTAAGTTATTTTTTTGCTGTAGTATTACATACTTATTTAATTGTTGTCTTCTTATGTATAAAAATGCGGTTTTCTCATAATCTATTTTTTAATCCTAATTTTCTTATAACTTCCACACTTATGTAAGAATTGGAACATATATTGCCCATAATCTTTTAAAACTTTTTATGTGATGGATTTTAAGTATCTGATCAAATTTTTGGTTAATTGACAATAGTAATGTAAAATTTAGTAAAATTTGTTACTATTGTTAGACACTATTTTCAAAGTCCTACAACTTTTTTTTGTATTAACGTTATCAAAAATCCACCAATAGAAAAGTTTTAACATATAATGATAAACGTTGTGTTCATATTTGGTATTCATAGCTTAATAAATAAAAAAGCCTTAGCAAATTGAAATAGAACAAAGAATCCAATATTGCTCAGCTCTAAAACGGCAGAAAACTGCGCTAAGACTAGGAAGGAAATTAGGCACAAATTTCAACAGAAAGCCAGATAGGAAGCTGCAGAGGAAGCTGGCTATGCTACCAGTATGTTCTAAATGACAAGTAAGCAATTTTTCAGGGGCAATATTACAGACTTATTTAATTGTAGTCTATTTATGGAGAAAAAATGCGATTTTCTCAAAATCTAATTTTCTCATCCTAATTTCCTTAAAACTTCCACACTTATGTGTTAATTGACATAAAAATTGGCACATATGTTGCCCATAATCTTTTAAAACGTTTGTATTGTTGGATTTTGAGTATCTGATCAAACTTTTGATTTATTGCAAAAAGTAATGTAAAATTTATCAAAATTTGTTACTTTTTTTAGACACTATATTCAAATTCCTACAACTTTTTTTGTATTAAAGTTATCAAAAATCCAGCAATAGAAAAGTTTTAAAATATAATGATTAACGTTGTGTTCATATTTGGTATTCATAGCTTAATAAATAAAAAAGCCTTAGCAAATTGAAATAGAACAATAGAATCCAATATCGCCGCCGTTTCTATGGCAACCAGTAGTGCAGTGCCATAAAACTCTTCATTTTTCTTATCTAGTATTGATATAGGTTAAGTCTGTGCATTTTCATTGAAATACAGCAATTAATAACGAAAATAGCATTTCAGTGTAGCCCCTGACCCTTAAAGCTGATGTGCGCACCAAAATATATGTTTATTCCATCAAAGCCCATGTGCGCAACAAAAGATATGTGACATCTATATATATATATATATATATATATATATATATATATATATATATATATATATATATATATATATATATATATATATATATATATATATATAATATAAATTATATAATTTTATAATTATGTAATTGTAATATATAAAATTATAAAAAATTATATAATAAAAATTATATAATATAATGAAATTTTATATTTGTCTCTATTTTGGCTTCCTTATCTTCTATGTTTTGTTTAATCTTTTCAGTAAGTGAGTAGTCTATGATTCGTCTATGATCTCATATTTTATATATATATATATATATTATATATATATATATATATATATATATATATTATATATATATATATATATATATATATATATATATATATATATATATATATATATATATATATATATATATATATATATATATATATATATATATATATATAATATATATATATATATATATATATATATATATATATATATATATATAATAAAACTATAATAAAATTGTAATTAATTTTGATTATTTTATTTTATAAGGTAGTATGTTTTGCTAAGTGTTGCAATTCGTACAGAATATTTGTTGCTAAATAGTGAAATTCTAACAGAATTTAAAATTCAACGGAGTATGTGTTAAAAATTCACGCTACTGATTCTATTCAATAAAACGGTAAGTAAACTAGTTTTCTTCTTTTTGTTTTGTTAGTTGAAATACAAAGAATAGTACAAATATGTGCTACTGTATTTGCATCTAATTTTATTTCAAATTATTAGTTAACCTAAACGAAAATGCATATTAGGTCTGAAACTCGTGATTGGGTCCATTTTCCTGCTATTCGGGTACAGCCGAAAATGGCGGCCAAATTTTAGTTGGCGTAACTCTTATATGATAAAGGGGCACTAGTCAGGCCTATTGAAATGAAGGGCCACCGGTAAATGTTTGCCATGATAGATGTCATTCAAGTGCTCACGAAACCTGTCTGCCAAACGCCTGCCAGTTTCACCAATATAGGTAATGCCACACCTCTTGCAGATGATAGCATAAATCAGGTTTCTGGATTCGCACGTGAAAGACTCTCTAATGATAAATTTTCCTTTCGTGATGATATTGTTATCAAGCCGGCAGACAAAGGTGGTGCTGTGGTTGTTTGGCGTAAGGACTTATACATTCACGAAGGAGTTACACAGCTAGGTAACACCACCTTTTACTCACCTTGTTCTGGTGACGCTACAGTCCGTAATAATCTTACTGTTTATGAGACTATCTGTGGCCTGGTTCATGATGATCTTCTTCCTTCTGGTGCTTTATCTCTCCATATTTTTGATAGTAGTCTTGGTAAGCCTTCCTTTTACATGCTTCCTAAGGTGCATAAAATTGCTAACCCTGGTAGGCCTATTGTTTCAGCCTGTTCTTGTCCCGCTGAACGTATTTCTGAATTCCTTGATAGTATTTTCCAGCCTTTAGTCGCCAATCTGCCTTCTTATTTGAAAGACACTACTCATGCTATCACTACTTTTGATTCGATCAGATTCACGCCTGATCGTACTTACCGTCTTTTCCTCCTAGATGTTTGTTCCCTTTATACTTCTATTCCACATGCTGATGGTCTCAAGGCACTCCAAATTTTTTCTCGACCAGCGTACTGATCTTACTATAAGTACTGGTCCGCTTCTTCGCCTTGCTGAGTTGGTTCTTATTCTCAACTCTTTTGAGTTTAATGGCCAATTCTTCAACCAAATCAGTGGCGTCGCTCGGTACTAAGATGGGCCCCAGTTACGCTTGCCTGTTTATGGGCCACTTTGAATATTTGGTCTTTCAAAGTTATGATGGACCAATACCCGAGTTTTACCGCCGCTATATTGATGATGGTATTGGCATTACAGACATGTCTGAGGTAGACCTCCGTCGATTTATTGACTATGTTGGTAATTTCAATCCTGCCATCAAATTCACTTCTGAAATCTCTACGACCTCAGTGAACTTCCTTGACATCACTGTGAATATTAGCCCTACTTGTCTTAAAACGTCTGTCTATTATAAGGCTACTGACGCTCATGGCTTCCTTCTTTATACTTCATCTCATCCTCTTAGTTGTAAAAATTCCATTCCCTTTTCTCAACTTCTTCGCTTGCGTCGGTTATGTCATGATGACGATGATTTTCATCAGCGAGCTCAAGAGATGCTCGAGTTCTTTCGCCGACGTCTTTATCCAGAACATGTTTTATCTGATGCTCTTAATCGTATCACACGCGTCACTCGTCAGACGGCACTCACTACTAAACCTTCTGTCCAATCTGACAGACTCAAACTGGTTCTAACTTTCCATCCTCACTGTCTGGCGGTGAAGAGAATTCTGTTTCGACATCTGCCTATTCTCCACTCTGATCCTGATACCAAAGAGTTGTTTCGTGATACACCTTTGGTAGCATATTGTAGGGATAGGAATTTTAGGGATATTCTTGTACACAGTCGCTTGCGACATACTAGCCCTTCATACTTTGGTACTAAACCGTGCCAACGCCGGATATGTAAGAGCTGTCCGTTTGTAATCCAAACTCAGATAGTCACTTTTCTGATAGGAAAATTTATCATTAGAGAGTCTTTCACGTGCGAATCCAGAAACCTGATTTATGCTATCATCTGCAAGAGGTGTGGCATTACCTATATTGGTGAAACTGGCAGGCGTTTGGCAGACAGGTTTCGTGAGCACTTGAATGACATCTATCATGGCAAACATTTACCGGCGGCCCTTCATTTCAATAGGCCTGACCATTCAGGTAATTCCGATATTCATGTTACTGCCATCCTTTCATGTGCCGGTAATGACAAGACTCGCTTTTTGTTGGAGAATCGTCTTATTTTTAAAATGGGCGTTTTAGCTCCTGATGGCTTGAATATCCAACATCATTTTGCATAAATTCTGGTAGCTTTTCTCTTGTTCATTCTTGATTCGTTGTCTTTTAGATCTATCTTCTTATGTTTTTGTTTTGGTTCATTTCGTATCCTTTTATATCTTTTGTTTTGTCGCTATCATACGTCACTTCCTTGCGATTTCTGTGACGGAATACTACGGCTTTCTTTCACAGTATCTTCGGATCGAGCTCAGTGAACTTTTACTTGTTCCAAAGTTTTGTTAATTCTCTTTTTTTTTGTTTCGTTGATTATTTACTTTCTTGTTTCGGTATTTCTTTTAGATTTTACGATTTTTTTGGTATTATTATTGTTCTTTTTTTCTCTCATCACTGTTGTTGTTTACTTTTTCCATCTGCTTGTATCGCCCATTTGTTGTATATTTCTCATCATCGTATGTTTTTGTAGTACCTATATGTAATTCTTGTCCTTGTCACCTGTTTGTAACTGTGGCTGATGAAGGGTAAAACCCGAAACGTCCCTTGTTTTTTGTGAACCGTTATGTGTAAAACTGATTCAATACCGTTTTATTGGTTTAAATACTTATGTGGTATAATTGGGAATGAAACAACCACAGATGGACATAACAATAGTTTTTGAGTGTACAGTCAAGGCAAGAGACAAACTGTTTGAGATCCATTACAACCAATCTTCTGTAGGATGCTATGCTAGATTTAATCTGATCTGAGCACAGAAAACTGCTGCCACATGCAAGCATGGCCACTTAATTTATCATATATATTCTCAAAACAAGCGGGTTTGTTGCAAGACACCAGTATCCTTTTGAATACTATAAATATAAAATAATAAATCTGCAGTGTTTAAAATTTTTAAAATACCTATCAAATCTCCTATGTCTTCAATTACAGCTTCTTCTACTATGTCCTCTGGTGCTGTATCAGGTTTAGGAAATGAATCAGCAGAGGCAGTAAAAGACACGTCAGACGAAGAGGGTGTAGTTGATTTAATGACACTTGTAACTTCAGCTTGACCTTTTGCTGTGGACAGCAACCGAGACAGAGTTGGAGCAGCTGTGAGGGAACAGAAACAAGCAAACAGACAAATGCAAGTTGGTTTAGTACTTAGACTGGTGTAAACACACAGAGAATGTGTTTACAATGTTTATCCCACTGGAAACAGAGCAATTACTAATCAAAATCAAATAACGTGAGTGATGATGCCTGTGGTATAATGCCTCTTCTTCCAGATGCAGTTTAGGACTGTTGAAAGTTTCTTTTCCGCTTGCATGCTTAGACCTACTAGCATTTCACTTACCCATCTATTCCTGATGACTCTGAAGCACAGCTTGTGTGGTCAAGGATCAGCTACTCATCAATGGTGGCTTTTTTCATGTCTGCTGGGACAATATGTGGTTTGCACTGGCAGTGTTCCATAAGTGCATTTGCAGTTGTTTCCCACTGTGACCACGATGTCACTGTACTTTACTGTGATTTGTTTGTTGTTGTAAATTTCTTTGTTGTTCAAGGCCCTGACTAGTTTCCACAATTTAGCTTAAGATCATCTATGTGTTCTATACAGCAATCTCTTGTCTGTTTTAACATTCTTACGTTTTGCACAGACGGCCTTGAGTAAGATATTGGCTTCAGCCATTTTTCTCTCTGTGCAGTGTTTCTGGCCTGTGTTACTTCATCCTCAGGCTTTTAGTTCTTCTGTCCATTATGATTTATAATCTACCTTGCCCACTGAGAAATAGACTCAGCAGCTGCTCGCAGTATTGCCTTGTTAAAACTTTCAACCACTGCTGTCATCTTGTTGTTACGTGTTAATTGTCTCACAATAAATATATGCCGGTGCTATACATTTATACCATAGATTTGTATCTGATTTTGGGTATCCCCATCTTTCAGAATGATTGTTGAGTACTGCTATGCCCTCAGAGCACTTTAGTGCCATAATTGTAAGCAATAAATCTTTGGAGGATCCTATAGATTTATTAATTATGTATTTTTTTCTGCTGGATGATTGTTGGTGTATACAGATAACTTACTACTTGGAGTTGAGATGCATGTAAGTTCATGACCTACATCAAGTCAGAAGGTCTGAAAACCTCAATTGAGACTTTGTGGTTTGTTGCTGAGGTATGAGTTTTGCTGCAAATATAGCAGACTTAAAACCATTTGAAACTTGGCAAAAATTGGCAGAAGGATGTGGAAATATAAGAAACTCGAAGACTGGGAATCTCATCTGTATAGTTTTACAAAAATGTTATTGAACTTAATGTATAATATAAGGCAGCATGGACTTAATAAATTGTTCCCTACAAGCAAGCTCCTAAGCACAGCCTCAAAATATGATCTACAAGACAGATATGTCAAATTTTCAAAAGAATTTTCAAAAATTATCTTACTTCCAAGACCAAGAGCAGTTATAGTCTCTATCATGGCTTCTTCTTCTTCTTTGATCCTTAGCCGCAGACTGTCAAAGCAGTCAGTAGCCATCACATCTGGTGGCGTCTTGTAGGGCAGGAACAAATTGCTTCCACTTTGTTTGGTCAGCAGCCATCCTTCGTACAGTGCCCCAACTCTGGTTCATTCTTTGCATCTCAGCCTTCACAGTTCTCCGCCAAGTTGTTTTTGGTCAGCCTCTCTTTCGCTTTCCTTCTGGGGTCCATAGCATTGCTGTTCTTGTAATGGCATCAGGGTCCCTTCTGAGGATGTGGCCAACCCAACTCCAGCATCTGCCAGCTATGATGGTGTGCATGTCCTCTTGGTTACTCTGAATAAGTAGTTCTTGGTTGGTGATGGTATTCGGCCAAAAGATTCAGTGAATTTTTCTTAGGCACACTGTGTAGAAAGAGGTCAATTTCGACATTTCCTTCTCTGTTACTCTCCAGCATTCCGCATCATAGAGAAACACAGAAAGTGTACAGCTCTCATATAATATTAATTTGGTGTTTGTGCTGTACTGGGAAGTCTTCCAGACGCCGTCGAGACCAGCAAAGGCTGCCCTAGCTTTATTCATTCTGCTGTTGATGTCCTAGCCCGTTCTGCCGTCTGGTGTCACCATGCATCCCAAGTATGCAAATGTGCATACTGCTCCAGCCCCTGGTTCCCCACGGTTATTGGCTCAGGACTGCCCACACTGAGTGGTGTCATGACACCTGTCCTCTTCAGACTGTTGACAGACCCACCCGCTGACTACATCCACTCAGTCCATTGGTTTTCTCCTGGATGCGCCGATGCAAACGTGCGAGCAACGCATTGCCATCCACATACTCCAGGTCCTCCAGTGCAGAAAACACCGTCCATCCAACTCCTCCTGGACCGGCGCACCACCCAGTCCACGACTGTCAAAAATAAAGTTGTTGACAAGGGGCATCCCCGCCGCACTCCTGCCTTCAACTCGAAAGTTAGGTTGCCCAACCCAACACTGCATGCAAAGTCAGAATAGAGGCTTTCCATAATGGAAACAATGCAGCTAAGAACCCCACAAGCTCTCAGCATCCTCCACAGGCTGTCCCTGTGCACGCCATCAAAAGCTCCCTCAAAATCAACAAAGCCAATGTATAGCCGTCTGTCACTCCAAGCACTGCTCTACAATGTTCCCGAGGGTGAATATATGATCTGCACATCTTCTGTTCTTTCTGAATCCCGCTTGTTCTTTCCTCAGTTTATGGTCTACTGCTTTTGAAATTCTCAGGATAATTATCCTGCCTAGTATTTTACTGGGAACTGAGAGGAGAGTAATTCCTCTCCAGTTGTTGCAGTCTGCAAGGTCGCCCTTCTTGGGAAATTTGACAATTATTACTGTACTCCACTCCGTTGGTGTTGTCTCTGTTTTCCAGACTTGTGCAAATAGTGGTTCTAATAGTTCTGCTGCTAGTTCAGGGTCTGCCTTGAATAACTCCACATTTAAATTGTCGTGACCAGGCGCTTTTCCATTCTTTAACCCTTTGATAGCTGTGATGATTTCTTCTCTTCATGGAATGTCTGTATTTACGTCTAGGTCATTTTCAGCCTCAGGAACATTCAGCTGTCTCTGGTGGTTCCTTATTCAGTGTTTCTCTGAAGTGCTCTGCCCATCTTGTTTCCTGCCCCTGTGCTGTGCTGATGAGATTTCCTTGCTTGTCTTTTACTAATGTTATTTTGTTTGCACCTCGTTTTCCGCTGATAGTTTTAGTTATTTTATAAATTGTGCTTTGTTCATTTCTCAGTGCTACCTCTTCTGCCTGCCTTGCAAGGTCATTCAGAAATTTCCTTTTCCACACAGCTAAATATCAAATGTCACCTCCTGATGTCAAACCTCCATTCTCAATTATGTAACTGAATGACTTCCTCTATGAAGAAACTCGCTTCATTATTTTTAAAATACACAAAGAAACGAAAACTCCACACTACATATGAAAATATCCATCACAACTTGTAGATGCACAACTTGTGCATATGCACACATACATGCACAGTGCAGAAAATTATGCGAGTCATTTCAAATCAAATCTACATCACTTTAAAGAGCAACTCCAAGATTTTAATTCATGTTTGCACAAAAGAAATAATTTTCTAAACTGCTTTGGAACAATTACTACAGATACTGCTGAATGAAACTCCAAAACACAAAACACTTTTCCCCGCTGAATTGTCATTTTAAGTTTCCTCTTTGAGTGTTGTCAGTTTTCTGCACGATGCAGGCTAGCATCTGGCTAAAGTTCACTGCCAACTCACGGAAGTGTGTGGATCAAAAATCATATCATGGATCAAAATCATATCAAGGAAACAGGAAAGTGTTGGGTACAGTCCCATGATAACAGCAGGAGAGAAGGTGCAGCCCTCAATACCTAGAGGACAGACCTTCAAAGCGAGTAGCAATCTGGGTGCACAAGCATATTCTCTATGTAAGAAAATGTCTGGTGCATTGAAAATATGACAAGGAATGACAGATGCATTAGATTCTCATACATATTGCAAAACAGCTCAACATCTCACTAGGTAATGGCTGCTTATATTCTTTGTTCTTTTTACTGTACCGGATGCTGCCACTCATGCATCTCGTTTTCCTGGTGCCTAATCTTTATACGTGACGTGACGGAGGAAGTTTTCTCAGAAATTTTCGGTAAGTTAGTAAACTCTTTTTGGAACAACAAGTAAATTACAGTCGCATTGACAGAAGAGCCAAATATTTATCATCATGACCATCAGACTGTGCCAGAATATATACAAGTAACACCATTTAGATTTCGCTGGGTACTTGTACTTAGCTATACAGCTGCCTAAAAGGTCTACTTCATTTATATTATCATTGTACATTCTGATGGCAGCTGGGCCATCTACATCTACAAACTGCTTTTTGCCACTGTCAAATGTCCTGACCTTGTTCCTCGGTTCTGGGCCAGCATAAAAAAGTGGTCATAGATTGGGTGATGCGCCAGACAACAGAGGGCAGTCCAAGAGGAATAAGATGGACTACATTTTCTACATTGGAAGATCTGGAATATGCAGATGACATTGCACTACTGGCACATTCACATCAACACATCCAGGAAAAAACGGATAGACTTAATAAGTTAGCCAGCAGGTGGGCTTGAACATCAATTTAAAGAAGTCAGGGGTCGTGGCGCTTGGTGTGAGCAGCCCTGGGCCAGTGTCAGTAGGGAATCAGCAGCTGGTGCAGACAGACACCTTCATGTGCCTGGGGTGCATGGTGGCGCCGGGCAGCGGGGCGGGCGGAGACATCAGTGTCAGAATGAATAGGGCAAGAGCGGCCTTTTCTGGCCTGAACGGCATCTGGGGGTCCTCTCAGTGCAGCACAGGCGCAGGATTAAGATTATATCAGAGCTGTGTGCTTTCTGTGCTTCTCTGTGGTGCGGGGTGCTGGAGAGTTGCAGAGAGGGAGGTGTCGGGATTGTCCTCTTTTCACACAGCATGCCTAGTAAAGATTCACAGAATCTTTTGGCTGAGTGCCATCACCGGCCAGGATCTGCTTACTCGGAGCAAGCAAGAGGACATGCACACCATCATAGCAGGCAGACGCTGGAGCTGGGATGGCCATGTCCTCAGAAGAGACCCCGATGCCATCACAGGAACGGCTATGCTTTGGACCCCTGAAGGAAAACGAGAGAGAGGCCGACCAAGGACAACCTGGCGGAGGACTGTGTAGGCTGGGATGCAGGGGGTGAACCAGAGTTGGGGCACTGTACGAGGGATGGCCGCCAACCGAGCAGGGTGGAATCAATTTGTTGTTGCCCTACAAGATGCCACTAGGCGTGGTGGCCACTGACTGCTTTGACGGTCGGCGGCTAAGGATCAAAGAAGAAGATAAAAAAGTGACAGCTCTGGTGTCACACCAGCAAACAGCAGTACAGTTAGGATTTTCATTATCATCAAAACCTATTCAACTCCCCATGGAGCACAGGCACAGGTCTTCAACAAACACATGTAAGCCCTCCTGAGTTAGTATCTTACTCCATTCTATTGTCTATGGCAACAATTTCTCTTCTTTCTCAGTTCTTTTACCTTTTTGTCGGGTAGGTGGTTCATTCTGAAGGCTCCCGTGAAGAACATGCCATGATACAAGAGGAATCAGTTAAAATATTATCAGCAAGTATTTTATAATTCTTGTGGAATGGCAAAGTTTCAGTTAAAAGTAGATACTTTTTGCCCAACTCCAAGATTTCTACTTCTCTGTTTTTCACGGCTCCCTTGACAGATGTCAAAAACATGAAAAGCTCCATTTGAACTACACTGTGCCCAAACCTTTATTCCCCAAGCCTTTTAAAACTGCTTAAGTTTACCGAATTTTCATGTAATATGTTTCATTATTTCATCTGCACATTGTTTAGCATCAGGGATAACTTTCAAATAGTTTAGCAATGCAGCCATGGCTTATTTTTTATAACTTATCTTTCTGATCACTTTTTGTGACAAACAAGTAGTCTATAAAATACAGTGATCTGATTAGTGCCAGAAATGTAATTCAAAATGGGATCGTAGTGTGTTACTTCTTCCCAGTAGCATATGTTGCCAGCCATCTTTACCAGCCTGACACTAAAAAAATATTTCGGTACTGGTCTAGAAAGCGGGCCCCAGACTTTTTCCGAGAAACGAAACACAATTTACGAAATGGTAAACGAAATATGTATCGTATGAGGGGGAGATAACCCAACCGTCTTGCCGTTGTTTTTGCAAAGGGGGAGATAACTGTGCATACTTAGTGATACTCAGTGATTGTTGATTGTTAACTTTGATAGATATTCAGGCCCTGAAAAGGACCGTAGCTGGCAGCCATAGCTGGCATAAAAATGCAATGTCTATTCTGGAGGCCAGTAAAGTGAAATGTCCTCAAGGATAGCTTCAAATACATTTCTAGTTGTAGGTACTCTCGACCTCCACATAAACTCGGCTAGGTAGGTTTTCAGATGTTGTCTAGCTGTACCTCGATGTTTTTTATTTCTCCACTTAGCGCTGCCCCACATTCTTTCCACTGTTTGCGTGTGTACTCCCGTGTCTGGATCAATAAAATTGTATCTGTGGTTGACTTGAAAATGAGAAAATCCAGATGCCTCGATGTCAGCGCTTCTGTACCCTCTCCATGAGTCAGAATAGATGGTTGAACCTTCCTTGATATGTTCAACTATTGCTTTTAAGAGAGTTGCTGCGCTCCTATCTGGGATTGGCACCAAGAAGACTTCACTTGTTTCGCGACACACTCCTCCAAAAATCCATTGTTGCGGTAGGATTCTTCCAGTGTTGTTTTTCCGTTTCGAAAATAAACTCTCATCGATTTCAACAATGTGACCCTCACCTCCAATCTGACAATGTTGCACTTTTGAAAGAGAAAAGACGCATACTTCACGTAAGAACGCATTCCATTCCACAACAGTTGTTTTGGAAATAAGCAGTTCCCTAGCACATACTTTCACTGAGGTTGACGTAAAAATTTGACCGCGTCATTTTCAGTGCGTGGCAAGATCGATAAATTGAACTCCATGTTGATACAAAGGCGGTCGGATCGTCGAATGGGCGGTTGATACAAAAGTCGGATCGGGAGTTGTTAAATAAAAAGTCGGATTCGCGTTTTCAAAAACCTGAACTTCCGGGGCCCGCTTTCTAGACCAGTACCAATATTTCTATTAGTTGCTCCATTTTTGTTTGTATATATGGAATTCCCACTTTACTGAATGCTGTATAATTCCGAGTTGTCCAATAAAAGATCTTGTATGTCATCTGTGAGAAATTGTTTAGAGCAGTGTTTCTTAACCTTTTAGAGCTCCCGCACCCCTTTACAACATCTTAAAAAGCCTCGCAGTCCTTTACAAAAGACTTGCATCCCTTTACAGAAGACTCGCACTGCTTCACAGTACCTTAGGAAGCCTCGCACCTCATTATCTTCTAACTCGCAAAATATGCCAGGAAAGTGAAAAAAGAGATACAATTATGTTTTGAGAAAATGTTATTTACAAAATGTGACTACGGTTCGGTATTGAATTTATGTTGTTAACAATCTATTTTGTACAAATACATTTCAGGTCTGTGTATTATATTGTGTTTATGATGATTTGCCTTCTAAAATAACTGGAATGTCTCGCACCCCCTGGGGGTGCATGCACTCCAGATTAAGAAGCACTGGTTTAGAGTAACATAATGGAGATGATAGTTTAATACCATCTGTAAGATCACATGTAGAATCTTTGACCTCTGTATAAGGGCTTTATTTCTCCACCTTTATGTCTATGACCCCCATCTGTAGATGCTGACTAGGTTCTGATGGTCTGTAGGTCACATCATCACTATCTGACATCACTGATTTGTCACCTGGTGAAGTAACGTTTTGTGAATTGTCACCATCTTCTTCTGTGCTACTGTCAGAGGACAAACTCCCCATCGCCACACATTGTCTGCTAAAACATCATCAGTTCACTCAGCACCTGATAAGTCACTTTCATTTGTGTCTATCATGTCTAAAATATCAATAGAAGTAAATAGCTTTTCCTTTAGTTGAGAAGTCGTGTATGAAATAACAAAATGATTTTTTTTAAACTTACCCACAGGTAACTTAACACAAGTATATACTTATTATCATATAAACTTTACAATAAAGAGCACAAACTAATGAAATGGTTTGGACATCTGATCAGAGTAGTAAACTGACCAACCATCAGACTGTTCCTTACAAGCTAAATTTCCTACTTCAATGAATAATGAATCACTTTAAGATTAATGTATCATACAACTGTTTTTTTAACAGAACAGTTTTATAAACTATTTCTATGAATAACAAACCAGTAGGCTCTGTATGATTATCACACCTTAAACAACTAAGAGTTTTTTAATGGAACAGTTTTATACCAAATGACCGTTAGTCCACATATGGGTCCTAACATTTTAGACTGATATAACTAATGATTGTAATTAAATTAATATTTTTCTACATACTTAAACACTAAATAAAATTAATTATGTGAAAAACACTTTTGGAACTTATCGTAAAATAACTGTTCACTTGAAAAAACTGAGCTGATTCACACTATAAAGTTCACAGCATGCGCACGACCATTTGCAAATAGGAACTCACACAATTTTGAGTAGTTGTCAAGAGTTATATATCCATGGGCTTTATGTTGCTCTATATTGTAAAGAAATACATGGGTCATATATGGGCCGCTGTCTAGTAATTATGTGGGAAAAATAATGCGTCCACAGGTCTTATTATGAGATATACCCAATCCTCTGTAAACTAAATTTATGTTCTTCTTCAATTCTCTCTCATACAATCACAACTTTTTCTCTCATGACATTGGCGGTCTGTGTTAGGCTTCCCCTCAATTTACATTCCTGAAAGGTATTTGTTACCTCAATTACTGAAACTGCCTCATATTTTTCACTTTCATAGTTCCAACAGTTTTCTCCAATGAGGTGTTCATGCCTAACAATCAAACCATTATTCTGATTTGGTGCTGGCTGTCTAAACATGTCATGGCCAGAGAACGCTGTTGAAATACAGTAGCAATAATTATTACTACACTCTTGTTAATTTACAGCACTGAAAAAAGATATAAATACATTCAAAATCACATACAACTGATTTTATAACAAATATGAAGCAACTCATAAATAATGAGCAGTAATTCAAACACTTACTGCTAGATGGAGAAGTTGTGAGAGGATCATCCTGTGTTACTGGTGTTTTCAGAAGAGACCTTTGGGCTTGTGAAAGAAGAGGCTGCTGACTGCCCTGAGAATATGACTGCTGCTGGTGCAATTGCTCCTGCTCCTATAGAAAATATTTTAATACAGTATGTAAGGGCACATCTGAATAAAACAAAGCAAGCTTATAACTGGGGCTATTTCTGGGCATCAAGTTGTCCAGGCATTTAAACTACCAATGGCAGCAACTATCACTTTCAATACATAATGTTCTTTCTTGACATATGAGCTGTTTAAAATGTATTCCTTGTAACTTCATCACAGTTTCAGTGAGTGGTAGTCAATTCTGCTAAGTACCACTTGTGTGCATTCAGTATTTTAAAACTTCATAAATTTTACAGTGGTCAGCTTAACTATGTATATATGTCACTGGCACATGAACAAGTATGAGTGAGGAGACTGATGTAAATGGAATGCTATGGAATTCTGTAGTTGATAATGACCACTTTAAAATGAAAAATAGGAAAACCTAATGTGCAAGAAGACATAAATCAGAAACAGTTAATGAATGCATGGCCGATTTTTTACGAAGACAAAAAAAAATATATATATACATAAATAAGTTTAATAGTTTAGATATAATAACTGTTACCTTGGAACTAAAAAATCCTGAACCAGGTAATTATGTTGCGAGACAAAAGCGCTCTAACTACTTAGCCTATTGTCCGCTCCTCCTGTTGTTGAGGCGCACACCTTTCAACCTAAACTCAAGGTCCATCAGTTAGGGCACATATCCTAATTTAAAAAGATCTTGTGGTCTGGTATACAGACATAGAAGTCCTATATAAATGCTGAATGAAACTACTGAGTGAAAATTACAAACAATCATGACTAATAAATTTTTATCAAAGCAAACAAAAACCCATCTTTATTAGTTTACATACAATAACTGTTACCAAGAAGCCACCGAGGGAAAACTACCAAAAAACCATGACTAATGAATTTCAAAAAACCATGACTAATGAATTTCAAAGTTATTCCACATGAATGATTAAGTGACAAAAAATGATTAAGTAGCTAATATATTTTGAAGCAGATGAGGCATCTGAAAAAATATACAAGAACAGAGTAACAGCTCAATGAAACTGATTCTTCTTCTTCGTTCGTCCTGAAAAGGACATTGGGTGCGTTGTGTCCGTTTACAGCGAAGCTGTGATATTTGCACCTTTCAGCCGACACATCCGACTTCAGCACAGCATTTTTTGGGACCGGGTTAGCCTTCCCTTTTTTTATCCCTACTCATTCAGCCAGACTGCAGTGATGCAGCCTGTTTCCAGGACCACCACTTGGAGGTGGAGTAGGGTCTTGGTCAGCTCTGGTTCGCTGACCCTGATGCAAGCAGTCTAGCTATGGGTCGCTGACTGCATTCCTCTCTGTTGACGCATCTTAGGTCCCAATGAAACTGATTAACAGTGCAAACAGACATAAATCTACATAAGTATGGTTGTGCAAGTCCAAAAGTAACAGGAGAGACAAGGGGAAATAATTTGATAAATTGGTAATTGAGGCAGTGGAATCAGCAGGCAAAGGACATATCAGGGATCTGAGCAACAGTACAAAATAGCTAACAGCAGAAAAGAAGCACTTTAATGGCCTTATCAAAGGATGAGAATGAAAAATTGCTTGGCAACATAAAAGAGCAAATAAAGAATGGGATGACAGAACATTTCTTAGAACTTGTCAACATACCAGCTCCACAAGATCCTTCAAACAATCAGCCTTCAGAAAAGAAGTTACAAGCCTACTGTGAAAAACCAAATAAGGAAGAAAAAAAGAAAGCTATAAGGCTTCTAAGAGATGGGACAGCTGCAGGCACAGATGGCATTCTAACAGAGGTCATCAAAGCAGGCACTGACACCTACAGAGAGATATTATACAAATTACTTGGGAAAGTCTGGTAGACGGATGAAATATTAACAAACTAGAAGGATAGATATCTGGTCAAGTGGCCAAAGAAGGGAGATTTTAAAGGGTGTAAAAATTATAGAGGAATAATGTTACTATCAGCACAGGGGAAATAACAGTAACAAGGATTATCCACGAGATTAAAAGAGAAAGTAGACAGATAATTGCAGGCACAGATGGCATTCTAATAGAGGTCACCAAAGCAGGCACTGACATCTAAAGAGAGATATTATACAAATTACTTGGGAAAGTCTGGTAGACAGATGAAATACTAACAAACTAGAAGGATAGATATCTGGTCAAGTGGCCAAAGAAGGGAGATTTAAAAGGGTGTAAAAATTATAGAGGAATAATGTTCCTATCAGCACAGGGGAAATAATATTAACAAGGATTATCCATGAGATTAAAAGAGGAAGTAGACAGATAATTAAAGGCAGAACAAGCAGGTATTCAAAATAACCTGATCCTGCACTGGTGAACACTGCACATAACAGGAGAACAGAGCTTGTAAGTGAATTCACCACACTACATTGGATTTGAGGGTCATGATAAGGCCTTCAAGTTTTCAGACAGAATCAGTTTGGAAACCAAAGAGACATATAAGTTCTGAAAAGTTCATTAGCCTAATAAAGAAAACACAAGGACACAAACTGATGGGTTCTTCATCAAGGACAACTAGCAGAAACCTTTGAAATAAGAAATGCAGTGCAGCAGATATGCCTCTCGTAACCATGTCTCTTCTTAATGGCTATAGATCTGATTATGAAAACAGCAACAACAACACCAGAGACTGACATACAGTGACTGACAAAACAGCTAAACATTTAGATTTTGCAGATGACCTTGCCCTCCTATCCCACAGCCAAAACTAGAAGAAAGACAAAAAGAGAATACTGATTAAAAGTATAGTAACTGGGTCTGATAATCCACACACAGCATACAAAGGTCATAAGGATTAAATGCAGCAAATGATAGCTAGATTGCACTTGGAAAAAACATCCCTACAACAGACAAGGTTTTAGCAAGGTCATTGATATCAAAATAAGACTATTTGACTATCAAAAAGGAATCAACAACAAAATAAGAGTTTTCAACTCAAATGTCAAGTTGTAATGCTCCAAAACATGAAGGAAAAAAAAAATGACAATCAAAAAGTTAGACTCTAATAAATGACTGCTTATGCAGAATTAAGGCAAAGTCAGTCCTACAGCAGATACTGCCATTAGCAGAGTAAAGTGCTAGCAACATCACTTACACTAGGTCTCAGCTTCATAAAGTGGTGTGACCATTTCTCTTCCTTGCTGCCTTCCCTCACTCAAAGCAGCCGGGTACACATTTTTACAGCTGGGTAGACTGATGCAGCCGGACATGACCTAGTTTAAAACCAGCTCCCCTTGCCCCAAGAATCAAATGCTCTAACCACTCTGCCACTTAGATGCTCACTTAAGCAGAACAGAAGAATTAAACCGGAAGACAAAATCACCAATGTAGAACTTACAGAAAGAATCAGACAAACACCAGTGAAACAAGAAGTGAGGAAAAGATGCCTGCATTGTATGGGACATCAAGTTAGGAAAACAGATGAAAGAATTATAAGCCAGTTCTAATTCTAGAATCCTCAATGTAAAAGAAATACTGGGAGACCCAAAAACACATAGGGAAGGAAAAGGAAACTGGAGAGAGGCTCAAAAAGGATAAAGAAGACAAAAGCAGAACTTGACAGGATGGCACTGGATGGATGCATAAATTCAGGAAGTTGAAGGATAATGATGGTATGAAAAATTGCCATAGTTATTGTTGCGACTCTTTTTGCACACCAGTGAGGGAGGGAAGGCAGCAAGGAAGAGAAATGGTCACACCTGGTGTTTAATGGATGGATCTGCAATTGTATTAGTGGAAATGGTTCAATAAAGTGTGCTGTATCTAAGCACTAGAAGTGCTCTGGACTTATTTATGAAGTGATACCATACAATGATTATTATATTTTAACCCAAGATGGATGTAGCAGTTATGGTTTTACCTTATCAGTGGTGAAGCAGACTTGAGCTTCTCCCCAAACATTATGGTTTATGTGAAACATTTTCTACAAGCTTCAAACACAAAAAGAAATACATTCATTTCTAGACTGTAAGCCTAATGCAAGTCCCTGATGACTGAATGTCTGATGTCAGCATAAAAGCTTAATTTGGTTAAAAAAACAAAAAAATAGACTAACCAAGCATGTCTCTAAATTATTAAGCATTTATGTAAATAAGTACATAATGAAGAAAAATTGTACCCACATGTTTTAACCGTTGAAGCTCAGTAGCCGTTTTGACATCACTTTTCAGTAATGTTAACAGGTGAGAATCTGATGCCAACTTGATGTCAGTTGTTGATGTTGCTGACACAACTGGTGTGGGCACATGAAAACTTGAACTTCCCGACTGAGTGCCTTCTTCATCTGTCAGCTGTGTCAAATATGATCAAACATAAAATTACATCTACAGTGCCATGAATACTAATCACACATTTCTATGTTAAAATACTGCACAGCATTTACTGCAATGAAAGCTTTTCATTTTATGGTATGGTGTCCTTTGCCTGTGCTATTCTAATATTTATTTTTGTGATGCATCTTCTATATGATCTTAGCAATGTGCTCAGCTATTCAAATGTATTGACTTATTTCAAAACAGTCCAATTTACTTTTTTTCTTTGCGTTTACCATTAGTTCTGTCTTCTTGCTATTTAGGATAAGGTCTTATATTTCTACTTTCTGTCACAACTGTTTTAATCAGTTCCTGCAGCTCTTTTTCATTTTAACAAACCAAGAATGTACTATCACAGCTCTTATTATTAATATTCTTATAATGTATAAGAAGCCTACCATTTTGCCAGATGCATCTACTATTTGGTGTATGACGGAATGCTCTAAGAGGTTAGCTGAAAATACTGAATAAGCAGCACAGACCAAAACAGGTGTTGTCACTAATGGTGAGGTGAGACCGATGTGGGTGCAGCTATAGAATAAGAAAGACCACAAGACCTCCCCCAACTAAAATCTTTGGCTCAGAAGATGATTGCAGACAAATACAACCCCAAGGAGTGGACATACATATACATAGATAGATCATGTAGAGAGGGCAGTAAAGAATGGAGGAGGAAGCATAAGATTCAACAATGGGTGGATTATCTGTAAGGCTTTCCAAACTGGAAAGACCTCCAACTTCAAGGCGGAATCTATGGCACTACTCCAAGCACTGAGAATCCTCATCAGATAAGACCAGCAACCACTTACTAACATAGTGATCTTTACACATTGCAGATCACTATCAGAATCTGTACAGAACACAGAATTCAAAAGTAACATGCTGCATGAAATCAGATCTGATCCTTGATACGTGTACAGCATGGGGCATAATTATGAGATTGCTTGAAGCAGCTTTTTCTGCAATAAATGCTACAGTTTGTATTCAGTAGCCTGGCCTGGTAATAATGTTATAATAAGTTCCTAGAGATCTGAGGCCTGTTCATTAGCCCGCCCTCACACAGTACACTAGTTAAAAGCAATCACAATCCAACGGCCAGTTTGGACAGTTCACAAAACACTTTATTATCTCACAAAGCTCCACTTTGACATCTCAAGAGTATGTTCATACATAGGTATTGTTCCTAGCACGGTCTATACATTGTCGAAGTACCGTCTAGTACTAAGGAAACATGTCGATGACATTTTCACAGCATTTATTAATAAGACATCACTCACTTGCTCATCAGCATCCTCATACAAACTTGCATATATAAACTAGCGTTGACGCACGGAGTTGTATGCGTAACCTAGTGATGTTAAAACCTCATGCATGTAGAGGGAATATCATATACTCTTTGGAGCAGAAATACACAGGTGGCTTACACAGTGAAACGCCACATATCGAATGCCGGCAGGGCACGCTAACTTGGCCGACTTTCAGACTTTATCGTCTGCATACATGGTCAGCAAAAGTACTGACGTCACTTCCTGAAACCAGGACAACCGTCCATAAACAAATCAACTAGGAAGTGACCCTCGACAACCAATGTTATGGAATTTACTCATAACAATCCTCAACCACTGCCCATCAGTGGTTATGCTCCCATTGCTGAATCACTGGGAATGAGATCTGATGCTTTGTCTAGAGCTGGTGGTAAAATGGAGTGATTCAGCCCTCCAAATTTCTCTAGGCCAAAACCATCAACCACAACTAATATCACTACCATGGAAGAAAGAAAGGGATATGGACAATAGATTCATGGGCAACAGCAGACCACCCTTTAGGTGGGCAACATAATTGGTTTTGCACTAAAATGGAAAAAAGTAACTCACAAATCAAACACTTGTTTTCAAATTACCACTCTATGAACACATTCTATAATAACAAACACAGTCTTACAACTGAAATGTCTCCTACAGAGTCTTGGGTACTGTCATCTATGTCCCCAACTGGTGTTGCTATATCAGATATTCCTGTAACTGAAACAACAGTAATGATAATGAATTGTCATAAAAAGCAGTAATGATAAGATAATATATGTGTATGGTTACATCAGACTTTACAGCTTTCATATAAACAGTGGAAACAGTAACACAAAATTCAGGAAGTGCATTGTAAAACTTAGGATATGCTAATGGTATTAATCTGACTGGAGAAATGTCATAGATTTTTGATAGGAGAATTAAGACTTGGGTTGGTCCCTTCTGAATAGCTTGGAATAAGCGATAGCCACAGTGAGTTAGTGAAACGGCGATAGAATTCCACGAGTGAGATGATAGAATCGTGATATAGAGGCTGTCTCTGAGAGCGGAAAATCTTCTCTCGCTCTCACCTATCTTCTACGACAGCTTTTAAAGTGTCAGACAGTCTAAACCACAGATATATATTACATAAATCTCTATCTACTCACGGGCACGCACATACACGTGACGACAGTTAAACACACAGACGTGGGAAATCTATAACAAGGAATATATGTATATATTAGAACGAGCTGACCAACACGCTGATTAATTCCAAGAGAAATTTAATTATCATTTTTAAATTTCTTCACAACACATAGAAATTTACATCAAAAAAACATATACAAATCGTCATAAAAATATCAAGAGAATGCTACAAGGATGATAGCCCCGTTATGATATTAACTCTAGGTTTAGCCCACAGCCCTGGTATGAGACAGATGATGGCCCAAAGAGTCATAAATACATATGGTTAGGGTCTAGTATTGTCCTTCAAAAAGGAACAATTTAATCAAGCAGCCACTTTTCCGTAAGGAGATTATAACGTGGGGTGAATCAATAGTTACCAAAAAAAACTCACTCAATCCACTTTCACTCGGTTCTTTCATCAGGGATCCCTGGCACACGTTCTTACCTAAAAACTTGATGTAGTTCACAGTCTGGCGCAACCTTAGGACACTTCTTTACAGTGAATCTGTATACTTTGGATAAAGCGAATCCCAGCTCTACAATTACAGGTTTATTCCACTGTTTTCGGGGAGCATTCACTTCACCAGTTAAATTTTGATTACTGTTAATGTCACTTGAATCAGGTTGGATAAGCAAGTTTAAACGGGCACACAGAGTCAGAAAAAAACACGAGGATTTCCTTAATTTGGAAAGCTGACCAGTGGACAACTTCTTTCAACAGATAGCCTTGTTTCACTATTCACTCTTTCGCCAAAAAAATGTCGGGAAAATGTTAATGTTATTGATTGAAATTATTCTCGCCGCCAGTCAGCAATTTTACAGTTCAGGAAGAAATAAGATCTGGCTCAAAGGCCCAGAAATTGACACTCAGTCTTTAAAAACCCGTTAGTGGGATATAGTATTTCTGTCTACCTCTGTGGGCATATGCACTGTCAGACCAGTGTTACTTGAGAAAACCCACGTGGTTCAAAATAAGGACTGTCTATTTCTTCACAAGTATGAAACTCTTATTAAATGCCGGTAAAGTTCGGGTCACCCCAGTATTTCACTGAATAAAAGGAAAAGCACATATCAAATAATTTACATATATGCACTCAATATAACTTACATCTTTAAACTGCAAGCGTACCGCTTGACTTATCATTTAACACTTCCCGTAAAGTAAGATATATTTAAAAAAATCATAAATCCTCATGAATTTAGGAACACGTGCGTGTTCCGTCAACATCTCATGAGGTTTCTAGCATTTATAAGTTAGTTTAGAAAAATATGATCTCGTCTGATTACTTAGCAGTAAAATTAACTTCATTATAGCTACATTATTGTTTAATGCTAGAAATTATAATTTGTTCTGCCTTCCACTGAAACATGTCACTAGAAAATAATACAGACTATATAAATTAAGCACTCTGTTCAAAAGAAACTAGTTAAAATGAAATGAGCGATTTAACGCTTTAAACACTTTCCAAAATACTAGATATCTATTTTATTAATCTCACCACAGCACTATGGTAACACCACGACTAGGATAATTCACTAGATAGGTAGTTAGAAGCTCGTCACAAATCTGACGAGAACTATGAAATTCGCTATAACAGCTTCATTCGCTAAGCACGTGTGTTCCGTCTACTGGAGATGTTGGAGACTGAGATGAAATCAGATTTCAGCTACTGGGTGGATATTTGAAAACAGGGGCAAACAATCCAACATTTTCTCAACCTCCGAAATCATCTCCCCTTTTACGTGTAAAACACCTACGTCAGCTTAACGCGTGACGTAAATGCCACCAGTGACCGAGAAATGCGCGTGACAGTTGCAAATCTCAGACAACCGTCTACAACTGCGTCGTAGAGATGTCAGTAATCACGCCTTTCCTGAGCGCTCAACCGAAAAACCCGCGCGTGACAGGTGCCAATGTAGACATAAAGTCTGCTCTATGTCCAGCGAAACGAATTTCTCACACCCCAGGCCCAGAAATCTGGTCGGGCCGCGCTCTGACCGGGGAAACTGCAGACGTATGTCTGGCGAGAACCGTATATTCACAGCTATGGTTCGACCGGCAGAGACTGACATCTATGTAATCGAGTTTCAGTCAGCATGATAAAGAAAGACGGTAAAATATCGAATGGGCAAAGAAAATATTATTCGCAAACTAACGAATGCGAAAAAATTATATATATGAAAAAGGGTAAAGAGTGACAGAAAAAATTAGAGGACCCGAGTGGAAGAAAGAGGAAAATGTAGACAATTTATAGAACATAACTCCCTATGTGACACGACGTCCCCCCTTAAGATATGGAAGCACTCCATGTCTACGTTATGGAAATAAATTTCCTATATCCGTAGCTTCAGGGTGTCTGTCCTCTTCCCTCTCATCTCCCCTCTCCATCTCTGTGCAAGTCCTACTCATGAAGTCTGCCCCAACGTTTTGTTTCCCTGGAATGTATTCGACTTTAAAGGAATATACACTTAGCAGCAATGCCCAGCGCATTATTTTCGGATTAAATTCCTTATTAGCCCCGAGAAACGCCAGTGGGGCATGGTCAGTCTGCACCGTGAATGACACTCCGTAAAGGTATTCGTGGTGCCTTCTTATGCCATGAACTAATGCCAGACATTCTCTTTCCACTGTGGAGTAGTTTTGCTCTGCCTTATTCAATTTACGACTGCCGTATGCCACTGGGAATAGCTGGTTGGGATCGTCGTCGCCAGCCTGAAGCAGAGTTGACCCGATGCCTTGCCCCGATGCGTCAACGCGCAATACGAAGGGTTTGGTAATATCCGGCAGTCGCAGAATTGGATATTCAGACAACTGTTTCTTGAGCGTGGCGTAAGCGTCTTCACACTTAGGATCCCAGATAACTTTCTCCGGTCGCCCCTTTTTCGTAAGGTCCGTAAGGGGTGCTGTTAAACCGTTGAAGTTTTTGATGAATTTCTGGTAGTAAGCACATAGCGATAGGAACGATCGTGTTTCTTTCTTCGTCCTTGGCCTCTTCGCTGCACGTATCTTCTCTACGTTTTTAGCAACTGGCCACATAGCACCGTGAGCAATGGTGTGCCCCAGG
Source organism: Oreohelix idahoensis (assembly GCA_024509875.1). Lineage (NCBI taxonomy): Eukaryota > Metazoa > Mollusca > Gastropoda > Stylommatophora > Oreohelicidae > Oreohelix > Oreohelix idahoensis. Next base: position 687,063 of record JAMPIV010008488.1, on the reverse strand, counting down.
AAGTCAAGTTTTTCAAAGCCGATTAAACATTTGCTAGGTCTAGCTGTGAGTCCAGTTTCCTGTAGTCTCCTGAGGAGCATCTCGACCGTAGCAATGTGTTCTTCGTAGGTGTCCGTTGCAATTAGTATATCATCCATAAAATTGTGGATATGTGGACTGTGCAATGGCTCTAACAGCTTTCTCATCATCCTTGTGAACACTCCTGGTGCGCTGTGTAAACCGAATGGCATCACGTTAAACGTATAGTGTCCTTCGCTGGTGCTGAAAGATAGCAAAGGCTTAGTTTCCTCTTTGACTGGTATCTGATAGTAGCCCTTACTCAAGTCAATCTTTGAGAAAATCCGTGCCTTGCTTAGCTTGCTAAACAGCTCAGAAGCGCTTTGGAGTGGTTCCGGCTGAAATTCCGTTACTGTGTTAAGTAGCCGGTAATCGATGCACAGCCGAACTTCCTTATTGGGCTTCTGTAGCAGCACTACGCTCGCACTATAGGGAGACGTGGACTCACTAATAATTCCTGTTTTACGTAGCTTGTCTATCTCTGCGCGTAGCGTATCAGCTTTTGCATACGGAATAGGGTAAACTCTGGTTCGAACAGGTGTCTCATTTGTAAGTTTCATCTCGAACTCTACAAGATGTGTTCGTCCAGGTACATCCGTTAGCACCGCTGTGTACTGGTTCAGTAAAGCCTTCGTTTCTGTCTGTTGTGCTTCAGAGAGAGTGTCTCCAAATTTTACATCTTCTACAGATTCAGTTTGTTGCAATGGATATTCCATGCAACTATCGTCATCTTCCACATCCTCTGTAGCTATGGCGATCGCCAGGAGATGTTCGGGGGATGGTACCGGTCTTTCCAAGTATTTCTTTAACAGATTCACATGGTAAACCTTCTCCTTTCCTTTTATAGAGATCTGATAGTTGGTTCGAGATCTTTTTCAGGACGGTGAACGGCCCTTGCCACCCAATGCGTAGCTTGTTGCTTCCTGTTGGCAGTAACAACAAAACTTTATCTCCTGGTTGTAATTCTCTCTCCTTTGCTGCTTGATTGTATCGTCTAGCGTGCTTTGCACGAGCTTTCTTAAGGTTTGCTGTTGCTAGGTCCCATCCTAGTTGTAGCCTTTCCTTCAATTCCGATACATATCTACTGGCTGAGACGACTGTCTCATCCGCCTTCTGGTCTGTCAGGGACCGAAGTAATGCTTCAAGCGGCCCCTTGATAGGTCTGCCGAATAAAAGCGTAGCTGGAGGAAATCCTGTAGAGGCCTGGGGGACTTCTCTGTAAGCGAATAGGGCTGCAGGAATGAAAAGGTCCCAGTCCTCCGGCTTTTCTTGTGCCAGCTTGCGTAGCATGGTGGTGAGGCTGCCGTTGAAACGTTCCACGAGCCCATTTCCGGCCGGATGGTACGGGCTGGTGTGGATGTGTTTGGCCCTCAAGATCTTAAAGATCTCCTCCATTAACAGGCTACGGAATTGGGATCCATTGTCCGTCAAAACTTGTTGAGGGAATCCCAACCGTGTAAAAATCTGCACTAGGGCTTCTGCGACATGCTTCGAATCTGTGCATGTTAGCGGTATAGCTTCGGCCCACATAGTGCATGTGTCGACTAAAGTCAGGATAAACCTGTGCCTTCGTTTGGTCCTTTCTAAGGGTCCAACAATGTCGACAGCAACCCGTTCGAATGGAGTCCCCACAATTGGCGTTTGCCCCATGGGAACTGGGGCGGTCCAGTGCTTGGGTGCTACCCGTTGACACTGGGCACAGGATTTCACATATCTGAGTATATCAGTGTTCATCCCTGGCCACCAATAGTGAGTCTGTATACGTTGCTGTGTGGCGTTCTGTCCCATATGTCCGCTAAACGGGAGAGAGTGCCCCATTTCTAGGATTTGACTTCTGTACTTTTTCGGTACTAGGAGCTGATTAGAGCCTTGTTCAGGCTTGCCCGTTCTCCGATAAAGCACGCCATCCTTAGAAAAGATGTCCCCGTGTTGTCTAGGGTCTTTGGCCATGGGCAGTTTCCTAAAGCAGGGTTCCAAAGTAGGGTCCTTTTGTTGCGCCTCTTTAAGTTCCATGGGTAACAAATTTGGCGCAGGCTCCCGTTCCTTCTTGGCTTGCCCTCTTGTGGTTACTGTTGCCACTATTGGCTCTTCCGGTTTCCCAATAAACACATATCTACAGCCGAGTATGACTGGGTAGATGGGGTCATCCATAACAGCCGCTTTGATCACACCTCTGACAAAATCAGAGTGGATCTCCACCAATGCAATGGGAAGCGTTGTTGGTGCATCACTCCTAAGAACTCCACACAGTTTAACGGTTTCCTCTGTCTCTTGACCGGGTTTGACCAGGTGCCTGGCAACAATGCAATCAAAAGAAAGCCCCGTGTCAAACAAACAATATGTTGAAGTCCCGTTTAAAACAACCGTACCTCGCGTAGAGGGTCTCTCTCCCTCAGGTTGAGAATCACTGACAATAATTCTTTCCTGCGAGTCTGTTGTTTGTAAGCATCCGATGCGCTTCAGCTCGGTGTGCTTGTTCTGATCCTTAGTCCCGTGCTCAGGGGTTTTCCCTTTGCCACCTTGTCCTTTCTGGCTGCGCTGCCATGTAGGGCGGTCGGGTTGATCAGACTGTTTGGGGTGGTTGGGGTACTTGTTCTTGTAGAACTTGGATTTTTCAGGAGGGGGGTTTTGAGGTCCAGTTTCTCTGTGGTTATTTTGGTTAGAAGCCTGAGAAGATTGCTCTAGGTTATGTTTTCGAAAATGCTCCTCTGTCGGTTTCCGCTTTGTGGCCGGTAGTTCAGCCAGCGCATTGTGATAACGCTCAGACTTTTCCAAAATGTCTTCAAGTTTTTCTGCCCCCTGCTCAGCGAGAAATCTCCGGGTATCAGCAGACAAAGTGTTCTTTATTTGTTCTGTTAAAACAAATTCCTCAAGACCTTCATAGGTAGAGGGGAGCTGTGAAAGCTCAAGGCACTTTGTTAGATATCCCTTTAGACGAGATGAGAACTGGTGAAAAGTTTCAGAGCTCTCCTTCCTGCTGTTGCGAAACAGTTGCAAAAATTTGTGAGCATTCATTTCGAAGCGCTCCAGTAACGCTTTCTTCAACACATCATAGTTGTCTTGTTGGCTGCTTTCCAGTTTGGCGTAAACATCATACGCACTACTTTTCAGAGCCTGAGAAAGCTTCACATTCCAACGCGACCTCTCTAAACCGTACAGAGTTGCAATTTTCTCAAATTTTTCTAGCCAAGTGTCAATCTTCTCATTTGGACAAGGGAAAGATTCTAGCGGAAAAGACATAGCAGTGAGATGAGTAGATTGAGTGTTAGAAGGATCAGTTAAGGAAGAATGAGGAGAGGACTCTCCATTGCTGGAGGTAAAGGCAGTCCCACGACTTTGGAACTCTAGAGCTTTAAGTGCCAGCTCATGCTGTCTCTCCTCCCTCTCCTTCTCATGCTGTCTCTCCTCCCTCTCCTTCTCATGCTGTCTCTCCTTCTCCTTTTCCTCATGCTGTCTTTCCTTCTCTCTTTCGTTCGCCCTGCGAATTTCCATTTCCTCGTCCATTTTCTTCTGCTGCAAAGCTTCGGCTGCTTCTTCTTTCCTCCTTAGTTCTTCTTTTTCCTCTTTAGCTTCAGCTGCTTTTCTCTCCGCGTCATATCTCTCGAGTTCGTCTCTGACAAATGCTTTCGCTTCCTCTCCTTCCAGTCCCTCCTCTCTCGCTTCGTCCCTGAGGAGTTGTCTAAGCTTTGCTCTCTCGGCCATATTATGTCAGTGACTGAGACTAGTGGAGAAAGAAAATAGGAAAAAGGATACACTGGTTCCTACCACTTACGAGAAAATAAAATACAAAAAATCAAAAGATGATATATTTAACCCTGGGATACCTCCTCCCAAAATAAAAATCTAACTATCGCTGCTATTAATCGGCAATAAAGCACCTAATGCAAAACACGACTACGCCAACTAAATGGTAGTTAAGATTTACTCACTGAAAAATAAGTTGCTACAGTGGAAAACACAATGATTATAGCAAAATTTTCGGAGAGAAAAAAAATCCCCTTTATTTTTAAATCCACTATCAAGTTTACCCCTGAAGACAGTTAGGGTGAGGGAGGCAATTATTCTGGACAAATAGTCCGAAACGCACTCCTTAGCTTTGCTCAAACACCTACCTGCTTCAGAACCCTTGTGAATGTTATACACTCACAAAACTTTACCAGCGTTTAGTATTACAAATCAACAACAACATATATTCCGACAAAATCCACCTGTAACTCAAATGTATATTATTCAAAATGCTGTGGAAAAACTTATCAGTTTGTGTGGTCAGCACGCCCGTACACAGATCGTTAGTCTAGGGGATAAATTATTTAAAGATATAACAACTCACAAGACATCAAACTCTTACTCTATTACAGAATAAAGAATCTTAAGTTCAAAATCCAGATAGACGAGTCCACATTTGTCGTACTCGTCTTCCTATTCTAGGTTCCAAAATCCGTCGGACGAGACCACATTTGTCGTAGATTTTTGATAGGAGAATTAAGACTTGGGTTGGTCCCTTCTGAATAGCTTGGAATAAGCGATAGCCACAGTGAGAGTTAGTGAAACGGCGATAGAATTCCACGAGTGAGATGATAGAATCGTGATATAGAGGCTGTCTCTGAGAGCGGAAAATCTTCTCTCGCTCTCACCTATCTTCTACGACAGCTTTTAAAGTGTCAGACAGTCTAAACCACAGATATATATTACATAAATCTCTATCTACTCACGGGCACGCACATACACGTGACGACAGTTAAACACACAGACGTGGGAAATCTATAACAAGGAATATATGTATATATTAGAACGAGCTGACCAACACGCTGATTAATTCCAAGAGAAATTTAATTATCATTTTTAAATTTCTTCACAACACATAGAAATTTACATCAAAAAAACATATACAAATCGTCATAAAAATATCAAGAGAATGCTACAAGGATGATAGCCCCGTTATGATATTAACTCTAGGTTTAGCCCACAGCCCCGGTATGAGACAGATGATGGCCCAAAAAGTCATAAATACATATGGTTAGGGTCTAATATTGTCCTTCAAAAAGGAACAATTTAATCAAGCAGCCACTTTTCCGTAAGGAGATTATAACGTGGGGTGAATCAATAGTTACCAAAAAAAACTCACTCAATCCACTTTCACTCGGTTCTTTCATCAGGGATCCCTGGCACACGTTCTTACCTAAAAACTTGATGTAGTTCACAGTCTGGCGCAACCTTAGGACACTTCTTTACAGTGAATCTGTATTCTTTGGATAAAGCGAATCCCAGCTCTACAATTACAGGTTTATTCCACTGTTTTCGGGGAGCATTCACTTCACCAGTTAAATTGTGATTACTGTTAATGTCACTTGAATCAGGTTGGATAAGCAAGTTTAAACGGGCACACAGAGTCAGAAAAAAACACGAGGATTTCCTTAATTTGGAAAGCTGACCAGTGGACAACTTCTTTCAACAGATAGCCTTGTTTCACTATTCACTCTTTCGCCAAAAAAATGTCGGGAAAATGTTAATGTTATTGATTGAAATTATTCTCGCCGCCAGTCAGCAATTTTACATTAGAGTTCAGGAAGAAATAAGATCTGGCTCAAAGGCCCAGAAATTGACACTCAGTCTTTAAAAACCCGTTAGTGGGATATAGTATTTCTGTCTACCTCTGTGGGCATATGCACTGTCAGACCAGTGTTACTTGAGAAAACCCACATGGTTCAAAATAAGGACTGTCTATTTCTTCACAAGTATGAAACTCTTATTAAATGCCGGTAAAGTTCGGGTCACCCCAGTATTTCACTGAATAAAAGGAAAAGCACATATCAAATAATTTACATATATGCACTCAATATAACTTACATCTTTAAACTGCAAGCGTACCGCTTGACTTATCATTTAACACTTCCCGTAAAGTAAGATATATTTAAAAAAATTATAAATCCTCATGAATTTAGGAACACGTGTGTGTTCCGTCAACATCTCATGAGGTTTCTAGCATTTATAAGTTAGTTTAGAAAAATATGATCTCGTCTGATTACTTAGCAGTAAAATTAAGTTCATTATAGCTACATTATTGTTTAATGCTAGAAATTATAATTTGTTCTGCCTTCCACTGAAACACTTCACTAGAAAATAATACAGACTATATAAATTAAGCACTCTGTTCAAAAGAAACTAGTTAAAATGAAATGAGCGATTTAACGCTTTAAACACTTTCCAAAATACTAGATATCTATTTTATTAATCTCACCACAGCACTACGGTAACACCACGACTAGGATAATTCACTAGATAGGTAGTGAGAAGCTCGTCACAAATCTGACGAGAACTATGAAATTCGCTATAACAGCTTCATTCGCTAAGCACGTGTGTTCCGTCTACTGGAGATGTTGGAGACTGAGATGAAATCAGATTTCAGCTACTGGGTGGATATTTGAAAACAGGGGCAAACAATCCAACATTTTCTCAACCTCCGAAATCATCTCCCCTTTTACGTGTAAAACACCTACGTCAGCTTAACGCGTGACGTAACTGCCACCAGTGACCGAGAAATGCGCGTGACAGTTGCAAATCTCAGACAACCGTCTACAACTGCGTCGTAGAGATGTCAGTAATCACGCCTTTCCTGAGCGCTCAGCCGAAAAACCCGCGCGTGACAGGTGCCAATGTAGACATAAAGTCTGCTCTATGTCCAGCGAAACGAATTTCTCACACCCCAGGCCCAGAAATCTGGTCGGGCCGCGCTCTGACCGGGGAAACTGCAGACGTATGTCTGGCGAGAACCGTATATTCACAGCTATGGTTCGACCGGCAGAGACTGACATCTATGTAATCGAGTTTCAGTCAGCATGATAAAGAAAGACGGTAAAATATCGAATGGGCAAAGAAAATATTATTCGCAAACTAACGAATGCGAAAAAATTATATATATGAAAAAGGGTAAAGAGTGACAGAAAAAATTAGAGGACCCGAGTGGAAGAAAGAGGAAAATGTAGACAATTTATAGAACATAACTCCCTATGTGACAAGAAACAGCAAAAGAGATGTGTTTCTATCTTTTTGTATCAAGCATTCATTCAGAGAGCACTGGTTTCTGCCTTATGCGCCGTGTTTGGCGCTTAAAGAATTTATTATTATTATTCATTCAGAGGAGTTTCAGTGGCATTCTCCAGCATTTTGTGTGGTCTATTTAATTGAGCATTACTCCAATGATATGTGGCCCAGAAAGATAAAGGTGACAAAGATACCCATAAAGAAATTAAGGAACATGTTCTGGAAAAAAATATCGGAGCCATGATATATGCTAACCTTATATCTGTAGAGTTCGTTGTAAATACCTTCCAAAACCTGGTAAAGACCCCACGATGCTCAGCAGCTATTGAATTATCACACTACAGAATGCCTATGGTAAATTATTTGAAAAGATGGTAGTGAGACAAGTAATGAGCCACCTCAAAAATGCACACATTCTCCCTGATAACCTGGGTAGCCATAGGCTCATGAAAGTAACATGGGGTAATGCTGGAACGTTTGCAAAGCATGTGTAGGAGGGATTTCAGGGTAAACAAGAAATGGTGGCTGTGGCAAATGACCTACAGGATGCTTATAGATTGAATGAAGAAACTAGTTGCATTTCACTTAGGAACATGGAGATCAGAACCAATGCATATTTGCCAGGGACTACCCCAGGGTTCTCCACTGTTACCAGGGCTGTTTAACATCTATATAGCAAAGGTGGCCACAATTAAACCAACACAACAGGTAAGTATTCTAGGAAATGAACATTAACTTTTGCCGATGACTTACTAAATTACAGGACTGGCTCAGATAGACAGGAAATTGTCAAAAGCATACATGAGCCACAACAAATGACAGTCAAGGGTAAGTTTTTATTTCATCCTTTCACATATAAAATTCCTTGCTGCCATTAAGGAGAACGACATTTTGAAATTCCTTGATTTTAATGGAAAAAAAAACAAAAAAAACTGTTTAGTTTAGCCTTCATCCAAGCTGTCAAATTGTGGATAAAAAATGATCAGAATTTATATGTCAATTCCACCAATTACAAAGATATAATAATCATTCAGAACATGAATAATCAGTAATAAAAATGTATAGGACTAGTTACCTGCAGCTGCTCCTCGTAAAAGTAAATGCTTCTCTTTTAAGTGAAAATCGTTTGTGAAAACTTTGGTCACCACCACCAATTTTGTTTCTTCCTTGCAATCGTTACTTTAACTAACCTTTATTTTGGATCATGAGATTCCAGTTACCCAGGTTTCCTTTTCTAATGTTCTATGAGTTCACTTTGGCCTCACTCTTCTCTTCTCCTGTGGGTTCAAGTGCCTGGTTCTGCTGGCTGGTTGTTTCCGGAGGTGTGTCCCATCCATTTTTAGGTTCTGTAATTTCCAGCCATAATGATTGTTGTCTGGTTCTCTTCCACAGGCCTGTGTTTATTATTACATGTGGTCATTTGAAATGGAAAATGCAATGGAGGCATCTGTAAGTGAATGTCTGCATTCTGGATATGATACGTTTCTGTATATGATTCTTGGTGATATATTTCTGAACCACAGAGAAAGACTGATTTTATATTTGTGTCAAACAGTCTAATTTTTTAATTCTGGCTTAATTAATGCTGGCATTGACATCCTGATTTATTTTTCTTGTCGATGTTACTTGCCAAACAGGTGAAGCTGTGCCTTCTTTAATCACCTTATCACTGATATTTATCGGATCTGTTTGCCTTTTAATTATTCTTAAATCCTTTGTTTTATTTACCTTGATGTGTAGTTCATATTGCTTTTACTATTAGCCTACAGATTTTTTTTCTACATGTATTGTTGCTTGTGACGGAAGACACGGGTGAACTGAAAAATCAAGATTTTCTGGTTGTCTGTCCAAGGTTTAATATTATTGCTGTTTTACTTCTATCATTTGACTCATCACCTAAATCAAAGAGCATGAGGAAGACTACAGGTGAAAGCATATTACTTGCCTGAGCCTACTATCAATTAAGGGTTCCACGAGTTTGCCTTTTGAATGATTGAAATATATTTCTCAGGTATTCCATATCTTGATATTTTCCTTACTATTGTATTGGTCTATACTATCAAGTGCTTTCTCAAGTCTGTAAAGTTGATATAAACGGGTTTCTGCAATTCATTTGACTGCTCTGTGATGATTCAGAGTGTTGCTATTTGAAGTGTACATGATCTTCTTGTTCTAAATCTTGCTTGCTCCTCTTTGAGTTTTCCACCACAGGCTTCTTTTACATTATCTAGCATGACTGCAGTCAGATTTCAAGCACATGACTGTAGTGGACGCTTTTGTGGCTTCTATTAGCAGCCCTGCAGCATTTTTCATTAGTTGTAGTAGTTTGTTACTATTGTTAAATGGGTATGTCCGTGTTTACATTTTGAGGCTCCTTAGCTGGAGCTATGGTTGTATTGGCTTGTTCCTGATTAAAACTTACAATTTCATTTAAAAAAACTCCACTCATCTGGATTGTTGTTTCTCCTCCCGGGTGATGTTTTGTCCTCACCCATCTTTCATTGGTGTATTGTGGTTTTGCTGTTTCTTTAACAGAGTTCTAGTGATTTTGTAAAGTTTTTTCAAGCTGCTGTTTTTTGCAGCCTTCTCAGTCAGTTTATCAATTTTAAAAAAAAGGCTACCTCAGGCATGTCAAAAGAAGTGACCAACATGAGGTTGTGCCTTGTGGTTGGCAATCTTATAACGTAAAACAATCTACTTCTGAAACCACCCTTGCACAAGAACAGGAAGTGAGCCAACTGCAGTACAGTATTGGACTCACACTTTTCAAAGAGCAAAGAAGAAAAGACTAACAGGAAGAAATAAAAAAGAAGTACATTGTGCAGTTGCACTTTTCTTCTTAGTCTTCAGTCAATTTTTTGTTTGGCAATTTTTAATTGATGGGATTCTAAGTCAGCCATTCTTTAAGGTCCTTATTCTTTTTTGCCAAGATCCACTTCACACATAATGTGAAATATTTCCTACAAGTCGACATCTGAGAGTTTACGAAGAAGAAGAAGAACCAATGATTATTCATGGTTCTTCCACGAGCTTCAAATATGATTCTCAAATTCAGTTTGTCTTCTTCTTCCTTGTTCGTCCTGAAAAGGACGTTGGTTGCGTTGTGTCCGTTTACAGCAAAGCTGCGATATTTGCGCCTTTCGCCCGACACATCCGACTTCAGCACGGCATGTTTTGGGACCGGGTTTGCCTTCCCACTTCGATCCCTACTCTCTCAGCCAGACTGCAGTGATGCAGCCTGTTTCCAGGACCACCACTTGAAGGTGCAGTAGGGTCTTGGTCAGCTCTGGTTTGCTGACCCTAACGCAAGCAGTCAAGCTATGAGTCACTGACTGCATTCATATTTCTTGCTGCATCTTCGGACCCAAATTCAGTTTGAACTCATCCCATATGTTTCTGTAAGGTTCTGTGTCCTGTAATTGTGACTTGTTCTTGTGTGTCTATGAAACTTTCAATTTTATTTTTAAATCTGTATGAGAAGGTCTCATCTGATCTCCATTTTAGCCTCACATTCTGTAAGCAGCATCCCCACCTTTTATATACAGCAATTTGATCAACTTTGTTCGACCAAAAGGTGAGTTCCATACTACCTAGTGTATATTCTTGTGCAGAAAAATGGTTCCTAGAAATCACAGAATTTGATAAAGATTTCCTCATGTTCATCCCTGTTTTTTTAATGCCCTTTTTTGCTGCCGTTAAATTCCTAGTTGCGGTTGTCTGACCTCTGCACTTGTATCTGTAATGACTACCTCAGTTGTTCACCTTGGTGCTTTGTCCTTGAAGATAACACAGAAATCTGTTTTCGTAGAATTGTTTGAACTGTTTGCTAATGCATAAAATGAGCAATAGTGATTCTTCTTTTTATTACTCAGAGTCTTACTGTTACAACGCTTGGTGATACAGGTTCCCACTGTAAGGGCATATGTTCACTGTCTTGTGATGATTCTACAAGATTCATTTTGGCAGATGTTTGTGCAGCAGATGAAATTTTTATAACTTTTTTCTAGGCTTGGGCTGTCAGGTCTAATCTAACCTCCTAACTTAAAAGACAGGTCCACACTTAATTAGTCTGACTTTTCTCTCATGACCTGTTCAGCCTGGACGAATTTGCCAAATGCATGTGTACCCCCCCCCCCCCCAGACAGTGTCGTACTAGGGGGGAGGGGAAGGTGCGAGGGGGTGTCTGCCCTTGGTGACAGCCAGGATAAGGGTGCCATCGGAAGCTAATATTCAAAAGAACACTGCCAATCGTTCCGCACAGAATATTCATTTGGAATGATTTTCCTTTAGCAGTGTTTCGTGGACTGTCACACTATTTGAGGTGCAAAACACAGAGACAATCATTAACAAAATACATTTTTTAACGGGGGCGGGGTCCGGGCCCGCGCAGAGTGTGTATCGTAGCGCAAATAGAAACATCCATATTAGCCTCCAGTGCTCCAAAACTTATGTGCAGATAGTGTTCTGTTCATGCAGGTATGCAAGGCAATGCGAGAGCTAACAGACTAGTTTCTAGATACTATGTACAAGGGCAAGATTAAAACAATTAATGATCGCATGTTACAATAAATCAGTCCTTCAGTGTCACTCACTCTGTCAATTAGTCATTCAGTCCATCAGCCAGTCCGTCAGTTTATGTGTCAGTCAGTCCATCATTCAATCAATCTGTTCATCAGTCAGTCTATCAGTCAATACATTGGTCAGTGGGTCAGATAGACCATCATTCATTCAGTCCACCAATAAATCAATCTGTCTGTTCGTACATCAGTTCATTAGTCAGTCCGTCAAATTAGTAGTCTATTCGTTATCCATCAGTCAGTCCATCAGGAGTACATAAGTCAGTCACTTGGTCCATCAGTCAATACATGAATCAGTCCGTTAGTAAGTTTGACAATTAATAGTTCGTCAGTCTGGGGGCTTGTGGCGCTGGCTTTGCGCGCCACCTGCCAGAGGATAAATAGGATTTTGGTGCTGATGAGCGCTGCGCGATAGTGATTTGTCGATATGTGTATTGCGCACATGACGTGATTTATTACAAATAAGGGAGGGAAACCTGAGGCCTGTAAACAGTAAATTAATATGAAATAAATATAAAGGTATGTTATCAGGCACTCACAGGAAATAAAGAAGTAGAACACCAGACAACAGAAAAACAACAGACATGAGTGGCTTACCCAGGATTTGAACACTGGACCTTCCGTGCGACAACCCCGCCTAGCCATGCAAGCGAATCACACTATCCGCTCTGCCATCTACGCATCATCATAAAATGATGTTTCAATGGCAGGTCAATAGTGCGAACCACAATACACGACACCAGAAGTCCTCCATGGGCAGTTCAGCCTATTAATGACGCAATCACTTCTGTTGTATTTCTATCAAGCAGTATAGGCCGAATCCAACAAGACCCTTAGGACCTTAATACTGTGTCCAGTAGAGTGGCTTACCCAGGATTTGAACACTGGACCTTCCGTGCGACAACCCCGCCTAGCCATGCAAGCGAATCACACTATCCGCTCTGCCATCTACGCATCATCATAAAATGATGTTTCAATGGCAGGTCAATAGTGTGTCCAGTAAATGATTTTCCTTTAGCAGTGTTTCGTGGACTGTCACAGTATTAAGGTCCTAAGGGTCTTGTTGGATTCGGCCTATACTGCTTGATAGAAATACAACAGAAGTGATTGCGTCATTAATAGGCTGAACTGCCCATGGAGGACTTCTGGTGTCGTGTATTGTGGTTCGCACTATTGACCTGCCATTGAAACATCATTTTATGATGATGCGTAGATGGCAGAGCGGATAGTGTGATTCGCTTGCATGGCTAGGCGGGGTTGTCGCACGGAAGGTCCAGTGTTCAAATCCTGGGTAAGCCACTCATGTCTGTTGTTTTTCTGTTGTCTGGTGTTCTACTTCTTTATTTCCTGTGAGTGCCTGATAACATACCTTTATATTTATTTCATATTAATGCACATGACGTGAGCAGTTTGGAGGAAAAATGGACAGAGTTTGTGTTTACCCCAAAGGGGCAACTTGTGTATGGATCGTGTTCTAGTAGGAACCCATTTTAATGAAGTGTTAAGTGTTAATCAATCTCAGGGATGGAAGAGGAATTGAGGAATTGGATTATGACTCACTGATTATGAACACTGCTGAATTAACCTAACTTGTCATGCCTTGTAATAAATGTCCGTGTCATGTGATTAAATGTGGAAAAGTTAACGGAGTTTAAAGTTCATATAATTCCTGTTGATTTGGGGTAATTGAAATTCTTGTTACGGAGTTATTGTGGTTGTCCTGAATCCTGAGGACCTTAAATATATATACCCTGGACACAGTGTGAAAACGAGCACAATATTCGATTGAATTTTATAAACTTATAACGCCACAGGGCTTGTAAAAAAAAAAAATTAATTATGACACGTAAAAGTCAGTTAAAAATAAACCAAAATCATCAAACTTTAAACACCCCCCCCCCCCCCCCCCCCCTAAAATTTATTTTGTTTATAATTATATCTGCATTTTGCACCTCACATAGTATGACAGCCCACGAAACAATGCTAAAGGGAAATCACTCAAGGTGAATATTCTGTGCGGAACGACTGGTAATGTTCTTTTGGAGATTACCGTACTTACTGTTAAAAGTATACTTGCAAGTGGGGTTTCTTTATGGGGAAGGTGCCAAATGTAGGATCCACCCCAGGTGCCAAATAGTTTAAGTACGCCCCAGCCCCCAGACACACACAAACTAACACAGATCATGGTGCCAATAAGGCAGGCATGCCATCCCCATCACTTCCATAACAGCACACACATTTTGGACAAAAATGACTAACCTGAATTTTTACTGTCATCATAGTCATCTTCAACTTTAACTTCAACTTTCTGTTGCGCTTCAGCAATTCTCTGTTCTCTAAAGAAAAATACATACAAATACAGTACCTGGTACAGTTTCAAGTTCTAAAACAAAAGACTGTTTATTTTTACTAAAGATCATGGTGGAAACAATGGTCAGGAATCCTGATCTGTAGGTGCATCTGACCTATCAGATGCTACCTTCTGTTATTAAAAATTACTTTTAAAAAAAAAAGAAAAGAAAGAGAAGAGAGGCCAGTAGAAATTCTTTCATATGCCTACAGTAGCCAGTTTAAAGTAGTTGACTAATCCAACCAAGTCTAAATCTCTTCAGTCGTCTCGATAATATCTTGCCACTGGACCAGATAATTCAGGACGAGAGAGTGAGGATGACGATTAGCACAACTCTTCCTCACTTAAATCCAATTACAGCGCAAGTCACAGCTTCAGACAGAAACATACAGACACTACACTCAAAGACCTGTGGCGATGGGGGAGTGGCGAACCAGAAAGTGTGGATACACTCAAGCTGCAGCCACAATCCTGCACACAGGCGGCTCAGGCCATAGGGTCGTTTCTCGCTGGAACTTTGAAGCAGCGGCGAGATCCGGCAGCCCCTTGAGCGACTGAGCAGCCCTCTTTAGGATCACTCCATGGCATGAGGAAGGGGCTAGAAAAGGTGCCCTAAACATAGCCTGCTTCAACCTACTCTGACCAGCTTGACGCGGCTGGAGGGTATCCCAATCATGCGTTCGAACAAAAAAATAAGAAAAAAATGAAGGTGCTTACCTTCGGCACGTGGAACGTGCGAACACTACTCGACAATACCCTGGCCGACAGACCTGAAAGACGGACTGCACTTGTGGCCAAAGAACTGGCGCGCTATAATGTCAATATAGCAGCCCTAAGTGAGACGCGACTACCAGAAGAAGGTCAGATTACTGAAATTGGAGGTGGCTACACATTTTATTAGAGTGGCCGGGACAGCAAGGAATGGCGTGAGGCTGGCGTTGGATTCGCCATTAAATCTCATTTCGTACGTAAACTTGTCAAATCTCCTAAGGGCATTAATGATCGCCTAATGACCCTTCATGTCCCACTAGGAAGCAACAGAAGTGCCACACTGATCAGTGCATATGCCCCAACAATGACAAACCCCGAGGAAACAAAAGAAAAGTTCTATGACGAACTTAACTCTATTATCTCATCAGTTCCTAAATCTGAGAAACTTATTATTCTCTGCGATTTCAATGCCAGAGTAGGCACTGACCACAACACCTGGGAAGGAATACTTGGAAAACATGGCATAGGCAAATGTAATAGCAATGGGCTCCTATTACTCAGCCTGTGTGCCACACATGATTTGTCCATCACGAACACCATGTTTCGCCTACCCACTCGAAATAAAACAACATGGATGCACCCCTGCTCCAAACAGTGGCATCTCATTGATTATGTCATCACGAGAAGGAGCAACAGACGTGATGTGAGAGTGACCAAGGCCATGTGTGGTGCCGAATGCTGGACTGACTACAGGCTGATTGTATCAAAACACAACCTTAACATACAGCCCAAGCGAAGACACCAGAGTCAGAAACCCATGAAGAGGCTCAACGTCACAAAACTTAAAAGCGAAGCAACCGCAGAGAGCTTCTCAAGGGACTTGGACAGCCGTTGAGCTCGGTCAAACCACTATAGAGGAAAAATGGGCCACTCTAAAGAACATTGTAGCCTCTGAGAGCTTGGGATATACAACACGCAATGGGAGCCGCGCTAGCGTAGTGGTTACAACACCGCTCTGGCGACTGGGTGATTCAGGATCAAATCCGGGCGACAGCATTTGAGGATTAACTCGAGACCTGGCGAGTACATTTGAAGGAGTGTCGTCGACCAGGGACTGGCGGCTCCTGAGCCGACCCAGCTCTAATGGGTACCTCCGAAAACGGCGAGTATCTGCCTGAATGGCGAGGGACACTTGTCTCTGTACAAGAAAATAGGATACTCACGTAAAAATCAATGTCAGGTTAGACATTAAAAATAACCTGAGATTTCGCCTCGAGTATTAGCGGGCGTACGGAAAAAAAAAAAAAACAACACGCAAGAACCCTGACTGGTTTGATGAGAATGATGAAAATATTAAAACACTGCTGGCTGAAAAATATCACTTGCACAGAGACTATCAAAGCAACCCTTCCACAACATCCAAAAAAGGCAGCCTTTACCAATATAAGCAGAGTTGTCCAGAATAAGCTCAGGAAGATGCATGATGCATGGCTCAGCAATAAAGCAGACGAGATACAGAGATATGCAGACAGAAATAACTCAAAGCGCTTTTATGATGCCCTGAAAGCAATTTATAGCCCTCAATCAAATCAGTCATCACCGGTCCTAAATGCTGATGGCATGGCATTGCTCACTGATAAAACGCAGATTTTGGAACGCTGGGCACAACACTTCAATGCCATCTTAAATTATCCATCAACCGTCAATGACCAGGCCATTGCAAGCATACCGCAAGTTACAGTCAATGTCAGACTTGACCTTCCACCCAGCGTGGAAGAGGTCAAGAAAGGAGCTAGTCTACTGTCCAGCGGCAAAGCCCCTGGATCAGATGCTATTCCTGCTGAGATTTATAAAGCTGGAGGCAGCATGCTGCTGCAGAGATTAACAGACCTCTTCCATTCAGTCTGGGATGAAGAACAGATACCACAGGAATTGAAAGATGCCACCATCGTTCACATATACAAGCGAAAGGGAAATCATCAATCATGTGATAACCATAGGGGAATCTCCCTATTATCTATTGTGGGCAAAATCCTGGCTCGAGTCCTGCTCAATTGCTTGACTGTTCATCTCGAATCGCAGGACTTACCTCCAGAGAGTCAGTGTGGTTTCTGAGCAGGCCGCGGGACCGTCGATATGATATTTGCCGCTCGCCAACTTCAGGAGAAATGCCAGGAACAGTACAATGACCTATACACAACATTTATTGACTTGACCAAGGCCTTTGACACTGTCAATAGGGACGGACTATGGAAAACTATGGCGAAATTCGGCTGTCCCTATAAGTTCATCTCAATTGTCCGCCAGTTTCATGAAGGTATGATGGCTCACGTATTGAATGATGGAGAACCTTCTGAACCCTTTCCCATCACAAACGGTGTCAAACAGGGATGTGTGCTCGCCCCGACACTATTCAGTATGATATTTGCTGTCATGCTGTCTAACGTTACGCATGGCAGTAGTGACGGCGTAAACATCAGATACAGGACAGATGGGAAGCTGTTCAATTTGAGATGATTACAGTCCTTTACGAAGGTGAATGAAACAATGATCTCTGACCTCGTCTTTGCGGACGACTGTGCCCTCAACACCTGCACAGAACTGGACATGCAGAACAACAGGAGGAGGCTTTCTGTAACGTGTCATGACTTTGGTCTTACCATCAATACGAAAAAATCTGAAGTAATGGTGCAACCTGCTCCTGGGAAACCTTACTGTGAACCAAATATCACAGTAAAAAACCAACGTCTCCAAGTGGTGGACAGCTTCATTTATCTAGGCAGTACCCTTACCAAAGATGCGAATATCGACTCCGAGGTCAACAACAGAATTGCAAAGGCAAGTGCAGCTTTTGGAAGACTAAGAGTAAATGTCTGGGATCAACAAGGAATTAGTGCCGCCACCAAGATAAAAGTATATCATGCAATAGTGCTCACTACCCTCCTGTATGCCTGTGAAACATGGACAGTGTATAGCAGACACGCCAAGAAGCTTAATCATTTCCACATGAGCTGTCTTCGCAGGATTCTCAGGATCAAGTGGCATGATAGAGTATCTAATTCTGAGTCCTCAACAGAGCACATATCTCAAGCATCTACACATTGCTGCAGAGGGTACAAATTAGATGGGCCGGACATGTTCGCATGCCCGAAAAACGCCTCCCAAAGAAGTTGATGTACAGCGAACTCTCATTGGGTAAGTGAACAGTAGGGGGACAAAAGAAATGCTTCAAAGACACACTGAAAGCATCGTTGAGCAGCTTCAAAATTGATGTCTCCTCCTGGGAGACTATTGCACAGGATCGCTGTGCCAGGCGGACAAACATTACTCAAGGCGCTCGCATTGCAGAACAGAATTTAGCTGATAAGGCAGAAGGCAAGCGTGCTGCAAGAAAGGTCAGAATGCACAGCAACACTACTATCGACTCTAACCATGTGTGCCCCGTATGTGGCAGGGCCTGTAGGGCCAAAATAGGACTAATTAGCCACATGAGATCACGGCACAGATGTGTCACAACTCAAGTCTGAAGCTGTCGCCATCTTCGCTTGCGATGGGCAACTATTATTATTAAATCTCTTCAAAACATTTCACAAAGGTGCATTTCTTAAGGTATATCAAAAATTTATTGGCTCACTGAAGAAACACAATCATGATCAGTTTCAACTTACTCCTGAATTTCTTGCCATACATCTTCAATGCGGTCATCCCAAAGGCCTGCCTTAACAGACTCGACATCTGATTTGATTTGTCTTTAGAAATACATAATACAGCATCAATTGAAAATTGTGGGGTTAATCTTATAATTATAAACAATGAACAGAGTAATAATGAAACAAAACACAGCCAGAGTGTACAATGATTATTTTTAAACCTGTAATAACTCACTAATGAAATGATGTCTTTGACCCATTGGTGTAAAGGTCAATACATAATACTGTCCTTGTCAAAACAAGCCATGCTGGTTCTTTATGTTTTTTTCAGCCAAGAATCAACAACACATGTTTTATCTGGAACAGGAATCATTTCCCTTTCTGCTCCCTAAGGAGCATGGAATCACACTGCATCTGTCCAAGTAAACCTACACTGAAGTATTCATGTGATTTTGCAGGGGTTGTTTCTGAAGTAATTTTATTGTTACATGATGATACTGCCTGCCCCATGCACAACCTCATATTAGTGGTCTCTTATGACATGCCTGAGGGAGCAATAGCTCTCTTCTTGAATTTTTTAAACAGCATTAAAAAAAAAACTGCTACAGAAAGCAGATGAGATGTTTTGGCGCAGACTTCCAGCATAAAGGAATCCAACTGAAGTGGTCTTCTTAACTCATTCCGTCCAAAACGAGCGTATGGCGCACCAGATAGGCCTTTTGTTATACCCAGGGCGTATGGTGCGCCAAGGTGATATATGCCGCATTTGAGCGGAAAAATATAGAATATCTGACGATAAGCCAGTTTAAAATTATTTCATTACATCCGGCACATGTGCGTGAACGTTTGTGAGCGAAAAAAAAATTTATGAAGTTACAATTGGGTGCTTTATATCCGTTGCTAGAGTTGCTTTGGATCTAGCCGCAGGCCGCGTGGTATGCCCGCTTTATAAGATTCCGAAATTAAACAAAAAAATTAGAAAATAAGTGGCCATAGAATGTTCATATCATGTAAGCACTTCCTGTGGACATCGTATTTTGAACTGGTAGCGAAATAATTATATTGGTGCTTAGTTTTTGCATACTTTTATCAATTAATGACGTCATAGGGTTATTTGTTTACATGTGGTGTAGTCACATACATAACACTCATAAACTATTAATGAATCAACCTCAATATATAATTTCGAAATGAATTTTAGCGATATCGGTGGCGATAATAACCTATTTTCGATTCCGATAAGGACGTTGAACAAACGTGATATTTTTAAGTAATAAATTAATTAATTTGCATGGGACAGGAATGTGTAAGTGAGATTCCAGTTCAGCAATATGTGACTTCACAAAAAAATTTATATAAATTACAATTTTCATTTGTTTTTTATAAAACTTCTTGAATTAGTTGTCAGCTGGATATACGTTTCAATTCCTATTTTACTACCAAGGGATTAAGTATAGCTGAAATATTTACGTGTATGTGCATAATTTTTATTCATTTTTTATTTTGATTATTTATTGTTTCTACACTTCACAAGATATAACAAACAATTATAACATCACATAAGAACAGTATGTCACAACATTCTGCAGCCAATTTCCTAAAGTTTGATGCATAATACATATATCTACTAAATTAATATATGTGCCTACTGCCTGTTTTTAAAACATCACTTGTAGAAAAAAACTGTCTGCATATTGTGTCCTGGGTAAAACCGAAAAAAAAACCGGAAAAATGTCTGGATTAGAATGAGTTAAGAAGCAGAAATGGGACATTTATCCAACTTTTATCAAATAATTAATTATGAGTTTGGGCATCATACTGCATCAAAAGTACATTGTACTTGCATTTTTACATGACCACGCTGCTATCTGTTGTTCTTAAAAGTAGGAACTACAGATCAGGATCAATATATATATATGATCAAGAGTTTCAAGTCTGAACAATCAATATGAATTAAGTGGTCTGTGATTTTACACCAAATCAATGAACAAGTGATAATCTGCTGATTCACTTTGATTTAATCAAATCATTATCCACTTGAAGCAGACTGTAGCAGGCACAAGTGCAGCTGTGTAGATATCATGATGGAAGAGAAGTTGAAGTAAAAGAATGTACATTAAAAAAGTTAATTTAAGGGCATCCCGGCTTATCCATCCACCCATGACAAGGAATGGGAGTGTGGGATTTTACAAGGTACGACAGTTTTAAGCTAACTGTGATAAAAGCTGCAACATTACAAAAAAGAGAACTGAGTAATCTGGTTGAAAAAAGATGGATACAATTATACAAAGAAGGACCATGTAAAATGTACTCATTATAACAAAGTATATTTAGTATGAGTGTTAAGAACATGCTTATGCTGTTTTGGATTTGTGAATAAGAGTTGAACTAAAATTAAGTTGGGTGTGCTTTCTACACGAAGTAGCTGGGTTGTGAGTGAGTGATGTGATGGTAACGTTGTGTGAGTTTTGTCTGATATGAAAGGTCAAGCTACCAAGCAGTTTCATAAGTCAAAGGTTATATGACAAGAGGTATGACAGTAAGGTATGTACAAACCAGTGAAGAGACCTAGCCTTTGGTCGATGAGAAAAGTCAGATGTGTGTCCTGGGCTGTTTAAGGAGTCTGTGTGAAACTGTAGAAGCCAGTGAGAAAAATGGTACTGGAGACATATGTTTGTTTTCTGCAGTGAAGAGGCATGAGTGTTGGAATGTTGTCTTTACTGTGGGATATACGTAGCAGCAGTGTTTGCCATTATAACTGTCCAGAACTATGCAACTGAGTTTATCGATACACTGTCAGTGAGTTATGGTTACTGCTTTTTTGGGCAATTCATACTAGTGTTTTGACATATACACCTTAACTGAGATCTGAATATTGCTGTATAAAGTCCTGGAGACTAGCTTCACGAGTGTTCAACTGAATAATTCACTTTTGTAATTTCACATCATGTCACACTATTCTGGTCAACCGTCCTCTAGAAATTCTTGTGGTGTGTCAGTGTACATGTCAAGAAGTACATGACAATCAACAAAATATAATGAATTTCACCAACAGTACACACAAAAGGATAACCTATGTACTAGTGTTAGGAACAAAATCTCTGTAAATACAGACAACTCAAAATCCAAACTCTTGCAAGTAGATAAATAAGGATCTGCTATAAAACTGGTACGGGAAGTAATATATAAATAAAAAAAGAAAATGGTATGGAATCAGTTTTACATATTAACGGCACACAGGAAACACAGGAACGTTTCAGGGTTCACCCTTCGTTAGCCACAGTTACAAACAGATGACAAAGACAAATATAGACAGGTCAAGAGGAAAAGACAATGGACACTGCAAACACATTGAAAAGGTTATGAATTAATAAAAAATATGATATGGTGAATCAGCGGGCTGATCACCTGCTTGCCAGTTACTCAGATTACGGAAACAACAATTAATTTTTTGTTGTACCAATAAACGCCACTAGGCGTAACGGAATAACAGTTAATTTCTTGTTGCCCTAAGGCGCCACTAGGCGTATTGGCCACGGACTGCTTTGTCGGTCAGCGGCTAAGGACGGAAGAAGAAGAAGAATGATATGGTGAATAATATAAAAAATTTAAATAAATAAAAATGACACGATGTTATAAAGGGTAACACAACCATAACATTAACATCACAGTAGTGGGTTTATGGTACAGGACAGAACACGGGCACGTCTAAATTAGTGTACCACATACTGATAATGTGTCAATCAAACAGGGAACACTTTATCATTACCTTCTATCCCTTTTATTCAGAACTATACAATATGGCCAAATAACAACATGAGTGGATTGAACAAATGATTGCTACCCTCACCAATATTCCTAAGAACAGGTGGAATATAAATTAGCCCCACTGCCATTAATTACCCAACTCGTCATACTGACAAAATGGAGGCACGATACAATGCGAAATAACACACAAGATTGTGAAATCTATAAAATTTGGGGTTCAGAGCAGCTAAGAGGTACCAGGTTTAGTTCCCAGTACAGGGAATATATTTGATGGAAATGTTTTCAGAACAAGTGGATCCTTCTTCTTCTTCTTCTTGGATCGTTAGCCCCTGACTGACAAAGCAGTCAGTGGTCATCGCGCCTAGCAGCAACAAACTGTCCAATTTTGCTCGGTCACGTGACATCCTGTGACCTGGTATTCATGCGGTGAATCACTCTCCACGTAAACTAAACTGCTGCTCCAGATCAAGCAGCTAAGTCGCAGCAGTTCTAAACATACCGTGACAGTAAACAACACAGTTTACATGTGGAAAAAGTACAAGAAATAAGCAAGTAAAAAAAGAATATCAACTCAAATAATTCAACAAACAACAAAAACAGAAAAATTAAATAAAGCAAAATAATATATCCTGATGAAGAAATGCGCTGATTAGTCTGACCGCAAATCTCAGTGAGAAAGGAAGTGATGTATAAAATAAGACAGCAACGTAGCGGCATAAAAATATGTGAAACAAAACACAAGCAACAAAAAAGACAGATCTTGAAAAAGTGGGGAAAAGAAAGTACTGAAATAGTGGAAAACCACTAAATAGCTGAATTCAAGCAAAATGACATTCGACATTCGAGCCTTCAGGTACGTTATAACTGACCGTTATTTTGTAAAACTGATTCCATACCATTTCTTTTTTAATTTACATATTACTTCCCAAACTCTTGCAGCAGGTGGTTACTGTAGCAACAATTAGTTTTACACAATGTGGTTGCCAGCTCCATGCACCTGCTCATATTAGTTGCCTTTTACATGTCTGTGTGAGCAGTTGTCTGGTTCTCTTTTTTTCTTGCAGACCCCAGGGAACAACACAGGGCTTACAGTATTATGCTTTTCTACAAACTTTTGACACAGCAAACAATGTGTATATAAGTCTTCTTACTTGAATGTCTGCTGCATTTCTAAAATCTCTTTCTTTAACTGCTCACTCCTTTCTATTGTCATCTTTCTCATTATCTGCAGGCTAGGTGTGTCTGACTCTGATCTGTCTCCACCTCTTTTACGCCTGGAGGAAAGAAGAAAAACGAATTCTACACCAAAATTAGCAATATCAAAGAGGTGCCATAGCTTTATTAAAAGGCTCTGACAAATTATATCTATCATAGAAAATTCAGAACTTCATATATATGAATGGAATAATGATATGCTCTGTCAAATTTTTTGACTGCTTATATCTCTGAAATAAATTCACGTACAATTTGTAACAAATTCAAACTTAGAGTGGCATAAATGCACACTGTAAATGATTTTCAAGGTTATGTTGTCAAAGAAGACTGAAACAAATCTGTAAATGACAAAGACGTCATGAAGAGAGTCTGTCGCTTGTTCATTAGGCAGGATATGAAACTGTTATTGTAAAATGTCATTATCCAATTTGATGAAAAGCCTTCTTTAATCTGGGCAGCTGACTTGAATTGTCTCACTAGGAAAAATAATGCAATGCTTGTGGCCTCAAATTTCTAAAGAATGGGGCAGCCCATACCCAACTCTCCAAAGTCTTCTCTTACAACATGTCACAGTATTACTATAGTGAATTAACTATCAGATGTCGATTATAAATTCAAATGTCATTCAGACATAAGACAAGGAATATAACACATTCAAAGTCATTCAAAGTCAGTCATACTAAGTGAGACTTCATGTAATGTAATGTAATAATTTCTTTCACCATCTTTAATTTCTAGTACATTCTGCTTAGTTAACACAAATGTGAGTGATTGGTGTCACAATCCTCCGATGCTTATAGATTAAGTTTTACTTATTCACTCGTGACTATTTGTTATCCACAACTGACACTGTCATAGTATTCAGCCCAGATGATGACTTTCCCACAAAATCTGTTGCTCTGTTAATGCACTTATAAAACTGACATACCTTCCCATGTGAGATGTATTGTAAATGTAACTATGCAAGCAGTGGAGGTATGCAAAGAGTTTTTTGTATTATATTTCAAATCAGTCATAACGTGCATTACTGAAATTACACAGCTAAAATGTTTAAAGCAATAGCAAAAAGTAAATCTATGTAAAAACCACTTTTTCTTTTGAATCATTATGTTCAACTGGAAAAAAAGGAACCCAAAAAAAAAAAAACTTCTTACTTTGGTTGCTCCAACTGTTCCATCAAGTCATAATATTGTAGAAGACAATTCTGGAGACATAACAAATATAAATGTTATTCATCTCATTTGTTCACTCCTGACAGACCAAACAGCCACCATTAACACACTTCTGCAGCAGTGATTTATGTAACAATTTGTTTGACATGCACAACCTCATGTTAATCAACTTCTATAACATGGTGTCTGAGGGAGTAGTAGTCATGTTCTTTCTTGGTCTCCTCTGAGATCCCCAGGAACTACACAGGAGGAGGGGGAGAGAGAGAGAGAGATAGAGAGAGATTTTTTGCTGTTGAATTTTTAAGAATGATAATGGAAATATTTTGGTGTTGAAAGTTTCTTTTTTGGTCTGAAATATCTGAATTTATTTGTGTTTCTAGTTAATAATAATTGTAAGAAATTCAATTACTAACATTAAAAACACAAATATGATCAAATATTTAGATCTACAGATTGAGAAAAAAGGCAACAATATCTAAATATTTCCATGACCATTATTACAAATTCAAGTACCACCTCCCCCCTCACCCACCCACCGTTTCATCAATTATATTCAAAAAGATGCCTAAGGGTGTTTGATGATGAAGGGACACTGCTGTCACAGGAAACATTTTACAGGATCATTGTAATGGTGAAAAAAAAATTAAATTAACATGAAAATTTAGCAATACATTTCACAAATTTAAATACAGGAAGCCTGTGATGTCAAATTCAGGGAAAACTGGGTTTATGACATTTTTCTGAATAATTTGTCAATAATTCTTAATAAATGGTATATATTTTCAACAGCTTACTTATTTACTTAGTCGTTCCCCTTCTACCGTGAGGTGTAGAGGTTTGGAAGAGAGAGCGCCAGACTATCCTATCGGCTGTCTTCCTCCTGGCCTGGTTCCATTCTAGTCCTCGGTCCTTCAAAGATTGTCTAATGTTGTCCTCCCAGCGGACTCTGGGTCGTCCTCGGGGTCGGGATCCTTGGCTCTTTGTTTCCCATGCTTGTCGTGGTATCCGATCTTCTCCCATTCTGCAGACATGGCCAAACCATCTTAATTGGGACTGTTCTACTTGGGTCTGCAGGGGGTAGGATTTAAGGCCTCGACGTATCGTCTGGTTGCGTACCATGTCTCTTCTTGTTACTTCAACCACCTTCCTCAGATACCGCATTTCTGAGGTTTGGATCTGGCTTTTATGGGTTGTAGTCATTGCCCATGACTCGCATCCATATGTCAAGACTGGGACATAGGTGGAGCGGTATACAGCCATCTTCGTTTTCTTACCAACCTCTTTCGTGCTGAGAAATCCACGATTTATGGCCTGAAAAAGTCTCCCAGCCGCTGCTTTTCGAGTGGCCAACTCTTCTTTGATGCCTCCCTTTCGGTCTATAATAGCTCCGAGGTATTTAAAGTGGTCTACCTGCTCCAGGACCTGTTCTCCCAGCTTAATCTGATGTCTTCTTTCTTCTCGTGATATCACCATGGATTTTGTTTTAGAGCTGCTTATGACCATCCCTCTCTTCTCCAGTTCTTCCTTCCAGACTTGCAGGTTGGATTGGAGATGTGCCTCTGATTTAGCAATCAGGGCAACATCATCAGCAAATGCCAGCTCCGAAATATAGACCTGTCTCATCTTCCAGTACCCCACTGAATACTTTCTTGTTCTCTCCTTACATGCCTTGATGACATCGTCCATAAGGAGTATGAAGAAATAAGGTGATAGGATATCACCTTGTCTTACACCAGTGGTGGTCCTGAACTCTTCTGACTTATGGTTTGCTGTCCTCACATAATTTCTGCAAGACTTGTAGAAGCTCTGTATAGCATGAATCAGAGGTGCTGGAATATATTTTCAACAGCAATGACCAGAAAAGAATAGCTAATGTTACAATCAAGTTATCACTCCCTATGACTCCAATCTTTCTGACCAGTTTAGTTAAGAAAAACCATTTAATTGCCAAGCTGGGTATTATCCACCTGCCATAAGCCTTTATATAATTTTGACTGACGTTTTATCTTGTCCTCCATATTTTCTCTATCATTTTTCTAATATACCATTTTTAAACATGCTTCCCCTGCCTCAACTCTCAAAGTCTATGAACATTCCTCATCTGTCTATCCCTTATTGAACATTCTTGTTGTTCATTCACTCACTCTTTCTGTCCTTCTTCCACTCGCAAGTTTAACCTTCTGGTCATGCCTCAGTGCATACTATTTTCTTTTATCTCCCTTCAGATTATCTTCCCATGTCCAGATACATTGTATCCCATGATTCTGGTGTACTCACAGTTCTGCCCCTCCTATTAGCTCTGGAACTTGCTGCACATGCACGAACGCTAAAG
Organism: Oreohelix idahoensis; assembly: GCA_024509875.1. Classification (NCBI taxonomy): domain Eukaryota; kingdom Metazoa; phylum Mollusca; class Gastropoda; order Stylommatophora; family Oreohelicidae; genus Oreohelix; species Oreohelix idahoensis. Next base: position 660,190 of record JAMPIV010008488.1, on the reverse strand, counting down.
ACGAATTATAAACATTAATCTGTGTTTTCATACATCATTTGTTTTTATGTTGTGGTCTTGATGAAGAATTTTTCATAATGTTTGATCTGAAATATGAATTATTTAGTGAGGGACCTCACGCTGTGCCATTCTGTCTTTCACAATCTCATCAAAGTTCAATCATAAACAAAGGTAAAAGTTTATTTGGTTACCCACCTTCTGATGAAACCATTCTGGAGGTCTACTTGGTTCTGCAAAAGGTTTAATCGCTCTACTTACTGACACCCTAATTTTAAAAAAAGAAAAAAGCACATATTTTATTAAGAAATGATTTAATAATACATTGTAATTTTATTTTGAATCCTTTTTTTTAAGCCTGAAATTTAGGACAGAAGCCTTGAACTTTAGCACTAACTGAATTCCTCATTAATATTGTAGATAGAAGTTATTTTATTTGATCACAAATGACACCACCATGGTTCACAAAGGAACCCACCAACAAAATCACTTCTTTTAATAGTACTTAAACAGCTGGCCACATAATTCTGATACAGACAACACTATCTCAGCAGCAATTACTCTCATCAAAATTATTAATAGCAACAGTTCAGCAATAATGCCAATACTGTTTGACATGCTTTAGCCTGGAGATAAATGCAACAGAATATTGTGTCATAAAGCAGTTATGTTATTAAATCTAGCTGGATAGTCTAAAAAATGTATACCTGTGTCATTACAAATTTTCTGTTAAGTGTGAATACAGAAACACTGAAAACTGCTTTGATGCCAAACTTAACAGTAGTTTGCTCCCTCCAGACCTTCACCAACAGATGTCTCCAGCACATACTTAATGTAAGACAAGATATAATAACAAACACAGATCTATGGAACAGAGTAAGACACAGGGTTCAAAGCAAATTTCTTCAAGCATTTTCCAGGGTTTTTCCAGCCTTTTCCAGGTCCAAGCACATGATTTTCAAGGATGGGAAACTCTAATATTTTCCTCATTTAATTTTCTCAGATATAATTATCACTTTGCTGACCAGCAATCCGGAGCATTACTGTCTCCCTTTACCAAGGGTGTTTGCAGATTTCTTTAAAAATAACTGGTTGAATTGAAAAACAGACATAGGCCTTTGAAATTTTCAGAGCACCATTATGAATGGTTGCCACATCCGAAAAAACATATTTTATGCAAATTGGTCACATGATCATGGCGGCCGTCTTGAATTTGTGTGGCTAATTATAGAAATTTCAGATGTTTTAAAACCATGATCTTTTTCAACTTATAGTGAATTTGTTCAATGTCAGTGCGATAAAATGTTAGGGACATGGATGGCAATGAATAAAATAAGCTTGATTGATGTATTGATTTAACGATTAACCACGTATTTCAACATAAAAGGCTAACAAAAATTGTGAATAAAATGTAAAAATAAATTTAATTTTTTAATTTGTCTTTTTTGAATTATTCTGCGTCTGTGGCATCTGACAATGAGTGTTTGTGAATGTTTGAGTAGTTAAGTACCTCTAGTTGGAGTCTGTGAGCTGCTTCCTTCATTAACTGGGGTTGAAGTTGTAGCTGTAGGACTCTGCAAGAGTCTTTGTCTGGATCGTTGATAATCCTCGACAGTGTGGTATAACTTGAAGCAGGGTATCAGGCATAGAGGCACATTGCAATCTGGGCAGTACATGCAAGTCTGGCTTCTGTTCCCCGCAGCCTTACACACTTTACAGTCTGGTTTGTACCTTGCCCTTTCATATTTATCAATGAAGTGGTGCTCAATAAGTCGTGTTGTTGTGACATGTGGTTTTGAAGGTGTTACATTGTGTCGAAGAATAGCAGGTTCAATAAGAGTGAGACTGACATCCTGATCTTTGCTTTGACCTTTTTTGTAGAGTTGGCAGTGTTGTAGGTTATGTGCCCATTGACCAGGGTAGTTTCAACTAAGAAATGGTATAAAAATAGGATCAGTGTGGGTAGGGGTAGCTTGCACCTAGTTGGCCAAAGTGGTCAACACCTCCCATACTTTTGCTGTATTTTTCTGCAAGCACTGGCTTCTGAATTCTTCTGCCTTAAAGAATTTGTCTTTCTAACAGTCTTGTTTATATTATCATTGGAGTGAACAGTAGATATAAGGTTAAATCTTTTCGTATCATGCCAGGTGACTGTCAGCATGCCTTATCTTCTGTCACACAAAACACAAGATGATTTGCCGTTTTCAATTTGAGTTGCCTTTTCTTCAGTGCTTCAGGAAAATGCTTTCTATTTTCAGCTACTGTTCCAAATGCACCAATCTGAATTTCTTTCAGGTCTTGAAATAAAGCTGAAGGCTGAATAAAAACTACCACAGAAGAGAATATGTCCCTTGTTGCCTATCCATCAAGAAGATCTTTCACAACCCTGAAAGTTGCCCCAACACAACCTTCATAATTTTCCTTACCAGTATCAATTTTCAATTTCATGCAGTATTATGTTTTAGCATCAGTGAGAGCAGATAGTTTGAATCCCCACTTTTTGGCAGTTAGTGCTTGAAATATATTCCTGCCTGTATGCAGAGCGAGATGATTTTCTCCATACCTATTCACTTCGTCAAGGGTCAGATCTATGGCAGTGTCGGGGGGAAAAGTTTGAAAAAAATCAATGGCCATATATTCAGTTGTGGCACCATGAACTTTGTGCAGCCCACAGTTTCCAACATTAGTTCTATGCCTTAGTTCTGGTTCAGTAGCGCATTAATTTTGTCATGAAAAGCCCAGTTTACATTAGGTCCATCCATGGACAGATGGAGCAAATGTCCCAAATTTAACGATGAGCATGCATCATCAAATGCAGTCTGCATATCAAGAGCTCTAGCATGTTCAAGAAACTTTGATGTAAGATAATGTGTTTTTATCACATTTACATCCCAGAAACGAACACGGAAATCCATTTGCTTTTGCTGCATTGATTTGTTCATGCTTTCATCAAACAGAACAATGTAACTGTTCTTGCTAAGCTGGCTCTCAAGAAGTGAGGTGAAATATGGAGCCAGTCCAAAAGAGGTCAGGTAGAAAGTTTTCATTTCAGACAGACCAAACTGTCTGGCAATAGAACTATCAGGAAACATTTTGTGACAAATTTTATAAATTCCTGTATTTGAATTAAAACTATGGTGACTTCTGACTGAAAACAGAGTCCAAATAATCTCAGCTCTGAGAGTTTCTTTCTTGGTCACAAATGATGTCACATCTGTAGGTCTTCTGGTAGTGTTAGATGTTTGTGAGGGACTAATGTTAGAAGGTTTTGATGTTTCTGAGGGTAAAACTGCTCCTTGGGGTTGTGTTCTTTTCTGCAAAAAAAAAAAAAAAAAATGGAACACACAAATAACTTATGAGTAGGCCTAAGCTATGTATATTTACCAAGTCTAAGTTCTAAACGCATACATAATATAGTTGTTGACTCCATTTTATCGTTGAGTTCAGTGAAGAGGTAAATTGAAATGCGAATGGTTAAAACGGAATGAATGTCAACAATGTTCTTCAAACGAAAATTCCAACAAGTATCGTTGAATTGGGTGAACTGGGCAAGTATTGGCAGCACACAAGTCGGTGATTACTGTACATATATTTTTATTGACGTGACACCAACGAAGTGGAACAGGACAATCATAGTTACAGATGCGAAGATCATACGTCAAAATGTTAATATCACTGTTAATAGTTGTTGTAGATTCTCTAACAGTTAAGTTCTCTTATATTCCAGTGACTAAGGATCACTTCCATTACCATATAACAGACATGGTATTAACGTCCGTTGACCTTCTCCCAAGGACGTTTATTAAGGCAAACGGATTCATTCTCACGGAGCAATAATTTATCTCATACTTGTAAGCATCCCAGACTTTCTTCATAAAATTCTTAGATAGCATATCCAATCCAAACAAAGGCAGATATAACAATACAACCAGGTTAGTGTTTCATCTTGGCTAACCTCTCGCTATCCATGCCACGACTTTGGCATAGGTAAAACGGCATATTAAACATGTGAAGCATATATATATTCATTAACTTGATTCCACATATGGATTCTCCCTCTACGAAAAGATTCCAAAGGCTATCGACTCCGTGTGTCCAATTCTAGGAATGTCATCTCCGATGAATTCCCGCTAGACCATTAATAGGAGCGGCCTGATACTTTAATTTACATAATTAAACTTGCCATAAGAAATGGGGCGACACTTACTTCATACTTCCACTATTGGCTTCGCCATGAAGACCAATAGATACGAATACAACTGATGGCTTCTTCAAATTTGCCAAAATCAAAGGATAACACAGCGGACATAAATATGGTCCGAGCTGCCCCTTACATGACGTCAGAAACTACTCAACTAGGTTACACGTGCGACCAAAGCAACTCACACAGCATTGTGCACGTCAGTGCGTGAATCAATCGAACGCACAAATAATATAACTATATAAAACTGGTGCGTACATTTGGCAGGACCGAAGACTACCCCCGTAGGTAATAAATGTACGTAACAGCTCCCTTATCACCTCCCCTTAAAAAAATTAATTCTATTAATTTTTTTCGAACTAATTACTCGAGAGAGGTGAGTCAAAACTACAACAAGATTTTTTTGACATGCATAAAATTATATCATATTAAGAAAAGAATATTAAATGAAAACAATATAACTAAATGATAGTATGCATTAAAGCACACATCCACCATCGACCTACTTTGGAACGATGTGGTAATATTCGAAGTAAAAAGAAGTTGAAAATGAAAATGAAATAAACCATAAAAAAAAAGATGATAATAAAATTCAACCAAAATTTTTTTTTAAAAGAAATTTGAAACATATGATTTCAAAAATGAAAATGAACAGCAACACTGATGATGATCAATGATAAAAGAATCAATAAAACAGAAAATTTTAAAATACAACATGCAAAATGAAACAAAGCATAATTAAACACTTTAAGAAGCAACGCACTTACTATTTCCTAACACTAGTAAGTTTGACTAGTTATCTAAAAGTGAGATATCATGTAGTGGGATACGTGAATACACGTATTGCGAGACACTAATAAAGTTAGTAGATGTGTGATTTATAATCAATCAAATTGATTAAATTGAATTATAATAATTAGTAGTACTTAATTTATGAACAAATAACTAATTACTAATTTATTCTAAGTGATTTCAATTTCACTCATTGTTAATATTCTTTTAGAACTAGTTAAATCGACAAGAATATGTTCTCAATGTATCATGTCTGAAATACGCTTACGAACACGATATGTAGTGTAATCTGTTCCATAACAATAGTGAATGTCTATTTGTCACTCTTACCAATGTTTCCATACTAAAAAAAAAATGTTACTTTAATATCACTGTTCCCGTTCTAACAAAACGTTACTTCACAAGAAATAATGTTATAATCCATACGTAAGTATATTCTGAAAGTTATATATATACGAATACTGCAGAACTACACATAGTCTCCACAGATGTATAATCAGTGACCATGTACAAAGTTATTCATGTTTCTGTGAGGACGTTTCACCATCTGGAAGTGGTTTAATTTCGACATGTTCACTAGGGCATCTTGAAAGACAGTCTGCAAACACATTCTGTACTCCAGGAATAGCTCGTATCTCAAAATGGAACGGTTGAAGCGCAATAGCGTAACGCGCTGACTTTGATGACTTCACGTTCCCTGTGTTCAGTGCTGTAAGAGCTTTCTGGTCGGATTCCAACACAAAGTGTGATCCGAGGAGATAACGATCCAGTTTATTGATTGACCAGACAAGAGCGAGGAGCTCTTTATCTAGAACGGAATACTTCATCTCGCTCGTCGTAAGCTTTCTGGATACGTACATAACCGGAAATAAGGTGCCTCCGTATTCCTGCATCAAAACTGCCGCGATAGCGTAGGAAGAAGCATCACTGCGAAGAACAAAGGTGAGATCTTTGTTAGGCAACCTTAAAAAGGCTTATTTGAAAAAAATTGTTTTATATAATCTAAAGCCGTTTGATGATCCTGCGACCACTTTATTATATTAGATGTGCCTTTCTTTAGTAACGAAGAAAGAGGTGCAGTTATAGTAGACAAATGAGGGATGAATTTAGAATAGAACTGTATTAGTCCTAAGAGCGACCTCACTTGTTTTTTTGTCTTAGGTGCTGAGATGTTTAAAATTTTAGACACGTTACTGTCTTCTGTATACATTAAACCGCGACCTATACGGTGACCAAGAAATGAGATGTCATGAAAACCGACAAAAGCCTTTGAAGGTTTCGCTGTTAAGTTATAATCCCGTAAGGTAGAAAGTAAAGATTTTAAACCCTGAATATGTTCATCCCAAGAGTCACTGAAAAGACAGATGTCATCTATATAAGTAATGACATCGGGACGATGAGACAATATGCGGCGCATCATGCGTACAAAGGTAGCTGGCGCATTCATTAGACCGAATGGCATAAAATTCCATTGAAAAAAACCCCGTGGCGTCGAGAAAGCGGTGAATGGCTTTGCTTTAGGGGTTAATGGCACTTGCCAATAACCCTTTGAAAGGTCAAATTTCGAAAAGAATGTGGCATGAGATAATTTCTCTAATAAGTCGTCTAAAAGAGGTAATGGTTCCGCATCGAATTTTGTAACTTTGTTTAATTTCCTGTAATCTACGCAAAGACGTATATTGTTGTCCTTCTTCCTAATGATTACCATAGAAGAAGAATATGGTGATGAAGATGGTTCAATTATATTTAATTGAAGCATCTCATCCAATTCCTTATCAACCTTATCACGAAAGTGTAAAGGAATAGGATATGGGCGAACTCGAATCGGTGTATCGTCAGTCAGAATAATGTCATGTTGGATGACTGACGTATGACCTGGGATGTCAGTGAGGACATCCTCATACGTGTGTAGAATATTAGAGACTTGCTGACGTTGATCATCAGTAAGAGTAGATGAGATAGTAACATCATTCCATTTCTCAGTGGAATGGAGTGGTACAACTGGTATTGGTAGTTGTACATCATCGAAAGAAGATTCCTCTTCTTGGATGACTGACAAACTAGAATAGTGTTGAATAGGAGGTGTAGGATCGTCAGTTGCTTGGAACACTGATTGTAGATAATCAGGACGTGAGTAATATTCCTTCAACATATTAATGTGGAAGGTTTTATGTTTACCATTAACATCAACGATGTAGTCGACATCGGATTTTCTTGAGATGATCCTGAAAGGACCTCTCCAGGTAATTAAAAGACGATTATTATGCGCAGGTAGTAAGACAAAAGCTTCGTCACCAGGAATAAGCTGGCGAAGACGTCTATATTTGTTTGCAAATAGACGAGCTTTTTCTTTGGCTTGTTCGGATGATGCAGTAGCTAATCTACAAGCATCTATGATTCTCTTTCTCAGAGAGATCACATACTCATAAGAGGATTGAGTTTCCTCTTCAATATTCTCGTCAACCAATAAGTCGTGGATTAACGACATCGGACCGCGTGGTTGCATGCCGAAAACAAGTTGAAATGGAGAAAACCCCGTTGCTTGATTTTGTACTTCGCGATACGCAAAGAGACAAGCGGGTAGGACCCGATCCCAGTCTTGGGGATGGTCTTGAGTCATCTTACCCAACAACTGCTTGAGTGTCCTATTTAGACGCTCAATTAACCCATTTGACATCGGATGATAAATATAACTTAGAGATCTGTCTATACCTAATGTCTTCATAACTTGAGACATGGATTCAGAAATGAACTGAACCCCATGATCCGACAAGATTTTCCGTGGAAAACCAATGCGTGAGAAGATTAACATCAATGCCTCTGCTACACTGGCAGATGAAGTGTTCTTGAGAGGGATGGCTTCAGGCCAGCGAGTGCACATATCAATGCACGTAAGGATATGCGTATGCCCTCTAGCAGATGGAAGCATTGGACCAATAATGTCTATAGCCATTTTATCAAATGGTCTAATCGGGATGTCCGCAGCTTGAATAGGAGCCGCATGAAATGGACCCCGTACCTTAACTTCTTGACATATCAAACAGGACCGACAATAGAGAGTGATGTCCTTATGGACGCCTGGCCAGTAGAATGCCGAAAGCACTCTGGATTTGGTACGCGAAAAACCCATATGGCCCGCACATTGCGAGTCATGCGCATGTCGTAATATATGAGATCTCATACAGGATGGGACTATAATCTGAGAACATAAGGATGAATCCTTTTCTCGTATTACTCTAACCAAAATCCCATTTTTAAGTATAAAGTCATGTCTAGATTTTGCAAGTTTGTTGCTGGTATTATTTTTGTTCACATACTGAAATAATTTTTTTAATGAATCATCATTCTTTTGCAATGTTGCAAACAACTCCCGTGAAATAGGAGCATCATCATCACAAGTGGTATGAACTGTAGGTTCCATAGGTGTATCATGCGACATATTAGTAGCTTGCGCTCTAGTCACTACTGCATTTGCAGTTTGAATATGTCGCTCTTCCCATTCAGCAATTTGCTGTGGTGTACACTCTTTAATACCATGTATGCGACCAAGTATTAAATCACAAATTGGATTCGGAAGGAGACAAGCTTGAATCTTTCCTGAAAAAAATGGTGTATTAAGATCAATAATAGCAGTGGCAAATGTTTCAATTGTGCCACCAAACGTTACACACTTGACAACCCGGCCCGTGGCACAATTTGGGTTGATCAGCGAAGTCCGGACGCCGACTGTGCTGCAACCTGAGTCAAATAGGAGAGAGCATGAAATATTGTTGACAAATCCCTTGTTAAACTTAAGAGAGCCCTGTCCCTGGTGTACTGACGCAGCAGTGGCCGTACAGACTGCAGGTAGACTAGGTAAGGTATGTCCGCAACGCAGCGTCGTGATCGCCCTGGGCTGGAAAAGAGTAGAGCATTCTGAACAATCTTTGACTTGGGTACAATCAAGAGAACAACACATAGCATTATCAGTTTCAGCTCCTTTACCCTGTTCAATGTTAGCCTGTGTATCACTAAAAGCGACATTAGAATGTCTATTCGTATTACTCAACGATCTATCTCGTCGACGCGATCGATTTTGATTTTTGTCATTAAAATTGCCATAATTGTAGTTTCTGCTAGAGTTAAAATTTGGATGAGTCCGATAATTTGTATAATTATCGTTATGATGTTGGTAAAATGGTTTATTTCCAAAAAATTGTTTGTTTTGCGGACCCTGAGATCTTGATCTCCAGTTTTGTTTATTATAATGTCCTTGATTATTTTTAAAATTATTGTTACCAAAATCTCGCGATCTGTGAGCCTGGTTCCAAGAAACATTAAATGGAGCAGATTGTTGAAATTGCTTCCCTTTGTAAAAATTACCATTGTTAAAATTGTCATTATTTCCCTTATTGACATATCTGTCAGCACTAAAAGAACGATTGCGTGAAAAATTGTTTTGTTGTGCTGCAAAAGCAACAGGCAATTCATTCTTAATCTGTGCATTACTTAGATCCATGTTTGGGTGAGCAGTGCAAAAATTTTTAGCATGCTGTTCTAAGTCTTTCATAGATAAAGGTTTCCGTTCGTGTAAAAATGCGAGAAATGTAGGATTTACAGACGAAAGTACCTTATCGCGCATCAGTAAATCGAAGAGACCTTCATACGACTTTTCAATTTTGGATAATTCGATCCATCTTTCTAATGTTAGTCGTATTTGTGACAGAAAATCACTAAAATTTCTGCTAGATTGAGGTAGTAATGTATGGAATCTTGATCGATATTGGTCTTCTGTCATTTGGAATTTTTGCAGAAGTGCCGCTCTAAGAGCATTATAGTCATTTTTCTCACCAATGCTGGTGGTATGATAAACTGCTAATGCGTCCCCTGTAAGTAATCTGGATAAATATGTACAGTATAGAGCTTTATCCACGTTATAAGACACACAAGTGGCCTCAAACCTATCTAGGAAGAATATCACGTCATCAGACGGGGGATTAAATTTTGGTAATTTAAGGTGAATTTCCTTAAAATTATCATGTCTGGATGAAGTTTGGCTTTCAAAAGTTCTCTGAGAATTAGCTTCCTGAGTTAACCTAAGTCTCTCATATTCTGACTCTGCTAATTTCAGTTCATGCTGTCGTTTTCTTTCATTCTCTTCCATCTCAAGCTGAAGTCGTTTTGTGTTTTGTTCAGCTATTAATCTTCTTTCTTGCATTTCTTTTTGTTTAACTTCCATTTCTTTTTCAGCTATTAATCTTTTTTCTTCCATTTCTTTTTTAAGTCTATCTTCAGCCTCCCTTTGCTTCTGTTCTGCCTCTCGCTGAAATCGTTTCTCTTCTAATTCAGCGGCTAATCTCATTTTTTTCTCCTCTTCCTCAGCTATAAATTTCCTCTTCTTTTCATTCTCCTCAGCCTCAATCCTTTTTTGATCTGCCTCAAATTTCAAATTTTCCAAACGTAAAGTTTCTAACCTTCTCTGATCAGCTTCTATTTCTTGAGCTTTCTTATATTCTGCAAGTGCAAATGCTTTTGCTTCCTCAGGAGCCATCTGAAGAGCTTTTGCTTGCTTAATGAAATAGTCTAAGGTAGCCATTATTCAATTTTATTATGTAATAATACTACTTAAAATTATTACTACAACTAGTGGTTTTAGTTCCTGTTCTAGAACGGTAAAATCAATTTATATAATAGGCAATAATATTAATAATTAATAATGTAATTTATAACATGAAATGGTGTGAAAGCAATAACGTGACAGACAATAGCACAATACTGACACGACACGATAATCAAGACAAATGACTACAGTCGTAGAAATCAAATAAAATAAAATGTGGAACTAAAATAGAATGTCGTAAAAAATTACGATGACATCTACGATCAAATAATGCACAAGACAATTGACAACACAGTGTAAAAACATATGCTTTGTAAAAAACTGAACGACAGTCAGGTAAGATGGACAATAATCACATACAAAATATATCATGAAAATAAGGTACAAGTAAAAATAACTACCAAAAACAACAATTAAAACTTGACGAAACAGCTAAAACAGTCAGGTGTCACAGACTACCAGACACAGTGGACCAAAGATCCTTCTATGCTCACGCATAGGAACATTCCACTGCGGGAAGTCTGCAAAATAATGTCCTACAGAACGTCTGACGAAGAGCCCGAATTGGCTTCGAGATGGATCTCGTTCGTCAGATCAACCTCCCTACCTCCCACGAAGAATACACAACATATAACACTTAACACGAAAAATATGAATGTGGACATATCACGGAAGGCACAACTAAGCGTAATAAAGTGTACAACGGAAACACGTTATACTCATCTCGCGTGCAGGTAAAAAATCAATGTGCCTCGTCTCCGTGGATGTACGTCTACAGATAAAATACTTCGTTCTGCTTCTCTAGATTACAGCTCGCACGTAATAATGATGAAGAGATGATCTCCAAGTAATCAGTCACTGTGAAACTTGACGTGGAGGTTGATTGAAGACCTTGACCTTGGTAAACGTAAGTTGAATCTGATTCATATCACGCTAGGATCCAAATTGAGATGATGTCGCCTTGAAAGTAAAAATTCTTCTTTTCAAACGATAATTTGGATGGGTACGTTCCTTGGAAGTTAGATATTTCCAGACCACACTGGCATACCAATTATTGTTGACTCCATTTTATCGTTGAGTTCAGTGAAGAGGTAAATTGAAACGCGAATGGTTAAAACGGAATGAATGTCAACAATGTTCTTCAAACGAAAATTCCAACAAGTATCGTTGAATTGGGTGAACTGGGCAAGTATTGGCAGCACACAAGTCGGTGATTACTGTACATATATTTTTATTGACGTGACACCAACGAAGTGGAACAGGACAATCATAGTTACAGATGCGAAGATCATACGTCAAAATGTTAATATCACTGTTAATAGTTGTTGTAGATTCTCTAACAGTTAAGTTCTCTTATATTCCAGTGACTAAGGATCACTTCCATTACCATATAACAGACATGGTATTAACGTCCGTTGACCTTCTCCCAAGGACGTTTATTAAGGCAAACGGATTCATTCTCACGGAGCAATAATTTATCTCATACTTGTAAGCATCCCAGACTTTCTTCATAAAATTCTTAGATAGCATATCCAATCCAAACAAAGGCAGATATAACAATACAACCAGGTTAGTGTTTCATCTTGGCTAACCTCTCGGTATCCATGCCACGACTTTGGCATAGGTAAAACGGCATATTAAACATGTGAAGCATATATATATTCATTAACTTGATTCCACATATGGATTCTCCCTCTACGAAAAGATTCCAAAGGCTATCGACTCCGTGTGTCCAATTCTAGGAATGTCATCTCCGATGAATTCCCGCTAGACCATTAATAGGAGCGGCCTGATACTTTAATTTACATAATTAAACTTGCCATAAGAAATGGGGCGACACTTACTTCATACTTCCACTATTGGCTTCGCCATGAAGACCAATAGATACGAATACAACTGATGGCTTCTTCAAATTTGCCAAAATCAAAGGATAACACAGCGGACATAAATATGGTCCGAGCTGCCCCTTACATGACGTCAGAAACTACTCAACTAGGTTACACGTGCGACCAAAGCAACTCACACAGCATTGTGCACGTCAGTGCGTGAATCAATCGAACGCACAAATAATATAACTATATAAAACTGGTGCGTACATTTGGCAGGACCGAAGACTACCCCCGTAGGTAATAAATGTACGTAACAATAGTCAAACAATATTTAACTAGAACAAAAGCGAATATATAGTAATTGGGTGAAGGTATGATAACATACATGCCACATGCTATGGTTTACCCATAATCTGTACAAGGTGTTTGCGTTTTCTGATGTGTACACCCTGTACATAATTTCTGTACAGGTTTTCTAACCCATTCCCCTTATTACTGTGTCTCAGAGTTCTTTTATAAGGTCCTATTGAACACAGGATTTCCCAGTCTGTTAGTGATAATTAAACATAGAAATAGACTAAATGATGACACCATCACATTATTTTTACAGTGTAAAAATAAACTCAGACATTTATAGTTTGGGTTTTAAAATAAGTAAAGACCTGCTTTAAAAGGCAAAGTCCCCGTGCCTCATTTATAATGCAGCCTACTGTAATTGAAAATATTTTTACACGAATTAACTCTTTTGATATGTTTTTTTCAGTCTTTGTACAGGTCTTGCGGGTCTTTGTACAGGGTTTTGGATTTTTTGTACATGATTTTCATCTCCGAGTTGTGGCATGTATGTGATAATATTCTTATAATACTTATGATAAGTGAAAATCTATTAAATATATAACTGGAAACAGCAGGCCTGTACACCCCAATCCATCTTTACTATTTTTGTTTGGTTTTTTGTTGGGTTTTGTTTTGTTTTATCTCGTTTCTGTTTGTTTAGATTTTTTTTATAATTTTTTTTAATTTTTATTTATTTATTAAAAAAAACAAACATAGGCCTAAGCACAAAATTGGTAATTTTCATTTATCCTAATTAGCCTACAGTGATTTGACAGATGTGATGCCACTTTCATGTATCGGCTGTTATTCATGTTATCTGGAATTGAAAACATGTAGGCCTATCCTAATTATAACCCTTCAGAGGTTGAATGGGATATGTCTCTTCATCATAAATAAAAATTAAAAAAAAGCATTCAAAATATATTTATTTCCAAAAAATGTGGTGAAATGAACAGTGGGACATGGGTCTGATAACAGGGTAGGCTATAGGATATGGAATCACCATCAATTTCTATTCCTGACCATCTTAAACTGTGTCAAACATGTTCCCGTAAGCAGTTGTAAACCAAGAAATTTCATTAAAACACAATAGCCTAATTTTGGACATGGTTAAAAATAAAACTGTAAATAGGCCTACATTGTAAATTACAGACGCAAGTACAGTAGGCCTTGTTTTATAAATGAGATACAAGGTAAATGAATTTATTACTTACCTCAGTTGAAATGAACGTTTTAATACAACTTGAATGCGCAAAGACAAGTTCTTGGTGTTTTTTTTCCAGTAGCATGCGACTTTACTGCACTTTCTCCCATGCTGGTCAAATATATTTCTTTTTTTACACATTGTGCAATTTGCGTAATTTGCAGTTTTTCCGTCGCTATCCATGTTTTATAACTTGGCATTTCTAGCCATTTATACTGAAAGTGACAACCAGGCATGTTTCTAAATAATAATTTCAAAGGTGGCGATGCTTGATTCGAATAGCAGACGCGAGCGCTAAATATAAATTTGTTCGATCACGTCATTAACGCAAACCGCCGAAAACGTCTGGAAATGGATTTAGTGCGCAAAGGGAAGTAAAAATTCTACGGTAACTGAAGTTTAACGAAAAATACCATCAATAACCGAAAAATGGACACCAAGCATCTAACTTTCGATTTGTATTTTTTTTCCAGGTCCGATGCGGGAAATTCAAGGCTTTTAGCCATTTTCCCAGCCTTTTCAAGGCCTGGAATTTTGTTTTCCGTTTTCCAGGTCGCTACGAACCCTGAAGACAACAATCAATACACCTAAAGATTTAATATAGCAAGTATTAGGCAGTAAAATGACTCAGGATGGTGACACAACAAGAGAAATTCATACTAGAATTGCTTTGGCAGCTAGCGCCTTCAATAGATTATCTAACATTTGGAAATTACGATCATTGAATATACATACCAAGCTTCGTCTGTTTAATTCAAATGTTATCTCAGTGTTAACATACGGCTGTGAGAGTTGGAAAATAACAAAATCATTGGAGAACAAGCTGAATACATTCGAGAACAAATGTCTTAGAAAACTCATGAACATCAGTTGGAAAGAATTCAAGACTAATCGACAAATAAGAGAAGACTCTAGGCAGAAATATGTCTCCAACTATATAAGGAAAAGACGATGGTCATATATCGGTCATGTCCTACAAATGCAAAACAACAGAATACCATTGCAGGCACTCACTTGGGTTCCTGAGGGTAAGAGGAAAAAAGGAAGACCAAAAGAAACACTCAGAAGAACAATAATAAGAGAAGGAAGAACGTTGGGATTAAACAATGTGCAAGAGCTAAGAGGAGTGGCGTCACAACGTACAACCTGGAGAGCACTGGTTTCTGCCTTATGCGCCGTGTTTGGTGCTTAAAGAATTTATTATTATTATTAAACTTGACTGGAACTCGCTGGAAAGAGAGCAGTGGAGATGCCAAAGAGAACATAGAGAAGAATAGCATAAAAGGAAACCAAAGTAACTGCAACGGCATAGCCAAAAACAACCTAGGTTACAGGATGACAAAGATGGAAGGATCCATATAATGTAATTGTGAAAACTGTGTCCTTTTCAGATCTGCAGATGCTCTGATGCCTCACCCTAACACCTCAGTGCTGCAGCACATATGGCACATTAAGTATTTTCCTATTCCAAGATACTTAGTAGGTACTGTTTAACTCATTCCCCCCCAGGCTGTTTTTGGGTTTTACCCAGGCCCGAAAATGGATGCAATTTTTTCAGACAGGTGAGGTTTTAAAAATAGACAGTGGACAAATACATAAGTTTGGTAGGTACTTGTGTTATACATTTAAATGTGTGAAATTGACTGGAGAATCTTATGAATTGCTTCATATAATTAATTAATATGAATAGGTGTGTGTTATGTCTTGTGAAGTGCAGACTTGATTAAAAAAGTGTTAAAATTTTTTTTTTAAATTGTATACTTAAACTTAAATATTTCAGCTCCCAATTAATGTATAGCAATAAAATGTTCAGAATGTCAGTGCACATTTAGTTTGAAACATATCTGGAAACTTTTATCACTATCACTTCATAATTGTAATTTTTATGATTTTTTTCTCAAAACCACATGTTTGTAAAAACAACCAGTCAAAATGTGTGCAATTTTTCTCTTCAGGTTATATTTTTAAAAACAGGTTGTAGATACACATTTTATTTAACTAGGTGTTTATGTTATACATTTAAATGTGTGAAATTGACTGGAGAATCTTATGAATTGATTCATATAATTAATTGATATGAATAGGTGTGTGTTATGTCTTGTGAAGTGTAGACTTGATTTTAAAAATGTTTTAAAAATAAAATAAAATTGTATACTTAAACTTAAATATTTCAGCTCCCAATTAATATATGGCAATAAAATATTAAGAATATCAGTGCACATTTAGTTTGAAACATATCTAGAAACTTTTATCACTATCACTTCATAGATGTAATTTTTATGATTTTTGTTCTCAAAACCACATATGTTTGTAAAAACAACAGCTCAAAATGTGTGCAATTTTTCTCTTCAGGTTATATTTAAAAACAGGCAGTAGATACACATTTTATTTAACTAGGTGTTTATGTTATACATTTAAATGTGTGAAATTGACTGGAGAATCTTATGAATTGATTCATATAATTAATTGATATGAATAGGTGTGTTATGTCTTGTGAAGTGTAGACTTGATTTTAAAAATGTTTAAAAAATAAAATAAAATTGCATACTTAAACTTAAATATTTCAGCTCCCAATTAATATATGGCAATAAAATATTAAGAATATCAGTGCACATTTAGTTTGAAACATATCTAGAATCTTTTATCACTATCACTTCATAGATGTAATTTTTATGATTTTTGTTCTCAAAACCACATATGTTTGTAAAAACAACCGCTCAAAATATGTGCAATTTTTCTCTTCAGGTTATATTTTAAAAACAGGCAGTAGATACACATTTTATTTAACTAGGTGTTGATGTTATTATACATCAACATGTGGGAAATTGGATGAAGAATCATGTGAAATGCTGTAGATAATTATTTGATGTAGGAAAAGAGTCTGTCATGTTATGTGAAGTGTAGACCTAAGCAAAAATAACTGGAAAAAAGATAAATAAACTGTACTCACATATGTCAGCTCCAGTTTAATCCAAAGCAAAAAAATCTCAGAATATCAGTGCACATCCATTTTGAAACACAACACATTTTACCACAATCACTTCAAATATATAATTTATATGATTTTTTTCTTACACCACAAATTTCTGTAAATACCAAACAACTATGACTAATATTATTTACACCAACTATATTCTATTTTACATTTCCCAGAAGAATTTGCCACTATTCACATGCTTTTATGGTAGTCATAAAAACATTGTGGGTGTAGATGTAGCTGGTCTGGACATCCAGTGCAATAATAATGAGAGCGCTGACATAATAACCAACTTTTTGATCCAGGAGATCACACCCATTCATTGAATTGTTGTATTTATCTATCATTTTTGGTTTGACAATGTGCTTCCACTTTGGCCCGAGAAGATACAAGGAAAACCTTGGATTATACTGCTTATATTGCCATCTGCCTTTATACCCTATTACCATTTCATTCAAACTGAGATTTTGGAATGGGTAAAAGGCACTCTGAAATTTTTGCAACAACATGTTCATAAAAGGTTCAATCGTTTCTTTTCCTTGTGAATTTTCATCAGAGGCATGAAGCATTGTATGATATAATGCTTCAAATCTACTTCTTGAAAACATCTGAAGAAACCAAGGAGTATAAAATTCTGCAGATGTAGACCAGTAGTCTTTATCCTTCTCCTTTAGAGACTAAAAGTTTTGCTCTTTTTATACCAGCCCTACCTGATGCATGTTCAATCAGCTGATCGACATCGCCCTCAAAATGATCACTTTCATGAATATTCTGACACAAAGTCTTTACAATGTCTTCATTGGAATTACTAAACCTAACTTCTAAAATCAGTGTCGCTCGAGTTATCTTCTGTCCACTGAGAAATTAGCATCGTGCTTGCTCAGCTGAAAGCAGATGTTTAGAAGAAGATTCTCGATCCATTTTGTATGTAAACAAAGGAATAGAAATGGATATAAAACACACAATTTTAGCTTCACAAATGTGTTTTTCGCTCACAAACGTCCATAAACATGTGCTGGATACAATGAAATGATTTAAAAACCAGCTAGTTGCTAGGTATTTATAACTTTTCGTTCAAACTCGACATATATCGCACTGGCGCGCCATGCGTCATTGGTCGGAACGGAAGTCCTATCTGGCGAACGGCGCGCCACTGTGGACGGAAAGAGTTAACTCCATCAACCTCACCAACCTTTAGTGAAAACTATCAGCCTTCAGTGCCCGATCCTTCCTCTCTTCTGTAATCCTTAACTCTTGTTAATTTCAATTTTGGTATTATCATTCTTGTTTCTAATCCTCCTTCATTCCAGACCCAACTGTGTATAATTTAAACTTTTTGGTGCACTGTTTCATTTATTCCAAGACTAAAGCCTTGCTTTACTTGCTTTTTTTGCTGTGATGTTATATGTGCATATGCTTACAAATACAGTCAACATATGAGTCAGTGACTGGGGCACCTGTTTGATTTGCAACTAACTGTGCTGGGATTTTTGTTATTGTCACTCTCAAACATTGCATACTACAACAAAAGGGTGATTTCCTATTAAAAACAATCTAGTAACAAGTGCAATTTTACAAACAATGCAGTATTACATTCTTAAAAGTTCTTTAAAAACTACTAATATGAAAGAAAAACTTTTAGGAGACAGAATGAAAGGCCAAAATGCAAAACAGATGAGTATTTTTGTTTTTCCTGGAGTGGAAAATGTGACATGGACTTACACACACTAATAAAAAATTTTCAAAAATTAATATCAATCAATCAATACCCTTTAGCTCCCCGAGGAGCATAGCCCTTCAACAAACACATGTCAAGTCTTCCTGTCCCATGCCATCCGCTCAAGTTCTTTCCATGTTTTCCTCATCATTTTCACCTCTGTATCCAGCTCTCTTCTCCGTGTGTTTTTTGGTCTACCTCTGCCTCTCTTTCTCTGTGGATTCCAGAACAAGGACTGCCTTGTAATGCTATCAACAGGTTTCCTCAATGTGTGTCCTATCCATCGCCAGCATCTTCTTCTCAGCTCTTGTTCCACTGGCACTTGTCTGGTTCTTGTTCTCAATTCCACATTTGTGACTTTGTCATACCATTTCAGTCCTTCTATTCTACGCAAGCACCCGTTTATAAAAGTCTGCAGCTATTTAGTTGTTTTTGTTGCTCTCCATGTCTCACAACCATACAATAGGACTGACTTGACATTTGAGTTGAAGATTCTTATTTTCGTGTTGGACTTGATTTCTCTTGACCTCCACATGTTTCCCAATGCAATGAAAGCGCCTCTTGCTTTTTGTATTCTTATTTTGATATCATTGTCTGTCCCTCCAACTTTGTCTGTATTACTACCAAGATATGTGTATGATTCTACATCCTTTAGTGGTGTTTCTTCAAGTTCAATCTTGTTATCATTTCTTGCATTTATTCTCATAATCTTTGTCCTTTCCCTGTGTATTTTCAGGCCCACTTGTTGCGACCTCTCATCGAGAGTTTTCATTTTCTCTTGCATCTGATTATGGTTATGGGACAGAAGAGCCAAGTCATCTGCAAAATCCAGATCATCAAGCTCTTTAGTCAGATTCCACTGGATTCCATTTCTGTTGTGTGATGTCGATGTTTTCATAACCCAATCTATTGCTAGTAAGAAAAGAAATGGAGACAAGAGGCATCCCTGTCTCACTCCCATTCTTATTCTAAACGGTTCTGTAAGTTGTCCTTCATGAAGAACTCTGCATGTCATGTCTTCACAGGTCTTCCTTATTAAGTTAATGATCTTCATGGGAACTCCATAATGCCTCATCAGTTGCCAAAGTGATTCTCTGTCTACACTGTCAAATGCCTTTTCATAGTCCACGAATCCGATATAAAGCGGTGAATTCCATTCCAGACTTTGTTCAACTATTATTCTCAATGTGGCTATCTGGTTTGTACAGGATCTGTTTTGTCGAAAACCTGCTTGTTAATCTCTCAGTTGCTTGTCTATGGACTCTTTTAATCTCTCAAGGATGATTCTGTTTAATACTTTTCCTGGCACTGATAGTAACATTATTCCTCTATAATTTGTGCACTCTTGTAAATTTCCCTTCTTAGGCAACTTGACCAGATAACCTTCCTTCCATTCTACTGGTATTTCCTCGCTCTCCCAGACTTTGCCAAGTAGTTTGTATAATATCTCTGTAAAGGTATCAATATCTGTTTTGATGGCCTCTGCTGGAATGCCATCTGGACCAGTTGCTTTTCCATCTTTCAGAAGCTTTATGGCTTTCTTTATTTCTTCTCTACTTGGTCGTTCACAGCTGATTTGTAGCTCCTCTTCTGCTGGCTGGATGTCTGGGTGATTAGTTGGAGCTGGTCTATTGAGAAGTTCCTCAAAATGTTCTGTCCATCTCTTCATTTGTTCTTGTATATTACTAAACAATTTTCCATTCTTATCTTTTATGAGACCATTTGCTTGCTTATATCTCCCTGTTAGCTTCTTTGTGTTGTTGTACAGGCCCCTCATATTTCCTTTGGCTGCAGCTTCCTCTGCTTCCCTTGCCAACTCTTCAATATACTTCCTCTTGTCTCTTTTGATGTTTCTTCTTACTTCTTTGTTTGCTTCTATGTACACTTCATGAGCCTTGGCTTTGGAGCTTCTGGTTTTGCTATTGTTTAAATCTGCTTTCTTGTTTTTCCTGTCTTCTATCTTGCTAATGGTTTCTGTTGTTATCCATGCTTTGTGCCGA
This sequence comes from Oreohelix idahoensis, assembly GCA_024509875.1. Classification (NCBI taxonomy): domain Eukaryota; kingdom Metazoa; phylum Mollusca; class Gastropoda; order Stylommatophora; family Oreohelicidae; genus Oreohelix; species Oreohelix idahoensis. The sequence goes on along the minus strand of JAMPIV010008488.1, from coordinate 639,538 downwards.
TGTTCTCTTTTTCTCAGTACTTCTTCACATGTCTCGTTCCATAGATTTTTTACTTGTTGCCAGTGGTCTTCCATATCTGCTTCATCTTCCAGCCGTTGGAGTACTTGGTATTTGTTGGATACTGTGATAGAAAACTTTTCTCTTATTTCCTGATTTCTTAGATATCCCACATTGTACTGTTGTCTATAGCTATATACTGTTGTAAATTTCTTGAGTTTTAATTTTGTTTTAGCCAACAGAAGATGGTGGTCTGATACCACATCTGCTCCTCTAAATACTTTTACATCATGCAATGATGACCTAAACTTCTTACTTATGCATATGTGATCAATCTGATTCTCAGTTCTGTGGTCTGGTGATATCCATGTTGCTTTATGTATTCTTTTGTGTGGAAATATGCTTCCTCCTATAGCTAGTTGATTTGAAGCACAGAAGTTAGCTAATAGTTCCCCATTCTCGTTCATCATACCTAATCCATGCTTTCCCATGATGTTTTCAAAGCCGATGTTGTCTGTACCTATTTTTGCGTTTAAGTCCCCCATCAAAATTGTGATGGCCTTTCTTTTCTTTTTGTCCAAGACATTTTGTAATCTGGTGTAAAAGTCTTCTTTCTCAGATTCTTCTTTATCATTTGTTGGTGCATAACATTGGATGATGTTTATATTTACTTTCTTTTTGGCTGATTTAAACCTTGCTTTTATAATTCGGGGTCCCATTGCTTCCTATTCTATAAGTGCCTTCTGTGCTTACCTAGACAGCATTAGAGCCACCCCTTCACTGTGGTGGGCTCTTTCCTCCTCATGTCCTGACGACAACACCATTTCTCCTGTGATCAATCTCCTCCTCTCTATGCCCTTCCACCGTATCTCACAGAGACCCAGGATATCAATCCTGTAATTGTTCATTTCTGCTGCTACCTGTGCAGTTTTCCCTTGTTCACATAGAGTGCGAACATTCCAGGTGCCAATCCTGGAGATTTTCCTAGACAAAAAAAGGTTAGTCGGCAACCCAGACTCCTTTCGGCTTTCTATGGGTTGCTTCATGCGCCTCCTTTCCAGAGGACCTTCTTCTGTCTTGGGCGGCTGCGTTGATTTATATTCTGTATTTGTTTGTTGAAGTTTTTTACGGAATGGGGTAACCAGCCCCATGCCCAACCCTCCTTAGTCGCTTTTTACGACATGCATGGTAGGATACAGTGTTACTATTCTTTCCTTCCCTTTCGGGCCTCTTAACACAGGGGTGCAAAAATTAATAAGTGAATTTTTAAAAATGACCCAAATAAATAGATGATTTACCAATTCTGATCTCCAATCTTAAACACTGCACTAGCAAGACATAGCTTTTCTCTGGTAGACCAAACATCAAGTGGTTTCTTTGGCTTCAGCCCTGCATTAAAATAAAAATTAAAAATAAGCACATACATGACGAGTAATTTGCATTCTACGGAATGTATGTTATTCACAAACGCAAGTTTTCTAGTAAAGCATGCACAGATGGCAGCAGAAATGAGGGACCACAAGACTGATATACTGAAATTGTGCAAAAGGCGGAAAGAAATAGAAAGGAAGTAACTCAATGAACACAAATAGAAGTGTCCCTAGGACATGAGGAAGAAAGCAAACACCATTGTGAGGCATTGGTTCTAATGCTGTCAAAGGAAACATAGAAAGCACGCATGGAACAGGAAGTAGTGGGACCCAGAATAATAGGGCAACACATCGATGCAAAGAAAAAAAAAAAAAAGAGGAAATAAGAATAAATACTAGGGAAATAAAAAGTAAAGTACTCACATCGCATATACTGCCATAGGGGGATTAAAGTATTGAGAATTCATCACAGCAGATCAAGCAACACCTAGACCCGTGAATACACAGATGGATCAGCAACAAATGCAACAGAAGATGGAGGTGGAGGTGTGCGTATGCGCATAAGCACTGGTACACAAAAAAAGATGTCAGTGGAAACAGGAAAATTCTCAAGTAACTTCAGAGCTGAGGCAGAGGCCTTAAAATCTGCAGAGGAAAGCACTGAGAGACAAGTTGTGTTCTTCACAGACGCACTGTTACAAGTCGCAACGCTGAGGAGCCAGAATAATGCAGACCTGGAGACCTGGATGACCTAAGAGTAGTGCTCCACAAACTATGTCAATGATTCTAAATGGTTGTGATACAATGGATCCCATCTCATTTTAGCATCCCCAGCAATGAAGAGGTTGACAGATTGGCAAAGGAAGGTGGAAAGCTACCTCATCCTGATACAAGCATAACTTTTTATGAGGCAAAGAATTTTATCAGAACCAAGAGCAGTTATTGTATGCATGCTTCGGAAGGGCCAAAGTGAATAGCTCTGGCATTAATGGAAAACATCCATAGAAGCCTCGAATCTTCAGGAATTGGTGTGGATATACTGTCCTGGTCATGCAGGGGTATGCGGCAATGACAGAGCTGACAGACTAGCTTCAAGAGCACCTACAGAAGGTGCATTGGATATTGATAATGGAGAGATACTGAGGGCAATTAATGATTGCCTACTAGAGAATGACACTGCGGGGCGATGAATCATCAAGGCTAAGATTGCTGGAGTTTGACATTAGGCATAAGACCAGCAGAGATGGACATATGAGAGGATGCATCCAGTGTGTATTCAACCAGTGTGCAATAGGAACAATTAGCATTCATACCCTTCGACATTTGATGAGGGAGACTGAGCACCTATGGAATTGCCTGGAGTGCAATGACGTCAATTTTCAATCAACAATAACAATCAGAACCAGATACAAAAGCAAATGGGATGCAGAGCATCCTGGACACACACAAAATTTGCATTTTACCAGATCAGCAGAAGAGAGCAAGTGATAATCTTCAGACTCTGCACGGGCCACAACAGATTGGGATACCATCTATTCAACAAGCTAAAGATATGAACTACTGATGAGTGTAAATGTGGCACTGATAAAATAACTGCTGAATATCTGCATCAAAGATGCCCAACAAATGAGGAACATAGAAAGCACACATGTCCATCCTGTACCATTTTTGAAAAAACTCTATGGAGATGCAAATAGCCTGAAGCTGACCACTGCTTTCTTTGAAAACATTCAAGTAGACGTCTTCTTCTTCTTCTTTCGTTCGCTTGAAATATATTGTCTATATCTGCAATGTTGTTTCTTGTATAAACTTCACTGTCTTTTGTAGTTCATACAGGGGTCCATATAGTTTTGCTTCCAGTGTTGTTTCTCTGGGCCAGTGGGTTTGCCTCAATATATCATATTCGGGGCAATCTTGCAGTACGTGCTCCGCTGTCTGGGGTGCCTGTCCACATGTACACATGGCTGAATTGCCAATCTTGAATTTTGTATACATGTGGCTGCGGAGGCGGTTGTGTCCTGTTCTGAGGCGCAGAATGACTATTTGTTCTGATCTGTTCATAGCTTGGTAGTCATCCTGCGTTGATGTTGGTGGCTTTCTGATAGATTTGATCATCTTTTTCTTCTGATGGTACGTTACTGGTACATCCGGTTGTTCGTCTGCAGCACCTTCTTTAGCCAGTCCGTCTGCTCTCTCGTTTCCTGGTATTCCACAATGAGACGGTATCCACTGCATGGCGACCCTGCGCTGGTTGCACAGTTCAGAAAGTAGGGCCTGTATAACTGGCAATTTTCTGGACTGAAGTGCTTGGAGTGCTGATCTTGCATCTGTCAGGAATACTACAGGCTGTGGACCGAGATTGGTGTTCAGTAGTTTCTCAGTTGCCACCTTGATTGCCTGGACTTCTGCATCATAGTTGTTACAGAATTTCCCCGTTGGTACTCTGACCGTATCCCTAGTGTTGTTTGGGTATTCTATGTACACTCCTGCTCCTCCATTCTTTACTGCATTCTGTGCTGACCCATCCGTGTATACTCGGACCCAGAGGTCCTGTGGGTATTTATCATCCAGGAAACTGAGAGTGACTGTCCTACGTTGCACGCTGTTCTGTTCATCCCTGTCGAATATTCCTTTCACTTTTGTGTGGATGTGTACTGGTAGTCCATGCTCCTCTCTCCAAGGGGTTTGTTCTGGCACAGACTTTAGAGGGCTGTTAACTTCAGGCAGGTCTGAGGTTTGTCTACGAAATCGTTTGGCCTGGTGGATAAAGCTGCTTCTTTTCAGTCGCCCCATTGCTAGGTTTTGGAATCTGTCCTTCATTGGATGGCTCGGCATACAGAGGAACTTTTCTGCCTGTGTTAGCACTTTCGTGTCTCTGCGTTCTCTCAGTGCTTGTATCCTCCCCATTTTCTCCATCTCCACTACAGGCGTTGATTTCATTGCCCCCGTGATGACCCTAAGCGCCTGGTTTTGCACCTTATCTAGCTCTTGTAATGTGGTGTTTGATGCTGGACACCACGCAGCTGACCCATATTCCAGGTGTGGTCGTATGCCCTGCTGGTAAACTTTACTAAGTATTTTCCCGCTGGCTCCCCATGTGGTTCCACTTAGTTTTCTCAGGATGGCTAGCTTCCTCCTGGCCTTTGTTGCTGCCTTGTTGATGTGCTGCTTCCATGTCAGCCTATCATCGAATGTAACTCCGAGATAGGTGGGTTGTTTATCTTCTCTCAGGAGCTCTTTGTTTATCTTGATGACACCAGCTTTTTGTTTGGGAGAGAGGGTGAAGAGCGTAGTGCTGCACTTGTCTGTGTTGATGCTGACACACCATCTATTTGCCCATGAGGTTAAGGCATCTATAGCTCTTTGTAGCAGTTTGGTGGCCACTGTTGCATGCTCATCTGTGCACCATATTACCAGGTCATCAGCGTACATTGCCACTTTCATTCCATGTGGTAGTTCAGCAACCAGGTCATTGATGTAGACTAGGAAAAGTGTGGGGGACAGAACCCCTCCCTGAGGGACGCCATGACGCAGTAGAATTTTCTTACTCTTGAGGCCATCTAGTTGTACTCGGGCTCTTCTGTTATGCAAGTATGCTTTCACCCATTTGTACATCTTACCATTCACTCTACAATTTCTCAGTTTCTTCAGAAGCCCTTCTTTCCAAACCTTGTCAAATGCTTTTCTTAGATCTATCCATGCTGCTAGTACCAGTTTCTTATCTTGGAACGCATCCTCAATCTCTTGGGAAAGGTAAGTTGCCTGATCTTCGGTGGAATAACACTGCCTAAAGCCCGCCTGCTGTGGTACAAGAAGGTTTTCACTTTCAAGGTACCACTGTAGCCTGAGGTTGATGATACGTTCCATTGTTTTGCAGAGGCAGCTTGTAAGGCTGATTGGTCTGTAGCTGGAGGCAGTGGAACTGTCTTTTCCTGGTTTTAGGAGTGGTATCATGATTGCTTCCCTCCAGGTCTGTGGAACTCTGCCTGAGTTCCAACAGATATTGAAGATCTGCAGCAGCTTTGTTTTTGCTGCGGTTCCCAAGTTCTTAATCATTTCATTGGACACTCCATCAACTCCTGGCGACTTTCTCATTTTCAATTTGGATATTGCAAGCTCCAGTTCTCTGAATGTGATTGGTGCCTCCATAACTTCAGGTATGGTTCCATCTCGTCCTGCGTGTTGTTTCTCACGAGTCTCCTGTTGCTTCTCTGGGCTAACTTCGATGTTGTTGTCTTTAGCAAAGGAGTCTGCAAAGTGATCAGCTGCCTGTTTTCCCATGAGGATGTTTCCATCTTTGTACAGAGCAATCCTTGAGTTTCTCTCTGTACCTTCATCGTTAAGTTGCTTTACCAGCTTCCACAGTTTCCTCGTATCTCTTTCAAAGTTCAAGGACTCTGTTTTCTCCTTCCAGCTTCTTCGCCTGGCCTGCAACTTGGCCCTTTGAAATTTGGCCTTAGCTTGCTGGTAGTTATTGTGGTGTTCTTGGCATGGACTGGTCTCTGCCTGCTTTCGAGATGTTTCCACGTCGTTGTGCAGCTGCTCTAGTTCACTATTCCAATATGGTTTGTAGTGCTTACGAGCCCCTCTAGGTATTGTTTCACGAGCAGCCTGTAATATGCATCTGCTGAATTCATCAACTAGCTTATTGATGTCTTTGTCTACAGTCAGATCTCTAGCCAGTATACTAGTACGGTGCTGGTACATTGTCCAGTCTGCCTTCTTGTAGTTCCACCTAGAGAGAGTGCTGCTCTCCTTGACAAGTTCATTTTCCACAATTAGGAAGACTGGCCGGTGGTCGCTGCCTCCAAGTTGTTTCCCTACAACGCGCGTGGTGTTCCACTCCAAGCTGGGTGAGTGGAATGCCAGGTCTGGTGTAGAGGTGGTGTGCCATGATCTCGAGTAGAAGGTTGGTGGGTCGATTGGCTGGTTAATCAGGATAAGCCCATTGTCATCCTGCCAGTTTTCAAGCTCCTCACCTCTCCTGTCCATGTGATCATAGCCCCAGCTCTGTGAGTGGCTGTTGAAGTCTCCGCATACAATCAGTCTTTCTTTTGCTGGGATTGTATCTAGTGCCAGTGGGCGGTCGCTCGGACAGTAGTAGTTGAGCAGGTGGAATTCTGAACTTTCTGTCCTGAGATGAAGCATCTGGTATTCCGCCCCCTCCATATATGTTTCAAGCTGACATGCACTGATGTTATTCCTCACGAGTGTCAGTATTCCACCTTTTCGCTTGTCTATTCGGTCAGATCGGTAGCACTGGTAGCCTCTGATTTTGAAGGCTATGTCTTTGTTGAGGTGGGTTTCTTGCAAGCAACATACATTTACTTGCTCTTCATTCAAGATATTTTCGAGCTCTAATTTTTTGCTGTAGCCGTCTTTTTTACTATTGACGCCTTCAGCATTCCAGTGCATTATTTTAAATGGTCTTTTCTTTGCTTGGCCAGTAGCTCTATTCTCATGCCTCCTGGCTCCCCGGGGCAATTGAGAAGGACCCCCAGTAGTAGGGGTTGGGCCCTTCCGAGGCAGAGGGCCCGGCACTGCGCCTGCCTGGGTGTCCGTCACAGGGCGAGTGCCATAACGTTTTGCAGATATAGGCATACTTCCCATAGCGCTAATGCGTGGCATCCTGATTGCTGTGGTGCGCCTCTTGGCTGGTTGCCTCCGTCTTCAGCACCTTGACTTGCTAGGGCAGACTGTGGTCTTGCTCGAGTCTAGGAGGGCCTGGCCAGTCTTGGTTTTTCAGCCGCTGATGGCTGTACTTGAGCCCCATCTCCACGTCAAGGAGCTGGCCTTGATGGGGAAGTAGACGTCTGAGAGTGTACGAAGAATATCAAAGCAGGTCCAGCTTTATGAGGTGGGGTGACTAGTTCCCTTGCTCACTCTCTTTGCCTTCTCTAACTCAAAAGCTGAGTCAAGTATCCATTTACAGTTGGGCAAACTGGAGTGTTTTGTTACCAGGTTTCAAATCTGTAACCTGGTAACTTTGCTGTGAGAGGCAAGCACACTATCGGCCGCTAGGTTATTCCATAAAGTGTGAAGTGCTACGTTTTACCTGTCTGGTAAGTAACACTGTCCTGTGTAGTTCCTAGGGTTCTTCAAGGAGACAAAGAAAGAAAAGAACTATTGCTCCCTCTGGTATGTTGTGACAGGTGACTAAAATGAGACTGTGCATGGGGATAGTAACATCATCATGTAAAGCAAAGTGCTACAGGATCCCATGCTGTAAGAGCATATGAATGCAAGCAGGCCAGCAGCAGTGGTGGCTCCATGCTCCACACAAGGAGTTAAAATGGAAATGATGAAGATGTAGTAACATTTAACAAAGAGGGAGGAAAAAAACCAGGATGTTAAAAGCCAGATCTATCTTTAACTCTCTTTGACCATTACAAAACTTCACAAAGCTGTTTTTTAGGAAAATAAAATTAAGTTGTACAACATGAAGTAAAATCTCTCCTACTCTATGGCTCAGAAACATGGAAAGTCACCAAGACTGTCACCTACAAATTTGGCATATCGCCCAACACATGCCTCTGTAAAAACATATCCAATGGCCAGATTGATAGCCAACATAGACGTCAAAAAAAACCCAGACAACAACCAATACAGCTGGAGAATAAAGACAGAAAGTGGAGAGATGGATCAGACATGCCCTTAGGAAACAATCAACCAGTAACAACCATATAGCCCTTGGCAGAACCCACAGTGGAATGACAGAGAAGGAAGCCAAAGCAAGTGGGACCATAGTGGGCACAGCTGAAAAAATAGGCCCAAAACAAAAATTGGTGGTGATCAACAACTACAGCCCTACATTCCACAGTGAACAAAACAGGATTGGTAATGATGTACATAATCTGTAGGTCTGCATTTCATTTCACACATATCTTAGCCTCTGATCTAAGTAATACTTAATCTAATTCCAGACAGCAAAAGGAAAGGAACACATTTTTAAAAGGAAATATGTTCAAAGGAAATGCTTAGGACATAATGCAAGAGAACCTCAAGAAGAAGCAAACAAAGGACAAGCCAGAATAATATAGTACATATGTTATAGAAATAAGTTGTAACAGTTGTCGTGGAATGACGTCTGTTTCACATCACGAATTCTAATAACTCTGGTCCTAATGGCGCTCCATACATTGTAAAAAGATATGATACACCGACCAATGAAAACGCTTTTTTGGTCCTGTGTTTACAACTGCTGGAAGAATAAAGATGGCCAGACCCTATTTTGTGTACATGATTAACTACGGAATTTTGCTACAGCAGTATAGAAGAAGTACCACTTGGCAGAGGTTAACAAAACAATATTAGGGATGTTACTCTACCCGTAAGTAGTAATACTTTTACTAATACTATTATAGGACGGGAGAAATCTTAGGTTAAATGCATTAGAAGCTTCAGGTTGGCCGAAGTTTAGCTGTTTAAACTATGCATAACAGAAAATGCAAGTAGTAACCAAAAAGATTATTATATAGATATGTAAAGCTTAATTCGAAGTATAAGATAAACTTTAATTGACTAAAATCGCATCAGGAATAACGGAGATAATTAAAAAAGTAGTTTTCCTACATTGTACAAAAGGCCAAACAGTACCCACATTTTAGGATAGTTATTGCATTCTTAGGGGTATTCCATCTCGTACATCCGAGGTCAGACTATAAATAGACTTGCCTAACAAACTCCGGTCAGTCACGATTTGAAAATACACAGAGAGAGCGGGGAAAGCAGAGCATATATTAATGCCAGCGTTTGCCTTCTGCAGTTGTTAGCAGATTTAATCACCCATTGAGGGCTAGTCTGTGTGTGTACCTGAGGGTAGGAATGAATCTATTTATATATAAATGTATATAATTGTGTGTAATTATATTGATTAATCCAACTGTGCGATACGATGTGTATAAGATGTGTTAGGAATGGACTGTGTCTTCTGATGAAACTTACAGGCTCATGTGTACTTCTAGAGGCAAAGCCCGCCTTCGGAAATATTTAAATATTGAGAAAGATGGCTAATTGTGTCTGTAAGTTGGGAAAGGTATTTAAAGAAGTATTTCTTGAATGGAATGAGACACCTGACAGGAACATAAAGAAGGATGAAAGGGATTGATTCACAGTATCTTTTGACATATTAGTTAATGGTTTTACTCACAACCAAATTATTGTATGGAGGCGAATCATGGGAAAATACTTATAATTCAGAAGGTAGAAGTAAATTGTGATCACTTTGAATTGAAATGATTGTTGATAACTACCCTATACCTGGTGCATCTGCTAGCACGCTTATCTGAAACTGTCTATTGTCCCCATCTGTGTCATAAGAGGGGTATGGATAGAAAATACAGGGATTGCATTTGAATTCATTGCAGGTTTAATCCTTTAACACAAGTCTCAAAATCAGAAGAGGCTGCTCTTACAAAAGTTGCAACGTATGCAGTGCCAGTTGGTGATAGCAGGCCCGTCATCACGTTAGTAACTACTGGAACGAGTTCATCTGAATTGTATTTCCAGCACATAAGGGAGCCATCTGCAGTGACGAAGATAAGTTGCTTAATGCAACTGTTCAGCTTATCCAGATCAAATAAAGACATATACGCTTCAGTTTGTGATGACTAAACTAATATAGTGTTTCTATAAACTTATAGTAATAATAATAAACAATCCTACAAGTGAATGATCAAGCAAGTGAAAGTTGTCTACAAGCTGATAGACATTTTGACCCAAGAGAAAAACATTTGTTAACTATTATTATTTATTTAATGTTGTAAAATATTTGAGTTTAACACTTTTCAAACAGAAAAGAGAAACTGTTTAATTAAATTGTAAATATTCACCAGAAGACTTTCTTAGATTCTTTAAGTTGAATTATAGTTCTTGTTGGTGAATATAGTTATATAAATTACCCCTAGCAGAGTCAGAACATATCAAATACCATAATCACAGAGGCGGATCAGGAGAGGTAGCAGTTAGGGACTCAGAGTACTACATCACCATCTTCTCTGGGAACTTACATAGCTTGACCCTACCTTTGTGTCTATACACCCTTACTCTCTTCAGAGAAGGGGGTATTACTGATAAGACCAGACTCTTATCTGGCACTATCCTGGTATCATCTGATACACCTTTATGTCCAGGATATCTTATTCTTTAATAACATCTAAACCTCTCGCGACATCTGTTGTCTCAGTCCGGGATTTTATTTACTACCCTGGGGTATTTTCTTTGAGACATTCAGTATTTTAATAGTTACTTACATCCTCGGAGTTAGCAGTAGGAGTAAAAATTAAAAATAAATTAAAAGTTAGAAAAAACTTAAGTTAAATAAAGCATATTGAAGTACCATTGAGTACAAAACAAAATTTTGGTGACTGGATAAGCTGACAGTGGTCTTATATTAATTAGCCTTGTATTAATTAGTTGTGTGTTTGGTCTGTTGATAGTAGTGATTGAGTGTCTGCAACTATTAGTATGGCAGACTTGGCAAAGTTTAGGTCTGCTACAGTGCAGGCGGCAAAAGAGTTTGGATCAAGTGGGGAGGCTCTTATTCAATATGTCACTACTGAATGTGATAAGTATATAGAAAGAGAAGATAAGAAAGTGGAAACTGAAAGGAGATTACAAAAAGAGGCTGATAAAGAAGTTAAAAGATTACAATTAGAAGCTGATAGGGAGGCTAAACAGTTAGAAGCTGATAAGGAAGCTAAAAGATTACAATTAGAAGCTGATAGGGAGGCTAAACAGTTAGAAGCTGATAAGGAAGCTAAAAGATTACAATTAGAAGCTGATAGGGAGGCTAAACAGATAGAAGCTGATAGGGAAGCTAAGAAATTTCAACTAGAGGCTGATAGGGAGGCTAAACAGATAGAAGCTGATAGGGAAGCTAAGAAATTACAACTAGAGGCTGATGAAAGAAGACAGGTTGCTGAAAGAGAGGCTGAAAAAGAAGAAAAGAGAACATGAAGTGAGGCTGAAAGAGCTTGAACTCCAAGGACATGTTACAGGAAATGGAAGTAGCCCAACTACCTCTGACCTTAGTGCAAGTCAAGGTGCCTCAAATTGAGCCATGAATTTCCATTTGGATCCATTTGTGGAGAAAGAAGATGACATTGAGTCTTATCTCAGTAGGTACGAGAGATTAGCTACTAACTATGGCCTAGAGAAAGAGAAATGGAGCCTTAAGTTATCACAAGGGCTGAGAGGAGCTTCTTATGAAGTTTTTACAAAACTTGGGAGAGAGGAACAAGAAGATTTTGAAATCTTGAAACAGGCATTGCTGGTTCGCTATGAAAAGAATTCAGAATTTTATAGGAAGAAATTTAGAACTGCCAAGCTACTTTCTGGAGAAACTTACCACCAATTCTCTGCAAGATTAGAAACCTACTTGGAGAAGTGGACTACTCGTGGAAAGTGTCAAGACCTAAAAGAAATGGTCATGATGGAACAAGTGAGAGAGTCTATGCCTCCAGACATGAGAAAATTTCTTATGGAACAAGGTGCAGAGAGATTGGGAGAGATTTTAACAGTTGCTGAGAGATATCAAGCAGCTCAGTCAGAAATAGCTGGAGTTAAGAGGAAACCAGTAGAAAGTAGTAGGCCACCTCAAAACCAGAATAAGTTTGATAATAGGGACCAACCATCGCACAGATATAAACAAGGATATGATAAACCAAAATGGGACCAAAGAGACAGGAACCCTCAGGTACAAGATAAGAAACCCTATAAACAGGGAGAGAAATGGTGTAAAATTTGTAAAATGAACAACCATAATAGTAGGGACTGTAAGAAGAGAAATCCTCCATATCTCGCTGCATGCCTCCCAACAGGGAACAAAGGACAGACAGACCTTCAACATCCTCCTGTGTGTGAAGAAGTATTTTGTAATGGTACGACTATTATGTGCCTTTATGATACAGGATTGGATTTTGACTCAGTTGTGAGTTCTGCCCTGGTGCAACCTGACCAATACACCACAGAAACAGTGGAAATACAGGGAGCAACTAAGGAGATAGCAACCATGACACTTCCGATAGCTACGATCAATGTCACAATGTCAGGACTCACTATGTGGAAGGAGTGATTAGAGCAGCAGTGATAAATGAACCAATCTACCCTCTGATATTGTGGTGTAGATATGTGTTTTGGGGAAATCCCAAACGACCTGTGATCATGGCGGCAGTACAGACCAGGTCACAATATAGGAAGGAGGAAGACAGCCCTATAAACACTCCTCCAAAGGAGATGAGGAAGGCACAAGCTGAAGATAGCTCATTAAAGCAGTGTTATCGAAAACTGCCAAAAAGCCATACTCCCCCTAATAAAGGGGACTTCTATATGAAGAATAAATTGCTGTATAGAAAAGCTGGAACAGGAACCAATGATCATGGACAATTGGTACTGCCCTCTTCATATAGGGACAGAGTTATGGAATTAGGACATGCAATACCTTTTAGTGGCCATATTGGCATTAGTGCCACTGGACAACGAATAGCATGTCACTATTTCTGGCCAGGGATTACAGAGGACATAAAAAGATATGTAAAATCCTGCCCAGAATGTCAAAGGGTAGCTCCAAAGCACTGGACTGCAAGTGCAACTCTTGGAGAAATGCCCATCATGGGAACTCCATTTGAAAGAGTTGCGGTGGATATTGTTGGACCTCTCACACGAACCAAGAGGAGAAACAGTTATATTCTTACTCTGGTGGACACTTGCTCTATGTGGGGAGAGGCGGTAGCCATGTCATCTATAGATTCCAAACATGTGGCAGAGGCGTTACTTACAATATTCACCAGGTTAGGGTTTCCCCACCAAATCTTGACTGATAATGGCTCTCAGTTCAGGGAAAGACTAACTGAGGAAGTATTCAGGATCTTCCAAGCCAGGCACTTTCACTGCCCAAGGGAACGGGCAGGTGGAAAGATTCAATGGAACGCTTATTTCTATCCTGCGGAAGCTGGCACATGAAAAACCTGATATGTGGGATCTCTACTTATCCGCTGCATTATTCGCTTACCGGGAAGTCCCACACAGTTCAACAGGTATGGCTCCGGCAACATTGTTATTTGGCCGGCCCATAAAAGGTCCATTAGAAGCCTTAATGAGAACATGGACAGATGAGAAGGCAGAAGAGACTGTAACCTCATCATACCAGTATGTGAACGAGTTGACATCTCGCTTAAAAACTGGCTGGAAATTAGCAAATGACAATCTGAGGAAAGCCAGAAGGAAACATGCTGCGTATTATAACAAGAAGGCGAAGGATAGAGAGCTAGCTGTTGGGGAGAAGGTGCTTCTTCTATTACCCAGCAGCAGCAACAAACTTCAGATAGGATGGCAGGGCCCATACACAGTTCTAGAAAAGCTGTCTAGAACTAATTACAAGATAGACAAGAAAGGAAAAGAAAAGGTCTATCATGTGAACCTACTCAAAAAGTATCATGATAGAGAGGTTTCTGAAGGTGCCCATTTAATGACCCTGGCCATAGCTACTGAAATGAAGAATGAACCTCTCACTTCATATGAATACCCCTTAAGACCCTGTGAAACTCATGAGCAGGTAAAAGTTAGTAAGCACTTGACAAAAGGGCAGAGGGAGCAGGTTCAAAAGGTTTTAGAAAATCATACAGACGTGTTAACGGACAAACCGGGGCACACCAACTTGTTAGAATATGACATGAAATTGATAGACCCAACACCAATCTGTATGAAAGCCTATTCTATTCCTTTCACAAGCTTTAAAGGGAGAGATAAAGTATTTATTACAAGAAGGTATCATCTCCCATAGTGAATCCTCGTATAGTTCTAGTGTGGTTTTGCTGAGGAAACCCTCAGGGGAACATAGACTCTGTATCGATTATAGGAAATTGAATGCTGTCACAGAGTCACAGGTAGATCCATTACCGGACACCAATCAGCTGTTTGCCAGGTTAAATAAGGCAAAATATTTCTCCAAGGTGGATCTAAGTAAAGGGTACTATCAAATTCCAGTCAAATCTGAGATCAGACCCTTGCTGGAATTTAGCACTTCAGAGGGGCATTATGAATTCAATATGTTGCCTTTTGGTTTGAAAAATGCTCCAAGTGTATTCTCCCGAATGATGAGATTATTAGATCCACTGCAAAACCCAGCTATCACGAACTTTATGGATGACATCCTCATTGCAACAGAAACATTTGAGGAACATATTTCATCTCTAGAAATGTTATTGGATAGGCTCAGGGAGGCAAATTTGACCGCCCGCCCTACAAAATGTTGTATTGGTTGCCAGGAATTGGAATTCTTGGGGCACACAGTAACACAGGGAAATATGACTCCTGACCCCAAGAATTTAGAAAAGTTGCAGAGAGCACCACGACCACAAACAAAGAAAGATGTGAGATCCTTTGTCTCACTGTGTGGATTTTATCAAAAATTTTAACAGTGTGTGTGCTCCTCTGACAGACTTAACAAAAAAAGGCAAGCCATGTTGGATCCATTTCGTTCACTGTTGAAGTCGTTATGGACTATACTGCATACATGGTGTATGGGTTGTAATAATATGGCGCGGTTAGCAACTGTTAATATAGTTGATTTAACTGTTATCAACTTCAGTCGGGTTTACATATAGCCGACACAAATTCAACATTATGAAACAAGGATGTAGTCTTAAGTACTGACCACAACTGGCAAAAGGATGTAAGTCGAGTCCATTTCTTGACTAAGACGCGGACAATTTATTACAGACGTTAGTACAAATTCAAACGTAATATTCATAAGCATGCATCAACAATGTAGATTACTTCTTTGATATGACAGTTCATATTGTTCTCATTCTTTCCATTTTTATTAATCATGAGCTTGATCAACATTTTATAATAAGGACCGACCCTTCAAGGACGGTGACGACCTTCATGGTAATAATTTCTTCTTGGCTTTCTTGGAGCCTACACGCCACGACGGGCTTCTGGAGTGATCCATAAACACAATAGTAATCTTGAGAGTATTCGGTGTACGTCTGGAACCCACTAGCAATACGACCTGTGGTTCGTATTGAAGTCCAGCCAGATCAAAACACGTCAGAAGAAATGATGAGAAAATATCATATAATTAATGTACACATTATCGCCCTACCTTGGCCAATACAACTGTGCTCCACTTCAGAGACTTTGAATACTTTATGAAGGCTTCCCAATATCTGGGCAAGCTTGAACAATAGTTCACACAAAATACATGACCGACACCGGTCATGGCCATAAGGTCACTCTACAACGTCATTGCTCTTTGGCAACTCTCACACCCGCGCATCGCGTTGCGCCTTTTTCTCACTAATGTGTTTGACCGTGCGTAAATAATGAATTATATATATACTTACTCAAATGTGCCCCCACATTTAAATTACACGCGCAAAAAGGTCGTAACAAGCCAGACAAAATAGAGTGGACGGCTGAGTGTGAGCAAGTATATACAGAATTGAAGCAAAAACTCACCAGTAGGCCTATACTGAGTCTCCCAGATCTAAGTCAAGAATTTGTGGTTAGAACGGATGCTAGCAACATAGGGTTAGGAGCAACATTATTACAAAGATCTCAATCACAGCCCAGTGAATTAAACCCTGTTGCTTATGCCAGCCGCAAATTAAACAAAGCAGAGAAAAATTACTCAACAATTGAGAAAGAATGTTTGGCGCTAGTTTGGGCAATAAAGAAGTTCCAGATCTATCTGTATGGTAGACATTTTGTGGTACAAAGCGATCACCAGCCACTGGTTTTTCTGGCCCAGGCAAAGCATGGTAATACTAGATTGTTAAGGTGGTCTCTGTTGATCCAACCTTATTCATTTACCATAGAATATATCCCTGGATCTCAGAATGTTGGGGCAGATTTTTTGAGTAGGCACCCACCTGAAGGAAACCAGGAGAATAGTAAGGCAGAGTAAATCCAAGACTGGAAGAATGTCGTGATTATGAATCCAGACAAGAAGCTCCAACAGCGGGTTTATGCTTTTGAAATGGGAGACTATGTCGTGGAATGACGTCTGTTTCACATCACAAATTCTAATAACTCTGGTCCTAATGGCGCGCCATACATTGTAAAAAGATATGATACATAGACCAATGAAAACACTTTTTTGGTCCTGTGTTTACAACTGCTGGAAGAATAAAGATGGCCAGACCCTATTTTGTGTACATGATTAACTTCGGAATTTTGCTACAGCAGTATAGAAGAAGTACCACTTGGCAGAGGTTAACAAAACAATATTAGGGATGTTACTCTACCCGTAAGTAGTAATACTTTTACTAATACTATTATAGGACGGGAGAAATCTTAGGTTAAATGCATTAGAAGCTTCAGGTTGGCCGAAGTTTAGCTGTTTAAACTATGCATAACAGAAAATGCAAGTAGTAACCAAAAAGATTATTATATACGAGGGGCGTTCAGAAAGTAATGCACCACATCGTTTTTCTCAGGAGCTCTTTATCCAAAAAGCATGAAATTTATACACAATATACATGGATATGTCATGTAAACATCGGTATTATTCAACATAATCCCCATCAACTTGTACGGCTTTATGCCAGCGCGAAACAAGTGCATGTATTCCTAGCCCGTACCAGATTTTGTCTTGATCATGTAGCCATTTCTTCACTGCATGAATAACTCCTTCATCATCTTTAAACCTTGTCCCACGGAGTGCATCTTTAAGTGGACCAAATAGATGAAAATCAGAGGGTGCCAAATCGGGACTAGACTATAGGGTGGATGGGGTAGTACAGTCCAACCCAATTTGGTGATTGCTTCCCGTGTTGCCAGACTTGTGTGAGGGCGCGCATTGTTGTGAAGGAGAAGCAGGTCTGCTGGATTCTTGTGCGGACGAACTCTGCGAAAACGTTGATTGAGTATTTTCAATGTCTTAATGTAACCTTGCGAATTGATTGTCTCTCCTCTTGGCATACCATCCACAAGAATCACACCTTCAATGTCCCAAAAGACAGTGATCATGACCTTTCCAGCTGAAGGAATTGTCTTGAATTTCTTTCTTTTTGGTGATTGCGGATGATGCCACTCCATTGACTGTCTTTTTGTCTCAGGTTCAAAATGATGTGCCCAGGTTTCGTCACCTGTAACGATCTTAGCCAAAAAGTTCTCTCCATCATCAATGAAACGCTCCAACAATTCAGAAGAAATTGCTTTCCTTTGCAATTGGTGGTCATTTGTGAGACTTCGAAGAACCCATCTTGCGCAAACCTTAGAAAATCCTAGAGTTTTTATAACTGCATTTGCACTACCAATGCTGACTGACAGCTGTAAGGCCAATTGTTGAGTAGTGATTCGCCTATCAGTAAGAATAATGCCCTCAGCGCATTTCAACATTTCTGCGTTGGTGGCTGTGGCAGGACGTCCACAGCGCGGCCGATCAAGAAGCTCCGTATCTCCACTTCCTGATTCTTTGATTCTCTGAACCCAGCGACTGACTGTACTCCTGTCGACTGCAAAACTTCCATACACATCACATTGACACTTGTGAATGTTCACAACAGTTTCCTTCTTTGCAATGAGAAATTCTATCACAATTCGCTGTTTATAACGCAAGTTGCTAACACGCTCCATTTCAACGGTTTAGGGCAGCCGTATTATTTGGCCGGTTGTGGTGCAATTTGGTGCAAACAATTGGCACATGCAATATTTGAAGTGTGCAAAATTTCATGCTTCTATCTTCATTATTAGCTGAGAAAAACGATGTGGTGCATTACTTTCTGAACGCCCCTCGTAGATATGTAAAGCTTAATTCGAAGTATAAGATAAACTTTAATTGACTAAAATCGCATCAGGAATAACGGAGATAATTTAAAAAGTAGTTTTCCTACATTGTACAAAAGGCCAAACGGTACCCACATTTTAGGATAGTTATTGCATTCTTAGGGGTATTCCATCTCGTACATCCGAGGTCAGACTATAAATAGACTTGCCTAACAAACTCCAGTCAGTCACGATTTGAAAATACACAGAGAGAGCGGGGAAAGCAGAGCATATATTAATGCCAGCGTTTGCCTTCTGCAGTTGTTAGCAGACCTTAATCACCCATTGAGGGCTAGTCTGTGTGTGTACCTGAGGGTAAGAACGAATCTATTTATATATAAATGTATATAATTGTGTGTAATTATATTGATTAATCCAACTGTGCGATACGATGTGTATAAGATGTGTTAGGAATGGACTGTGTCTTCTGATGAAACTTACAGGCTCATGTGTACTTCTAGAGGCAAAGCCCGCCTTCAGAAATATTTAAATATTGAGAAAGATGGCTAATTGTGTCTGTAAGTTGAGAAAGGTATTTAAAGAAGTATTTCTTGAATGGAATGAGACACCTGACAGGAACATAAAGAAGGATGAAAGGGATTGATTCACAGTATCTTTTGACATATTAGTTAATGGTTTTACTCACAACCAAATTATTGTATGGAGGCGAATCATGGGAAAATACTTATAATTCAGAAGGTAGAAGTAAATTGTGATCACTTTGAATTGAAATGATTGTTGATAACTACCCTATACCTGGTGCATCTGCTAGCACGCTTATCTGAAACTGTCTATCGTCCCCATCTGTGTCATAAGAGGGGTATGGATAGAAAATACAGGGATTGCGTTTGAATTCATTGCAGGTTTAATCCTTTAACAGAAGTCTCAAAATCAGAAGAGGCTGCTCTTACAAAAGTTGCAACGTATGCAGTGCCAGTTGGTGATAGCAGGCCCGTCATCACGTTAGTAACTACTGGAACGAGTTCATCTGAATTGTATTTCCAGCACATAAGGGAGCCATCTGCAGTGACGAAGATAAGTTGCTTAATGCAACTGTTCAGCTTATCCAGATCAAATAAAGACATATATGCTTCAGTTTGTGATGACTAAACTAATATAGTGTTTCTATAAACTTATAGTAATAATAATAAACAATCCTACAAGTGAATGATCAAGCAAGTGAAAGTTGTCTACAAGCTGATAGACATTTTGACCCAAGAGAAAAACATTTGTTAACTATTATTATTTATTTACTTACTTACTTAGTCGTTCCCCTTCTACCGTGAGGTGTAGAGGTTTGGAAGAGAGAGCGCCAGACTATCCTATCGGCTGTCTTCCTCCTGGCCTGGTTCCATTCTAGTCCTTGGTCCTTCAAAGATTGTCTAATGTTGTCCTCCCAGCGGACTCTGGGTCGTCCTCGGGGTCTGGATCCTTGGCTCTTTGTTTCCCATGCTTGTCGTGGTATCCGATCTTCTCCCATTCTGCAGACATGGCCAAACCATCTTAATTGGGACTGTTCTACTTGGGTCTGCAGGGGGTAGGATTTAAGGCCTTGACATATTGTCTGGTTGCGTACCATGTCTCTTCTTGTTACTTCAACCACCTTCCTCAGATACCTCATTTCTGAGGTTTGGATCTGGCTTTTATGGGTTGTAGTCATTGCCCATGACTCGCATCCATATGTCAAGACTGGGACATAGGTGGAGCGGTATACAGCCATCTTCGTTTTCTTACCAACCTCTCTCTTGCTGAGGAATCCTCGAGTTATGGCCTGAAAAAGTCTCCCAGCTGCTGCTTTTCGAGTGGCCAACTCTTCTTTGATGCCTCCCTTTCGGTCTATAATAGCTCCGAGGTATTTAAAGTGGTCGACCTGCTCTAGGACCTGTTCTCCCAGCTTAATCTGATGTCTTCTTTCTTCTCGTGATATCACCATGGATTTTGTTTTAGAGCTGCTTATGACCATCCCTCTCTTCTCCAGCTCTTCCTTCCAGACTTGCAGGTTGGATTGGAGATGTGCCTCTGATTTAGCAATCAGGGCAACATCATCAGCAAATGCCAGCTCCGAAATATAGACCTGTCTCATCTTCTTACCATTATTTATTTAATGTTGTAAAATATTTGAGTTTAACACTTTTCAAACAGAAAAGAGAAACTGTTTAATTAAATTGTAAATATTCACCAGAAGACTTTCTTAGATTCTTTAAGTTGAATTATAGTTCTTGTTGGTGAATATAGTTATATAAATTACCCCTAGCAGAGTCAGAACATATCAAATACCATAATCAGAGGCGGATCAGGAAAGGTAGCAGTTAGAGTACTACATCACCATCTTCTTTGGGAACTTACATAGCTTGACCCTACCTTTGTGTCTATACACCCTTACTCTCTTCAGAGAAGGGGGTATTACTGATAAGACCAGACTCTTATCTGGCACTATCCTGGTATCATCTGATACACCTTTATGTCCAGGATATCTTATTCTTTAATAACATCTAAACCTCTCGCGACAACAGTGAAACAGTGGTAAACAGAAAATACAGATTTTTTTAAAGGCAGAACTTTTCCATACAGTACTACTGAGCATGGTGTACTAATAAGGAGCACTGTGCAGGAGGTTAGCAACCTCATTATATAAAACAAACAGAAACCCACACTATAAGAACAGATAAAGTGCATTCACTTTAATAATAATAATAATAAATTCTTTAAGCACCAAACACGGCGCATAAGGCAGAAACCAGTGCTCTCCAGGTTGTTCGTTGTGACGCCACTCCTCTTAGCTCTTTGCACATTATTTAGGCCCAATGTTCTTCCTTCTCTTATTATTGTTCTTCTGAGTGTTTCTTTTGGTCTTCCTTTTTTCCTCTTACCCTCAGGAACCCAAGTGAGCGCCTGTAGTGGTATTCTGTTGTTTTGCATTCGTAGGACATGACCGATATATGACCATCGTCTTTTCCTTATATAGTCGGAGACATATTTCTGCCTAGAGTCTTCTCTTATTTGTCGATTAGTCTTGAATTCTTTCCAACTGATGTTCATGAGTTTTCTAAGACATTTGTTCTCGAATGTATTCAGCTTGTTCTCCAATGATTTTGTTATTTTCCAACTCTCACAGCCGTATGTTAACACTGAGATAACATTTGAATTAAACAGACGAAGCTTGGTATGTATATTCAATGATCGTAATTTCCAAATGTTAGATAATCTATTGAAGGCGCTAGCTGCCAAAGCAATTCTAGTATGGATTTCTCTTGTTGTGTCACCATCCTGAGTCATTTTACTGCCTAAATAATTGAAACTTTCAACTTTCTGTAGTTTTTCCCCGTTCAAGATGATATCAAAGGTCTCGTTAGAAAAGTTCATAGCTTTAGTTTTAGAGGCATTTATTTGGAGACCTATTTTAACCGAGAGATGACACAAATTATTTATTGCTTCTTGGGATTGTCTTGGTGTTGAACTTAAGAATGCTACATCATCTGCGAAATCCAGGTCCCCCAGGAATTTTCCATTTGTCCATTTTATACCTAATTGTTCATTGTGGGTATAGTTTCTCATAACCCAAT
The DNA here is from genome assembly GCA_024509875.1 of Oreohelix idahoensis. NCBI lineage: Eukaryota > Metazoa > Mollusca > Gastropoda > Stylommatophora > Oreohelicidae > Oreohelix > Oreohelix idahoensis. Next base: position 617,835 of record JAMPIV010008488.1, on the reverse strand, counting down.
CAATAGCTATTCCAAAAAGTAGTGGTGACATAATACAGCCTTGTTTCACCCCTGTTTCTACTGTAAACCATTCTGTATTCCCCTTATTTGTTCTAACACAACATCTTGCATTGTCATATAGCGCTTTGATTATATTCACATATTTTGTTGGAAAACCATAGATTGTAAGTATCTTCCACAATGATGGGCGGTGTAGACTATCAAAGGCTTTTTGAAAATCGACGAAGGTGATAATAAGTGGCGATTGCCTTTCCACTGATTCTTCTATAATTGTTCTTAGTGTGAATATTTGATCAATACATGATCGTTTCGGCCTGAAACCCGCTTGTTCTTCTCTGATCTTTTCGTCAGCATGCAATTTAAGTCTTTCTAACATCATGCAACATAATAATTTTCCAGGTACTGATAATAGAGATATACCACGCCAGTTATTACAGTCTGATAGATCACCTTTCTTCGGTAACTTTACAATAATACTGTCTTTCCATTGTTGTGGTGGTTGTTCTTCTCTCCATACTTCATTTATAATATCTAAAATTCTCAAGAGGTTGTTGTCATTAACTGCTTTAATCATTTCCCCTGAAATTTCGTCAACTCCAGCAGCTTTAAAATTTTTTAATCTTTTAACGGCTTGTTTGATCTCGTCCAGCGTGAATTCATCGCAAGTTATTGGCAAGGTGGTTGTGGGTGTTTCATTATTAAAATCAGGTGTTACTGTTGGTGGTGGTCTGTTTAGCACCTCCATGAAGTGCTCAGCCCATCTCTTCATTTGTTCTTTCTCTGTTGGTATTGAATTCCCTAATTTACCTTTAACAGGTGTTTCCATAGCAGTAGGCTGGTGACATGGTTGTTTTGTAATTTGATAAAGGCACCTACTATTACCAGTTCTTGCAGCATTTTCAGCTTCTACGGCCAGTTCATTGATGAAATGTCTTTTATCTCTTCAAGTTTTTGTCTTCACTTCTTTATTTAACAAGTTATAAGTTAGTTTGCAAGATTCAACTGCATTATGTGTACTTGCCGCTAGTAGTTTAAGTTTTGCTGTTTTCCTTTCTTGTATTTTATCCCAAGTATCTTCTCTCATCCATTTTTTCTTTTTATGTACTAGGTATCCGGTGGTCGCTACTGCTGCTTCTGTCATTGCTGTTCTCAGTTGTTCCCATTTAGTATCGATTGTCTTGGTGGTGATATCATTGTCAATTTTGCCTAAAGCATCGAAATAGTTGTTCATTTTGACATTATATTCCTCCTTTATATCATTTGATTGCAGTCTGTGTACATCTATTCTTCTATTTTTATTCTGTTGGTATAACTTCTTCAGTTTAATTCTCAGTTTAGCTATGCAGAGGTTATGATCGCTTCCGATCTCTGCACCTCTGTATGCTCTGACGTCTTGAACTGATGAGCGAAATTTTGCGCTTATGCAGAAGTGATCTATCTGGTTCTTAGTTCTGCCATCAGGTGAATTCCATGTTATCTTGTGGATATTCTTATGTGGAAAGATGGTGTCTGCCACAACGAGGTTTGATATTTCACAAAGTTCTTTGGCTACTGCAAAATAATCTTTAGTGGTTGCCTCATTGCTCCCTGAGGAGTTTAAAAAAAACAGAACAGGCACGAATAAACTCACTACAGAAGAATGAAATTAAGAAATTAGACCCAAGAAACACATCTCTAGAAAAATATCCTTCAGACAAGAAGCAATACTATCTTAAAAACAAATCATAGCAAATATGCTGAAAACTAATCCAAAGATTAGAGCAAAATACCACATTAAAAAAAAGTCTGGAACATGAATAAGTCTTAGAAATGAAAGTAAACAAAAAATATCTCAGAAACTATAACAAATGGAGAGGAATTAATCTCAACTTGGTATTATTGACAATATCGTGTACAATATTCCTTTCAAGATTTTAAAACTGCATAGCCAGAAAACTAATGGAATAACAAAGTCAGATTATTTTCAAAACAAAAATCTGTTCTTTGTGCTGAGAACAAGAATAAAATAATCAGTAGAATGTAATTACCATTTACTCATGCTCTGAGAAGACATTTAACAACACTACATATACTGACAACATTACAGAAAACTACTGCTGTTTATGGATTCCCAATAAAGATTACAAGTGTAGCGAAAGCGGTACAGTGAAACCCAGATCTGTATAAGTTACCAGCTACAGCCAGCAACTGGCTTTTAGTCAAATCAATTGAGCATCTAATGATGTATTTTATTCCCACTGCTTTTTCTGGTGACAGCTGACTGGGCTGCATGAGTAGCAACAGAAAAGACAAACTGAAGCACCATGAGATATCACAAAGTGACCAGAAAGTACATACTTTATAAACAGCATCAAACTGCTGGTGCATATGACAAAATAAATCGAATAGGTCTGAAAATAAGAGCATAACAAAAGCATGATTCTAAGAACAAATTAAAAAACACAAAATGAATCAAAGAGGTGCGCAAGCAACACTTTTCTACTTTTTTTTTCCGGCACAGGGGCTTGTTATGTGAATTATATATGCTGTAGATTCAGACAACATTTCCAAGTATGCAATATTCCTAAACAATTTTCCATAATGAATCAACTAAAATCAGAGCTAATCAATTCCCAGGTAATAACTACTGCATATACTCAAGTATAGGTCAATCTGACTATAAGTTGATCCCTAGACTTTAGGACTTCAAAAGCTTCCAAAATGAATGACCCGATTGTAAGTCGAAGTAAAAAAATATGATGGTTCAATTTTGAATTTATGAAAAGCTAGAATTGTTTTCCTCCAAAGCTGCTGGTAATTTCTGTGCAATTTTTGTGCGTTGGTGAAGAGACAGTGAAAATCGGTTCATTAAACTGCTATGCCAGCCTGCTAATGCAAGAAATTTCTACATTTCTGGCATGCTGCGATATTTTTCAGTCTTTTTCACTTGAAGGGCGAGAATTTGAATTTATCCTCCAGTAATTTTGCAACAATTTTGCTGCTGAGCTTAAAACCCATTCATTTAGTTTTTCTTCAAGAGCCAGAAATGACGAAGTGTTCCTTCTTCTTGCAAGTTTTCGGCACATCTTGCAAGTATTCTTCTTTTTTTACTCTAGTCTCGAACAAGCTTTTTGTCGATTCTGAACTCTCGCATTGCACTAGAATGGCCATGGCTTTCCGAAATTCTACCATTTTCAACTTAAAGCCAGCCTTGTAAGAAGTAAGCTTTCTTTTCAAACTCACTGTAACAGCACCTGCAGGACAATTTTTCATTTTTTTAAAATATATATACTAAATGCAGGTGTGTTTACAACAGCTGTGCATGTCGGTTTATGCATGACAGGAAGTATGAAAGCATGATGGACATTTTTAGTATGTTATTATTTTAATAATAACTACGATTAACAGCCTAATAAAGCTGATTCAAACATTGGTTGAAATTAAGAACAGTGTTCGATACAGCCTCAAAAAAGAATTCAGAGATCCAGTACTAAGGAGTAAAGGTTAGGGTTAGGAAGCCTAACCCTAACCTTAATCCTAATGACGTTTGCCACTTATTTGTATGACATCAAAGAACACAACCCATTCTGCTTCATTTCAACCCAAACAATTTTTTGATTGAAGTGATGAACAGTGGGTTGTGTTCTTTGATGTCATACAAATAAGTCGCCGATGTCATTAGCATAATGATTAAGGATAGGGTTTAGGGTTAGGATTTCTAACCCTTACCATTTATTACTGCGCATCTGTTCTTCATTTCATCCCATTTTTAATGTATTACTTAAGATATTAAAAAAAAAACATTTAATGAAGCAGCAAGTTTATATCTGCAGGATACCAGTATGTGGCAGTAAAGAAGGGGAGCATGCCAACACTGACCTGTTTCATTCAATTTTTTTTTTGACTCGACTATAAATGATGGGTAGGTTTTTTACTGCCTGAAATAGGAAAAAATTTCTCGACTTATACGTGAGTATATACGATATATTGTTTTCATGGGTCGCAGAATCTACCTTTTTTAATAGCATATGCCTGCTTCATTGTAGCTTGTACTGCGAATGTTTTAACATGTGCTTGTGTTGAAGATTTCATACTTATATATTGTTTGCACAATCTTTCTAGGCAATAAGTAAAAATGTTTCTAGTGAAATCTTTGGATTCAATAACGTGCAGAAATTATTTGCCACTTGGTCCTAGCATAAAGGATGAACCACAATTACTAAATAATTAAGGTATGCAGAGCTAGGTGATATATGCAGTATGAATTATCTAACAATGAAAACACAATGACTGTGAACAGTGATGAACAAAATGAGAAGATGTCAGAGTATGGACAATATATCTTTTGACAGAATGATGAAGCTTACAGATGCATAGTTTGGACCAGAGAAATTTCATAACAGAGAACTAAATAGTTCAATAGGCCTATACAAAATAAAAGGATTGAAATTGTTAAAAATTTTGGGAATTCAAAACCTAACCTTAAACTTGAACCTTAATCCTAACACTAACGAAGTGGTCGACTTATTTGGATGGCACCGAAAAACATGTCCCCACTGTTCTTCATTTCACAATTATTGTAAAAATGATACAAATGTCCAGCTTTACAGAACTCTAAAGAACAATACAGAAATCATAAAACTAACAAAAAATGTTAAACACAATAACAAACAAGAAAGAAAGACTGGATAAACAAAAGAAATAAATACAAGACCCAATATTAGCTAATGACTCATATTAGTAAACAAGCTTGAAAAAAAATTACAGTAGGCTATGTATGAAAACCAAACCACATCAGGACGGACAATGGAAACTCGGCCGTTGTGAAGCACAGTAGACTGGGGGCGGAAAGGCAACTTTTGCAAATCAAAACATAAACACTTGAACAAGATTAATGAAAGTACAAATACTGAAGTTGTATTTTTGAAATTCACACGCTTGTTGTTGATATTCTTTGCAATTTGTTTCCATTAATAGTCATTAGAATTATTTTTCTTCTTTAGGCATAGGCTGCTCCCTAGGGCCTATATAAACGCTGCATGATTTAAATACAGTTCGTAAAACGTTTGTTTTTGTTTAACTACATTAAGCCATCATCTTTCACGTTGAAAATATGTAGTAATTCACTTTTGTCACTCAAATTTATTTTTTTTAAACGTAAGTAAGAACAATAATAAATAATAAGAGATTCTTACGTGGATTTGAAGCTGCAGAAACCGCCATGTTTACATGCATTACGAACAGTGTTGCCACTCCTAATTTTTAGAAAAATAAACACAGTGCTTTAAAAAGAAAACATAAAAAACATGGATCTTGAATATGATATGTAAAGAATAGATTCATGTCAATTTTGTGACTTGCAAGATATGGCATTTAAGGTTAAAGCAAGTGAAATTAATAGAAGCATAATTTGAAAACAGAATTTTCTGACAATGGGTTTGCCCACATATAACGTCACACGGTTTTTTGCCATTTTCAAACTACCCCCTTTTCCCCTTTGTCACAAAAAACCCAAACCAACTAGGTTGAACGGGACGCGCCTCGCCAAAACGAGGCAAAAGTTTTACATAAAAAAAAAAAGTTCTCCCTTTTGTGTGACGTCGCAAATTTCTTAACCCCCCCCCCCCCCCACCCTATTTTAATAGATAATAATAATACCCCCTTCAGTCATAACTGACTATGGGAATGCGTCCCTGAGGTGACAGCCCTCAGCTGCTTATTTTCCTGATGATCCTTTCGACGTTTTCTCCTCTCATGAGCTTGTTGTGTGAGCTTCTTTCTGAGGTGGCGCCGTAAATAGCATCGCCACTTGGTGCGGTCGACAGCTTCATCCTCCCACGTTGCTGGATTTATGTCCAGTGCCCTCATATCTCTCTTGCACACATCTTTGAACCTCAGCTGCGGTCGCCCAACTGTTCTATTGCCTTCTGCTAGTTGCCCGTAGAAGATATCTTTCGGGATGCGACCATCTTCCATGCGGCGGACATGGCCAAGCCAGCGTAGTCTGCGCTGTCTAAGCAGCGTATACATGCTTTGAAGGCCAGCACGTGACAACACCTCGACATTTGTAACTTTATCTTTCCACGAGATGCCGAGGATGTGGCGTAGACACCGTAAATGGAAGATATTGAGCCTTCTTTCTTTCTTAGCATAGGTTGTCCAAGTCTCGCTGCCATATAAGAGAGTGCTGGTGACGCAGGCGTTATAAACCGCAGCCTTGGTCTTCGTTGTGAGTTTGGAGTTTCCCCAAACACGCGATGTGAGGCGGTCAAAGGTAGCTGCAGCTTTGCCAATGCGGCTGTCAATTCCTGTGTCCAGTGAGAGTTTGTCATTGATGGTAGACCCCAGGTATGTGAAGTGGTGCACCACTGCCAATTCATAGTTATCGATAGTGATAACTGGTTCAGCACCCGCATCCTGGACTCAACACATTCGTTTTCTTTAGACTTATTGTGAGGCCAAAGTCCTTGCATGCTTGAGTGAAGCGATTCATCAAGCTCTGAAGCTCCTGTTGGCTTTGCGTGACGACTGCAGCGTCATCAGCGAACAACAAGTCCCTTATGGTGATCCTTGTGATTTTTTATTTTGTCTTCAGCCTTGAAAGATTAAACAGACGGCCTTCTGACCTAGTGTGAAAGCATATTCCTTCAGCTGCATCTCTGAATGCATGTTTCAGGAATAATGCAAAGAAGATCCCGAAGAGGGTCGGAGACAGAACACAGCCTTGTTTAACGCCACTTCGTATGTCAAAGGGTTGTGATGTGCTTCCAGCATATTGGACTGTCCCCTTCATGTCGTCATGGAATGACTTTATCATTTCCAGCAATTTAGCAGGGCAGCCTATTTTCAGGAGAATTTTGAAGAGTCCATCCCTACTAACCAGGTCAAATGCTTTTGTGAGGTCTATAAAGGCGATATATAAGGGCCTTTTCTGCTCTCTTGATTTTTCCTGAAGCTGGCGGAGAGAAAAGATCATGTCTGTTGTTGATCTACCAGCTCGGAATCCACACTGTGACTCTGGATATATGCGCTCAGCTAACTTGTGTAGTCGCATTAAGATGACTCTGGCAAAAACCTTACCAACAATACTAAGGAGAGAGATGCCTCTGTAGTTATTGCAATCACTTTTGTCTCCTTTATTTTTATACAGTGTTACAATCTTTTTCCCCACTTTAACTTTTAGCAATTACAATATTTTTAATCTGTTAAATATTACTTCACTGTGAAATCTTTCGATATTAAGGAGAAGGCATGGAACTGCAACAGAAAATCTGTTATCGTTTCTCGGCCTTTTGGCTAAGATCAACGTGTAAAACAGTTAGTCGTTGTAATAGCTGTGGCGAGGTGAAATTATTTGATAAGAGAACCCCCGGGACTAGAATACGAAGGTAGGGGAATGGTTATCTCTATGTAGTAAAACTTACCACTGTTTCGGCGAGTACGATAAGACTATCACGAAAGGACTCAATAAACATCACAACACCTTAGACAAAAACACGTTTTTGGAGGTTCTCACAACAAGCGCAGGGCGGGAAAAATGTCGGTTTTAGAACACACAATTCAGCCGTCTACTCATACGAACAACACAGAAATTCCATGTCATTTTTGTACATAAAAAGACATGTCCACAAACAGACGGCCATCTGACCTATTGTGAAAGTATATTCTTCTTTGGTTATGTCAACTTCTGGTCCATATGGTTTGATGTCGCAGAATCTGTTGTAGGCCTTGGAATTGCCATCTGATAGCAAAACAGTGTAGCGTAGCTTGTGACTTGCCACTGAACGAAGAAAGAGAACTTCACAGGCTTTTACCTCCATCATTCCGTCTGACCCTTCGTAATTACGGCAACAGTCCTTCTGATGCTCTGCTTTTCATTTTTCAAATTTGTCAGGCAGATTTTTCAGTTGCCACTGTCCAGTATTCTCGCAGGTGTAAGAGGAAGACATAACTTGCGTATCGATGACCATGCCAATCAAGATGTCGATAACACTGCCAACACCTATCAGTGACTTATGACCTCTAGTTAGCCATGTTGCATCAAAGCTGACAGCGATGTCAATGACTTCTTTTCTATTAATGGTACGATGCTGACTCTTAGCATGTTCAGCTCGTACGATGCTGACGGCACGTTGAAATACTGTAGAGTGCATGGTATCCAAATGATAAAAAATTTGATCTGCATATTTATGAAATGTTTTCTGGTGCAGGCCAGGGAGGTCTAGGTTCTCACAGAAGAGATTGAACGTAGATGGGCCCATTCCAGACATGAGGGCACCAAGAACAGCAGATTTGTTGATTGCATGTCCCCGAGGGCCGCGGCCTTCTGGTTCCCCCTCGGATGTGTACGTTCTAGAAATTGCTTTTTCACATGTGTGACACACAACTTCCAGGAAGAGAGAGAAACCCTTTGACTTGGTGTTATCAGTCCTTGTTTGCAATGTGCTTTGCTTACACACATTGCAACACAAATTTTTAAGAGGGTTGTTGAAGAAAGAAATGTCCACAATGGTTCTGTACGTAGGTTTAGGTTGGGCGCAGACAGTATTATGAGATGCAACATTCTTGCTCGTTCTGAAGTTAATTTTTATATCAGATCGACTTGGGCCAGTGGTGAACGGCACTACTGGATCAGCAATTTGAACTATAGGCCTATCGGATACTGGTATGCAGAAGTTCCATGTTGAGACTAAATCAGTTTGCTTATCATTCACCGCTGATTCTGTCTTACCATTACCATTGCTAGAAATTACATACTGTCGACGCGATCTTGCAGCAGATAGTTGCTTTGATCTCTTACCTATTCTTCCCATTTTGAAGTAATAGAACACAATTCATTGAAATTTAAACAAGAGAAAAATATCGAACATTCCTTGCAGCAAACAATTAATTTGTTTACGGGCGGAAGAAGCTGTTGTTATCTTCCACATTTGCGCACGTAGCCAACATGTTGTTATGACCAATCAAAACAGGTGTTTACGAATGCGTCTTGAATGGGTCGGGAATGAGGTCACCACGTAACCACTCCTTATAAGGAAGTTAGCGTAAAATTACGGAAATTTTCAAAGCCACATCACTCAGAGCTATGAGAAAAAAAGTTTCGAATTTGCTATAATACGGCAGACAACGAAATTCCCTTTTTATCGATACCACATACTCCACGATATGGACAGCGCAACTAAGCTATTATTGAGCGACAAATCTTGCATTTTCGGCACAAATTTGCAAATCATAGCTTGGGGGTAGTACAGAAAATATGCTTTTTGATTCATCAAATGCACTTTTTATGTCATAAAACCTTGCTCAATCGATTCCTCGATAATTATTTAATAAAATAAGCTCAAAAGTAAAAAATCGATATTTTGTACCTGAAATTCGACTCTCACTGCCGTGCATGGCCTTAACTCTTTGACTCCGGAACAACGCTCAGAGCGTTGGTCAGATCTGACACCCGTGCCAAAACAACGCTGTGAGAGTTGTTTTTAGTCTATCACGCATTTAAATTACGGCACAAGGTGGAAAATAATTCCGGAGTCAAAGAGTTAAAGGATCGGAACCACTTTGCACAAATCTGGCATTTGGAGACAACACCACTTGAATGGAAGATAAAAACAATTATCAAATTACTAAAACAGGGTGACCTTACAGACTGCAAAAATTGTAGAGGAATTACGCTCCTCTCTGTTCCCAGCAAAATATTGGGCAGGATAGTTATCCACAGAATCTCAAAAGCAGTAGCTCATAAACTGAGGAAGGAATAAGCAGGATTCAGAAAGAACAGAAGATGTGCAGATCATTTTTTCACCCTCAGGAACATAATAGAGCAGTGCTCAGAATGGCCAAAACAACTATATATAAACTTTGTTGATTTTGAAAAAGGCTTTTGACAGCATACACAGGAATAGCTTATGGAAAATATTACGGGCTTACTGGATCCCTAGGTATATTGTTACGATCATAAAAAGTCTCTATGCTAACTTTACATGCAGTGTTGGGATAAGCTACCTTACTTTTGAAGTGAAAACAAGAGTACGACAGGGTTGCCCCTTGTCAACCATTCTTTTTTTTAACTGTCATAGACTGGGTGATGCGCCAGACAACAGAGGATACCCCTAGAGGAATCAGATGGACAACGTTCACCACACCAGAAGATCTAGAATACGCAGACGATATTGCACTACTCTCACATTCGCATAAGAATCCAAGAAAATACAGACAGACTGAATAAATATAGCCAACTAGTGGGACTGAACATCAACCTGAAGAAGACAGGTCATGACACTTACTTACTTACTTAGTCGTTCCCCTTCTACCGTGAGGTGTAGAGGTTTGGAAGAGAGAGCGCCAGACTATCCTATCGGCTGTCTTCCTCCTGGCCTGGTTCCATTCTAGTCCTCGGTCCTTCAAAGATTGTCTAATGTTGTCCTCCCAGCGGACTCTGGGTCGTCCTGGGGGTCTGGATCCGTGGCTCTTTGTTTCCCATGCTTGTCGTGGTAGCCGATCTTCTCCCATTCATGACACTCGGTGTAATAAATCCTGATCCCATAAAAATAAGGAACCAAAAACTGGAACAAACAGATACATTTATTTATCTAGGTACCATTGTAACACCGGACGGCAGAACAAGCAAAGACATCAGTAATAGAATGAACAAAGCCAGAACAGCCTTTGCAAATCTAAACAACATTAGGAAATTTTCACATTACCGCACAAACACCAAATTAAGATTATATGAGAGTTGCGCACTTTCTGTACTTTTGTATGATGCTGACAGCTGGAGAGTAACAGAAAAGGAAATGTCCAAATTATTCTCATTTCACACAACCTGCCTAAGGAAATTTCTTAGAATTTTTGGCCGAATATCATCACCAATCAGGAACTGCTTACACTGTGCATTCAAAAAGGCATACACACCATCGTTGCAGGCAGATACTGGAACTGCGTCATGTCCCGAGAAGGGGCCCTGACACCATCAACAGAACTGCTATGCTATGGACCACAGATGGACGGTGAAAGAGAGGCAGACCAGAGACAACCTGGCACAGAACAGTGGAGGCTGAGATGCAAAGCATGAACTAGAGTTGGGGCAAGGCACAAAGGATGGCCACCAACAGCAAAATTGGGACAGCTTGTTGCTGCCCTACAAGATGCCACTAGGTGTGATGGCCGCTGACTGCTTTGTCAGTCAGGGGCTAAGGATCAAAGAAAAAGGTCAAGCAGATTTAAGAGAAAGAGAGAATGGTGGTTTGTGTGTGTGGCCTGCGTGATTATGTATCCTGCCCTCCTGGCTATGTCAGCGACTTTCTTGATCCATCTTTGGTTGGTGTGCCTAGCGGTTGGTCAACTTTCATTCTGACCGGATAATCAAACCATTTAATTGGTTATTGCTGTTGTTGGTTATTGAGCAAGACTTAGCTCCAGTTCCTGACATTATTGTTTTACTTTCTGCTTTTATATACTTCTATACAGCAGGTTACCTTTCTTATGCAGTGCACTTCATTGGTTGTCATTTTGCTATATGTGTTTTATTTATCCATGGTTTTTCTCTCCCTGAACAAACACAGATGGTATTTACCATCTGTTGTTTCACTTCCATAGGGATATCCAAACTGCAGTATATTTCAAGACATGATTGCAGATTTTGATCTTATTTTGTATTTTTTTCTTTAAATTTGATCCTTTTTGCATTTTTATTTTCATAGCTATTTGTCTTTGTTTCTGTTTCTGCGTCTAATCCTTTGTGTCTTGTGAATATGCTGCCTGGTACCTCAATCCACTTAATTTTTTTTTAAGATATCTGTATTGTTATGTGTATATTACTATTTGCTTTAGCCGGTCAAAAGGATATCATCTAAAACTGTAAACTCATTATAGTAACATTAACATCAGTACTATGATATAAAAAATGTAATGGTTAACTTTGAAAGAAACACACCTCTAGTATTTTTCACACATGTGCATGCATACACAAAGTGAGAGATTTGTTAATAGCAACTAGCAGTACCGACAGAATGAATTATGGCACTTTATTATATTGCATAGTTCTTTGAGACCATCCATCATTATGTACACAGAACTTCATGTCATGGATTTGTTGACAGTAATTTAATAAAGAGAACTTATGAAGACATGACATGCAGTTTTCTTCATGAAGGACAACTTACAGAACTGTTTGGGATAAGAACGGGAGTGTGACAGGGATGCCTCTTGTCTCCATTTCTTTTCTAACTAGCAATAGACTGGGTTATGAAAACATCGACGACACACAACAGAAATGGAATCCAGTGGAATCTGACTATATAGTTAGATGATCTAGATGTTGCTGATGACTTGGCTATTCTGTCCCATAACCGTAATCAGATGCAGGACAAAATGAAAACACTCAATGAGAGGTCACAGCAATTGGGTCTGAAAATACACGAGGAAAAGACAAAAATAATGAGAATAATTGCAGGAAATGATAACAGGGTTGAACTTGAAGAAGCACCACTACAAGATATAGAATCGTACACATAATAATAATAATAATAGCCCCTTCAGACATAACTGACTATGGGAATGCGCCCCTTAGGTGACAGCCCTCAGCTGCTTATTTTCCTGATGCTCTTTTCGACGGTTTCTCCTCTCTTCGGCTTGTTGTGTGAGCTTCTTTTCGCCGAATCTGAGGTGGCGCCGTAAATAGCATCGCCACTTGGTGCGATCGGCAGCTTCATCCTCCCAGGTTGCTGGATTTATGTTCAGTGCCCTCATATCTCTCTTGCACACATCTTTGAACCTCAGCTGCTGTCGCCCAACTGTTCTTTTGCCTTCTGCTAGTTGCCCGTAGAAGATATCTTTCGGGATGCGACCATCTTCCATGCGGCGGACATGGCCAAGCCAGCGTAGTCTGCTCTGTCTAAGAAGTGTATACATGCTTTGAAGGCCAGCACGTGACAACACCTCGACATTTGTAACTTTATCTTTCCACGAGATGCCGAGGATGTGGCGTAGACACCGTAATTGGAAGGTATTGAGCCTTCTTTCTTTCTTAGCATAGGTTGTCCAAGTCTCGCTGCCATATAGGAGAGTGCTGGTGACGCAGGCGTTATATACCGCAGCCTTGGTCTTCGTTGTGAGTTTGGAGTTTCCGCAAACACGCGATGTGAGGCGGTCAAAGGTAGCTGCAGTTTTGCCAATGCGGCTGTCAATTTCAGTGTCCAGTGAGAGTTTGTCATTGATGGTAGACCCCAGGTGAACACCAGGATCTCCAAAGCCAGCAGCACATTTGGCAGACTATACACCAATGTTTGGCATCGAAGTGGCATTAGTCTACAGACAAAGCTGAAGGTATACAGAGCTGCGGTGCTTCCAGTGCTGCTATATGCATGTGAAACATGGACTGTATACAGGCGCCACGTAAAGAAGCTAAACCACTTCCATACAGTCTGTCTCAGGAAGATAATGAACATCAAATGGCAAGACAAGATCCCGGATACCGCCGTTCTTGACAGAGCTGGTATCCCTAGTATTGATACTATTCTGATGCAGTCACAAATTCGCTGGGCAGGTCATGTAGTCCGCATGCCAGACCATCGACTGCCAAAGATACTCTTTTATGGTGAGATGCAGAAGGGTAAACGCTCCCATGGTGGCCAAAAGAAGCGCTTCAAAGACACGTTAAAGACGTCATTGAAAACCTTTGACATAAACCCAGACACATGGGAAGCTGCTGCGCAAGACCGAACTGCTTGGCGCACATCTCTTCGTAAAGGTGCAGCAGCATGCGAATCATCCAGAAGAGCAGCAGCAGAACAGCGGAGACAAGCTAGAAAGGACCGTGAAATAAAACCTTCACATGAAGCAAACATTCCCTGCCCACACTGTCCAAGATCTTTCCAGGCCCGCATCGGGCTCTTCAGTCACCTTCGTACCCATAGACTAACCTAACATATTCTTAAATAATTGGATGAACAGAGTGGTCTTCATCACCCGTGATGGACGAACAACCAACCAGACCCCAGGTATGTGAAGTGGTGCACCACTGCCAATTCATAGTTATCGATAGTGATAACTGGTTCAGTACCCGCATCCTGACTCAGCACATTCGTTTTCTTTAGACTTATTTTGAGGCCAAAGTCCTTGCATGCTTGGGTGAAGCGATTCATCAAGATCTGAAGCTCCTGTTGGCTTTGAGTGACGACTGCAGCGTCATCAGCGAACAACAAGTCCCTTATGGTGACCCTTCTGATTTTTGTTTTTGCCTTCAGCCTTGAAAGAGTAAACAGACGGCCATCTGACATAGTGTGAAGGCATATTCCTTCAGCTGCATCTCTGAATGCATGTTTCAGGAGTAAAGCAAAGAAGATCCCGAAGAGGGTCGGAGCCAGAACACAGCCTTGTTTAACGCCACTTCGTATGTCAAAGGGTTGTGATGTGCTTCCAGCATATTGGACTGTTCCCTTCATGTCGTCATGGAATGACTTTATCATTTCCAGCAATTTAGCAGGGCAGCCTATTTTCAGGAGGATATAACCAGGTCAAATGCTTTTGTGAGGTCTATAATGGCGATATATAAGGGCCTTTTCTGCTCTCTTGATTTTTCCTGAAGCTGGCGGAGAGAAAAGATCATGTCTGTTGCTGATCTACCAGCTCGGAATCCACACTGTGACTCTGGATATATGCGCTCAGCTAACTTGTGTAGTCGCATTAAGATGACTCTGGCAAAAACCTTACCAACAAAGCTAAGGAGACAGATGCCTCTGTAGTTATTGCAATCACTTCTGTCTCCATTATTTTTATACAGTGTTACAATCTTGGCATTTTGCATGTCTTGAGGAATAGTTGTCTCTTCCCAGCACTGGCACAGCACCCTATGTAGGGAATGTAATCGCGTGCTCTTACAGCATTTGATTAAAATAGGAGGAATCCCATCACTGTCTGGTGCTTTGCCAGAGGCTAAGCTATCAATGGCCTTGCTGAGTTCCTCTAATGTTGGTTCGGCATCCAGTTCCTCCACAGTTGGCAGGCATTTGACAGCATCAAGGGCTGCAGGCGTAACGGTATTTTCTCTAGCTCAGAGTAGTGCTCGACCGACCTCTCCATCTGCTTACCCGTATCGGTTAGCTTCTCTCCGCTGATGGTTTTTAGCGGTGCCGTCTTGCTTTCTTTATACCGTCATACATTTGTCTAATGTTGCCTGTTTGCGCTGCGGTCTGGATGCTCTCACTGAGCTGGAGCCAATAGTCTTTGCACAGCATCGAGCAGTTTGTTGAACTTTGCTTCTCGTAGCCTTCAGGATCTGTAGGGTTCTAGCACTCGGTGAACGTTTGTATTTATTCGCAGCACTGCGCTTAGCTTCAATGACAGGTGTCATCACATCTGATGAAGCATCGAACCAGTCGTTTGACTTCGCTGTTCTCTTACCAAAGGTGGCAAGTGCAGTACTTTGAATGGTGTTCCGTAGATGCTCCCAGTTCTCTGTAACAGCATCACCATGCTGAGGGCTACTGAGCACTTTCTTGAAGGTCGCAGTAAATTGAGCGATCATGACAGGGTCTGACATCTTGCTGGTATCAATGCGTGGTTTCCCTTCATGTCTGACACGATAGACTTTTCTTGGTTGTGCTCTGATTTTACAGCAAACCAAGGAGTGATCTGTATCACAGTCTGCACTATGGTATGAGCGTGAACAGCACAGACCTGAGAAGTGGCCTTCTGACGAGGATCAGATCCAGTTGGTGCCAGTGCTTGGATCGTGGGTGTCTCCATGACACCTTATGCTGGGGTTTTGTCTGAAAGTAGGTGTTGGTTACGCAGAGGTCATGAAGGACACACAACTCTAAGAGCCGTTGTCCATTTTCATTCATCTTGCCAATACCAAACTTGCCCAGACATGAAGGCCATGAAACTTTATCGGCACCCACTCTAGCGTTAAAGTCACCAAGAAGAACAAGCTGTTCTTGCCTAGGTATGCTTTTGATGACTGCTGCTAGATTCGCATAGAACTCATCTTTAGCTTCTGAGGCAGAGTACAGAGTAGGAGCATACACACCGACAAGGGTGATGGGACCTGCGCTAGTTTGCATGCGGAACGTTAACAAGCGTTCTGATCCACTCTCACCTGGTTCAACCATTTTAGTTAGCGATTTTTTTAACCGCAAAACCTACACCGTGTTCTCTAGTTTTATTAAGGTCTTTTCCTTGCCAATAAAATGTGTAGTCCTTCTCACTCACCATTCCAGAGCATGCCAGGAGCGTTTCCTGAAGCGCAGCTATATCCACCTGAAGTCGTTTAAGCTCATCATCGATTATGGCTGTCTTCCTGACATCATCTATGTCCTGTAGGTTTTCGGATAGTCCAGTCAACATTGTCCGGACGTTCCAGCATCCCAATCTGAGAGTTTGCTTATTTCTATTATGATAATTGCTTGGTGCAAAATTTTATGTCCACTGTTCGGGTTTGACCCTAATCCCCATGCACCCAATGGGGAAAGCAGACAGTGGCGGGACAACACCTTATTGACTGGGGGCTGCCCAGCTTGAAGCGGGCGGTAGCTGTCCAGTGAGATCCTAGAACCTCTCCCACTGTCGCTGTCATTAAATTAATAGAAGCATAATTTGAAAACAGAAGTTTCTGACAATGGGTTTGCCCACATATAACGTAACACGGTTTTTTGTCATTTTCAAACTACCCCCTTTCCCCCTTTGTCACAAAAAAAACCTAGTTCCCCCTTTGAGTGACGTCGCAAATTTCTTAACCCCCCCCCCCCCCCCCCATTTTATTAGAAACAGTGTTTAATTAATCCGGCTTTTACAATTATCTTTTCTTTCAGGGGGCCGCCTCCCAACACGAGACAGGGCCTAATCCTTGCCCTACCCAGTTAAATGCATGCGCCCCCCCCCCCCCCCCCCCAATAATAATAAAATAAAAAATGTTAACGTTCACGTCAGCCCTAATACTTTCAACTTTATAAACTTCTGAGTCTTTGATCTCATCGGACTGTTGTTAGGATGGTGTTTTAACTTGCCATTGTTTTATTTTTTTAAAAAAATCTAATTAAAGATTACAGTTTATTTATACAGTTTATCTGCGGTATCTACGCCACACCCTCGGCATTTCGTGGAAAGAAAAAGTGACAAATGTCGAGGTGTTGTCACGTGCTGGCCTTCAAAGCATGTATACACTGCTTAGACAGCGCAGATTACGCTGGCTTGACCATGTCCGGAAGATGGTCGCATCCCGAAAGATATCTTCTACGGACAACTGGCAGATGGCAAAAGAACAGTTGGGCGACCGCAGCTGAGATTCAAAGATGTGTGCAAGAGAGACATGAGGGCACTAAACATAAATCCAGCAACCTGGGAGGATGAAGCTGCTAACCGCACCAAGTGGCGATGCTATCTACGGCGCCACCTCAGATTGGGCGACACGAAGCTCACACAACAAGCAGAAGAGAGAAGATATATATATATATATATATATATATATATATATAAAATGAAAAATCAATTTCAACCAGTTCAATTCAAAGGTTTCACAACGGGCTAATCACCCGTTTGCCAGTCACTTCGATTATGGAAACAACAGCAAATGGATTGATTTGCCGTTGCCCTAAAGACGCCATTAGGCGTGATGGGAAACAATGGCAAAGAAAACCTATCTGCTGTTGCCCTAAGACGCCACTAGGCGTAATGGCCACTGACTGCTTTGACGGTCGGTGGCTAAGGACGGAAGAAGAAGAAGAAAGAATTCAAAGGTTATCGTAATTTTCCGATATGTCAGTTACCATTATAATAACCCTGTGAGGTTTATCGACCCATGTGGGTCGATATTGACCATTTTGAGGATCCCTGTCTTAAACCTAAAATTAAATAGGGAAAATGATAATAATTGTTGAGTCGGAATGAGGAGCGGAGTTGGGGCAATTACCATTTATGCCGGAGCAGAGCATTTCAAACACTGTATTGCTCTAACTTGTAATATTATCATTAGTAAAAAGCAGTGGCGACTCATTAGGGGAGAGTGGGATCCATCATCATCATAATTTTTAAAAATTTCATGTTTTAATAGCGACATATAACACTTTTCTTTTAGACATAAAATTTTGCCTCGTTTTGGCGAGGCGCGCTCCGCTCAACATAGACACGGGGTTCGTTGGTTATATTGGGGCACATGTCCAAAAAGAAAAGACCTTGCGGTCTATTCATATAGCAAGTCACTGTAGCCAAACTACAACCGTTTTGAGTTTTACAGAATCCTATTCAAGCTCTCTCTTCCACTAAACTCGCTGCTATCCCGTCCCATTCAAACTAAGACTGGGACGTTGCTTCGTTTTCCAGAACCTTTCTAAACGTGGATATAACACCGACCATGAACATAAATAAGAATGAATTATTTGACGAAGTTACGTTTCACAATCATTAGCGCCACAAGGCTGGGGAAAATATGCTTAAAAGCGCACACCCAGACTGCATTTAAAAAATAAAACAACCCATAATTCATGCCTTCCGTAAGATAACTAGAGTTGCCTTTTATTCAGTTATGCGATGTTACCATGGACGCTAGTGTCATATGATCTAGTTATTGCTAACAACACAACTCTTAGATATAACCATAATTTTTCTTCTTTGATCCACTGTCACTGAGCGTCAGCTCTTGGTGACGAACCATAATTTTTACAATGAATGAAGCAGATTTGTTTTACATGAAATATATATTAATTAATTCAGCACAATGGTTTTCAAACAAAAATTGGATGTAAAATATTTAAGACCATAACAGCTTAATGACGCTGTTCTTGTCAGCAATAAAGGCGTATTGGACAAACCTAAAGCAACTGACATTTCTGCGCGAGTGAATATAGTTATAAATTTCTTATAAATTGTAATTTTCCAACGTATAACAATGAAATATGGTGTCTTGCTAGCGTAAATATCCGGTTCCTAGTTGGTTTAAGACTGATAAGTGGATCTATGAGTTGAAAATGCAGCATGCTATATTAATTACTCCAGTTGAGAATCAAGCTGCTCTAGAATCTAGATTAGGGTTCCCATTCGTCCCGTTTTTCCCTGGACAGTCCCGTTTTTTGATAAAATGTCCCGGTGTCCCGAATTTATTCCAAATGTCCCGCTTTTTAAGGGTCCTTCCTAAAAAAAAAAATCTTTGGGTAACGGATTTTATTCCGTGTTTTAGTAGTGTTACTTTATCAATTTCCGGTTACAGTGGACCCTCGGTTTGAATCTCGAACAAAAATTCGAAAGTCGACCAAAACAGTGTTCAGTGAGCATCTACCAAATGATTTAATGCGTATTAGCATTATTATACAGTATTATTATCGTTTTTCATCCGCATAATGCCGAAACGTAAGTGCAGTATAAATGATAACATTACAAGAGAATTTCCCTTCATTAAAGGTGTAGATGAAAATGTGGAATGTACTTTATGCAGCTCTAAATTTTGCATTTCACATGGTGGTCGGTCAGACGTAGTCAACCACGTGAAAACGAAAAAAACATAAAGGTGCTGTTGAAAGTAAGGCTTCCAACAGCAGTATAAGTCATTTCTTAATGCGAAAACCCAGTGAAAAGGAAATGGAAAAACAGTTATCATTGGCAGCACAGGAAGTAACCTTTGCTTATCACACGGCGGTGCATAACCACAGCTTTAAGTCCATGGACTGCACAACAGCCATCGTGAAAAAACTTTCCAACGATAAAGTGGAAGTTGTGTTAGTTAATGTGTGTATTTTTATACCAGTATCTTATTTTAAGTGCAACATATAATATATAATAGATTTATTTGTGCTTTACCTTATTTTTTAACATGTCCCGTTTTTTACAAAATGTCCCGGGTTTTTTAGGTAAAAATTTGGAAATGTCCCGGTTTTTAAACAAAACATTATGGGAACCCTAATCTAGATGGAAATGTTTCCGTATTCCACCAGAGATCTAGATGTGAACATAGGAGGAGTAGGAAAAAAAATGAAATTCTAAATAGTTAACAGCTCTTTAACTATTTTTTTTTTTTGGGTGGTGTTACGCACGGATCATTATTATTTTTCGTTTGTATAAACATTTTTCGTATGTATGATCATTTTTTGACTGAAATGTATATTATATATATTTACAGTCAAAGGGACAGAACCCGAAATATTGATACTGCTATTTTTTAGGAGTTTACCTCCTCTTGTATAGAGACACGTTCGGTCTATAATTTCTTGAACGAAGCGTGACCACAT
The DNA here is from genome assembly GCA_024509875.1 of Oreohelix idahoensis. NCBI lineage: Eukaryota > Metazoa > Mollusca > Gastropoda > Stylommatophora > Oreohelicidae > Oreohelix > Oreohelix idahoensis. The sequence continues at coordinate 597,640 of JAMPIV010008488.1, read as the reverse complement.
CTCCTTATTTGGTAGTACCAGTCAACTATGGTAGATGTCTGAAAACCTGTCTTAACGCTTCTTTTCATGACCATAAAAGGCGCGACTGTGTAAGACTTATCTCGAATGTTCTTAGAATCGTCTTATTGTGAACGGCGACTCAGAGATTGTCGTTCTGCGCATGTCAAAAACTGGGAGTTCGTTTGTTGTTCCGGCCAGCTCGGAGAGTTTAGAAATGGTCTAAGTAGCGAGCAGACGCGACCTGCGTCTTGTGATTTTCTGAGGGAAATACATTGTCTTTGTGAGTTAGTTAGCTAACTAGACTATTTCCCAGTATTATTCAAGCCTGCCTGGAGGCATATGTTCATGGTTGATTTTCCGAAATAAGGTAATTCCTCTTGTATCGAACTTTATGCTATCATCTAGAGGTTCGTCATTTTGTCGCCTTTTTGCTCGCCTGTGTGATTCAAAATGGAGAGGTACTTTGACTAGGATTAAGTCACCGGTATCTTTATACCTGAACTAGTTATATATATATGGGTCGCTCTAGACCAACAAGACTATGGTCTGTGTTCCAGGATTCGTTATATCAGAGATCACGTCCAAGTCAGATGGTTAGACTTAGAAACATTATAAAGGTCGAGCTGACCTGTAATCCATGTATGCTATTCACGTGCAGACAGTAAACGGACTGATTGTATACATCTGATCTGCTAGCATCAGAAAGGGAATATTTATTATTGTCTATGAACAGTGATGATCTGCAGCTGACACTGTTGCAGAATTTATATATATTATTTATACAGCTTCACGAACTAGAACTCTATGATTTTGAATGCTGAACTCGTTGAACTATGTTGATGATATAAATATCCTGACTGTTTTGTGGCGTGCAATAAATGGAAAAAAATTATACAACGAAGTTACCATTTCTATGACTCTACACATCATGTTGCCTGTGTTATACCCTGTGAACTGTTCTACTACCACATACACAGCAACATCCTAAAATCAGAGAAGACACCTACATCTTGCACTTTAATACCAGGTGTCGATAGGGGTGGCAAGTGGTCGTCAATCTTATACGGAGCTAACGTACCTGGCATTGTGGCGCACCATCATCATTTAGCCCTAATCCACCCTTATCAGGTGGTAAATGTATAATTAAAATTTTCGCCTTGGTAGTCTGTTTCCTGAATACAATGCAGTCCACTTCAGCCGATTTTCGCTCGATTCAAAGCAATCCGGCAGGCCCCAAATGTCTACTTTGCCTTTATTTAGAAACAAAAATAAATAACTCCAGTTTTGTAGATTTATGTCTGTTATCTAAAAATTATGGGATACGTCTAGGTAATTTTCCTGCCCCAAGTCACATTTAGACTCGCTTAAACTGAAGTTCTCTGCCTTTATGCCCCATGAGGGGACCAAGTTATAAGTACTGTATGTGTGACCGCGCGTTAAGTTTTTTTTTTGCGAACGTCCTGCACAGCTGAATGAACGGAAATAAGTCCACAGCCGGAGGAAAGATGCCGAAAAGGTGATTAAAGTGTACAATGAGATCATTCAGCGGCCTCGTCACGACAGGCTCTAATCAAGGAACGTCGGAACCCTGGGTTATGAGCAGACTACTCTTACTAACGACCTACCCGTCCTACGATAAACGTTATTATGGTAATAATAGTATAATAATGGTTTACTCTAAGATCTGCTTACTCGGAACAAGAGGACATGCACACCATCATAGCTGGCAGACGCTGGAGCTGGGTTGGCCATGTCCTCAGAAGAGACCCCGATACCATCACAAGAACAGCTACCGTATGCTTTGGACCCCTGAAGGAAAACGAAAGAGAGGCCGACCAAAAACAACCTGGCGGAGGACTGTGGAGGCTGAGTTGCAAAGAATGAACCAGAGTTGGGGCACTGTACGAAGGATGGCCGCCGACCGAGCAAAGTGGAATCAATTTGTTGTTGCCCTACAAGACGCCACTAGGCGTGATGGCCACTGACTGCTTTGACGGTCGGCGGCTAAGGATCAAAGAAGAAGAAGAATGGTTTACTCTCGCTGCAAAGAGATCACGAAGTTCCAAAGAACCATAGAATTCCCAGAGTGCACTTCTGTTGCTTTAATTTGCCTAGATTTCTCTCTTCCCCCCCCCCCGTACTTTCTTATGAGCGCCTGCAATAGACCTATTTTTGTTTATTCTTTACTAATCACAGGCCTCAGGTTTCTCTCTGTGCTAGTGTACTCATTTTGCTCCACATGGAGCATGGAACAACCACTGCAGGAAATCTGCACCAAATCATTTATCTGGCAGTGAAGAGGAATCTGTGTGTGAAATCAGAAGTGCTGACCTCATTAAAATAATATTAAAAAAAAAAACAGTATTTACTTGTTGCAAACGAAATGCAATGACATTCACCTTTCATGAAGTTTGAGCATACTGTGGGAAGCATGCACAATACAAAGATTTAAAGCAAGATCACGCGTTTTTCTTAAAAAAAATAATAATAATTGACATGGAAGTGAAAGTTATATACTTTTTTGCCTATAAATGTTTCGTCATCGTTACCCTTCTTCTCCCTAAGAAGTATACTCAGGCCATTAACTAATTAATGCAAAGCCTTCATGTCCTGTACCGCCTGTTCAAGGTCTTTCCATATCTTCTTTATTCCGTTCATGTCTGTCTCCAGTCGTCGTTCATGTTGTTTATTTCTTAAACTTCATGAATATTTCTTGTTTTTTAATAAACATCTTTTCCCTTTTAAAATCTACTCTAGAATCCAGGCGCAGAGACTCAGACGCCTAGCTGAGTGTGGCGTAGCGTAGGAAGGATAGGAAACTTGTAGTAGTTTAGAAATAATAGATATAAATGAAGTGAAGTTTTGCCTGGATCACCCCGAAGAAGATTTGGCTCAAGAAGTCCGGTTGGGTTTCTCCACCGGCTGAAGGGAGACAAGAGTGTAAATTCTCCTAACTTAGACAAGGTCTGGAAACGTTTGTTAGGAGATATTAGGTCTCTCGCTGCCGTAGTTCCCTTTTCAGTTATCTATTATTATTATCCTTAATTAGTACTGCTGGGATTTTGATATATTATATTTTATGAGGCCCCCCCCCCCTGTCCTTTTAATAAAGAAAGATAAACATCAGACAATATGTAACATCCAATAGAATGAACAAGACATGGGGTACAATATTGTTAAGTTATTTTGGCGGGGGAGTTAAATGTTTGAGATCCTCACACGTGAGTCTAGTATAGACGCACTTTTGAGTATCTAAGTTAATTGTAGGTTTAATTATTTGCTTACCACAGTGCACGATGTTTGAACAGTACTGCGCGGTTTGTCGCGGCGATCGGTTGCCATCCAGCAAATATTCTGGAGGCAGATCCCAATATTCGCCGTCTCATATAGACGTGATTTTCTCGTGTACTTATCCTTGGTTCGGAAAGACACGATCATTATAATCATCTTTAAGATTTCTACTTGGCGCTCACTTTATCGTCGAGTCAGACCAGCGTAAAGACTTGAATGACTCTATATCGACACGGTATGCGATTGCGTTGCAGCCGTTCCACTTTACAGTCCAAGCCATCCGGGGTTCTGACAACGTCGTGGCCGATTTGTTGTCTCGGTGTCCACAAGCATCTTCCAAGACGCCGGATCGCTAAACTCTTTGACTCTTGTACCGCCATTTCGCTTCTACGACAACGCTATATTTGATGTCACCATGTACAACATTTCTCGTGATGACCTCGCTTGTGTATTGACATATTCATATTCGCCACAGATTTACTATATTTTTTCCACATTATTAACTGACTAGACTTTTATGACTATATTATCATATTTCCTATGGTGTTTTTTCTGCCGATTTCTTATTTATTCGCAGTGATTGACTTACTAGCGCATCCCTATGTGTATATGAAACTATCCACCGTAATACTTTTCCAAGAGTAATTGATTTAATTAACATTTTTGCTTGTACGGAACAATATGACACTTTTTCGCAAGTGTTTCATTCCTTACATTTTAGTTCTAACGGAACAGTGTGACATTTTAATGACATGTTTACTTTAATTAGGCTATTAATTTAGATGCACTGTTGCTTATCGCCTCATGTTCGAATGGTAGCTCATCTTTGCGCCTGATATATCTGTTGTGCGCGTGGATATTTAATGATACCATAATTAGTGCTTATTAGTTAATTAGTTGCCTAGGTTTATCCTCATCATACTCTTTTTGGATGTGTTGCTTTCTTCTCGTGTTTTATTTTGGGAATTGCTTTGAATTTCATTTCGTTTTTCACACTTGTGTTTATGCACGCACAATACACATCTCATTTTTTTTACAATGTTGACATGTTTTGTCATCTTGGTTGGTTTCTTATAATTTTTTCACCATTTATGGTCATTTTCCATTTCATGTCATCTCCTTTGTTCTTTTCACTTAACATTTTTAGTTTTGATCTATGTCTCTTTACCTTTCAAATTTTGTTTGAATTTTATGTTTTATCTCCTTCCACATTTATATCTTTCTCTTATTATTTGCTTCATAGTCATACTTACTGATATTACTGATAGTTATCTGTTGATGGAACTTGATTGACCTCGCTGCTTTTATTCGGAAAAAAAATCTTTGATTTTTTTTAAACGGGGGGGGGGGGGGGGGGGGTGTGGTTGTAAACTGTTAAGTTATTTTCGCGGGGGAGTTAAATGTTTGAGATCCTCACACGTGAGTCTAGTATAGACGCACTTTTGAGTATCTAAGTTAATTGTAGGTTTAATTATTTGCGTACCACCGTGCACGATGTTTGAACAGTTTGTCGCGGCGATCGGTTGCCATCCAGCAAATATCCTAGAGGCCGATACCATTATTCGCCGTCTCATATAGACGTGATTTTCTCGTGTACTTATCCTTGGTTCGGAAAGACACGATCATTATAATCATCTTTAAGATGAATACGTCGCTCTTGAAGTAAACATGCCAAGACGCGCTTGAGTCGAATGTTTAACCCAAAACGACTCATTTTTAAGTGTCTCACCTTTGATACTTGGTTCTTCAAGATTGTTTATTGTAGAGCTTTGACTTGACCAGTGGAGTCAAGTCACTAGTGCGTCAATACAATGCTTGGAGTCATTATTGGATCTTCATATGTATACTCAACGCTTTGACCATGATTGATTTTAATGATCTATGCATCCCACCACTTCGTTGCCGTAGTATTTCCGTTAACCTTCATGGGGTAACGGCCAGTGAAGTCAACCAAGGTCCATGTTGACCGTTATCGATTATGTATTTTTCCTTCCATGAACATTGCTGATGAAGAATGTCTGTCAACTATGGATGTAACGTTTTCGTCATAAATAAATATGTTAACACTAACTCTCCCAACGAGTACAGTGTTTATCCGTACCAGTTGGTCACCCTGCATTGACCTTTGTTTTAAACAGTGTTACCGAAAAGCAACCATCATCCCCATACGCCAAGACTAAACGGCCCACATCAAATTCGCGTTATCAAGTAATACGTCGGCCACATGGTGTAAGCCCGACAGCTTCGACAACATCATTGTCATTGTCAGTGACAGTTCAATAAAGTAAAACCCACCGGTAACAAATATATACAATAATAAAATTAAAATGAACTGATGATGAATTATAGTATTGTTGATGGAAATTGTGTGTATGCTGTATGTGATAAGTCTTACAATTCAAGTGTTTTCATTATCTACTGGCTAGTGCGAATACATTGATATGGTGAGTTCCCTTTAAAACAGGGAACTTAGCTTTTCAGCCCCTGGCTGATAGTGAAGCGTGGTTGTTGTCTTTATGACGTGGCATCGGGTAGGTCTCTAATGGTTTGGATCTGCCTTCACTGTGCTCGACTCCGTATTCTTCGTCTGAGATTGAAATGTCGTGCAAGGCTCCCCCATAGACTGAAGACAAATACGACTTCATTAATTTCCTAGCTTGAGGAAGCCGTCTTTCCCTAAGCCGTCCGTCTGCCAGTTATATCAGATTTTAGCCTCTAACATCATATGTCTAGAGCCTAATCTTGAAATCAAGTTTTCCCCTTTTCTGCCTTTTTATTATTATATTTCCCCGCCCAAGTGGCAGTATTATAATTCTTTACCCATTTATCGTCATGTTAAACACCCTGAATTATCATGGAACTGTCAGTTAAACACACTGAATTATCATAGAAAGGTCGGGCCACAGTGTTCTAGTTCTGTGCCTCGTCCTAACCGTCATGTCAATTATGATGAATTAACATATAATTGTCGGACACCAGTATTATAGAATTGTCTGACGACATTATCCCAACACTTCATCTCTGGTTGAATAGTCATGTAAATTATGATGAATATATATAGCATTGTTTGTCAACATTATTATTGATATTAATTTCCTCTTGTCTAAACGTCGGGTCGAATACGATGAATTAATATGGAAATTAATATATAATACATTTAAACTTCTTCTCGTCTAAACGTCGAGTCGAATACGATGAATTAATATAGAAATTAATATAGAATCCATTTAAAATTAATATGAACACTTTGTACAGTCTCATCCCGTGGGATCATAAAATACACCAGATCACATTGTAGCCATGTGGCTAGATGCGATCGTAAAGTAAAAATGAATAAAGCAAAACAAGTTCGTACCAATCACTGCGTCGATTTTGCAAGGTACTACACATTTCACCACAATACTATTTTCTAACGAGATTTCACTTACCTACTCAGAGATTGGACTCTAATCAGCAATTTAGACACATGGCTTTACAGTGCTTTTACGCGTGAATTAGCAGCGGTCTTCGATTAGGTCTGGCCCCTTCGGCTCCCTGGATAAGTATTTAGTGGGGTACTGGAAGATGAGACAGGTCTGTATTTCAGAGCTGGCATTTGCTGCTGATGTTGCCCTGATTGCTAAATCAGAGGCACATCTCCAATCCAACCTGCAAGTCTGGAAGGAAGAGCTGGAGAAGAGAGGGATGGCCATAAGCAGCTCTAAAACAAAATCCGTGGTGATATCACGAGAAGAAAGAAGGCATCAGATTACGCTGGGAGAATAGGCCCTGGAGCAGGTCGACCACTTTAAATACCTCGGAGCTGTTATAGACCGGTAGAGAGGCATTAAAGAAGAGTTGGCCACTCGAAAAGCAGCAGTTGTGAGACTTTTTCAGGCCATAAATCGAGGATTCCTCAGCAAGAGAGGGGTTGCTAAGAAAACGAAGATGGCTGAATACCGCTCCACCTATGTCCCAGTCTTGACGTATGGATACGAGTCATGGGCAATGACTACAACGCACTGTGACGGTATTGCCTCCCCTGCTTTGCAGCAGTGGTCCAACAGTGGCCAAAACTCAAGAGCATCTAATAAGGGCTTCAAAGGTGTCTACCTTCGCACAAGATTACTCTTGGCAGATATGTAGATAGAAGTTAATGACGCTTCTACCACAAAGGGAGTATTCACAAGATATTCAGATAAGCGAAAACAATGCTGCTTTGGCATAGCATGTTAATTCTAGAATCTGCCGACCACTTTTGTGAAGAATTAAGCAATGATTAATTTTAGCTCGTTTAAGCCCCCACCTCTGATTTACTCAGGGGAATTCTTATTATTCTGGTATAGCTCTGTTTAGAGTGTGTATAGAAAATTGACTGAGACAAACATAATAATAATAATAATAAATTCTTTAAGCGCCAAACACGGCGCATAAGGCAGAAACCAGTGCTCTCCAGGCTGTTCGTTGTGACGCCACTCCTCTTAGCTCTTGCACATTATTTAGGCCCAACGTTCTTCCTTCTCTTATTATTGTTCTTCTGAGTGTTTCTTTTGGTCTTCCTTTTTTCCGCTTACCCTCAGGAACCCAAGTGAGCGCCTGTAGTGGTATTCTGTTGTTTTGCATTCGTAGGACATGACCGATATATGACCATCGTCTTTTCCTTATATAGTCGGAGACATATTTCTGCCTAGAGTCTTCTCTTATTTGTCGATTAGTCTTGAATTCTTTCCAACTGATGTTCATGAGTTTTCTAAGACATTTGTTCTCGAATGTATTCAGCTTGTTCTCCAATGATTTTGTTATTTTCCAACTCTCACAGCCGTATGTTAACACTGAGATAACATTTGAATTAAACAGACGAAGCTTGGTATGTATATTCAATGATCGTAATTTCCAAATGTTAGATAATCTATTGAAGGCGCTAGCTGCCAAAGCAATTCTAGTATGGATTTCTCTTGTTGTGTCACCATCCTGAGTCATTTTACTGCCTAAATAATTGAAACTTTCAACTTTCTGTAGTTTTTCCCCGTTCAAGATGATATCAAAGGTCTCGTTAGAAAAGTTCATAGCTTTAGTTTTAGAGGCATTTATTTGGAGACCAATTTTAACCGAGAGATGACACAAATTATTTATTGCTTCTTGGGATTGTCTTGGTGTTGAACTTAAGAATGCTACATCATCTGCGAAATCCAGGTCCCCCAGGAATTTTCCATTTGTCCATTTTATACCCAATTGTTCATTGTGGGTATAGTTTCTCATAACCCAATCAATAGCTATTCCAAAAAGTAGTGGTGACATAATACAGCCTTGTTTCACCCCTGTTTCTACTGTAAACCATTCTGTATTCCCTTTATTTGTTCTAACACAACATCTTGCATTGTCATATAGCGCTTTGATTATATTCACATATTTTGTTGGAAAACCATAGATTGTAAGTATCTTCCACAATGATGGGCGGTGTAGACTATCAAAGGCTTTTTGAAAATCGACGAAGGTGATAATAAGTGGCGATTGCCTTTCCACTGATTCTTCTATAATTGTTCTTAGTGTGAATATTTGATCAATACATGATCGTTTCGGCCTGAAACCCGCTTGTTCTTCTCTGATCTTTTCGTCAGCATGCAATTTAAGTCTTTCTAACATCATGCAACATAATAATTTTCCAGGTACTGATAATAGAGATATACCACGCCAGTTATTACAGTCTGATAGATCACCTTTCTTCGGTAACTTTACAATAATACTGTCTTTCCATTGTTGTGGTGGTTGTTCTTCTCTCCATACTTCATTTATAATATCTAAAATTCTCAAGAGGTTGTTGTCATTAACTGCTTTAATCATTTCCCCTGAAATTTCGTCAACTCCAGCAGCTTTAAAATTTTTTAATCTTTTAACGGCTTGTTTGATCTCGTCCAGCGTGAATTCATCGCAAGTTATTGGCAAGGTGGTTGTGGATGTTTCATTATTAAAATCAGGTGTTACTGTTGGTGGTGGTCTGTTTAGCACCTCCATGAAGTGCTCAGCCCATCTCTTCATTTGTTCTTTTTCTGTTGGTATTGAATTCCCTAATTTACCTTTAACAGGTGTTTCCATAGCAGTAGGCTGGTGACATAGTTGTTTTGTAATTTGATAAAGGCACCTACTATTACCAGTTCTTGCAGCATTTTCAGCTTCTACGGCCAGTTCATTGATGAAATGTCTTTTATCTCTTCGAGTTTTTGTCTTCACTTCTTTATTTAACAAGTTATAAGTTAGTTTGCAAGATTCAACTGCATTATGTGTACTTGCCGCTAGTAGTTTAAGTTTTGCTGTTTTCCTTTCTTGTATTTTATCCCAAGTATCTTCTCTCATCCATTTTTTCTTTTTATGTACTAGGTATCCGGTGGTCGCTACAGCTGCTTCTGTCATTGCTGTTCTCAGTTGTTCCCATTTAGTATCGATTGTCTTGGTGGTGATATCGTTGTCAATTTTGCCTAAAGCATCGAAATAGTTGTTCATTTTGACATTATATTCCTTCTTTATATCATTTGATTGCAGTCTGTGTACATCTATTCTTCTATTTTTATTCGGTTGGTATAACTTCTTCAGTTTAATTCTCATTTTAGCTATGCAGAGGTTATGATCGCTTCCGATCTCTGCACCTCTGTATGCTCTGACGTCTTGAACTGATGAGCGAAATTTAGCGCTTATGCAGAAGTGATCTATCTGGTTCTTAGTTCTGCCATCAGGTGAATTCCATGTTATCTTGTGGATATTCTTATGTGGAAAGATGGTGTCTGCCACAACGAGGTTTGATATTTCACAAAGTTCTAGAAGTCTTTCGCCATTTTGATTCATACAGCCTATGCCATGAGTACCGAGATATCTTTGTACTCCATCGTTGTTGTCACCTACTTTGGCGTTAAAATCACCCATGACTGCTATTATGTCATGCTTGGGTATTGTGTTGATGGTACTTAGAAGTGCTTCATAGAAGTCATCTTTTGTGGTATCAAGAGCGTCGTTAGTTGGTGCATAACATTGTACAATTGAGAGCTTGAAAAATCGTGTCTGAAATCTAGCTAATATTAGCCTCTCATTGATAGGTACCCAGCTGATAAGCGATGCTGCTGCTTTCTGTGTCATTAGGACAAACATGCAGTACATTTAAAAGGATTAAATCGAAGTTAAATATGTAAAATTACAAATAACAAAATTTAATAATCACATATTTTAACAGTTTGAAAATAAGTTGGTCCTTCGTCTTAAAGCGTAGGCCACTTGTCCCTTCTTGTTGCAGAGATAGTACTTTCTGTTGGTACCACCAATAACTATGATAAAGAATAGACACGGAACGCTCTTTTGAGTATTGCGTTTCCCGACACATACTTATGTGTCCCCTTTCTTCTATTCTATCATCCCATTTATCTCAGAATTTACCCTCGATGAGAATTAAATTTAATCCCTCGGGATAAAACTTTCTGTTACATTTAAATTCAATAGCTTTAGCTTCACATTTCATTTAAATGAAAAGGTTAATAGCTCAGATAGAATATGTTTACATTTCCATTTCCACTGATTGAAAAGTGTTCACAATATGAATTGAATATGTTTTCATTTATGTTTACACTGATTTGAACATCCATTAATTTTAACGTGCAAATGTTAACATCGACGTTTATATTGGTTTGAAACTGTAAGTATTATACTTAGAATGTACATCATTTCTTTCATCTTTCCCTCCCTGCTCCGTATGGAACCTGGGACTCTTTATGCGTTAAGTTCTTTTTAAGAAACTAGCAATAAAGCAGTCACCAGCCCGTGCAGTGGTAGCTCATGAGTCATCATTCTATACGCGGAGGTTGCCAGCCTCAAATGACTGGGACATCTACTAGCGATTTTGACATATTAAAATTCAAATGGTAATATACATATAAATGTTAGTTCACATGTTAGTAATAAAATATAGAATGTAAAATCACAACTTACGCCAATCCTGGCTCACATACTTTTTGCTCAGATGAATAAAAGGCACTGACAGTTGCCTTATTACACCTGTACTTGGGGTTCGAGTCCTGGGTAAGCCACTCACGTCTGTTGTTTTTCTGTTGTCTAGTGTTCTACTTCTTTTTTTCTTACGAGTGCATGAAAACATACCTTTATGTTTGTCTAATATTTATTTACAGTTTCCTCAGACAGCGGCTTTCCTTATTAAAATGAAAAAAGATTTCCTGGGCTGAATTGTAAGTCCTGATGAATACTCCAATAACAGGTTTTTATTAGTTTATTAACTTATACTCCAATAAAAGGTGTCCGGTCTGATAAATGGAAATTCTGAATTCTAACTGGCACGTCTGGTGTCTTTGGCAAGCGTGAATCTCACAGTGAAAAAACACTGAAATGTGTCAGGTTATATTCACTGTCTTACCCCACTGTTTGTTATGGAGCTCAAGTGATCAGCCAATCTGATTTGAATATTTTGCATGACTCATCTAGTGCACAATTTCAAAAATTACTTTTCTGAAAATGGGCTGTAAACATCTGATTGCCGGCAGGCGAACTTACAGACGTATCGGTAACATCACACGACAATGTGTGTAAGATGTAACAAATTATTACTTTCGCTAAAGTAATGTCTTTGTAACAAGGTGTACTGGAAACGATTATGTCATGCTTGACTGTCCAGAATGTGTCGCACAGACGATTAATCTCTTATCTGCTGCAAAGCAAAGCTTTGCCGCATCCTGGAAAACGCGGTGTATTATCACCAACAAGGGGTGTCAGATGTTTGAACAAACCCAAGACGCATCAAAAGTGAGGAATGCAGTAAGCAACCCATAGCTTGACTGCCTGCGTCAGGGTCAGCGAACCAGAGCTGACCAAGACCCTACTCCACCTCCATGTGGTGGTCCTGGAAACAGGCTGCATCACTGCAGTCTGGCTGAGGAGTAGGGTTCCAAAAGGCGCAAATACCGCAGCTTCGCTGTAAACGGACACAACGCAATCAACGTCCTTTTCAGGACGAACGAGGAATAACAAGAAGAAGATGTTTGAACAAACAAGCTCTCTGCTACACAGCAAACAGAAAGAAAAGGGTGCGACTCGGAAACAAAATCGCAATGTACAATCAGTACAAAAATATAACTGATACAGCCAAAGTGAAAGATAGATTGGAAAGAGGACGCACCAAAATCCATCTTGTGACACCCACAAAAGCCAGATCCAAACCTCAGAAATGAGGTATCTGAGGAAGTTGGTTGAAGTAATAAGTAGAGACATCGTCCGCAACCAGACGATACGTCAAGGTCTAAAATCCCACCCCCTGAGACCCAAGTAGAACAGTCCCAACTAAGATGGTTTGGCCATGTCTGCAAAATGGGAGAAGATCGGCTACCACGACAAGCATGGGAAACAAAGAGCCAGGGATCCAGACCTCCAAGACGACCCAGAGTCCGCTGGGAGGACAACATTAGACAATCTTTGAAGGACCGAGGACTAGAATGGAACATGGCCTGGAGGAAGACAGTCGATAGGATAGTCTGACGCTCTCTCTTCTAAACCTCTACACCTCACGGTAGAAGGGGAACGACTAAGTAAAGTAAAGTAAAGTTTTAAACATCTTTCATGAGTGCAAGTTGAAGTTATACACATTAACCGTATAAAAATGACAGTGCTGTGTAATGCTGGCACAGGCAGCTGATGTTTTGTTGACATGTGTTTCTTCTTTGGTAAGTATAATGTTTCTAAGACTAGATGCTCTGATTTCATGTATAGTAGACGTGTATCAAATGCATTTGCATTGTTAAATTATGAGATATATACTTTTAAATTGTGCGGCGCTTTCAATTATCACACTAAAATAACATTATAATACACGTTATGCTTTTAATTTGAATTTGAAAAGTGAAAACATGCAGAAATGTTAATTGAATAATGAGACCGTGGTAAATAATTGGCTAAAATAATTTACTTTATGCTTTTTTCTCGATTCTGCCCGCTAAATTTTCATCTTTGAGCGAACTTCTGATAAGCGGAATTTTTGGTAAGTAGGATTATTTACACATACACATGGCACAGATACACATGGCGCCATAACAGAGTACTATATGAGCTGGCTGCTACAACGGGCCTGGCAAGGTTGAAGGCGAACAGCAGTCAGACCGAGTACCGCAAATACATACATTCTACGAGTCAGCACATCCCAAACCAATTAAACCAAGTAGCAGTTTACCATCTATTCTTGACTGTGCAAATGACTGGGAGATGCCAGTAGATCTACACGGGCGATGGGCATATCTAGAAAGTATCAGAAGATCTCGAAGAAGGCCAAATATAGTGCTAAATTCCTCATCATCGTACCAGATTACAATGATTGAGCTGACCGCGTCGCTTGAACCCAGATTGGACGAGCAACACTCGTTCAAAGTGGCCAAGTATAATGATCTGGTCACAGACTTGAGACTCGACAGGTTCATCGGTAGGGCCATGGCTGCTGAACGAACGAACGAACGAACATTATTTTCGAAGGGTAAAGAATTGGGCGCGCAGGCCCGTCTAACATTCTGCCCTTCCACTCTCATTAATCTTGCATACTATATCCTTTCATTCCCAATTGATGCTTTAAGCATTAATTTAAAGGCATGCAACATTATAAAGTTACCATAACAGCATTCATTTACAGTATGCAATCATAATAAAAAAAATGAGTAGGTTTTTTTTTTGGAAACAAACAAGCTAGTAATTAGGGGAAAAAAGTAATAATAAAATAAAACAATAAATAAAAATAAATAAATTCTGTATACCGACACTCACTCATGCGGTCAATCCGTCTACAATTAATCTGTATTTCTGAGGTAGGTGCAAGGAGGCCTGTGGCTGCCTCAATGTATTTCTACTGAAACTGCTGGGTTTGAATGGACAGTCAAGATCATTGGCACTTAAGACACTCAATGAAACTGCGGAAAGGGCATCGTGCTGGCTGTGAAACAAACGCAACGGGCTATGAAATTCAAGACAGTAATTTTCAACATAAGGGTTACTTTCACAATTGCTTCCATTTGGCAGAAAAACTGGAGTGAAGTCGAAATCTGCAACCAAGGTAGGGTGGGTTAAATTATCTACAAAGTTGAATGTTTTTGAGGCTGAAAACGATCTAGAATCTAGATGTTAATACAGACATTCCACGGAATGAAGAAATCATCACGGCAATCAAAGGGTTACAGAATGGAAAAGCGGCTGGTCACGACAATTTAAATGTGGAGTTATTCAAGGCAGACCCTGAGCTAGCAGCAGAACTACTAGAACCACTATTTGCACAAGTCTGGAAAACAGGGACATCACCAACGGAGTGGAACAAAGGAATAATTGTCAAATTGCCCAAGAAGGGAGACCTTGCAGACTGCAATAATTGGAGAGGAATCACTCTTCTCTCAGTTCCTAGCAACATATTAGGCAGGATAATTATACAGAGAATTTCAAAAGCAGTAGACCACAAACTGAGGAAAGAACAAGCAGGATTTAGAAAGAACAGAAGATGTGCAGATCATATATTTACCCTCAGGGACATTATAGAGCAGTGCTCAGAATGGCAGAGACAGCTGTACATTAATTTAGTTGATTTTGAAAAAGGCTTTTGACAGTATACATAGGAACAGTCTATGGAAAATACTGAGGGTGGAATTCCAAGCTGCATAGTGTCAATCATAAAAAAAGCCTCTATGCCAACTTTATGTGAAGCGTTGGGCAGAGCAACCTAACATTTGAGGTGAAGACATGAGTACGACAGGGATGCCCCTTATCAACCACTCTATTTTTAAACAGTCATAGACTGGGTGATGCGACAGACAACATAGGGCAGTCCAAGAGGAATAAGATGGACTACGTTTTCTACATTGGAAGATCTGGAATATGCAGATGACATATGTGATACTAGCACATTCACATCAACACATCCAGGAAAAAACGGATAGACTTAATAAGTATAGACAGCATGTGGGACAGAACATCAATCTAAAGAAGACAGAGTTCATGACATTCAATGTGAGCAACCCCGAGCCCATAACAGTAAGGAATCAACAACTGGAACAGACAGACACCTTCATATACCTAGGATGCATAGTAACACCAGATGGCGGAGCAATCAAAGACATCAACAACAGAATGAGCAAAGCAAGAACAGCCTTTTATAGTCTAAACAACATCTGGAAGTCCTCTCAGTACAGCTGTCGTGAAACGAGTGTGTAAACCCACTACTTTGTTAAATCATTATGTCGGGATACAAATTTGCCCTAGCCAATCAACGAGCACCGTTCACCAGTCTCTGAGACAGAATAAAATTAAACTTAAGCCCTGTTTTTCGGATGTCGGTTGCGGCCATCTTGTCACGCAATATGGCGGAGAAAACAGAATAAAATTAGGCTGTACGGAGCATGGTACGAAACTGCAGACAACCAATCAGCTTGCCACACCAGGAACCAACCAAACGCTTTCCTTAAGCAGTAGAAGTTACCTCACCTGCCTATATAATCGGGCGAGATTTTATGCAAAAACACGCAACACCAACACGAAGCCAGATACCGACCGACTGAAGAGAAGCTTTCAACCTTGATTTATTGCTTACCTGAGTGCATTGACCTGCAGCCTGCTTCAATAGTCGGATGAAAACCTGGCCTGTTTAAATCTTGGAGGGTTTTATTCGTGTCATCAAACCTGAGGTCGTAGGTCGTGTCAATCCAGCTGCCTGGAACTTCGCAGGAGCATAGAGATTGCACAGAAGCTACATCTTTAGTCCCCCTCAGTCTTGGGTGGGCTAAAGCAACGATCCTCAGCAGCTGTTGTGTGAACCAAACTAAGGAGAACAGAACGTTTTGAGAGATGAGTACACATTAGTACCATTTCTGTCAGCATTGTGAGCAAAGTAACTGTCAGTGACGAGAAAGCGAGTTAGCATAGCAAGAGACAAAAATAACAGCATAGCTGATAAATTTTATATACTTAATTAACAGCACAGCTGATACATTTACTATAAGTGATTAACAGCCCAGCTGATATAAATTTGTTTCCTATGATTGGAAGACTTGTAATATATATAAATATATAACTATATGTGAATCATTTGTGAACTTACAAATCCATTACATTCCATTGTTTCAACATCCACCCTTCAGCACAAGAGTAGATAGTGTATATACTAAATAAATAATAAGGAAATTGTATTTGAAGACTTGTCAATTTTATCATTGTTAAGTAAAATCTGTTTTCTTGTCTTAATATCACAGTTAGTTACACAGCGGAGGTGGCACTTTATGTCGGTCTCCTCTCTACTAATTTTTCGAGATCAGATCATTCACAGTGTGGTAAAGTGGGATGTTATAAATATTTATAGGGGACTTAGTGTACTGACTGAGGTCAGCTGTGAAGGTATCTGTATCTAATAGGTGTAGTGTTTTACAGATAACCTTACTTGCTACCACATTTATACCTCAGTCAGAATTATTCTGGAATATTGTGATGACTACGTTAAATGTCTAGGGTTATGTAAATGAGGAAGTGTAAGTCACAACAACAACAGACAGATAAACAATTTAATTTATTCCACCACACTTGACAACACTGTGACACTCACACACATTTAACACTCTATAAGACTATCTTAAAGGAGTCACTGGTAAAGTTTCAAATATTTATGTATTAATTACTTTCACTACTATATATCCTGATTCAACTACACAGTGAACCAGGAATCACAATCAAATGTAATCACAATTTATATGTACATAATTTATAAATATAAACCTTGTAGTGACATATTTTATTAATATTATCATATGTGTGTCAGTTGTGTAGTAGTACTATGAGGTAATACTGGTTTTGTTTTTCAAGCTATGTTGTTATTTGTCATCATGACTTCAAGTGTTTGTTTATCTTGGAACTAATATGGGGAAAAGTTCCCAGTTCCTATCAATTTAAACAAGGTATTGTCCGTCTGTTTTACTATAATGTCAATTTTAGAGGGGGACATATAATGTTGAGCTCCTCTGGCCACAGAAGCTTATCTTTCGTGATGGCGGCAGGAAAAGACTCCTCTGCTCGATTTCTTCCTGTGTTCTGGAGACACCTCACTGGTCGCTATCTGGACCCAGGAGTATGCTGTCAGCCTCTAGATTCAGCAAAGCTCAGACCAGGTGCTGCTCAATAACACAGGACCACAGTCCCTGAAACAAGAAGGTTGTACCTCCTATTTCAGAACTAATTTATAATCTATTTCCAGACTGAACACAATACATAACAAACACTGAGTTCAGAGCGGTAGGCCAACTGTCAGCTTCATCTGAAACAATTTACACCAGTATACTCCTCCCTAATGGTTACTACGCCTCTGCAATTCCAGCATTAGTTCTTTCTAGTCAATAAGATAGGTGTCAGTGTACTGTTTGGCAATTCCATGCAGATTTACTTTTCTCCGACACCTTCTGTTCAGGTTGGAGCACTATATAGGCCTTGCCTCATGTTCGCTACTGAACCACACACATATACAGACATAAATTATCAATTACATTCAATTTTCATTAAAAAGATATTGAATATATCAAGCTTACCACAATTCATGGAAATAATACACAATTACGTTGACTGGCAATGAATATAGCACAATTTCGATCTGCCGATGTCCCAGGCTTTTATTTAGAAAAATATGCACTGGCTCTCAACGCACTGGTTCTTTAGTAAGTTTATTTGAAAATGTGGTACTGAACTGACGCTCCTAATTGCCTATATTGGCGGGTCTAACCAATCGGGCCATATTTACACAGCTTTTAAAAAAAAGTACTCCTACTCACGTTTCCCTAACAACAAAAAATTAGTATTTGTAGTCCGACTAATCGTGTTTCGCCTTACATTTACTGCGCTCCAATCAAATAGGATTTAACATGGGGACCTATTTCCCGTACAATGGTGGTGTCAAAATCTGCCACTGAGCGATTCTGATTTTGGGGTTGTCTGACACCCTCACTATTTCTTTTGGCTATAATTTGTTAATTCCTAGACTATTTGCGTAACACTTAACATATTATTTGTCAGCAAGTCCTAAGGAACCCAAATATACAAATTTAAGGGAGCTAAGTGGCTGCGTTCAAAATATGTATTTTCTAGGATAGTCGTGTATTTGTTTTTTTATTTTTTATGTTTAGAACCGCCACCTGTCCTGCTGTACTGTCAGACTAATGTCAGGATTTTAGACATAAAACAGTAGCATGTCATGTTTCCTAATAAGCGTTTTGTAAGTTTTTAAACCTAACTCTCGTATGGGTAGTGTTTTTTATCACTGTCGATTTGAAAAAAAGTTAGTGCTTGTGGCCTTACACGCGTGATGACTTTAATTGTATAGCGAGACGCGTGTTTAGTGTTGCATGCGTTCCTGCTTTCAGTCCTCCCTTCTCTCTATCCTAAGTTCATCTGTCTTTTCATCACGCCGTGTATAAAATGAAATTAATGGAAGTATTAATTTAGGTCATTACGCAGGGTGCCTAGCTCAAGGTTTTCTTAGAAATGCAGTACACGTTTTATTGAAGAAAGCGTGTAGTGATGCAGTAGGCTTTTACTATCAACGTGAAACGTTACAATTTGCAGACGAAGTAGAAAACAAGGGGGATTTCGAGTACAGTCATTGTGACAGCACTGTTCTTTACCATTCTTCTTTCCTTTTATTGAAGTTATTTGTTAGGCTTTACATTTACTTTTTAATTTATATATGTGGATTAGAATTTCACACGACACACAGCCGTAACTAATTTGTGATACCAGTAGTTCTCTCAGACACTGGGACTTCACCATTTTCTGCAGAAATTTTATTTCTGTAATTGTCAGTACTATACTGATCCAAGAGCCAATAAAAACTTCACGCCACACAGCACAAGCACAAAATTAAGATTATATCAGGGCTGTGTGCTTTCTGTGCTTCTCTATGGTGCGGAATGCTGGAGAGTAACAGAGAAGGAAATGTCGAAATTGTCCTCTTTTCACAAAACTTGCCAAAGAAAAATTCTCCGAATCTTGTGGCCGAATACCATCACCAACCAAGATCTGCTTACTCGGAGCAAGCAAGAGGACACGCACACCACCATAGCTGGCAGACGCTGGAGTTGGGTTGGCCATGTCCTCAAAAGAGACCCCGATGCCATCACAAAAACAGCTATGCTATGGACCCCTGAAGGAAAACGAAAGAGAGGCCGACCAAAAACAACTTGGCGGAGGACTGTGGAGGCTGAGATGCAAAGAATGAACCAGAGTTGGGGCATTGTACGAAGGATGGCCACCGACCGAGCAAAGTGGAATCAATTTGTTGCTGCCCTACAAGAGGCCACCAGCGTGATGGCCACTGACTGCTTTGACGGTCGGCGGCTAAGGATCAAAGAAGAAGAATTTTTACACATACACATGGCACAGATAAACATGGCGCCATAACAGAGTACTATATGAGCTGGCTGCTACAACGGGCCTGGCAAGGTTGAAGGCGAACAGCAAAGTCAGACCGAGTACCGCAAATACATACTTTCTACGAGTCAGCACATCCCAAACCAATTAAACCAAGTAGCAGTTTACCATCTATTCTTGACTGTGCAAATGACTGGGAGATGTCAGTAGATCTACATGGGCGATGGGCATATCTAGAAAGTATCAGAAGATCTCGAAGAAGGCCAAATATAGTGCTACATTCCTCATCATCGTACCAGATTATAATGATTGAGCTGACCGCGTCGCTTGAACCCAGATTGGACGAGCAACACTCGTTCACAGTGGCCACGTATAATGATCTGGTCACAGACTTGAGACTCGACAGGTTCACCGCTAGGGCTATGGCTGCTGAGGTAGGTGCAAGGAGGCCTGTGGCTGCCTCAGTGTATCTCTACTGAAACTGCTGGGTTTGAATGGACAGTCAAGATCATTGACATTTAAGACACTCAATGAAACTGCGGAAAGGGCACCGTGCTGGCTGTGAAACAACCGCAACGGACTATGAAATTCAGGACAGTAATTTTCAACATAAGGGTTACTTTCACAATTGCTTCCATTTGGCAGAAAAACAGGAGTGAATTCGAAATCTGCAACCAAGGTGGGGTGGGTTAAATTATCTGCACATGACAACAGGAGGCTGTCACCTGGGAGTCATGGCTCAAGTCCGCCCCCAGCCCCCCCCCCCCCCCCCGGGAGAGGGTAAAATAGATTAAGGGGCCGAAACACTTGATCGACGGGGGGGGGGGGGGGGGAAATTCTGATGATCAGATTGCCTTCTGTTGTATCGGCTCTGTATAGAGTTTTCTATCATATCTTAATATTGTCTGGGTTCCGTCCTCGCAAGAGCGATACAGTTGACAATGAGCAAAGCCTGGTTCTGGTAAGTATACATCTGAAATTATCAAATGATTGTCCCAGTGCTTTGTTGATTGCCATGAAAAAGATAGTCACATAAAACAAAGGACTTCTCAAGATAACAGGAAGGCTAGTATCGCGTGGCTCTAAGTTGATGCGTGGAATGAAAACTCTTACTTACTTACTTACTTAATTAGTCGTACCTCTTCTACCGTGGGGTGTAGAGGTTTGCCAGAAAGAGAGAGAGAGAGAGAGAGAGAGAGAGAGAGAGCTAGCTCCTTAATATCCTATCGGCTGTCTTCCTCCTGGCCTGGTTCCAGTCTAGTCCTCGGTCCTTCATTGGTTGTCTAATGTTGTTCTGCCAGCGAACTCATGGTTTTTGTTTTGGAGCTGATGATGACCATCCCTCTCTTCTCCAGCTCTTCCTTCCAGATTTGCAGGTTGGATTTAAATTTTGCCTCTGATTTTGCAATCAGTGCAACATCGTCGGCAAATACCAGCTCTGAAATATGGATCTGTTTCATCTTCCGGTACCCCACTGAATAATTTCATGTCCTCTCCTTACATGCTTTGAATACATCGTCCATGAGGAGTATGAAAAGATAAGGTGACATAATATCACCCTGTTTTACATCAGTGGTGGTCCTGAACTCGTGTGACTTATGGTTTGCAGTTATCACATAATTTCTGCAAGTCTTGTAGAAGTTCTGTATAGCATGGATCAGAGGTGCTGGAATGTTCTTCCTTGCCAAGCAGGGAATGAAAACTCGTCCACCTTCATTACCGTTTGTGATGATATTTTGTATTATTTTAAAAAAAAAAAACAGTTCTCTTTCTTTAGTTGTAACAGAACGTCAAAGTACAATTTAAAAAAAAAACACATGAATCGGTATTGTGTGTCTCTTTTATTATTAAACAGAATTATTAACCTTCACCGTCATTTATTACTTTTGAAGAGATCTGTGAAATTCGAATAAAATATATTATTGGCCTCTATGTGGGATGATTCTAATGGTTATTCAAGATAACTTTCACTAAAATCACAGTGCAATGCTGTAGTAATTGTTTCAGGACATAGGGATGTTTTATACCTAGCAAATTCTTATTGTCACGATATAATTGATCCTGCACCTTTCCGTAACAATTATATTTGCAACTGTATATCACCTATAATTACTCTTTATTTTCTCTTGTCTAATGTGCACCTTCGAAGAAGCTTCTTTCTCATTTTTGTCCCCTTGCGAATGACTACACTATGATTATTTTCGCCCCCCCCCCCCACCCCACTATTTACGATTCATTCTTTCTTTTTAATGGTGATTCATCCATGTATGTTCTACTATGAATTATAGATGCCAACATTTACTGCCTTCTTTTGTTAGCGTGTGAGTATTTATAATTCATCCTGTGGTTGTTTTTTTTTTTTTCGTACGCCCGCTAATACTCGAGGCGAAATCTCAGGTTATTATTTTATGTCTAACCTGACATTGATTTTACGTGAGTATCCCTTTTTTCTTGTACAGAGACAGGTGAACCTCGCCATTCAGGCAAATACTCTCCGATTTCGGAGGTACCCATTACAGCTGGGTCGGCTCAGGAGCTGCCAATCTCTGGTCGACGACACTCCTTCAAATGTCCTCGCCAGGTCTCGAGTTAATCCAGTCCAAATCCCGGTCGACGAAAAATCCTCAAATGCCGTCACCCAGGTTTGATCCTGGATCACCCGGTCGCCAGAGCGGTGTGGTAACCACTGCGCTAGCGCGGCTCCATCCTGTGGTTGTAAATACTAAAGTATTAACGTCATAGGTGTCTATAAAACTTTATTGATTCATGCATTCGTGCGGCCCCCCCCCCCTTTTTTTTTAAATGTGCGGTAGATCCCTTAGTTCGGCTTTCATAATTTAGCCCAGAACTGTATTCCGCAACCAGTGTGCCGCGTCTGGTGTGTCGCGGGTGTCTGCTAGGTGTGCCGTGTCACTATGCAGAATACACCATATGCGGTAAAGGTATACACAATTATATTTTATGGTAAAATATTACGAAAGAACCTTTACAAATAATCGGTTGAATAATAATCATCCACCAATCAACAACAACAACAAAATAGGGAGCGTTGTCTTTTGATTGCAGCGATTAAAAAAAATATTTACCATACACAGCCTATTATAGTATACCGTGGCATTATGAAGGGCCCTTGTGTCGTGAAGTAAAAAAAAGTAGCGGCGCACTGATTAGCGCATCACAGGAATTTGATGATTAGTCATTGCGCTACGATGGTTGGGGGTTTTACTGATACATACCATATTTAAATACGAGCACTTTGTTATTGTATTAGTGCGCACAAATACAAGTCGAGCAAAGAATTGGTGTTATAACTACGAAGAAAATGAATAAATAGAGTAAAAGACTGGCCTAGAAGCTTGTGAATGGACAATATAAGAAATGTGATACAATAATTGTTTTTTCCCGTTTTATTCTCTCTTGTTATCTGCCACGTTCTTCTGCATCGTCTTATTGTATAATGTAGTTACATGTTTCTGCTACAACAATTCATCTCGTCTACCATGATAATTTTCACGGGCTGCCTCCCCTTGCTCTGCGGTAGTGGTCCAACAGTGGCCAAAACCTAAAGTATCTAATGTGGGTCTTCAAAGGTGTCTACCTTCGCACACGATTACTCTTGGTAAAGTTGCGGATAGAAGGATAATGATGCTTCTACCTCGAGGGAATGTTCACAAGATATTTCTGAAGTCAAGAACAATGATGAATGAGTCTGAGCACGTTCTTTTTATCTGACTCGCCGCCTTTTGTGAAACAGTGAAGATGTATATTGTATGATTTAGCTCGTTCAAGCTTCCAGCTGATTTAATTCAGCGAAATTCCTCTAATTAGCTCTCTCTCTCTCTCTCTCTCTCTCTCTCTCTCTCTCTCTCTCTATATATATATATATATATATATATATATATATATATATATATATATATATATATATATATATATTACTAGAAGTTCTGAGTCATACGTATGCCATTCTCTCTGTAATGATTAATTCAACTATGAATTTGTCCAAATCAACGTATATAAATTTAATGATCAATTACTTTGACATTTGTAAATACAAATGACTGGTGATTATGAAAAATAATTATGTTTCTTCACCGAAAAGTCTTTAGGCTTGATGAATCTTGCAAAACAGAGTTCGGTTGTGTTTGGCCTGTTAAAAATGGGATTTGCCAAAATGCTGAAGTGTCGATGCTACTTTTCCGTAGATTCGTCTCTGTGGTGAAGGGCACTTTTCCAGATCAACTTAGGAAGTAACCTCTCCTGGTCAAGGCAAGAATCTTCTGGTGTCGATCTCAAGCTTCGAACCACAGATTAGTAGTACAGCAAATGGTCTCTCTGCGACGTACAGCAAATAGTCGGGTCGCCTTGTACTGGTACCACAAACTTTATAGGGAATAAAAGAACAAATTCCGCTGCTAAATATTTGTTTTCCTGATGTTGATCAGGCGCCTTTTCTCGCTGTCCATCAGCTGTTTGTTTTCTCAGATTTTTTACTCTCCCTGATATCATATCACTCAGGGCATGTGATGAAAAAATCACCAGTATGCCAGTTAATTTAAGGAAAAATTTGTGACTGGACAGCGGCAGTGGCTTGTGCCTGAAGGAACATATTAAGTTTACACACATTCAGAAAATGATAATATACAATTATGCACAGGCTGATGTAATCATCACTCACTCCCTGCTCCATTCGGAGTGTCGTAAATTTTTTAAAGATAGGTCAGAAGATATTTATGGTCCCGTCTGAGCAGAGGTGATAGTGGTAAAATATGTGAGAATAAAGGTGTAAGAAATAGATTTTCACGAGGAAATAGTGTAAGAGGAAGATCAGTCTCTGGAGTGAGTAGTTTCTCTAGTCCAGCCTATCTATACGACTATATTTTAATCTCAGACGACCTTTCTCTCCCTATATGAAATATACGTTACACTACACCCGCCCACGCACACACAATTATGTGACAACAATACGCACAAAACCAACGGGCTGATCACCCGTTTGCCAGACACTTCGATTACGGAAACAACGGCAAATGGGTTGATTTGCCATTGCCCTAAAGACGCCACTAGGCGTGATGGGAAACAATGGCAAAGAAAACCTATCTGCTGTTGCCCTAAGACGCCACTAGGCGTAATGGCCACTGACTGCTTTGACGGTCGGTGGCTAAGGACAGAAGAAGAAGAAGAAGAATACGCACAAACGTGAAGAAACTATGGATAAGTGGGTATGGGTCTGACCGACACACTAAGTTAAGTTTTGTTTAGTTTATTATCACTTAAACTTTACAACATCAAACATATATATCAAATATAATCATGTTTACAGACATAGGAAAATAACCCAATAAGTGCCCTCCCCCCTGTTGAGAAAAGATCCCAAAAGAAGTTAATAACCCAAAGGTCCAAGATTAACACTAGGGTATAGAGAATAAACAGTAGAGAAAAGAACAAAGTTCCTACTTAAGCTATCCAGTAAAATACTCAGGTTAGCGAAATAAAAAAAAAAAGGAGTACAATGATTGTAACACAGGAAAATATTTTCTCTCTCTCTCTGTCACTCACTCTGTCATCTGTGGCCACAAACAATCTTGCTTACCTAATAACTGTTGTAGGTATCCCTTGAAAAATTACAATAGTATGTACCTATAGTGTCAGGTGGGTTGCCCAAATATGGCCCCAGACCAGCCGTGGTATAAAAAAATAATTTCCAGGTGGTCGCCAAAGTTGGTAGGTTATTTTTTCCTGGATGAGCCCTGTATCACCGCATATAGTTATTGAAGCAAAACGTTCTCGGGGTCGTTCACAGTTATAACAAAAGAGAAAAATAGTTCCGTATTGTCTCGGTGCTAATACAAATGTTACGTTATAAAAAACTGATGATGATAGATCCTATCGGCTTTTCTCTGGGGTGAGTGCCGATTATGAAACAGTGTATACTCCTGGATAAAATTCACTTGGATAAACGACTGTCAGAAGTCGGGAAAAAATGTTATGTATATTGCCACAGCGGGCTGATAAAATTGAATGGAAAAATCTGGGTATATTTGCATGTCCCGTTACTCAAATTTACAGTTAAAAAATGTTAGTGTCTCGCCCTGACAATTCCTGTTCACACCGGTACGGGGACGAACGCCAAGGAAAACGACAACTATTATTCCTTCAGTAACTGAGGAAAAGACCACAATAGAAAACCGCTAGCCGCTGGGTTTTTGATCAAGCACTGTATTAGGAATAAACAAAACATTTAACAAAAATGATAAATCCTAGGCTATCAAGCGTAAGGTATGATCTCTTATCCTCTCCGTCACCTAATTAAATTAAAAGGCACCCAATGTCTTAGCCTATCTTATATCGCGCTTCGCTTAGCGAGTACGGGTTGGGTTTTAGGCATGCAGCCGTCCCCCCCCCCCCCCGACCCGGTAAAACTCACAGCGCACAATGTCAATTTTAATTTAATTATGACTACGCGTCCTTAACAAATATCGCCTGAGATTACTAGCTAGTTGATTGACGGCGTTTATCGTTTTGACACATGATAGTAACACTATTCATTTAAAACAATTTACACACAAAGAAATATAATGCGCATACTACTCAGTCACTTTTATCCGTCACTCGTAGCATTATACTTAAGTCAGCTAAACCGTATCTTCTGGTGTAAAAAAAATTGGTTGATGGATTTTACATTACTGAACCACTGGTAAGAGAATATCTACGCGTTTGCTATTTCGCTAGTCTTAACGCTAGGGAATGGCAGTGAATAAAAATGGTAAAACTTTTAACACATTTAATACTTAACCCTCTATTGGGCCTTGTTGCCATTTGGCAACATACCGTTTAAAGTCATCTATTTCACTATCCGGCGTTCAAATTAATAATTTTTTTGTTTTATTGTGTTCTAGAAACATTCCCAATTTTAAATTACCGGGTAACTCATTTGTCGGAGAAATACTTTTTTTTCACGCACTCTTTTGTCAAGGCATGGTAGCTGGTTTGCAAGATCGAATTGAGAGGTGAGTTTACTTCACATTATTTTTTAAAATTCCTTATGAAAACGGTGTATAAAAAATATGTTGAGTAACTTAAACCACTCATCTTGGTAATTTCCTATTACTCGTAGGTTTTTGATCCGCAGTGAATATGGGTATTTTAGATTTATCTCCCTTTAAAATTTTTTTGTTCCGGGCATTTCGCGGGGTATCGAATTGGGTTTCCAATTGATAAGTATCGCACTACTATTATATATTTTTTCGCTGTCTTTCTTTCGCTGTTATTCATTCTTCCGTCGTTACATCGCGTTTTTTGCTTTTCTTTAGGTGTTTTTGCTGGTGTAGGCTTTAATATAAGTATCGCACTACTATTATATAGTTTGTCGCTGTCTTTCTTTCGCTGTTATTCATTTTTCCATCGCTACATCGCGTTTTTTTGCTTGTCATCAGGTGTTTTTGCTGGTATAGGCTTTCAGCAAGGGGACCAGCTGTATTGGTGGATCCATGATCCATAAGTAGCAATAAAGTCACGTGATGATGACGATAAAAATATTTGATACCAGCTGACTAATACATGGTAGTCATCCTTCTCTTTATCAGGCTTAGCAGCAGCTCTTACGCTCGCAGTAACAATAGCCTATGTGAAACATGTTTGGGATTCAAACCCTCTACGCATGAAGGCATTCATGCTGACAGGATGCTTTATACAACTGGCTGGAACCTGTGGCCTTATGGCATATCTAGTTTTGGCTATATCACAAAACCAAGGTGTGTGTATTGCTTATAATTTTTTTTTGCATCTTTGTAATTTTTATTGATATCAAATGCTACAAGAAGTAAAACAAGAAATACACCTGATTGCGATCAAAAGTACATCAAAATATTAAACAAGAAAAGCACAGAGCAATTTTTGGTATGGTCAGTTGCTGTTAAAACTGGAAATGATTTAATTTTAAAAGAGCTTAGAGAATTTATTCTTGCCTTAGAGGGTTGGTAGTTAGTTGTTTTTACATACTTTTAACTTTTAGTCTTAGATTAGACATAATGTGAGACCATGGCTGATATTGATAAGCTTATGGTTCTCTGTAGTATGGTATTAATCTTTTTTTTTTGTTTGCCGTTGAGAGGCTTGGTAGTTTGTGATTATCTTTGATCATCATTCAACAAGGAGCCACCACCAAAGCTGGTATTCTTGCAGGAAACCTCCTTACTTGCTTCCATCTGCTCTTGTGGTGGTAGTTTCTGTTTGTTTTACATGATGATAATTCTAGTGACATGTACAATGTCATATTAATTGCCACTTCACATCACAATGTTTCACTTCTTGCTTTTGTAGTTATTTTATTATACAGACATAAATAAACAATGTGGATGTAGATGACATGCCAAGTGATTTTTTGTTTCTGGTATGAGCACATATTGTATTACACTGCCTCAGATCACAATATGTCACTTATTGCATATGCACTTATATCATCTTGTCACATACAAGGGGATTGACATAAGTCTTGGGCCTGACCATGAAGGAGTCACAGGAGGAAGATGAAACTTGGCACATTTAAAGGTCATCATATTTGCACTGAATGTGTAAAGTACGCTTTGGTTTCTTCAATGGGTTTTCCCGCTACGGTGCACGGCGCAATGTACCCTATTGACCGGATCTGCTGCTCCAAAGATTTGACAAAACAATGGAAAAGAAGGCGGCCAGAGCTGTGATAAAATTTCTGATGTTTCAAGGAAAAACACCTACAGAAATACACAGGGAGATGGAACCAGTGTTTCATGATTCTTGTCCTTCATATACTTCGGTAAAAAACTGGTGTCAACAGTTTAAGTGCGGCCGCTCAAATGTTGCTGATCTGCCAAGATCTGGTAGACCAGTTTCAGAGTGCAACGATGAAAATGCAACAAGAGTGAAGAAAATCATTGACCAGGATCGAAAAATGACAATTGTGGAGATAGCTAGTAGAGTAAAACTGAATGAAAGAACAGTTTATAGAATTTTACACAACAGACTGAACATGAGAAAAGTGTGTGCACGCTGGGTTCCGCGACTGTTGACACGTGAACAGAAGCAAACGAGGGTAAATTGCTGTCAACAGTTGCTCAAAAAGTGTCAGTCAAAAAACTTTTTGGAGACCATGGTGACAGTAGATGAGACTTGGGTACACCATTATGACCCCGAATCCAAAATTGCCAGCATGCAATGGAAAACCCCGGGCTCCCCAACACCTGTCAAGCCGAGAGCACAGAAATCTGCAGGAAAAGTGATGCTGACTGTTTTTTGGGACGCCAAAGGTGTCCTGTTGAAAGATTATCTGCCTTGTGGCAACACAGTTAATGGACAGTACTATGCAGATCTTCTCACCAAACTAAGAAAGATTGTGACCAGGAAACGAGGGATAACGCGCACTCAAAATCTTCCTTTGCTTCAAGACAACACGCCATCTCACAAAGCACGGCTTGTGCAGCTAGCAGCCAACGATTTGAATATTGAAATTCTTCCACACCCACCATATTCTCCAGATTTGGCTCCATCAGACTTTTTTCTATTCCCAAATCTTAAAAAACAGCTAAAAGGAAATCATTTTGACAGCGATGAAGAAGTTATACTGACATGTGATGACTGGTTTAGTTTGAAAAATAGGGTGTTTTACTCCCAAGGTCTTTTCAAGGTCAAGCAGAGATGGCAGAAGTGTGTCAATTCAGACGGTGGCTATATTGAAAAGGAATAAACACTATACAAAATTTCAGCTCTCTGTGACATGTCCTTCATGGTCAGGCCCAAGACTTTTGTCAATCCCCTTGTATATGAATACTTGGCATGAATATAAAATGCCAAGTAATGTTTTGTTATCCTGCATGTGCCATCAATTTTCTGATATAAGCAGATTGTTCATTACACTGCTTCAGATCACAATATGTTACTTATTCCATATGCACTTATTTCAACTTCTGACATATATGCACACTGTGCATGAATACCAAATGCCAAGTAGTTTTTTTTTTATACTGCATGAGCCATAAATTTTATGGTATAAGCAGATTGTTCATTACACTGCTTCAGATCACAATAGGTCACTTTTTGCATATGCACTTATATCATCTTGTCACATATATGAATACTTGGCATGAATATAAAATGCCAAGTAATGTTTTGTTATCCTGCATGTGCCATCAATTTTCTGGTATAAGCAGATTGTTCATTACACTGCTTCAGATCACAATATGTTACTTATTGCATATGCACTTATTTCAACTTCTGACATATATGCACACTGTGCATGAATATCAAATGCCAAGTCATTTTTTTTTAATCCTGCATGAGCCATCATTTTCTGGTATAAGCAGATTGTTCATTACACTGCTTCAGATCACAATATGTTACTTATTGCATATGCACTTATTTCAACTTCTGACATATATGCACACTGTGCATGAATATCAAATGCCAAGTAATTTTTTTTAAATCCTGCATGTGCCATAAACAAATTGTCTGGTATAAGCAGATTGTTCATTACACTGCTTCAGATCACAATATGTTACTTATTGCATAAGCACTTATTTCAACTTCTGACATATATGCACACTGTGCATGAATACCAAATGCCAAGTAATTTTTTTTTATACTGCATGAGCCATACATTTTATGGTATAAGCAGATTGTTCATTACACTGCTTCAGATCACAATAGGTCACTTATTGCATATGCACGTATTTCAACCTGTGACATATATGCACACTGTGCATGAATATCAAATGCCAAGTAATTTTTTTTTATCCTGCATGAGCCATAAATTTTCTGGTATAAGCAGATTGTTCATTCCATTAGTATTGTTTATGAAGCTGAAAATATTGATAAGTTGTACTGCGTTAGTCCTCTGTAATATTTTTATTACAATATATTATCAGTTCTTGTTTAACCTGTTTTTTTAAACACATAGGTCTATGCTTTGTTACATTTTTATAATTTACCCCTTATTAAATTTGTCAAATGCATTAGTATTGTTTATAAAGCTGAAAATATTGATAAGTTTTACTGCATTGGTCCTCTGTAATATTTTTATTACAATATATTATCAGTTGTTTGTAGTTTAACCTATTTTTTTTAACACATATGTCTATGATTTGTTACATTTTTATAATTTACCCCTTATTAAATTTGTCAAATGCATTAGTATTGTTTATAAAGCTGAAAATATTGATAAGCTTTACTGTATTGGTCCTCTGTAATATTTTCATTATAATATATTATCAGTTGTTTCTAGTTTAACCTTCTACAAAATTAAATACTTTATCACTAATTGGTGTTGTGTTGTGTCTTTTCTGTGCTGCAGTTCCATTATTTGTTTACTTATTATAAGTCCCATTACAAAAGAAAGCAATAGGTTATGATAAGTTTTTGAACACCGCATTTGAAAGCTGGTGTTCTTGGGTGCAAGGTATACTTAATTCATCCCCATGTGGGTTATAATTTGGGTATATAGTATTCATCACTCCATATAGTGTATTACTTTGTTCTTTGTCTTATGTGTTGGCTCTTCCATGATGTAATGTATCTGCCTTTTGCTGTGGCAATGTTTAATGTATGTGGTTGTTATGATTAAAATTCATAACGATTATGTATGTATTATAGTAAGCTCGACAGGGCTCCATTTCTGATAATTTTATAAGGAATTACTCACTAATAAAGGAAGTGATGTCATACCGATATGGTGTAGATGCACACGTGAGTTTTGAAGCAGAAGATTGGAGTGATCGTCTGCTAAGAGAGATGTGGATTGTGTTTCAGTGTGAGCAGACATATGTGTGAAAGCTCCTGCAGTCTATTGTGTTTTTTCCTGAATCTTAACATCACTAGGGCATCAAGATACTATGTTGAGGTGTCCCTAGTTTCTTCGAATCTCAAGAAGTATTTATGACGACAATGTCTATTAAATGAAGATATATAATACAAATTGTGAGAATGCCAGGACAGCGTCTCCATAGTGAACATTAAGAAGACTGCCTATTACTTCATTTGACATTGGGCTTATTGTAGAAGTATGGTGTTATTGTAGAGGGGCACCACTGTAGAAAGTACGTTCCTGATGATAATAATGCCATGTAGAAAGAGGGTCTGATAACGCCACTGTAGAAGACTGCTATGTCGTACTGTTGAAGGGCACTACTGATAAGGTTCTGCCTTATCTGATAAGTTCTAAGTTTATTGGTTGAACCACTGTAGCAGTATATATAGAACTTCCTTCCTGACACTGTTAATGTCTATAATTGTTACCCTTCTTATACACTGTTGCAATAAGTAAGACTTTCATAGAATGCGCCACACAGGCTGCAGTCACAAAGACATCACAGTAACGTATGGAGGAGTCAGGAAGCGTTGAAACGAATGGTGCAGTTTCATACTATTTATTACGATAACATCACATCGACATCAAACAAACATACTATCAATGGCATATTGTTCAAGCACATCATGGTTATAACAAGTTCAGTACATCTCTAATATCAATAATAATTGAGCAGCCTGCACGTATCGTAGTGTTAGTAGTATGTCAATAAGTTCTCTCTACTCTCTCTGGCGAGATAAGCCAGGTACGACTCTGGCAAAAAAAGCTGCACGAGTGCCGGGCTTCAAAACATATAATGTCAATCTTCTCATAGACGCTTCTCCATACCAGGAGTAAGTAACCTCAATAGTGCCGGGCTTCCAAATATATATAATGTCAATCTTCTCATAAATGCTTCTCCATACCAGGAGTAAGTAACCTCAATAGTGCCGGGCTTCCAAATACATGTAATGTCAATCTTTTCATAAATTCTTCTCCGTACCAGGAGTAAGTAACCTCCATAGTGCCGGGCTTCCAATTACATATAATGTCAATCTTCTCATAAATGCTTCTCCATACCAGGAGTAAGTAACCTAAATAGTGCCGGGCTTCCAAATACATATAATGTCAATCTTCTATATAAACGCTTCTCCAAACCAGGAGAAAGTCACCTCAATAGTGCTAAGTTCATGGCTACAAAAAATAGCTTCAAAAAGTACTTTTACCTGCACTGCAGTTCCAGGAATAAGACACAACACATATGCCATCCTTGGCTCTCAGAAAATATGTCATAATTATAACAGGGGAAAACTCTCAAACCTGTTTAACACACAAAGAACTATATTCCCCGTTCACACAGTCAGAGAAGATCGCTGAACACCTTCTCAGCTCAAAAACGCCCGGCCGACTGCCACGAAAAACAGTCTTCCGGTCCCGCGCAAATCATCGCGCATGTCCGGATGATCACGAGCCCTGAGTCGAGCTCACACGAGAATAAACTAGAACCTTCTGGAAAAACCGATCTGGAGAAATCTTAAATGACCAACTGACAAGACAAGGGAGCTAACAATAAATCTAACCTGAACCCAAAAAGTATACAATCAGTAAATTCCCTTTGACCATAGTATAAAAAAAGGTAACATCCCTGGCTTAAAACAGACTGACCTTAACACTTATATTCTATGTCATGGAGCTTTTTTTCAAGTGAAGAAAAAACTTTATATCGTTAATATTCCATTAGTGGCGACGAACTGGAACGGACTACGACTTATGGAACACAAGAAGTATAAATGGAAAAGAACAGGAGCTGGTGGAAGAGATGAGGAAAGCAAAACTAGAAATCCTGGCTATAGCGGAAACGAAGAAAAAAGGACAAGGAGTCATGGATCTTGATGGCGACACACTGCTCTACAGTGGCGTACCCACATCTGAAAGAGCTAAAGGGGGCGGGGGTTGCATTGTGGCCCAAAACCAAAAAGATAGCATCAAAGGATGGAAATTTGTCTCAGAGCGCATTATGGTTGTACAACTAAAAGAAGGAGAGACTATAGTCAAACTGGTCATAGTGTATGGGCCAAATGAGGATGAGAGAGTAGAGGTCAAGGAGGAATTCTTCGAGCTGCTTCAAAAGACAGATGCAATTATCATGCTCGGAGATTTCAATGCCAGAGATGGAAATGACCATGCTAGATGAGGTGGAGTAACGGAAGATATGGAGAAGATACTGTCAATGACAATGGAAAGCGACTGCTTAGATTCCGCAGTGAGCAGAATCTGATAATTACAAACACAAAGTTCCCCCATAAGCACATACACACGATGTGAACCAACAAAGAATGAGAAGTCAGTGATCGGCTATGCCATAGTCAGGAGGAGCTCATGCAAATATGTCCGGGATGCCAGAGTCTTGAGGAGGCCAGAGATTGGAAGTGCTTGTCGTAGATTTTATTGAGTTAGGTTGAAGATGTTTAGGGTCCCGTCTCATTATTTGCCATAAGCCTTCATTCGATCGAGTCTGGCATGAAGGCTTATGGCAAATAATGAGAAAATTTAATTTTGATACCAACATCATAGATATCATTGAAGCACTATACAAGGACGCAAGCAGTGCTGTTTTTGCAAGCAATGACATTGGAGAATTTTTCAAAACAACTGTAGGAGTTCGCCAGGGATGTATCCTGTCTCCAGTGCTCTTTAATATATATCTAGAACATATTATGCAGGAGGCTCTCTACGATTATAAAACAACCATATCGATTGGAGGCCGACCTCTTTGCAATCTACGTTTTGCTGATGATATCGATCTGATAGCTGGAACAGAATCAGAACTTCAAGACCTTACCTCTAGACTGGAGAAAGTAACAAGAACGTATGGGATGGAAATTAATATAGAAAAAAGCTAGATATTGGTGAATAGCCATAAGAAACATGTTCAGACCAACATTATGTTAAATGGGCAAACGCTAGAAGAAGTTAACACCTTTAAAAATCTCGGGTCCACTATATGTAGTGATGGAAGATCAAGTAAAGAAATCAAGACAAGACTTGAGATGGCCTCAGCTGCCATGACAAGGCTGAATGTGATCTGGAAAAGTAACATCAGTTTTCCTGTGAAGATCAAATTATACAAATCACTCGTATTATCTATTCTCTTGTATGGGTGTGAGGGCTGGACACTCACTGCAGATATGGAGCGAAGGATTCAGGCTTTCGAGCATAAATGTTACAGAAGAATTTTGCGCATTTGCTATAAAGAGCACAAAACAAATGTCTATGTTAGAGAGAAGATAAACACCTATGCAGGCCACCAGAAACCACTTTTGTCAGTAGTGAAACGTCGAAAGCTTGCCTGGTTTGGGCATGTAACTCGTCATGACTCCCTTTCGAAAACGATCCTCCAGGGAACAGTCGAAGGTAAACGGAGAAGAGGAAGGCAAAGAAAATCCTGGGCTGATAACATCAAAGAATGGGCAGGACACGTTTTTTCCACACTTGTACGCATTGCTGAGGATAGAGAGCAGTGGAGGACCCTGTCTGCTGATGCTTCCACCATGGCACCCCTACGACCCATGACGGGTTACGGGTTGAGATGAGATGAGATGATGTGAGAATAAGGGGTAAGAAATAGCTTTACTTTTCACAAGGGTGAGAGTGTAAGATAAAGGACAGTCTCTGGATTGAGTAATTGCTCTAATTCAGCTTATCTTACGACAATATTTAATAAGACGCACTTTCTCTCCAGGTACATATATATATATATATATATCAGTTACACTTCACTTACATATACACATTTCTGTGACATAATACGTACAGACGTGAACCAAGCTATGGATAACATATATTGGGCAGGGGTTTTGACCAACACGATAAATTACGGTTTAATATCTTTAAAAAAATCACAACATCAATATTATCTATCAGAACGTATAGTTTACAGACTTCAAAATGCAAGAAAAATTTTTTTTAGCCCAACAGGCCCTTGTCGTAGATTTTTGATAGGGGAATTAAGACTTGGGTTGGTCCCTTCTGAATAGATTAGAATAAGTGATAGTCACAGTAGGCACATCTCCAATCCAACCTGCAAGTCTGGAAGGAAGAGCTGGAGAAGAGAGGGATGGTCATAAGCAGCTCTAAAACAAAATCCATGGTGATATCACGAGAAGAAAGAAAACATCAGATTAAGTTGGGAGAACAGGTCCTGGAGCAGGTCGACCACTTTAAATATCTCGGAGCTATTATAGACCGAAAGGGAGGCATCAAAGAAGAGTTGGCCACTCCAAAAGCAGCGGCTGGGAGACTTTTTCAGGCCATAAATCGTGGATTCCTCAGCAAGAAAGAGGTTGGTAAGAAAACGAAGATGGCTGTATACCGCTCCACCTATGTCCCAGTCTTGACATATGGATGCGAGACGTGGGCAATGACTACAACCCACAAAAGCCAGATCCAAACCTCAGAAATGAGGTATCTGAGAAAGGCGGTTGAAGTAACAAAAAGAGACATGGTCCGCAGCCAGACGATACGTCAGGGCCTAAAATGCCGCCCCCTGCAGACTCAAGTATAAAAGTGCCAACTAAGATGGTTTGGCCATGTCTGCAGAATAGGAGAAGATCGGCTACCACGACAAAGCATGGGAAACAAAGAGCCAGGGATCCAGACCCCAGGACGACCCAGAGTCCGCTGGGAGGACAACATTAGACAATCTTTGAAGGACCGAGGACTAGAATGGAACCAGGCCAGGAGGAAGACAACCGATCGGATAGTCTGGCACTCTCTCTTTCAAACCTCTATACCTCACGGTAGAAGGGGAATGACTAAGCAAGTAAGTATTTGACAGTTTATAGCTTGACGATGAGTATTGTCATGGCTGCACGAAGTCTACACGAAGTGCCATGAGTTCAATGATATACTACTTGTAGGAAACATCATCATCCTGTTGCTGTGCCGTCTTCTTTCTTATAACAGCAACGAGATTACTGTACAGTTGAACTGAAACAAACGTAAAGGTGTAGCGAAAGCTGTATAAGGCTTAGATTTGTCAGATAGTGGCACTTGCCAATATCCTTTGGATAAGTCAAACTTTGTAAAAAAAACGTAGCTGTAGGCAATCTATCAAGAAGGGATTCAAGCAGGGATAACGGTTTCGCATCTTGAATTGTGACAGCATTTAGACGTCTGAAATGTATACAAATACGAATAGATTTGTCTTTTTTTCTGATCAAAATCATAGGAAAACTATATGGTGAATTAGAAGGTTTAATTATGTTTAACCTAATCCTCTGTTTTATTTCTTCCTGTACCTGAGATTGCACGTGAATCGGTATAGGGTAAGGTTTGAGTTTGAAAGGTCTGAAATCTGTTAGCTCGATATCATGTTGAATGATTGTTAAGTCATAATTTGTTAGTAGGAGTTAAGTGTTAAGGATTTTTATGTACGGGGCTGTTTTTTCTAGTAAGCACGTTTAAAGTAGTGCGTTGTTAGTTATTTGGGTACTTTGTTTACGACATTTTTGGAACTTAGCTCAACTGAAGCTCATGTGTTAGTCTTTTAAATAAAGAAACTATTCGAATGTTCTTAGTAGTAGTTTGGGGGGAGAAACGGATGAGCTGAGTTCAGATGTTAAGCAGTGAGTTCGCGCTAGAGCGACTTCGCTGAGCTGTACTGAGAGACTGTGATCTCGAGTTATTGTGTTCCTGGCAGGGCTTCAAGATGGTTGTTCCGTCTCGTTAGTGTGACCAGAAGATATTATTGAAGAGAATATATTTTTGAGGTGAATACAGAGTATATTATTGAGGGGAAGAGTTTTTTCCAAGATTTATTATTCCAATGCCATGGATTACGTTGGCTCATTGATGTACCTAGTATTAGAATGTATGCAATTCCTTTCCTGATGGATTTGTACTTACACGATTTATTATTCTAATGCCATGGATTACGTTGGCTCATTGATGTACTGTATTGTGAGTGGCGGTGTACGCAACCAATCTCTGGATATTTAAGATGCTGTGATTTATGGTGTTCTGCAATCTATTTGCCATGGATTTTGTATGCCATTATAACTTGTAACATTGTGCTGTTCCTGATGTCTACGTTACTGTGTCAATAAACTGTATATTGTGAGTTGGAAACCATTGGTCTTACCCGTTGGTCTATGCATAACTATCGTTACTGTGGTGTGGATGATTGCAACATAACAAACTTAAAGTACCCATGACATTCGCCTATATCTATACATGTTTACACACCTGTCGGCCACCTGTAAGCCCGACCAAGGCTGATCGTATTTATCAGCGAATATATTAACTTTGCCTAACCGTGCCACTTTTACTCACGGAAGAATCTACATATACACAGTTAACATAAGTGATGGCCTGTGTGGCCTGTTATAGAAAACATATATATTAACATAAGTGTCTGCTAATGCTGTTTTGGAAAATAGACCGGTAACAATGATATTTGTATGCCCAGGAACATCAGTGAGCACGTCAGAAAAAGATTGTAATAGTACAGAAATCTACTCTTTCTGATCAGACAATAGAGTAGGAGCAATGGAAATATCTTTCCAGCTTTCAGTAGCCAAAAGATGTATATCAGGTAACGACAAAATTGGTTCACTATCATCAGAAAAATCAGAACTCTCCTCCTGAATAACTGCTAAGGAGGAGCGACGATCAACAGATTCGTCGATAGCTTCAAAGATATGTCAGGTTTGATAACTTTTCTCAGTAGACAATGATTTTTCACACCCCAATTTGTAAAAAAAATGTCGGAATGTTAATGTTAATATTTTACTTGCCACAAGGGCTGAAATGTACTTGAGATTTTTCTCTGGAAGAATTAAATCAGGCTCGATGGGCCCGTTACTTCATTTACTCTTTACAGTTCTTGTAATGGGTACTCTGTCGTTCTGGATGCCAGCACAATGTCAGACAGCTTTTACTTTAACACCCAAGTCTTTAAGGATAAAAATGTTTATGTTCTTCACAGATATTTCTCCTTACTACAACGTTGGTAGAGTTGGGCTACCTCAGTTTCACTGAATAAAGAAAAACTACAACATATAAAATACGTATACATACTATGTACTCGTTATAACTTACATTATAAACTGCAAGCGGAGTGCTTGACTTATCGTTTAAAACTTCCCGTGAGATTAGTTATATTCATAAAATCAGTCATCATGAATTAGAAATACATATGTATTTCGTCAATACTCAATGATGAATCGGTGCAGTTATAAGTTAGTTTTTAAAATATTCTCGACTGGTTATTATCAGTTAAATTAACTTCATTATAGCTGTATAAGTTTAAGCTAGAAATTATAATTTATGCTGCTTTCCACTGTAACACGCCGACTAGAGAATATAACAGACTTATCAATTTAATTTCTTCTGCACACAAGAAACTAATGGAAATAAAATACGCGATTTAACACTTAATCACTCACAAAATACTGGATATATATAATTAACTCCACACAGAACTACAGGCGATCGCACAAACGTACAATTATACGCTGATATATCTATGAAGTCTAGAGCTCGGCAAACTGTGGAAACATAGTGAGAAACTTCGCTATACATCTTATTCTTTTACATGAGCGACCTGTCTACTGTGAATCTGGAGATCTGAATGCAATCAAGTTTCCACTCCGGGGTAGATGTATGAAACAGACAAAGGATGCGCGCTATTTCCAAAAACCCCTGTCTCCCCCTCTCCTCTTCCTCTCTCTCTCTCTCTTAACACTTACGTTAACTCAGGCGACTGCCATAAAACTGCCAATACGCGTCTTCACACCTACTGCTAAGAAACTGGCCGTAGCGCTCGTGTCAGATGAAAATGCCACACGATATGCCTCCTTTCTGAGTGATGCAGATGGCATTTTCCACACCTCACGCCAAGAATCTAGACCAAGAGTGCCGTGTCATGAGAAAAGTGTAGACAAATGTCTGCTTTCTCTGTCTAACTAGACGGATATTCACAGTATCGTTCTCCGTCTAGGGACTGACACCTTACGTAATAAATGCTTTTCTAGTATGCGAAAAGAAACGGTAAAGTCAGAATGGGAAAAATAATATTAGTCGCAAACGAACAAATGCGAAAAAAACGAGAAAAGGATAAAAGAGCGATAATAAAGTAGAAGACACGGGTAGTGTAAGAAAAGAATATAGAAAATTTATTGATCATAAATCTCTATGCGACAGGCCGACACATCCGACTTCAGCACGGCAATTTTTGGGACCAGGTTTGCCTTCCCTCTTCGATCCCTACTCTCTCAGCCAGACTGCAGTGATGCAGCCTGTTTCCAGGACCACCACGTAGAGGTGGAGTAGGGTCTTGGTCAGCTGTGGTTCTATGGGTCGTTGACTGCATTCTCTATTGCTGCATCTTTGGGTCACGCTGCCTGAAATGAGACTGACGTGTTTTAAAGGACAGTCAAGAACAAGGGTGCTTAACCCTTTGAGCCCGCAGCAAAACATTCACTTATACCCAGTCCCCGAGTTTCCTGGTCCAAATCGTAAAAATAGTGGCACTATTATGACATGTTTAACAGTTTCTCACCTGAGTGAGAGTAAATTGCTATTAGAGATCGCGACCGGGGTGACAGGGGGAACTCAAAGCAATCATACCGCATCGAAACGTAGCAAATAGCTAGGCTATTGTTATTTCATTCCGACTCGCAAAGAGTTCACGGTGTGTTTTTCTTTGAAAACCGAGAAAATGTTCCTAAACGGTTGAATATTTATTAGTCCCTGTTCTGCTAACAGCTGAAGTTGCTGGCCACAATAGCATTATTCAAATGTTGGAATAGTCAGTTGAAATAATAAAAAGTCTCTCCCTCCTGCTTTTGTGAGATTACAGGCTCAAAGGAAACAGAATTCTGAATGGCCAGTCTTCCCATATTGGTCTTAAAAACTGTGTTCCCCAATGAGAACAACAAATATCGACGTTAGAGATATTTGAAAATTTACTAGTCACAAGTTTAGAAATTACCACACGTGGCTCACCGAGATCTCTGATGTGGCAAGGAAAGAATGGGATTACTGCTTCCTCAAGTATGTCGTATAAGACTAATGTGAGGTTGTGAAAATGTGAAACAAATTGTCACAGAAACACTGCTGCAAGTGTATGTGAATGTTTCGTGCATAATTCAAGTAAGGGGACCAGCTGGAGTGGTGGTTCTATACTCCATAAGGTGATCAGCTGTAGTGATGGTTCTATGCTCTATAACAGTGTTTTTTTTTTAACGGGGGGGGGGGGATACAGCCCCATGGGGGGCGTTTTCAAGATGTCTGGGGGCGATCTAATGGGTCGCAACGATTGAGGATCACTGCTTCCATTCAGGGGGGTGTTGTGTACATTTTTACAAGAATCAATATGAAACAATTACAAAAGATATTCCCCTTCGCATAGCTTGTAACACGATAGTTTTTATTTGCCTGGCGACCCATAGAGTGTTTCAAGGATTCGAAACGCAAAATTTTAATTCCTGTGATGTTACCATTGTCAGGAGACAGTAGGCGGAGATTTATGTCCCTTCAACACTAGAAACATTCATTAGCCTCTCCACACACCCAAGCTAACCTTCTCTCTTCACTCTCGACACATATTTTCTTCTGGAAACACATTGTTGCTGGGAAAAAAATTCCGTTTTCCAATGTCATCGCATGTGCGACAGACGGAGCACCAGCTATGGTTGGTCGTCATCGTAGGTTTCAGGCCTACTTAAAAAATGTGGCACCAGGTGTTTTAACAATTCATTGTATTATTCATCGACAACATTTAGTCGCCAAGTATCTTAGTGACAGACTCCACAAATCATTGAACTGTATTATCAGTGTTATTAACAAAATTAAGCGCATTCGTTGAACGATAGATTATTTCGTAAACTTTGTTGTGATAATGGCGAAGAGTTTGAACGTCTTCTCCTACACACGGAAGTACGATTGCTGTCGAAAGGTAACTGTTTAAAAAGATTATGGGCATTATTTGATTCTGTTGTAGAGTTTTTGGATTCAATCAAAGAAGAATTTAGCATCGAAAGAGGAGTATTGCGAAACGATGTGGCCTATATTTCAGATATATTTGAAAAGTAAAATGAGGTTCTTCTTAAGCTACAAGGAAAGAGATCAGTCTGATTAAAGTGAAAGGAATTATCATGGGGTTCATCAACAAATTGACATTATATAAAAATAATCTTAGTCCCCGAGAACTTTCTCATTTTCCATGTTTACTACAGTTAGTTGGGGACAGGCTTAATGATTCCGATTTATGCGTTTATTGCAGTCATTTGGACGTTATTAAAAATGATATGAGCATAAGATTTAAGGACTTGCAAGAACTAATAATACCGGACTGGGTGATTAATCCGTTTGAATCACACGTGGAGCTAGTTAGTCAACATTTAAAAAAAGAATTAATTGAGCTTCAAAATTACTTTGAGGTAAAAGCCCGATTCAGTCACACACATTACGAAAAATTTTGGACCCAGCAGAGGCTTGCGTATCCCGTTCTTTGGCGTGAAACTAAATTGCTAATTACAGCATTTCCAACGTCGTATTTGGTGGAGAAGAGGTTCAGTGCAATAGTGTTGCTACTACAAAAGCAACGAAACCGACTGCAGATTTGTAACAGGAGATTTGGGACTTCTTTTAACAAACTTGGAATCAAATATTACAAACCTGGCTCACACCAAGAGAAAGGATCTCATTAAGCTTCATTAGTAAGTGAATTGTTATATAATTATATCATTATTATCAACTAATAATTTTTCCAATTTTTTCATGTTTAAAGTGGTTGCATAATGTGGTAAACTTCTAAATACAATATCTAAATTAGGATATAACAGTATAGTGCATAAAGTCAAAGATAAGAAAGTACTAAAAATTTTCGGCATGAATCGTAAGTTGTCGCCTACGCCTTCAGCGTATTAATTGATAACGTAATGGCAGAACCAAAAAGGTACCCTACTTTTCAAATTCGTCATTGAGACAAACGTTCCACTTCCCTAGGTCAACTAAGTATTTGCCTAAATACATTGTAGAGGGAAGGGGAAATGGAGAAAACCCAACGCAAATCACGTCTCACATTGTTCTAAAAAAAAATAAAACTACTTGCTAGTATTGCCTTAGGCGGTTTTTCAAATTACGATAAAAAAGTTAGAAAAAGTGGACACTACGATCAGGAAAACACGCTTAGCTCTTGTTGCGAATGACGTAATTCTCGTGTATTACGAGAGACTCTCGTAAGTACATGAGAAAAGAATTGAACAGGAGGTAGTTTAAAAATCAACAACTAACATGGAAAAAAAGATGGAATATTGAACCAAGCCACGTAGCCCCATAAAAATCATATTTTCATGTACCTGAAGATTTGATGACTAAGAATATGTTATCAGTTATCTAAATAGTCCATTAGATAATCAAATATTGGGGATAATACATAGAGAAGCGGAGATACTGTCAGGTCAAGTCATATCTGCTTAGATTGGATAGCATATTTGTTTTGGAAAAAAATTAGGTGAAAGATAGGCTAAGATAGTACGATGAAGGGGATTGGGTGGAATTTGAAGTGAGGCGAAATATTATTGGCCGACCTCGTACTAAACATATATTACCCGAGTAACGTAGTAGGAAGTTGAATTGTATTTTTGAAAGACTTTGTTTACAAGTGAAATAAGGATAATCATTGGCCAGAGTAGTTGATATTGGGGGAAAAGTATTAGGTGAGGACGCCATTTTATAACAAAATTTTGCCAAGGAGCGATGAGAGCAGGCTTGTGCTGTGTAAACAATATTTCTCAAAAGCCTGGACAGAACGGCAGATCGAACGTGTGCCAGTCATCGTTCACTTGTGTATTTCATTGAATAAATGTGGTAAGATTGACTTTATTAACATGTATCTAAAATAAAAATTGAATGTGAGATAATAATGTACGACTATAAGTAAGTGGGTCTGTAGCAAACTTAGGCAGAGCCTAGAGATTGATCAACCATGTGGTAGACTATCAGAGAGTGTTAGACTACAAGAAAATAAGTATGATTGTCATCAAGGAGCATAACACCTATCCTATTGCATGGAAAAGATTACAGCTGGAATTGCAGTGGCGTTGTAACTATTAGGGGAGAGGAATACTGGTGTACATTGTCACATCAAAAGATAATGGTGGCATAGGTTGGTATAAAGCTATGACCCTTTTCGTTTGTTTGTAATGTACCTGTACTTAAATGTGGAATAGTATTGTATACTAGGTATAAAGAAGGATGCATAACCTTCACATTTCAGGGTCCTGGGTACTGACGTTAATGTAGTAAAAAACGCTTGAGAACTGCTCGATTCAGGACTCTGTCTGTATACTTCGAGTCCATGCTAGTGGCCATTGCCTATCAAACAGGTGGAACAGATTGTCAAGCGAGCAGAGGAAACGATCTACCTGTATCCTCCTGCCAAGTTAAGTTCTTGTTCGGCACCTGGCAGCTCAACTTAAAAGAACTAGAAAGTAATAGTGAAGAAAACTGTGAATAGTTATTAATATTTCCACAAGTGACAAACGAAAACAGACATAACTTAAAGGGAGTGATTATAACCAACAATCTATTGTTTGATACCAGTATTACCTCAAAGTAGAAGAATACAACTACACCCTTATATTAGAATAATATTGTATGCATGGACAGAAGATCTACTGTGTTATTGGAATGTTGTAAATGATTCTTTTGATTTCACTTTTGATTGTCAGTCCTGGTTCAAAATAAGTTAGAATCAGGATAATAAATTGTAAAAAATTCTATTTACACTAATTTCAACCAGTCTTAAATAAGATAGCTTTTTAAAGTGTCGTTTGTATGTTATTGTTGTAATACTGTTGGTTGTTGTGGATAATAAACTATTTGTTTGTATGTTAGTTGGTTATTGCACACTACACTCTACATTCATAACCCTAGAAACTACACGAAGTCATTTTAATAATAATATAGATTAATTTTAAATGAGATCAAAAGGGTGGTAGCGGAAAGGTACTCTGAAAAGTTTACAATACTATTTGTTAAATTCAGGGACCTTCATAGCTGATCTCATTTAATATAATAATAATACATAACAACAATTCATAACATCAAAACCCACCACATATATGGAGAGGCTTAAATATTCAGATTTCAAGATATATATGCAGTCATTTAAGCGCTATTAAAATGATATGATTTTGATAGTTAAAGAGTTGTAAGAACTAATTTTATATCATTTGCTCCGCCAATTTGTAATTCAAGGATAATGAACCTGTGGTGTATATAACTCCGTACGTAAACACATATTTAATATAACTATGCTTTTATACAGTTGGGCGACTGCCGCTGAGGTTTAAAGATGTGTGCAACAGAGATATGAGGGCACTGGACATAA
Source organism: Oreohelix idahoensis (assembly GCA_024509875.1). NCBI lineage: Eukaryota > Metazoa > Mollusca > Gastropoda > Stylommatophora > Oreohelicidae > Oreohelix > Oreohelix idahoensis. The sequence continues at coordinate 552,743 of JAMPIV010008488.1, read as the reverse complement.
ATCCAGCAACGTAGGAGGGCGAAGCTGCCGATCGCGCCAAGTAGCGATGCTATTTACGGCGCCACCTCAGATTGGGCGAAAAGAAGCTCACACAACAAACCGAAGAGAGGAGAAAACGTCGAAAGGAGTATCAGGAAAATAAGCAGCTGTCACCTCTGGGGCGCATTCCCATAGTCAGTTATGACTGAAGGGGCTATTATTATTATGATTATTAAGCTTTTATAAAAGTGCTTTCTCTTTTTCTTTATATTATAAGCAAAGATAACTCATTAACTGCATTGCTTTTTTAAAAGTATGGTGGAATATATGTATAATTGTGTGTGTGTTTGTGTACACACGATAAAGAGCAAGGGGGTGTTAAAAGGGTGGTGGGGAGCTTTTTAAAATATTAGTTGTCAAAAAAGGGCGTTGCTACTGTCAGGGTTGAGAAACACTGTTCTATAAGGAATGAAAACGAAGATGAAAATGATGATTCTGCAGATGGCGCCACAGTTTCTGGTTCACACATTAGCATGCTAAATATCGAGATAAGAGGACAATTTGACTAATCTGTTTTTACCAGCTCAAATTTGACAGGAATCTGACATAAAATTCTATTCTCAGTATTATCACAGTTTCCATTTTCGCTCACTTTTTAGCACAGAGCCAAAGTTGCAGCAGGTCCTTATAGCAAGTTTACACTACAGCATGAATGTGCTCCTGTGGTGATAGTTATTGTAGTACATTATTGTGCATGATAAGGTTGCCAGTCCCATGCATAAACGTCATATTACTCTTACGACGTGAACGAGAGAAGTTCTTACTTATTTAGTCGTTCCCCTTCTACCGTGAGGTGTAGATGTTTTGGAGAGAGAGTGCCAGACGATCCTATCGGCTTTGTCCGTAGTCCGTTCCAGTTTGTTGCCTTTAGAATTAGTCCGGTTGTCTGTCTTGTAGTTCTTGTCGTGGAACGAGTTGTATAGACCCACTGCTTTGTTAAATCCCTATGTCAAGAGCCCAGCCAATCAACGCTCAGTTGCTGAGCCGGAATAATTTACAAGAAGTTACGCCAGGAAAAACTTAAGCCCTGTTTTTTTTTTTTTGGATGTGGCGGCCATCTTGTTCACGCAAGATGGCGGAATAAAACTGAATAAAATCAGGCTGTTCGGCGCTTGGGACTAAAATGCAGGAAACCAATCAGCTTGCTCCGCCAGGAACCAACCAATAGCTTTGCTTAAGCATCCACCTACCTATATAATCGGGCGGATTTTATGCAAATGCACGCAACACCAAACACGAAGCCAGAGACGACCGACTGTGTGAGAGGAGCTGTCAACCTTGATTTATAGCTTACCTGAGAGCATTGACCTGCAGCCTGCTTCGCTAGTCGAGTCAAAATCTGGCCTGTTTAAAATCTTGGAGGGTTTTATTCGTGTCATCAAAACTGAGATCGTGGGTCGTCAATCCAGCTGCCTGGAACTCCGCAGGAGCATAGAGATTGCACAGAATCTTCATCTTTTGTCCCCCTCAGTCTTGGGTGGGCTAAAGGAACGATCTTCAGCCGGTTTTGTGTCAAACAAATCAAGAAGGACAGAACGTCTAAGAGATGAGTTCAGTGAGGAGAAAGTGATTTAGCGTAGAAAGAGACAATAATAACAGCATAGCTGATAAATGATATATACTTAATTACCAGCACAGCTGATACATTTACTATAAGTGATTAACAGCACAGCTGATATAAATTTGTTTCCTATAATTGGAAGACTTGTATAATATATATATATATATATATATATATATATATATATATATATATATATATATATATATATATATATATATATATATATATATATATATATATATATATATATATATATATATATATATGAATCATATGTAAACTTACAAATCCATTACATTCCATTTTTCAACATTCACCCTTCAGCACAAGAGTAGATAGTGTATATACTAAATAAATAATAAGGAAATTGTATTTGAACGACTTGTCAAATTTTTTTAAATTGTTAAGTGAAATCTGTTTCCTTGGTTTTTTAATATCACAGTTAGTTACACAGCGGAGGTGGCAATTTATGTCGGTCTCCTCTCTACTATTGTTTCGAGATCAGATCATTCACAGCCGTAACTAATTTGTGATACCAGTAGTTCTCTCAGACACTGGGACTTCACCATTTTCTGCAGAAATTCTTTTTCTGTAATTGTCAGTACTATACTGATCCAAGAGCCAAATAAAACCTCACGCTACAGTTCTCGTAATCAAAAGTTTAAAGCAAGTAGTTGATTGGTCTGTTGTGCCTTTGCACGGTGGAGGGGCTGCCTCCTGACGGCCTCCATGCAGGCCGCCCTTTTCCTTTTTTCAGCCGGCTTGGGACCAACCTAGGCGGAGTTCGGGAGAAGTCAATATATTCTTCTTTTTTTTTCTCCTCGGAGATCCCAGCCTGCACGGACAATACCAAATTGTATCAGTTTTATATTCGTCAACATCACCACTATGAACTCCGCTTACTAGGATAACTATTCCTTTCATTGCACAACTTCCCCCCGCAATGCCAATTTTGAGAAGTTTCAATATTCTGAGAAAGGCAGCAATTTGACTACAAAACTTTACTTTTTCTAAGTGCTAAACAAAATTTAATAAATAACAATGTTGTAAGAGAGAAAGTAATTTCACTTCATAATTCCAATCCCTAGTGATATACAACATGTAACAAATTACAATATAGTAAAAGCAGCAATGTTACTCCAGACTTCTCTCTCTACTGCCATACAATAATTCATCATCATCATCATCATCATCAGTTGCCATCTCCACAACGAAGGTTGGCTGTAATGGATCTCCAACGTCTTCTGTCTCTTGTCTTGATGGTGCACTCTGATAGACTCTTTCCTGTCCATCTCTTGATGTTGTCTTCCCACTTATAGCGCTGTCTTCCCCTTGCACGTTTGCCTTCAACTCTCCCTTCTGTTATGGTCTTCTGCAAGGTGTTATGCCTTTTTATGTGGCCAAAGTATTTTAGCTGTCGAACTTTGACCTAACTCATTAGTTCTCTTTTCATACCTAGATTTTCTAGGACCTCCTTATTTGTTTTCATCTCTTTCCATGAGATACGCCCCATTCTTCTATATATCCACATTTCAAGAGCCTCAATTCTTTCTTCCAACTGCTTATTCATCGTCCATGTTTCTGCACCATACAGAAATGCAGAATATATATAACACTTTATGATTCTCAGTTTTAATTTGTGAGATAACTGTTTGGATGTCAGTATATGTTTCATGTTGTTGAATGTAGCTTTGACCATTCCTATTCTCTTCTTGATTTCTGTTTCACATCTGCCATCTTCTGTTATTATATGACCGAGATATACGTAGCTCTTGACTTGTTCCAGGATTTCCCCATTTACGCTTATCTTTAATGTGGGTTTATCGTCTGTTTTGCTAATTATCATAGTTTTTGTTTTCTCTATATTAATGTCGAGTCCATATTCATGACTTATACTGTTCACTTGCTTCACTAGTTCTTGTAACTCCTGTTCGCTTTCAGCTAACAACATGGTATCATCTGCATATCTAAGGTTGTTTATTGACCTTCCACTGATGTTCAGTCCTGGTATTTCCTGTATCTGTTTGAAAATTTTTTCGGTGTATAAATTAAATAGGCAGGGGGACAGCACACAACCTTGTCTGACACCTCTTTTTATGTCTATGTATGGTGAATAATTCCTTCCAGATATTACTGTGGCAGTTTGCTCCCAATAAAGGTTACTGAGTATTCTTATATCTTTTCCATCAATACCTATGTCTTCGAGGCATTCAATTATTTTCTCATGATGGACTCTGTCAAAAGCCTTCTTATAGTAAATGAAGCACATATACAATAATTCACTAGTTACAATATTATAGTAAAGGCATCAATTTTACTCCTTATTCCCATCCTTATTGATAAGCAACATTTGACAAATTACATTATAGTAAAGGAAATAACATTACTCCAGACTTCCCCCTCTAGAGCTATACATCATTCCACATGTTACAATATTATAGTAAAGTCAGCCATTTCACTATAGAACTCCCATACTTAGTGTTATACAGCATTTGAAAAGTAAAAAGATTCACGGTATCGACACGATTCAGTCTACCCAGCTGTAAATGGGTACCTGACTTCTCACTTGAGTTAGGGAAGGAAAAGGCAGCGAGGAAAGGTACTGGTCACCCCACCTCTCTATGCATGACCTAGTATAGTGAGGTCTCTAACACTTCACTCACCTACGGTATTATCTGCTATGGGACTACCTTTTTACTCTCCCACTGAAGCAAATGACTATTTATCGGTTCAGACATTCTGTCTGCTCAACTATAGGCCTAACTCTATCAATACATTGGTCAGATAGTTCGTCAGTCATTCATTCAGTCCACCCATAAATCAACCCGTCTGTTACATCATTTTAAAAGTAGATCCTTGAAGCCTTGAAGTTCCCCGTCGTCTATCACACAGTCAATCAAAAGGAGTTAAATTAATAAATTGGACTTTTAATATATTTCTGGGGGAGGGGGCTGTTATAAAATATTAATAGTGACAAATAAAAGTGTATTAAACTATAAACAAGCTTAAAAAGACAATTTTTTCCACATTTTGTTTCTAATATCGTTTTTTCATATTCGATACTAGCACACTACGATACCTGTCCAGGAAACTCTTCTAAGGGCAGGAAGGGAAATAACTCCAAGGGAATATTCACTGCTGAGCAAAAACCTACGAGTAATAGGATTTTACCCTTATCTTTGTAACAAATGCTTTAATAGTTATAAATAAATAAAATAAGTTACTCTTATTTTACATTTTAGGTATGTTGCCATTTGGCAACAAAAGTCGATTAAGGAATAAAAACCACTTCATGTTGCCAATTGGCAACAGTTGCTTTTTACCTAATAAATGATATTTAATGTTGTATTTCTCTGTAATCAACAACATTAGTATTTTATTCTCATTATAATTGATTAAACTTCATCATTTAAAAAAAAGTTGTTATTTGCAATTTTATGTATCCTAAAAAGGTCAATGTAAATAGTAGAATTACCAGTATAAATTACTAATAATATTGTAAATGAATAAAACATATTTACTTCATCTAGACTTGACTTTTAGAACTAAACTACACATGATAACCACTAAAATTGCCAGTAATCACAAAACATAATGTATCATCAGATGAGATTAAACAATTTTGTGATGAAAAACTTTTGAATTACAAAATGTATATGTTGTCATTTTTTTTAAATTTTTTTTTACAGTTAAACACAATGGATCCTCAAAAGTTTTACAGCCAAAAGACTACAATCTATAGACCAATACCTGAGGCTTCTAGCGATAGTGAGCTGTCAGACAGTGAGGCTGAAGACATCCTGGATAACACGTGGCAACCCGGCCCTTCCTCGGACACAACCGATTCAGGTTTGTTGAATTTAATTGATGTTTTTTTTTAATGTGGCCACTTTATTTCAGACTGCAGTTGTAGCCTTGTCCATCAGTGTACAACCTATGTACAGTTTCAGCCTAGTCCATCAGGTACTAAATATCGGCTGACGGAGACTTACTTGTGGAACGCTTTATACCATAATGTGGATTAGAATAATTTTTATCATTATTACTATTATCAGAATAATAACATGTACACCAGTATACCAATAAATGATTGTTTATGTTGCCAGATAATTAATATCTTTGTTTTCTTTTTTTTCAGAATCATCTGCATCAGAGCTGGAGGACACAGATGTAACCTTTGATCGTCGTCGGATGCTATGGAGACACCGTGAAGCCTCAGATGTATCTTCTGAAGCTCCGCCCTTCTCTGGTGATTCGGCACACGTATCAGTTACCTCAGAACCAATAGAATACTTCCGCAGATTCATTGATGATGATACAATGGCCCATATGGTCACTGAATCAAACAAGTACAGCATCCAGAAAAACATCATGAAGCCTCTCAGATTGAGCCAGCCAGAACTGGAACAGTTTTTTGGAATTGCGTTTATGATGAGTAGTGTTAGAATGCCCAGTTGTAAATTGTACTGGGACTCTACAACGCGCTATGGACTTGTTGCTGATACTATGACGAACAAGAGGTTTAAAGAAATCAAAAGTAACATTCACTGCAATGACAACAACAAGCAGCAAGACAATGAAGGCGACAAATTGTTCAAATTAAGACCTTTAGTTGACGCTCTGAAAGTGAAATTCAATTCAATCAAACCAGCAGAAAGGCTGAGCATTGATGAGCAAGTTATCCCATTCAAAGGTCAATCATCTCTGCGTCAGTACAACCCAAAGAAACCCAAAAAGTGGGGCTATAAAGTCTTCGTTTGTTCAAGCATTTCTGGTTTGATTCATGATTTTGAAATTTACACTGGAAAAATTGACGTGTGTCCTGGCCAACCTGATTTAGGAGCATCAGCTAATATCGTGCTGAGACTTCTTCAACGTATCCCTAAAAATGTGTGGCATAAAGTATATTTTGACAACTGGTTTAATTCGCCAGCATTGCAGGCATGCCTCTGGAAACAAGGCATTGCATGTCTTGGCACTGTCCGCGCAAACCGGCTGAAAGGGTGTAATCTGTGTTCCGATAAGGAACTGAAAACGAAAGGAAGAGGGTCATCTGTTGTTTGTACTGCAGCAACAAACGGAGCCACATTGAAAGCTATCAAATGGTATGACAATAAAGCAGTCACACTGCTAAGCACCTATGCAGCAGTTGAACCAGAATGTGTAGTCAGAAGATGGGACAGAAAAGCCAAGAAGGAAATACACATTTCTTGCCCTGCAGCTGTGAAAGAATATAACATGTTCATGGGAGGGGTAGATTTGCTGGACTCCTTGCTGGAACTCTATCGTATACCTATTAGATCCAAGAAATGGTACCACAGAATATTGTTTCTTCTTCTTCTTCTTCTTCTTCTCGTTCGCTGTTGTTTAGAAATGTCTACACAAGTAGTCCGGTTTTCTGGATGTATGTTGCTGTGGTTGAAAGTTCTTCAAGACTCCCAAACAGCTTTGTGTGGATGTGCGTCTCTGTGGGCCAATGTTCAGTTCGCAATTGACTAAGCATGTGGCAGTCTTGCAGGATGTGTTCGGCTGTCTGTGCTGCCTGTCCACACGTACATAGGGGTGATGGGACCAATCTCAGTCTGTATAAGTGACTGTTCAGTCTGTTGTGTCCTGTTCTCATACGGAACAGGATCACCTGTTTTGCTCGATCAAGATATTGATAGTTGTCTCTTTGTTGATCAATTTTCCTGATGGCCTTGATAAGGGTCTTCTTTTCCTGGAATGTGATTGTTTGTTCTTTTTGTTCCTGTGTTGCTCCCTCTTTTGCTAACATATCTGCTCTCTCATTTCCTGGTATGCCACAGTGTGATGGTATCCACTGTAGCACTACCCTTCTTTTGATATTTACTTCGCATAGGACTTTGTTTAATTCTGGCAGTTTATCACTGTTGAGGGCTTGCAGAACTGACATTGCATCGGTAAGGAATACAACCTGCTGACATTGGCTTATTGTGTTATTTATTATTCCTGCAGCAATGCTTATGGCCTGTACTTCAGCAGCATAGTTTGAACAGAATATTCCAGTAGGTGAACAGGTGGATTCATTTTCTTTGTCTGGATAGACCACATAAACTCCTGCGCCTCCGTTCTTCACTGCTCTGGTTGCAGATCCATCAGTATATACTTGGATCCATGCTTCTCTGGGGTATAGTTCTTCAATCATGTCACATGCTGCTATTTTCCTTTGGAGAGTATTTAGCTCTCCCATGGGGCAGGTGGTAGTTATGGAGGTCTTAATACTGAAATTTTGATGTTGTTCCCATGGGGTTGGGAGGAGTGTGGGAGTTATTTCCTTAGTGATGTCTGGTAGTTCATCCTTGTATGTTCTAATTAGTTTTTTGGACCGATGCACAAAACTGCTTCTCTTCAACCTCCCACTGGCTAAATCTCCAAATCTAGTTTTCATTGGATGTGCGGGCATGTTCTTGTACTTTTCTGCTTGGATCAGGGTCTTAGTGTCTCGTCTGTATAATAAAGGTGGAATGCCTGTGATTTTTTCCATTTCATTTATTGGTGTGGTCTTCATGGCACCCGTGATCAACCTAAGCGCTTGATTTTGTACTTTATCTAAGGCTTGTAGGTGTGATTTGGCTGCTGTAGACCATGCTGCTGATCCGTACTCTAATATAGGTCTTATTGCACCTGTATACACTTTCTTTAATGTTGTTTCGTTAGCTCCCCAACTTGATCCAGCTATTTTCCTCAGTATGGAAAGTTTTCTTCTTGCTTTAGCCTCTGTTCTCTCGATGTGGTGCCTCCATGTCATTCTCTTATCTAATGTAATGCCCAAGTACACCGGTTCCTCATCTGTTTGGACATGTATATTTCCAAGTCGTATCTCTCCTGCTTTGTCTTTGTTGGAGAGCGTGAAAAGTGTTGTTGATGATTTTTCAGCGTTGATCTGCACCATCCATTTCTCTGCCCATGCTGCTATGTTGTCTGCTGCCCTTTGTATTCGCTTATTAGCGATAGTTAGATGTTCTTCTACACACCACACCACCAAGTCGTCAGCGTATAGGGCAGCTCTCACACCTTGTGGCAGATCGTGGATGAGGTCATTGATGAATACAAGGAACAGGGTGGGAGACAATACTGAGCCTTGAGGAACTCCATGTTTTAGGAGGATTTTCTTGCTGTTGTGACCTTCCATAGTGACTCTTGCTTTCCGATTGTGTAGGAACGACTGGATCCATTTTCTCATATTACCCTTGATTCCGTTCCTTTGCAGTTTTACTATTAACCCGTCTTTCCATACTTTGTCAAAAGCTTTTTGGAGATCTATCCATAGGGTAAAGACTTTTCTCTTTTCTTGGAAGGCATCTTCAACGATCTGTGACAGGTATGTGATTTGGTCTTCTGTGCTGCTGCACTCTCTAAACCCTGCTTGTTCTGGCACTAAAATTTTCTCGGATTCCAAGTACCATTTCAATCTTCTGTTGATCATCCTCTCCATTGTCTTACATACACAGCTTGTTAGGCTTATTGGTCTGTAGCTGGTGGCCTTCCTGTTGTCTTTTCCTTTCTTTATGATGGGACACATGAGCGCCTCTCTCCATATCTGTGGCACACTGCCTGTCATCCAACTGTAGTTGTATATTTGCAACAGTTTGCTCATTGCTGTATATCCTAGGTGTTTTAGCATTTCGTTGGTTATACCATCCGGGCCTGGTGATTTCCTGTCTTTAAGTTTCCACACGGCTGTTTTTAACTCGTCCATATTGAAAGGTTTGGACATAACGTCCGGACTGTTTCCATTAGTTCTAGTGTGGATTATTTCTTGACGAATGTCTCGTTATCTGCGTAAATTGACGGAGATGTTACTTTCATTTCTGTAGGATTCCGCAAATATGTCTGCTGCTTGTTTGCCGGTATATAGTTTCCCTGCATCGTCTAGTGTAATGGTTTGTCGTTGAGAATTGTTATCGTCATTCAATTGTTTAGTGAGTTTCCACAACTTTCTCCCTTCCTTTTCAAGGTTTAGTTTATATGTTTTTTCCCTCCAGCTTCTCCTCTGGGCTTCTAGCTTTCCTTTAATGAATTTTGCTTTTGCCTTTTGTAGCATGATATGGTTCTGTTGGGATGGTTGTACCTCTGCAGTGTGCCTTGCTTCATTCATATCTTCATGTAGGTTTTGTAGTGTGTTGGACCAATATGGAACATAGTTCTTCCTCGCTCCTCTCGGTATTGTCTCCTTTGCTGCCTTGAGTACTCCATTATTAAAATCCCAGATGACTCTGTTAATGTCTCTGTCTAGTACCTTAATATCTTTTGTAAGCAGATTTGCTCTGTGTTGATAAATGGACCAATTTGCTTTTTTATAATTCCATCTTGGCTGACTTGGACTTGTATTAATTGTTCTATTAATTTTGATGAATACAGGACGATGATCACTTCCACCGAGTTGTTCTCCTATTTCCCTTTCCACTATCCCAGCCAAATCAGGTGTGCAGAATGCCAGGTCTGGAGTAGAGGTGCTATGCCATCTTCTGGAGTAAAAGGTTGTTTCATTTCCTGGATGTTTCTGTGGTGCAAGCTTGGCTAACTTATTGTTCAGATGTGTGTAAGGATGGTATGGAAAAAAAGGACAGACTACCATTAGTTGATTTCAAGTTGCAGATTGCTTTGTGTCTCCTAAAAGCAGGAAAAAGTGAAAATAATAAAAGGGGAAGGCCATCAGGAAGCACTGAGACACAGCTGGTGGCTAAAAAGAAGAGAGGGCAAACAGCAAATGTACCTCCTTTTCATGTCAGAACTGACAATGTTGGCCACAGCCCCAATTCCGTCACCAACAAAGGGAGATGCAAACTTCCTGGATGCAAGGGGTACTCCAGAACTGTCTGTGAGAAGTGTAACCTACACTTGTGCCTCAATAAACATTCAAACTGTTTCAAAGTATTTCATGAAACATGAGTGTGGAGCTGTGATTGAGTCACGAGACAGAAGATTTTTTTTTTTTCAGTAACTATATGTTTCATTGTATGTGTGGCATTTTCTGTATAAATTACACTTAACTTCATGAAGTTTCACAAATTTTGTTGTCTGCTATTTACTGTTTAAATATTAAATGTAGGTAGGGAGTAAAAAAAGGTGAAATAGATGTTGTTAGACATAAAAACATAGTTAAAAGATATATGTTGCCAAATGGCAACAATAAATGTTCCCAACCTTAATGGTGATTTGTTGCCAATTGGCAACATACCCATAAAACACTAACTAAACATTTTTTTGCCCAAAATTAACCTTCACACCACTTTTCAGACATGGGACAGCCACAAAAACCACTCCAAGAATTTTTTTCCAACTATTTCATAAATGGCCCAATAGAGGGTTAAGCACAACTTATATTATTACCAGAGAAATCAGAATAATCCCCACGAAGCTATTAACGGACTATTTCACATATGTTCTAGCGTACGCGTTTAGACTATCCAAAATTTCCTGAGAGACTTGATAATCTGACTAGGAGAGAAGGCAGTATATATACAGATTTAGGGTAATCTCTCTAAAAGATGTGAAAATTCACACCTTGGACGTATCAGGGAAAATCAACGAGCTTGGCTTCCGAGATAAATGATTCTACGGTTCGCTCTACCCGCGATGCCGGACGACATCACAAGCCATGCCGTGCGACTTTCTTAGATTTTCTCCCCCTGCCGTAGATCAAATACTTAAGTCCCCTGAAAATGTAAACATCAAAGGTACGGGAATATTTTTATCGCCCTTGAGTTTGCTATCCGATGATTGACAGATCAGCTCGCGTGAGAGCTCAGGTAACCACCCCAATTCGCTCCCCTGTTATCTGGCATGTTTCAAACATAGGTAAACAAACTCGTTAGCGCAAGAAAGACAGGAAAAATAGGCGTGTCTTCAAAAGTGAGTAAACAGACAGCGAATTGCGTGGCCTAGCCTTCGCAAAATATAAACGCTAACTGAGGCAGCAAAGGTGGTCGGATTACTGAGGCTATATTTACATTTCCACGTCACACGGAGTCTGGGATTATCTCTGTTTTTGGTTCTTCCGTGAGAACTAGCATGAAGCAATCCCCAGCGCTTGCAGTGGTAGTTCGTGAATGTATCATTTTCGTATGCTGAGGTTGCCAGCATCATATGGACTTTTACCACCACCAGCAAGTATAAACATGTCAAATTCACATCGTAAAATGTATGCTTGCAACTTACCCCAATAGGGAAGATAAATTTCTTGTTCAGTAGAATCTTCTTGGCAACTTAACACAGATGCCTCGAACACACGTCTGGGGTTTTATTTCTATTTCAGAATCCTTCTGTGACTTGTGAGTGGTCCTGCAAAATTTCGGGTTTGCTACTGATGTACAGAATGCTCTTAATACGTTTGGTCCGGTCCTATAAATTAAGAATACAACTCTATTTTTTTCTATGGCAAAGTCCGCGCTGTCTACGTTGACGATTTCTAGAATGCAGTGCTGTACGTCAAACGTCTTCTACGTTATATTGTAGGTTCCCGGCTCACTCTTCCACCTTGCATTTTTTTACAAACTCCCAATCAATAATAATAATAAATTCTTTAAGCACCAAACACGGCGCATAAGGCAGAAACCAGTGCTCTCCAGGTTGTTCGTTGTGACGCAACTCCTCTTAGCTCTTGCACATTAAGGCGATTGTTTATTGGCGCCTCAAATGCCAGCCAATACATTCAAAGTACATGTTATGACAACTTTTCCTCATGTAATATTTTCCATGACTCATGCGTTTAAAAGTTCAAACAGTCATCGTCCATATATGGAGTTGTGATATCCGTAAAATGTTGTCAAAGTTTACTTGTATCACACTTCCTGCTCACTCTTCAAAATGTCTTCCAAGATTACGTTTATGTATAATCACCTATCTCAAGTAATTCGGAAGTCTGATTACATAGTTTATCAGACTCTGCCGACCTCTTGTATCACATGACTTGTCGCAAACTGACTGCCTGTCTAGACAAATAGTGGTCTATAGAATTAAAACTCGTATTGCCAGTCCATTCTGCTGTCGAGTCGGAAGTGATTATGCAATCTTAAGCAAACACTTCATGCTCGCATCTACCTGGAATCAATGTGGTATTAACAAGTTTAGTGATACAATTAATCTCTCAGGGATGGGCGATTGTCTGGCCTGTCATGCGTCGAAGCGTGAAACGTGAACAATGACAGTAAGAAAAAAGGGTAACAATTCTGAGTAGAGGATAGGCACGAAATTTGTGCTTTAAATATGCCGAAATAATAGATAATAAAGGCGATAAGAGGAAATTACGAAAACACCAAACGAGCCGAATTGTCTCAATAATGACACCACATATATCTTGATTCGTCATCAGCATGTATATTTTCATATATTTCATTAACTGTTCTTGATGGATCTTTGAACAGCTTATATGCATGACTGTTGCGGACAGTTTCGCTGAGTTTATAGTTTGTTAAATGTACCTGTTTAAGTTTGGAGACATTATTTGTTAGATTCTTGATCAAAGGGGAGTTACTCATTTTTTACTTGGGTTGAAGTCAACAGTGGTTGTTATCCCACTTGTCTTTTAACCAAGCGGTCTAATTTTAGAACCGATGTCTTGTTACCTGACCATATATGGCTTGAATGGTCAACCTTTCCTAGAATGTTTTCTGATAGCCCACCTGAGCATAGCTCAGGGGTCTTGCGTCTCACGACGCATGCGCAAGTTTGGTGGCACGTTAAGAAAGACGCTTTTGTTGGGAGTTGAGCTGTGGTTTTCAAATGGTCAAGACGTGTTGGCGTCTTTGATCTGGCTTTATGCCTGGGGAAGGAAAGTCCTCTGTGTGTGTGACCAAGATGTCTAAAGATTGTTTCCCCATGTTGTATTCTATGCGCCTAGGAGGCGAGTGTGTTTTTGGTGTTTATTATGAAGAGATGTCAAGGTAAATTATCCTTCAAATCATTTTCTCTATTGCCAGAATCGTGAATAACATTTGTTACCAGCTTAGTGACTTTTCCCTGGGCGGGAAAGAGTCCATTGAGAATACTAGAATTTGAGTTCACGAATTATGCTGACATTGTGTGTATCGGGTCTGTGAATGCCCGAAGAACTTTATACCTTGTTTGTCCAAGGAATCATAGAGGACACTGTATTTAGGGGCCCGCCATATTTTGCGGCCTGCTGTATACTAGAGAATGTATCTGACTTGCTGGTGTCAGAGTAGAGCGGAACTAAGCTCATATATTTGAAGACCCGCTGGCAATGCGGGGAATTTTGCTGTAGCTGTAGAAAGAGAGATAGATTGAGGTCAGCATCATATATGCACAGCTTACTGATGAACTGTCGATGCAAACTGTACTGAACTGTTGTCATGTTTACGATGTCCTGAGTTTTGTCAAATGACTATTTATATTGATGTCGGCGTCCCTTGTAATCGTATTGCATTAAAGTGTTGAAAACGTCAGAGGTGTTACCAAGCTCCATGACTTTCTACGTTGTGGTGCAAGAGTGTGTTGTCCAGTAGATGACTGTCTTCCACGAACCTTTACACACCCATTCGCACTCTTTGATGTCTACTCACGCACCACTACTGTAACACATCATCGCTTTGAAGACAAGACATGAATGTCAACATTATGGCGGCCAACCAGGGCCTACAATATTTATGATAGCCTGTGTGGCGTTTGAGTTACAAGAAATACTGTACAGCAGCTCCCACTTTGTTGATGAACTGCGTTCACTCACTCCAGCAACATCTACGCTTCTACACAACACTACTAAGGCCAGTGAGATCTGCAACACTACCAATCAAGCAACAGCCTGTTACACTTATGGAGGGCAAAACACACTGTTACAATGACTTCTTCCATTCTTCTGCTATCATCATGTAAATTAATCTTTTAAATTTCAGATCCACTCATGCCTACATTTATTGGATTTTAATCAGATTTACCCTGCGTGGCTTCTTTGTCTACCTTTTAATGTGAAGGTAGCTAAGCTAAACTGAACATTCTCTGCTATATAGGTTGCACATTATCCAGAAATATCTCTTCTACTATTTCTAGTCTGCTGCATTCTGGTAAGTTTTTTTTTTTAGAATTGATGAAAGTAAATATGTAAATTTGTCAGTTTTTTTTTTTTGGGAGGGTTGCATCTAATGAATTGAAAATTCTCAGCAATAAGAAACTTCTTATTTTACAACCGGAAACGAACTATTTCAAAATAGAAGAGCCTTACCGTGCAGAAAGTATACAAGACGATAATATAGAGCATTTCCTTCGAAAATGTAAGAGTGTGGTGAGATGGAAGTTAGAAGAAAATATAGTTCCTAGAAATGGAGTAAAGAACTGGTGAGTTAGTGGAGGGATGGCACAGGACAAATCAGGTAATTAACTGCACAGTTCTAGATGGTAGCTGTAGAAGAGAGCTGTGAAGTGTCACCTTCTCACTAGATCTATCCTGTGCTCCAATGGTGTTTCTATTAATAGTTGGTGTGAAATGCAGCTCGTTAGTTTCCTACCGATTAAAAATATTAAATGTTCTTTTGAATACACAGAAGAACAAAATTTTGAACTGTAACTGGAATTTAAATAAATAAATCAACAGCAATTTATAAAAATATACACTAAAATAATTAAATAAATGTCTAGTAAAAGTTTCAGATAAGTATTTACAAATCACAAGATGGAAATCAGTAAAGTGTTCCTGTCTTTTTTCATCATATCGGCCATTTTGTGACTTCTGGATTTTGTTTCTTCAATGAAACGTTTACCGTACTTAACTCCTTCAGTTCCTTTCTCTATAGACACTTCTGTCATCGATCATGTGTAGACTGTCCAAGATACTTAATTCGCCTGGACAGGTAGACCCGATGCTACTACCAGGCAATTGCAGAGGTGGTCCTACAGCCTGTTATGCTCCTTATGAAAAGCTTTGTTGCGACTCTCTCGGGTAGGAACCATTCAGACACATTATTACGGATCTGAGCAAATCTGCTCACGTGTGACGGTACGTCTTACTTTGTGCGTGTACTTTTGTGCGCTCTCTCACTCTTTAATCCACTCCGGCAGTATCACTTCTTTTTCTTCATTTTTCTCTCACCGATCATCGTTTTTATTTGGCATAATTTTTGCCTTGTCATTCATTTTTGCTCTCTACGTTGGATCAGTAGAGTTAAGTCTCTAACACTTCACTCCTCGACTGTTTGTGTTACGCCAGGTTTATTTACCCGGGAGGCGATAATATTTTATCACGTATTATCAGACTGACCATCTTTTCAAAGCGACTGTGCCTGTTTATTCATGCTTGCATTGTGCACGGTCTATGAATAGAACCCCACATTGTGTGGCTAATCTGGCGGAGATCCGTCTAGCGAAACCCAGTTGGTAATGCGTAATTTGTTTCCGCTTAGACCATCCCTGTGTGTAATTATCTCAGATAATTTGTCTAGAAACTCAAAATTTGTAGACGTTACGCCAGGAACACATGGTCACAATATGGTGATAGGCAGATAGGTGCAGCCGGAAGTCTTACGCAACGATATGACATAACTGTAAGAGGTCATGCGTGGATATTAAATTTAATATTTTGACACACGTTAATTTGAAACGCCCCTACCCACGTAGTGCTGAACGAGATTTGATTGGATTGGTTCATTTTGAGGAGCTGAAATATACAATGTATTTTATTGGCACACTAGTCGGAAGTGCAATCTGTGATTAGCACTAAGAACTGAGAATATATTGTGATGAAAACACAGACACAGATCACACATAGAGACTGCAGCGCACAAGTCATATCAGCGACTCCTAAAAGCCAGAAAGAAAAAGGACACATTGGACTTAGAAATTCCACAACTATATGTAACAGATCGAGTATTGGGAAACTTTGAAATTCACAAGTAACCCGCATATTTAATACAAGACTGGAAACCTAAAGGGGCCAGGACTTTAATTCTTCTTCTTCTTCTGCGTTCGGTTTGTAGTCATGCTAAATCTGCAGGCCTGTCGCCAGGACGAAGTCCACAGTCTTTTCCAGGTCGGCGCGGCAGCCCCATAGCTTCTGCTGGAGCTCATCACCTTTTGGCCAGGTCGCACGTCGCAATTTATCATGGGTTAGACAGTTCTGGAGAATGTGTTCTGGAGTGTGGATATCAGTTCCACATGGGCATTCATTTGTGTGGGATATCTTGAGGCGATAGAGATGTCCAAGTAATCTGCAGTGACCAGTTCTCAGGCGGAAAATTGTCGTCTGTTGGTGTCTGTTTAGGTGGTGGATTGGGTCATCTCTGCTATATATATCCCCTTCCTCCTTCCACTGATTTTTGTATTTGTTGTTGATAATGGTTTTTGCTTCCCGATAGGGCAATTAACAAGCCTGGAATCCTAGGAATTTGATCACAAGTCATAGAGAAATTAAACAAAAGTTTTCCCAGGCCAGGATTCTGCAGAACACCCGCCGTCAGAGGAATTAACTCTAATTTCCAGACCTAAGTGATTTCGAAGCTTCTAATACAGAGCTGTGTCCAGTCTAAATCTGTGCAAGGAGATTGTGTATTCCCAAAATTTTGGGGTAAGTGTAAACAATTTATTTACTAATGTAAATTCTACAGGTTTCTTGCTAAGTGGTTATTTACAAGGCTGGCAACCTCAACATATGAAAATGGTACATACACGAACCACTACTGCAAGAGCTGGTGATTGTTTCTGACTAGTCGTACGGGAAACCCAACAGCAGAGCGACCCCAGACTCCGACGGGAGTAGTGATGAGTAATGAGTGATGATTACCTCAAATGTGCCTAAGTTGTAACATATTATCTTGTGAGATTTACGTACCTTTTTTAATTGTAATTCAGGCAAATCATTATTCACGCACTCCAGGCGCAAATTCCTAGTTAACACACAGAAGGATATTGGTGAATTTTCATCATATTCCCTGAGTTACACTGTGTGCTCGGGAATTTAATTCTTCTGAGAGGTTAACATTGGTGGGTGGAGCGCATGGCAATGGGCCTGTTAGTTTGCGGCAAACAAATGTACTTAGCAGGCATTTGTTTCTTTCTATGTGTCTTAACACCCGTGTGTTGCCGGGGCCCGAAAGGGGAGCAAAGAATAGTAACACTGCACCCTACCACGCATGTCGTAAAAAGCGACTAAGGAGGGTTGGGCATGGGGCTGTTTACCCCATCCCGTAAAAACTTCGCACAGTGGGCTGATCACCTGCTTGCCAACCAATCTGATTACGGAAACAACGATAGATTGTTTGGTCTGTTTCTGTTCCACAAAGACGCCACTAGGCGTGGTGGAAACAGCGATAGATTGATCAATTTGTTGTTGCCCTAAGACGCCACTAGGCGTACTGGCCACATACTGCTTTGCCGGTTGGTGGCTAAGGATGGAAGAAGAAGAAGATGTGTCTTAAGTTCGTGGTTACAAGCAATCAGGCGATTTGCGGTACTAACGCCGCTAGTGTGAGAGATAAGCATCCACCCTAACCACCTACAGTGGAAGAGAGTGTGGAGAAGGCTTTCGTCATCACAGAATTGACGAACCACAGCTGCAGGACTCCCTTATAAAAGTTAAGTGCTTGTAAAAAGGCACCAGCAAAAAGGACTTTTGATATAATAATAATAATAAATTCTTTAAGCACCAAACACGGCGCATAAGGCAGAAACCAGTGCTCTCCAGGTTGTTCGTTGTGACGCCACTCCTCTTAGCTCTTGCACATTATTTAGGCCCAACGTTCTTCCTTCTCTTATTATTGTTCTTCTGAGTGTTTCTTTTGGTCTTCCTTTTTTCCTCTTACCCTCAGGAACCCAAGTGAGCGCCTGTAGTGGTATTCTGTTGTTTTGCATTCGTAGGACATGACCGATATATGACCATCGTCTTTTCCTTATATAGTCGGAGACATATTTCTGCCTAGAGTCTTCTCTTATTTGTCGATTAGTCTTGAATTCTTTCCAACTGATGTTCATGAGTTTTCTAAGACATTTGTTCTCGAATGTATTCAGCTTGTTCTCCAATGATTTTGTTATTTTCCAACTCTCACAGCCGTATGTTAACACTGAGATAACATTTGAATTAAACAGACGAAGCTTGGTATGTATATTCAATGATCGTAATTTCCAAATGTTAGATAATCTATTGAAGGCGCTAGCTGCCAAAGCAATTCTAGTATGGATTTCTCTTGTTGTGTCACCATCCTGAGTCATTTTACTGCCTAAATAATTGAAACTTTCAACTTTCTGTAGTTTTTCCCCGTTCAAGATGATATCAAAGGTCTCGTTAGAAAAGTTCATAGCTTTAGTTTTAGAGGCATTTATTTGGAGACCTATTTTAACCGAGAGATGACACAAATTATTTATTGCTTCTTGGGATTGTCTTGGTGTTGAACTTAAGAATGCTACATCATCTGCGAAATCCAGGTCCCCCAGGAATTTTCCATTTGTCCATTTTATACCCAATTGTTCATTGTGGGTATAGTTTCTCATAACCCAATCAATAGCTATTCCAAAAAGTAGTGGTGACATAATACAGCCTTGTTTAACCCCTGTTTCTACTGTAAACCATTCTGTATTCCCTTTATTTGTTCTAACACAACATCTTGCATTGTCATATAGCGCTTTGATTATATTCACATATTTTGTTGGAAAACCATAGATTGTAAGTATCTTCCACAATGATGGGCGGTGTAGACTATCAAAGGCTTTTTGAAAATCGACGAAGGTGATAATAAGTGGCGATTGCCTTTCTACTGATTCTTCTATAATTGTTCTTAGTGTGAATATTTGATCAATACATGATCGTTTCGGCCTGAAACCCGCTTGTTCTTCTCTGATCTTTTCGTCAGCATGCAATTTAAGTCTTTCTAACATCATGCAACATAATAATTTTCCAGGTACTGATATATCCTCACCCTAAATCTCAGTGAAGAGAAAATTTGATTCCAATATAAAATCACCAGCATTTTATTTATTTTAAACTGTTAATACTAATTGATTATTAAATTTGTTACCTGTTGTTTTAAAACTAAACAATCATAGTCGATTCAGTTTTTTATATGTATGAAAGCAAACGTATGAGCCAGATTCTTATATATATATATATATATATATATATATATATATATATATATATATATATATATATATATATATATATATATATATATATATATATATATATATATATATATATATATATATATATATATATATATATACCTTCACATACCTAGGAAGCATAGTAACACCAGACGGTGGGGCAGGCAAAGACATCAACATCAGAATGAATAAGGCAAGAACAGCCTTCTTTAGCCTAAATAACATCTGGAAGTCCTCCCAACACAGCACAAGCACAAAATTAAGATTATACCAGAGTTGCGTGCTTTCTGTGCTTCTCTATGGTGCGGAATGCTGGAGAGTCACAGAGAAGGAAATGTCAAAATTGTCCTCTTTTCACACAACATGCCTAAGAAAAATTCACCGAATCTTTTGGCCGAATACCATCACCAACCAAGATCTGCTTACTCGTAGCAAGCAAGAGGACATGCATACCATCATAGCTGGCAGACGCTGGAGCTGGGTTGGTCATGTCCTCAGAAGAGACCCCGATGCCATCACAAGAACAGCTATGCTTTGGACCCCTGAAGGAAAGCGAAAGAGAGGCCGACCAAAAACAACTTGGCGGAGGACTGTGGAGGCTGAGATGCAAAGAATGAACCAGAGTTGGGGCACTGTACGAAGGATGGCCACCGACCGTGCAAAGTGGAATCAATTTGTTGTTGTCCTACAAGACGCCACTAGGCGTGATGGCCACTGACTGCTTTGACGTTCGGTGGTTAAGGATCGAAGAAGAAGAAGAATATATATATATATATATATATATATATATATATATATATATATATATATATATATATATACACACATATATATATATATATATATATATATATATATATATATATATATATATATATATATACCCAAGCATATATTTACCTGTAAACAGAGCTTTACCTTATAAGAGGGATTTCGTTGGATTACACCAACTGGGAATATAGTGTGATGAATACAAGGTTAAACTATTGCTTGAACGGGTTAAAAAATTGCTTAAATCCTTCACAAAAGTTGACGGACCAGATATAATGAGTTAACAGTTGTTCAGCCCAATGCAACATTGTTCATGATTTCTGGAAATATCTTGTGGGGAACTCCCTTAAGGTAGAAGTGTTATTAATCTTCTATCTACATCTCTGCCAAGAGTAATCTTGCGCGCAGGTAGATACCTCGGAAGCCAATATTAGGGACCCGAATGATCACATTAAAAAAATATTCCCGAGAAAATATTCCCGGGAATTCCCGAACCAGAAAACCTACTTGTTATTGTTATTGTTGAACAGAATCGACATCACTGCACTCCGGGCAAACCCATAGGTGCTCAGTCTCCCTCAGTATATGTTGAAGAGTGTGAATGCTAACTGTTCCTGTGGGAGCCGCGCTGGTGTAATGGCTACAACGTTGTACTGGCGACCAGGTGTTCATGGTTCAAACCCGGCCGTCGGCGTTTGAAGAAATGTTTACGACCGGAAATTTGACTGAATAATCTGAACGGCTCCTGCACATAAATCCCGTGTGGATGGGAAGGAGCGAAGCTCCTGACCGGGTTGGAAGGAAAGTCCACTGACCCCCCAGCCTCGCAATGACATGTCATTGGGCCGAAAGAGCTGGAAAGCTCGAGTGCCGCTGGTTATAGAAAAAAAAAAAAAAAAAAAAAAAAAACTGTTCCTGTAGCTCGCTGGTTGTATACACGACGGATGCATCCTCTCATACGTCCATCTCTAGCCTTACGTTTGATGTCATATTCCAACAGTCTTAACCTTGAAGATTCATATATTGCAGTGTCATTCTCTAACAGGTGATCATTAATTGTTCTCAGTATCTCTCCAGTGCTCTCTCGTTACCACATACCCCTGCATGACCAGGACAGTAGATCCACACCAGCTCTTGTAGACTCGAAGCTTCTATAAATGTTTTCCATTCATGCCGCAACCAACCACTTTGTACTCGTATCTTCCGAAGCATGGACTGAGAGTCCGACACAATGACTGCCTTTGTGAATGAACTTTCAGATATCCACCTTAAGGCTGCAGTGACTGCCTCTACCTCCATTCTCATGCTGGAAGTTGTTATCTTGTAAGCCCCGCTATGTTCTGCGACGATTCTGCCCTTTACCCTAGCAGAGAAGCCCCAGCCTGATTTCTCACCACGGATCACAGACCCATCTGTAAACACAATCCCATCATTATCCCCAGCCTACTTGTATGTCCCTGCAACAGAATTATGCGTTTTGGCAGCACATTTTTAAAATAATGAAATTCCCGTATAGGAAATGAAATCTCATAACTTCCTTCTATCATTTTGCCAAAAGTTGATTACAGGTAAAATTGAAGATTACAGACAGCCTTTACTTCACGAACGTTGTATGTGTTGTTACAATGATATAAAACAACGGGAGGCAGCGGCACACGCAGATAAACTTTGGGCTATATATCCGTGCCCATGTTCTCATTGCTATCTGTCAAAAATAAATTAATGACTTCTTGGCACCCTGCATTATCTCTATATAGCACCTACGTCACATAAACATTACGATTTGTGCACCAGATAAGTGTCACTGAAAAAAATGCATATTTATTATTGAAAACTTGGCTTTTTTTCGATTTAAGGAAAAAAAAAACTGTTCTTTGGACTATTTATTCTAGAAAATGTACTGCTACTGAATGTATTTGTGTGAAAGCAGATTAAAAATTACACAGGTCAGCTACGTGTATCGCGCAGTGATTAAAATAAAAAAATTGTTTCAGTTAAGTCGTCTCGCACCTGTAAAAGCAATGAACGAATCTGAACATTATGTACTCGATTCCATGTCAGTTGAAACAAAACAGTAAATCATACCACATATTTATTTCATAGTTATGTCGATTAAATAATAATTATCGATTACAGCTTCTCATAAGTTCATACTGAAAGTAACATGGGATAACGCTGGAGCATTTGCGTACGATGTATATGAGGGTTTCCAGGGTAAACAAGAAACGATGGCTGTGGCAACTGACCTAGCAGATGCTTACAACAGTGTGGACTTTGCAACCTTAATCGACTGTGTAATGGCATGTCGTGTAAACCCTTGGCTAACCAGGTGAATAACAGCTGCCTTAACTAAGCGATCTGTTGTATTTCATTGGACATCAGAACCAATGCACATTTGCCCGGGACTATCCCAGGGTTCTGCACTGTCACGTGGGCTTTTTAACATCTATACAACAAAAGTAGCTGCAATTCAACCAACAGCTCTGGGACGAACATTAACTTTTGCCGATGACATACTCATTTACAGGATTGGCGCAGACAGACAAGAAATGGCCAGAAGCATACAAGAAACTCTTCAGGCGGTTTCTGCATGGTGCGAGGAAACCTACTCCATGATCAATCCATACAAAGCATATGTCCTGTGGTGCTCTTTGAACAACTCCATATTGAAAGTGGATCTCCCAGACATTTCTCTCAGTGGGCAGAAAATTGAAAGGCACGACAAGCTAAAATACATTGGAGTTACATTCGATCGCGGGCTATCATACAAGTACCATGTTGGTCACATCATGCAGAAATGCAAGAGATGCCTGGTAGCCCTATAGACAATTGCTGCAGCGCACCTGGATCAGAGACTACTGTTTCTCCTATATCATCATGTGGCCATGTCAGTTGCCGAGTATGGCCTGGGAACAGGGCCGGCCCTAGGAATTTTGCCGCCCCGTGCAATACCATACCTTGCCGCCCCAGCCCAACCTCAAATTAACGTTTGAAATTTTTGAAACCATTATGTTATTAAACAAGCTTCAACATTAATTTCATGACCATTAGCCTAATTTTAAATAGTACCATTAATAATAATGTATTGATAAATTGATGAAAATACTGTATAATCATAAATAAAAGATTGACTTTATTAGAGACAATTATATGAAATAAATGTAGTTACATTACTTACATATAGGGCATACTCTTCTCATGTGGAACGATGAACTGCTGAGTCACAAACACTTAACTGTAGTATGTACATGTTATAGTTTTTAGCACTATTTTCACATTATTTGAATTTATATGGTTTGAAGTACATACTGCTTAAAAAGACACTTTTCTTGCTTTCATATTTGCAAAAGCAGAAATAAGGTCTGCGTAGTCTAATTTTTGACCGATTTCATGTTCAATTGAAATCATGGCAAGTCCTTCCAATCTAGTTTCGGCCATTGTTGAGCGTAAATAAGTTTTAATAAGCTTCAGTTTTGAAAAACTACGCTGACCACTTGCTACCGTTACCGGCAAAGTTAGTAATATTCTTAAGGCTATAGCGACATTAGGAGCAATGTTATTTTCAATAATGTAACGAAGAACTTCAATTGGTGGAGTATTTTCTGGTACTAATTTGGATACTACTTTCAGTTCATCACATAGCTCAATGGCATCAATGTCTCTATTTTCTTGATGTGTTAAAATGCTTTCTAGGTTTCTACATTTGTTTAAGAGCTCATTTGTCATCTCAGATTTCGATTTAGGGATGTTATATAAAAAGGAAAAATGTGAACTGTGATGTTCCAATTGCTCGAACCTTTCTTCAATAGAATTAGTTGCAACATCAATAATAAAAAAGAAAAATTCAATTTTGAATTTAGTTTTGGGATCTAAAAAAGGTTCATCTCTTGCTTCATAGTTGTGTTCCTTTTTCTGCCGACGCACTCTAGTACATTCAAACGTTGGTATCAAATCAGGATCAGCTTCAACTTTCTCAGCTAATGGTGTAGCATCAACAAGAAAATTTTGAAATGATTTATCGTTTCTGAGATTCTTAAGGCTCTGGAGAACATTTCTCAAAGTTGTTATGGCACTAGTCAATTCAATTTTTATGCTTTGCAACAGTTTACTAGCAACATTAATTTCGTTTAAAACATAGTGCCATATAACCAGACAACATAAAAATTTTAAATCTCTGAGTTTTAGGGCAAGGGTTTCAGCTTCATGTCTCGCCATTTTGTCTACTGACTCGTCATCAGCAATTTCTATCAATGCATCATAAAATTCCTCAATATAATATCTTAAAGGACGAATGGCCTCGATTCTAGATTCCCAGCGAGTTGTACTTAGTGGCTTGGGCGTTAGAGTTGTAATATGTTTCTTAAGGATTCCCCAACGCAGTGTTGACGCTGAGAAAAACACATACAATTTCTGAACCGTTTCAAAAAATAAAACCCCTTCTCTAGATGACATCGCGGCATCATTGACCACCAAGTTGAGAGAATGAGAACTGCAAGGGATATAAAAAGCTCTCGGGTTCAAGTCCCTAATACGTTGTTGAACTCCTGAATGTTTTCCTTTCATATTTGATCCATTGTCATTGTAGTTGTGTTTGATGGTATTGTGTGATGTTGATATTACTAAATGTAATTGTATGAGGCCAGCTGTGAAGGCTCCTGAGATAAAATGTAGTTGAGAATTGTCAGAAGGCCTTTCTTGCTACCACTACGACCTCACACTTAATTTTTTTTTTTTTTAATGAATGTGGCTACGTAAAGTGTCTAGGGTTATGATATGTAGTGTAGTGTAATAGGTTATAGATATACCCACAGATATTTAACAAGACTAATAATATTAATAAATGTTAAAATACACTGAACTAACTCACGTGTGTAAAATTTTTGATAAAATTATATTACATTTATTTTGTTCTGTGTCAATTTTTTAGGTTGACCAGAACTTAAAAGGATTTAGAGATTATGAAAAGAAATGCATGGAATAGTATATCATAAATGCAATAGTGTACATATATATGTACTATACTAGTTAGTTTTATTAAAATGTTCTAGTAGTCATCTACTTGGGAGGATAGTTACTGTTTGTGCTGTTGGGGTGGCCTCATCACACCTGTCTATATTGACTACACAGTGTCCAGAAAATGGTGGGAATCTTTATGGGGTTATTAGTAAATAAACTGCGTTGGTGAATGTCCAGCAGACCAGAGGCTCACTCATCTGGAAGTTGTAGCTCTGGTGCTGAAATCAGGTGGTCCCACCTCTCCGTGCTGGCGGGCAATAATGGTGGTCTCTGTCACAAATACTGCACAGATACACTCGAGTAAAGTCACCAACTGAATAGACACTGCTTTGTTGACGACAGAAACTCGCAGCTCTGCAATCAAAGTATGGGCCATGTGTCAAAATCTATTCTCTACCCACGTCTGGACACAACAGTGACACAACAACCACATCATACAGACAGGTCAGATCTCTCTGACCAAACAGCACATTTACCATGGTGGTTTTACATCAGATAGATCCTCCCAGACTATAGATCCTGAAAAATGTTTATTAGTTGTTTGCCCTAAAAGAGGATAGGTAATATGTATCATTATTCTCAACACTTGATCTGTCTTGCATAATCCTTGCTGGAGTTTATGTACATTGTTGGTCCCTAGACCCTGACTAGGGCGGGGGGTCTAGAGCAAATCCCTACTTGTTTGTAAGGCTAGATTTCGATATGGCAGTATCAAATCACTCAAACATGAAACAATATTCAAAATATATAAGGAAATAATTTCAATCTTACCAGATTATGAATAAATAACACAGAATTGCTAGCAAAACTCAGCTGAGCTGCTGGCTATAGTATGGCGTCCCTAAATTTATTTCACTTGCTTTCATATGGAATCACCACACTTTAAAATCTGTGTCTATCACTGAACAACTATTGAAGAATGGCCCCACTTTCGCGTCTGAGCGCTAATGATATGATTGTCTGTGGCCAATCACTGCCTAGGTTATTTGAATTTCAAAATTTCTACACTAAAGTCATTTCAGTCATGCTTCAGTCAAGTATGGATGTTTATCTGTTAGTCTGTCCGTCTCTACTTGTGTTTCTAAAAAAAATGTGCTTGTTTTTTGAACCAACCTTTCTCTCCCCTCCAAAATTTTGTCGTTAAAAGTTATATTTAGACACAGCTACCGCTCAAAAACCCTCTCCTCCATACTAAGTAAATTTGAACACCTGCGTCCAAGGTCGTGTTTTTGTGTGCAAATTGCGACACTTTTTTATTCAACACAGTCTGTCGATGATGTGAACTACACTGTCTTTTGTCATTATCTTCAATATTATCTATCCGTCTGTAAAATTAAGACCATCTTAGTTCACTGCTCAGAATAGGCCATCCGGCCAGCTAATTTTTATATTCCTAACATTAATATTAAGAAAAAATTACTTTTTAATTTTTGTAATATTCCTAACATCTGCGTTTTACCGCTCCATTC
The DNA here is from genome assembly GCA_024509875.1 of Oreohelix idahoensis. Taxonomy (NCBI): domain Eukaryota; kingdom Metazoa; phylum Mollusca; class Gastropoda; order Stylommatophora; family Oreohelicidae; genus Oreohelix; species Oreohelix idahoensis. Next base: position 525,818 of record JAMPIV010008488.1, on the reverse strand, counting down.
AAATCAAAAGCTTGGTATCGCAAAAGCGTCCAATAAATGACTGTGGCGTAACATATCTAGGGTCCCTTCTGTGGAGTTGCTTACTTTTTATGTCAACTTGGGAAACGTGACTTTTCTCCTTTCCCCCCCCCTCTTGCTTTTCCTGAGCCTTTCCAGTTATATTTTTTTTTTCTTTTTGATCCGCCGTTCCCCTCCTGTCTAGCAAGTCAATTATTATGGAGGATGATGACCCGCGGTCTAGGCGATCATGTACATCAGCAGCCTACGCATTATGTTTTTATCCTTAAATGTTATCTTTGGAGGGATTTTACCGTTGTATCTCTGTCAATTTCACTACACATCTCCCCACTTGAAAACATGCCTATGGCAAGTTCCAAAACCAGCGATACACATAGGTAAAATTACTCCTCACGTCTGCCACTACTCTAATTTTGATCACAGGGGTGCCGACGGAGGAAATCTGCACCGACATTCAATTTGCCTGGGATATATTGGATACTAAACTGATAAGGTTGAAGCAATAAAGACCACCTCAGCAATCTTGCGTTTTCATGCTTAGCCTGAGACAAGAACACGAGAGGCTGATGGTCCGTCTCCACCACAAATGTCCTACCATACAGATAGATTTGAAACTTCTTTATTGCCCAGATTAATGCTAAACATTCTTTTTCGCTTGTGGAGTATCCTTGTTCCGCCTTATTCAATTTGCGGCTTGCATAAGCGACTGGTTTAAGTTCCCCATCAGGTGAAGATGATCTTTGCAACAAAGCCCCTCCGAGTCCTACATTACTTGCATCGGTTCTTAAGACAAAGTCCTGTGTCAAATCAGGCAGTTTGAGAATAGGCTTGCTAGTGAGTTTTTCCTTTAACTCTTGGAACGCTAGTTCACATTGTGCAGTCCAAATAATTTTATCTGGAAGTCCCTTGCGAGTCAGATCAGTCAGAGGAGCACAAATAGCGTTAAAATTTTTGATGTATTTCTGATAAAATCCGCATAACGACACAAATGATCGCACGTCCTTTTTTGTTTGCGGCCTAGGTGCTCTCTGCAGTTTTTCCAAGTTCTTAGGATCAGGGGTCATATTACCCTGATATACAGTGTGTCCCAAGAATTCCAACTCTTTGCATCCAATACAACATTTTGTTGGCCTAGCAGTTAAGTTCGCCTCCCGAAGTCTATCAAACAACATCTCCAGAGCTTCAATGTGTTCTTCAAATGTCTCGGTGGCGACGAGAATATCATCCATGAAATTTGTGATACATGGGTTATTCAGGGGATCCAACAATTTTCGCATCATCCTTGAAAACACACTCGGAGCATTTTTCAGTCCGAATGGTAGCATATTGAATTCATAATGTCCATCCGAAGTGCTAAAAGCCAAATAAGGTCTCACTTCAGGCTTCACTGGGATCTGGTAATAGCCTTTACTAAGATCCACCTTTGAAAAGTATTTTGCCTTGTTCAGTCTGGCAAATAACTGTTTTGTGTCTGGTAATGGATCCACTTGTCCTTCTGTGACAGCATTCAGTTTCCTGTAATCTATGCACAGTCTGTGTTCCCCAGACGGTTTTCTCAACAAAACGACACTAGAACTAAAAGATGATTCACTGTGCGAAATAATCCCCTCCTTCAACAAATACTCTATTTCTTCCTTCAATGCCTTCTCCTTCGCGAACGGAATAGAATAGGCTCTCATACAGATTGGGTTTGAGTCTACCAGTTTCATGTCATACTGTAGCAAATTTGTATGGCCTGGTTTATCTGTTAATACATCTGTATGTTCCTCCAGAACCTGTTGAACTCTCTCCCTCTGGTTTTTAGTCAGGTGCTTACTGACTTTTACCTGTGCTGCTGTTTCACAAGGATGTAATGGGTATTCATGTGAGGTGAGTGGTTCTTTTTGCATCTGGGTTGCAATAGCCAAGGTCAATAAGGGGGTGCTTTCCTGGAGTGGTCTGTCCAGATACTTCTTTAACAGGTTTACATGATAAACTTTTTCCTTCCCCTTTTTGTCAATTTTATAGTTTGTTCTAGACACCTTCTCTAGAACCGTATATGGACCTTGCCAACCAATTTGTAATTTATTCTGGCTTCCGGGTAGTAGAAGCAGCACCTTCTCTCCGACTGCCAGTTCCCTGTCCTTTGCCTTCCTATTAAAATATGCTGCATGTTTCTTCCTGGCTTGTTTCAAATTATCATTTGCCAGTTTCCATCCAGCTTTCAAACGAGTGGTCAGTTCGTTCACATATTGATACGATGAGGTAACAGTCTCTTCCGCCTTCTCATCTGTCCAGGTCCTTAATAAAGTTACATCTGGATCTTTAATTTATCATACGTATTTTTCCTGGAACTCATCAGGTCCCGTCCCTTAGAAGCTTTATAATGAGGACTTTTCTTCCTAGAATCATCACTCACAAATCGACCACTACCAATTTTTTTCTGGGGTTTGTCTCCCCACTTTAGATTGCTTATGAGAGATCTTCGCTCTCTTGTCTGTTCTTCCAGTTTATATAAGTTTGACCGAGGGATTGTCATCCTATCCTGGGTAAAAGTTCTTCTTTGTACTCTTCGCATAGTGGCCATGTTAATCCATTTAAGTGAAGACTGGGTGTGAAAAGGGGGCTCCCATTCCACTTTGTCTACCCGAGTATAATTAGTTTTCCTTTCAGGCCTAAAGTTGCCCCGTGGCGTTTCTAGGTCCTGCACATATTTTCCCTTTGTGGGTGTTCCCTCATGAAATACGCCACATGCTTCTACAAAGTTTTCAACATCGACATTTACGTCGGGCCAATAGTATTTTCTAGCAATCTTTTGGCAGATGGTACCGACTTTCTCATGGTCACCATCTGTTCCAACATGTAAGCTCCTTATTAAGTTTGCCCTATATATCTTGGGAAGAACTAACTGTCCGTGACCAGTGGATCTAGTTCCTGTCTTCCTGTATAAAAGTTTGTTCTTCATGAAATATTCCCCCTTGCTCGGAGGTGTGTGGCATTTGGGCAATTTTTTAAAACAGGGCTTGAGTGTCCTATCCTCAGCCTGCGCCTTCCTCATCTCCTCTGGATGAGCATTTATAGGTTCACCTTCTTCCTCCTTCTTCTGTGACCTGGTCTGCACTGTCGCCATGATCACAGGTTTCTCGGGATTCCCCAAGAAGACGTATCTACACCCCAATATCAGAGGGTAGATTGGTTCATCTATCACTGCTGCTCTGATTTCTCCTTCCACATAGCGAGTTTTCACCGTTATCCTTGCGATGGGAAGTGTCATGAGTGGTATGTCCTTAGTCGCCCCTTGTATTTCCACTGTTTCTGTGGTATACTGACTTGGGTCCACTAGGCTAGACTTCACAACTGAATCATAATCCAAACCTGTATCATAAAGGCACCTTATGGTGACCCCATTACAAATAACATCCTCACAAACTGGGGGGTGATAAGGTTCCTGTTGTCCCTTAGGATTAACCTTTAATCTTTGCGTCCCCGACTTCATTGCAGCAATGTTTGAAGGTTTCCTTCTACAAAATTCGGTGTTATGGTTATCCTTCTTGCACCATTTACACCATCTTTTTCCTTGGTTCAACGGTTTTCTTTCATTGAACTTTTGGTCATTGAACTGTGAGTTTCTGTCGCGATAGTCATTTCTTGGCCGCTCAAAGTTTGTCCTACCTTTATTTCCCTGCTCTCTATTATCAAATTTATTAAATTGCTGTGGAGCTTTAAAATTGTCTATGTGCTTCTTCTTAGCACCACTTACCTCTGCCTGGGCTGCCTGATACCTCTCAGCAACATTTAAAATTTCCCCCAACTTCTCTGCACCTTGTTCCATGAGAAATTTTCTCATGTCTGGAGCCATGGACTCTCTCAATTGCTCAATCATGATCATTTCTTTAAGATCTTGGGTCTTCCCCAGAGCCGTCCATTTCTCCAAATAGGTTTCTAGTCTAGCAGAGAATTGGTGGTATGTCTCCCCAGACAACAGTTTGGCATTTCTAAATTTCTTACGATAAAATTCACCATTCTTCTCGTACCTTAATAACAAAGCCTGCTTTAACATGTCATAATTGTCTTGGTCTTCCCTGTTCATTTTAGCAAATACTTCATAAGAAGTACCCCTCAATCCCTGTGATAGCTTTAAACTCCACCTCTCTCTCTCTCTAACCCATATGTAGTAGCTAATAACTCAAAACGTCCTAGGTACCCCTCTATGTCATCGTCTTTTTCAACAAAATGGTCTAAATGAAACCCCATAGCTGAGTTTGAGGCTCCCAGACTGGGCGTAGCATCTGAGGCAAAAGGGCTGGCACCATTTTCAGGAGCCTGGCCTTGTAATTCCAGCTCCCTTAGTCGTAATTCGTGCTCCCTTTGCAACCTTCTATCTTCTGCCTCCCTTTCGGCAGTCAACCTTTTTTCTTCTGCCTCCCTTTGCTGTCGTTTTTCTTCTGCCTCAATCTGCAGCCTCTTAATTTCTCTATCAGCCTCTAACCTCTTCTCTTCAACTAACCTCCTTTCTTCCCGTTCAATATATTTATCACATTCAGTCGTTACGTATTGAATTAAAATTTGACCATCCATTCCCATCTCCTTCGCGGTGAGCACAGCAGCTGATCTAAATTTTGCCAGCTCCGCCATACTTTTTAGACAATATAATAATATACAAGCTAAATCTCTAACCAGTAAATACACTAAGTACTTCTTATGACTATAGTCTAACTAATTCTAACTAACCAGTTAACTAATTAATTATTACTGGCTGTGAAGATTCACCAACTTTTATCTGCAGGGACACTTTTAATTTTAAGGGAAATTTTACAATTTATTTCCCTACTTTTATTTCTCCCACCAGGAGATCCTAATATTACTGTTGGGCTAATTATCCCGGACAAGACCCCAATATTGTAGTGGTGTTTGATGGTATTGTATGATGGTGATATTACTAAATGTAATTGTATGAGGCCAGCTGTGAAGGCTCCTGAGATAAAATGTAGTTGTGAATTGTCAGAAGGCCTTTCTTGCTACCACTACGACCTCACACTTAATTTTTTTTTTTTATGAATGTGGCTACGTAAAGTGTCTAGGGTTATGATATGTAGTGTGGTGTAATAGGTTATAGATATACCCACAGATATTTAACAAGACTAATAATATTAATAATTGTTAAAATACACTGAACTAACTCACGTGTGTAAAATTTTTGATAAAATTATATTACATTTATTTTGTTCTGTGTCAATTTTTTAGGTTGACCAGAACTTAAAAGGATTTAGAGATTATGAAAAGAAATGCATGGAATATTATATCATAAATGCAATAGTGTACATATATATGTACTATACTAGTTAGTTTTATTAAAATGTTCTAGTAGTCATCTACTTGGGAGGATAGTTACTGTTTGTGCTGTTGGGGTGGCCTCATCACACCTGTCTATATTGACTACACAGTGTCCAAAAAATGGTGGGAATCTTTATGGGGTTATTAGTAACTAAACTGCGTTGGTGAATGTCCAGCAGACCAGAGGCTCACTCATCTTGTAGTTGTAGCTCTGGTGCTGAAATCTTCTGGTCCCACCTCTCCGTGCTGGCGGGCAATAATGGTGGTCTCTGTCACAAGTACTGCACAGATACACTCGAGTAAAGTCACCAACTGAATAGACACTGCTTTGTTGACGACAGAAACTCGCAGCTCTGCAATCAAAGTATGGGCCATGTGTCAAAATCTATTCTCTACCCACGTCTGGACACAACAGTGACACAACAACCACATCATACAGACAGGTCAGATCTCTCTGACCAAACAGCACAGTTACCATGGTGGTTTTACATCAGATAGATCCTCCCAGACTATAGATCCTGAAAAATGTTTATTAGTTGTTTGCCCTAAAAGAGGATAGGTAATATGTATCATTATTCTCAACACTTGATCTGTCTTGCATAATCCTTGCTGGAGTTTATGTACATTGTTGGTCCCTAGACCCTGACTAGGGCGGGGGGTCTAGAGCAAATCCCTACTTGTTTGTAAGGCTAGATTTCGATATGGCAGTATCAAATCACTCAAACATGAAACAATATTCAAAATATATAAGGAAATAATTTCAATCTTACCAGATTATGAATAAATAACACAGAATTGCTAGCAAAACTCAGCTGAGCTGCTGGCTATAGTATGGCGTCCCTAAATTTATTTCACTTGCTTTCATATGGAATCACCACACTTTAAAATCTGTGTCTATCACTGAACAACTATTGAAGAATGGCCCCACTTTCGCGTCTGAGCGCTAATGATATGATTGTCTGTGGCCAATCACTGCCTAGGTTATTTGAATTTCAAAATTTCTACACTAAAGTCATTTCAGTCATGCTTCAGTCAAGTATGGATGTTTATCTGTTAGTCTGTCCGTCTCTACTTGTGTTTCTAAAAAAAATGTGCTTGTTTTTTGAACCAACCTTTCTCTCCCCTCCAAAATTTTGTCGTTAAAAGTTATATTTAGACACAGCTACCGCTCAAAAACCCTCTCCTCCATACTAAGTAAATTTGAACACCTGCGTCCAAGGTCGTGTTTTTGTGTGCAAATTGCGACACTTTTTTATTCAACACAGTCTGTCGATGATGTGAACTACACTGTCTTTTGTCATTATCTTCAATATTATCTATCCGTCTGTAAAATTAAGACCATCTTAGTTCACTGCTCAGAATAGGCCATCCGGCCAGCTAATTTTTATATTCCTAACATTAATATTAAGAAAAAATTACTTTTTAATTTTTGTAATATTCCTAACATCTGCGTTTTACCGCTCCATTCAAATCAAAAGCTTGGTATCGCAAAAGCGTCCAATAAATGACTGTGGCGTTACATATCTAGGGTCCCTTCTGTGGAGTTGCTTACTTTTTATGTCAACTTGGGAAACGTGACTTTTCTCCGTTCCCCCCCCCCAATTGCGTCTCCCCAGCCTTTCCAGTCATATTTTTTTTTTCTTTTTTGATCCGCCGTTCCCCTCCTGTCTAGCAAGTCAATTATTCTGGAGGATGATGACCCGCGGTCTAGGCGATCATGTACATCAGCAGCCTACGCATTATGTTTTTATCCTTAAATGTTATCTTTGGAGGGATTTTACCGTTGTATCTCTGTCAATTTCACTACAGTCATACCCCTGGCCACGCATGTTTGCGATTGGAATATCCATGTCTGACAATTTTCTTAGAATGCATTCGGTTAACGCTGAGCCTGTAGTGGCTTCTACAGCAATGAAACCAAGAAAATGCTCATGAATGTTGATATCATCTGGATTCGTATTAACAAATCTTACAATTAGTGTTAATTGTTCAATGTGACTTACATCGGGAGTACAGTCTGCAACTATGCTATAATATTTAGCTTTCTCCACCATAGAAATTATTTCTTTTTTTTTATGGTTCCAGAGAGAAGAGCAATTAATTCATTTTGAATGTTTTTCCCAAGGTAATGTTGGGTCAATCCACGAGCTACTCTCATTAAATGTTCACACATAACACTGTTAAATCTGGCAATCAGTTCAAGAAGCTTTAAAATATTTCCATTGTTCATCATCATCAGTTGCCATCTCCACAACGAAGGTTGGCTGTAATGGATCGCCAACGTCTTCTGTCTCTTGTCTTGGTGGTACACTCTGATAGACTCTTTCCCGTCCATCTCTTGATGTTATCTTCCCACTTATAGCGCTGTCTTCCCCTTGCACGTTTGCCTTCAACTCTCCCTTCTGTTATGGTCTTCTGCAAGGTGTTATGCCTTTTTATGTGGCCAAAGTATTTTAGCTGCCGAACTTTGACCTCTCTCATTAGTTCTCTTTTCATACCTAGATTTTCTAGGACCTCCTTATTTGTTTTCATCTCTTTCCATGAGATACGCCCCATTCTTCTATATATCCACATTTCAAGAGCCTCAATTCTTTCTTCCAAATGCTTATTCATCGTCCATGTTTCCATTGTTAGGGTCATATAATTTATCAGATGTTCCACGAAATGGCAAGCATTGTTGGCTCAAGAACTGGACAATAGCAATTAGACGTTCTATTATGCTCCTCCAGTGTCGAACTTCTGAATTTAATAACTCTTGTTGCATTGAATCAATTGTCTGTACTGATTTAAGCCTGAACGATAATTTAATCCACATTGTATGGGACTCCAAGTGGTTTTTAGATTTTTCGTGTTCATTAAGATACACATACAAATGACCCCAATCATTATAGCCATCAGTAGTGAGTGACATTTTATTACAGGAAAACAACTTACAGCAGAAACAAAATACAGAATCTTTTTCTTTTGAATACACTAACCATGATCGATTAATATGTTCTCCATTGCTTAGCTCCCTAGTGTAAAAATTTAGGGAAAATTTCCGACCATTAGAGCTGCGCGGAAAAACGAACTCATTTTTTGGTCTCTCTGGCAGGCCTTTTTTTTACGATTTCCAGTCTTTCGGTATCGCTTAAAGAAGGACTCCATCTTGCCGGATCAGTGTACCTCTTAAGTTCATCACTTAAATCTCTGGAATTGGAAACAGTCAAATCAGTCTCATTTTTGACATTGTTAGTAATATCTCCGTTACTGGGGTCCGAGTTAGAAGTACTTGCCATGAGCTCAGAATCATTTGTTTCGGCACATTTGCTTTTTTTCTTCTGTCCTACCTCAGCTGTTTCAGTTTTTATATATTTATGTATAGCCCCGCTATATTTTTGAATATCGCGTTCTTTTTCCAGTTTCCGTTTCCGATATTCAGCACCTGATAGTTTTTTTCTTTTATCGGACATTATATCTATTTGAATATTAAAACTGTTTTAATAAACCCTACAATAAAGTGTATTATTTAGTAATGAATGGAGGCTGAAGCACTGTACTCATTTCCATAATACGTTTTAAAAACTTATTTATCACTGTAACTTCCTTGAATGCACACTCCAAAACAACTGAAACATTCGAACCGCCAACATACTAGACTCACATGTGAGGATCTCAAACATATTACTCCCCCTGTTAAAAGTACTTAACAGTTTACATCGTTTCGATTAAAAAACAGCGAGGTCAATCAAGTTCCATCTAGCTAAATAATGGACAATTATTATTAAATATTAAGTGTAATTACAATAGAAAGTAACAATAGAAGGACATAAATGTTAAAGGAGGATAACAGACCAAATGCAAACAAAAGTGGAAAAGGAAAGATCAGCTATGTATTAAATATGAAATGATAAGTGATAAGTGAAATGAACAAAGGAAATGACATGAAATGGAGAACGATCATAAATTGGGAAACAATTGAAATAAATGAACCAAGATGAGAAAACATGTCAACATATTTTTAAAAAAATGAGATCTGTATCGTTCGTGTATAAAATGCAAGTGTGGAAAAAGAAATGAAACTCGAATCAATTCCAAAAATAAAACACAAGAAGAAAGCAACACACCCTAAAAGAGGAGAGTGATGAAATAAATCCTAAGTAGACTATTTAAACTAACAAGTGCTAATTATGGGATCATTAAATAACTACGCACACAAATCAGGCGCTAATGTAGTGCTAACACACAAAAAAGGTGCTGTAAATGTGCAGCGAAATGTGTGGACTAAGCAATGTAAACATATCATGGGAATCAAGGAAAACACTGATAAACAACTAAGGAAAAATTGTCGTAATGTTCGAAGTAAGCAAAAAAGTCACTACTCGATCACTTGATATAATAATGTGCTAATAAGTCAATCACAGCTAATAAGTCAATCACTGCTAATAAGTCAATCACTGCTAATAAGTCAATCACTGCTAATAAGTCAATCATTGCTAATATCACAAGGAAAGATTAAATATTGTCACAAAAACTAGTTAGTTAATGTTGATGAAATAAAGTCACTTCGAGGAGAATAGAAATGTCAAAATTCAGAAGCGAGTTCATCAAGCGAAATGTTGTAATATGTGACATCAAACACTTCTGGTAGAACCAAGTAAAGTAGCAGCATAATGGTGGTATACGAGTCACTGAGTGTAGTGGTCCAGCGGCTCGGGAGATTCTTGTGGACATCGAGACAGGAGGTCTGCCATTACGTTGTCGGAACCTCGGATGGCTTGAATGGTGAAGTTAAATGGTTGCAAGTGGTTAGCATAACACGCAGATTGTGAATTATTCAAGTTCTTACTTTTAAGAGCAGTAAGTTCCCGCTGGTCAGTCTCAACGAAAAATTGGGCGCCAAGTAAAAAGCGCTGCAGTTTCAGTATTGACCAGACCATGGCCAATAACTCACGGTCGATCACCGAGTAGCGTTGTTCAGCTGTAGTCAATTTCCGGGAGACGTACATTACTGGGTGTAGAGTTCCGGAATAGTTCAGCATCAGCGAAGCTCCGATTCCCATCGAGGAGGAGTCACTGCGTAGAATAAAAGGAATATCTTTGTTTGGTAACCGTAAAATAGGAGAAGATGAAAATAATAACTTAATTTTATCTAAAGTGGCCTGGCACTCTTGTGACCACTGCACCATGTTAGGCGAACCTTTCTTCAACAGACTAGATAGAGTAACAGTGACAGTAGCCAAGACAGAGATGAAACGAAGAACGATATGGGACGACAGAATTGTCCGTGTAAGGTAACAGAATGATAAGTAACACGCGCTGAGAACAATGCGTTGCATAACATACAGGCACAAGCAACAGCACGAAACAATCAGCTGAGTGTGCGAAATGACATACAGAGAAGTCATGAACATACAAATGATTCCGACGTCAAAAGGAAAATCGATAATAGAGTAAGGATGACTGACTATCTCAGTCATCATGTAAGAGAAAGGAAACTCAGGTGACAACGGCATATCTGTAAAAGGTTGAACTGATGTCATAGTCTGTGCACTGTGGCAAGAAAAAAGCATTAGATATACAATTCTTCTTCTTCGATTCTTAACCACCGACCGTCAAAGCAGTCAGTGGCCATCACGCCTAGTGGCGTCTTGTAGGGCAACAACAAATTTATTCCACTTTGCACGGTCGGTGGCCATCCTTCGTACAGTGCCCCAACTCTGGTTCATTCTTTGCATCTCAGCCTCCACAGTCCTCCGCCAAGTTGTTTTTGGTCGGCCTCTCTTTCGCTTTCCTTCAGGGGTCCAAAGCATAGCTGTTCTTGTGATGGCATCGGGGTCTCTTCTGAGGACATGACCAACCCAGCTCCAGCGTCTGCCAGCTATGATGGTATGCATGTCCTCTTGCTTGCTACGAGTAAGCAGATCTTGGTTGGTGATGGTATTCGGCCAAAAGATTCGGTGAATTTTTCTTAGGCATGTTGTGTGAAAAGAGGACAATTTTGACATTTCCTTCTCTGTGACTCTCCAGCATTCCGCACCATAGAGAAGCACAGAAAGCACGCAACTCTGGTATAGTCTCAATTTTGTGCTTGTGCTGTATTGGGAGGACTTCCAGATGTTATTTAGGCTAAAGAAGGCTGTTCTTGCCTTATTCATTCTGATGTTGATGTCTTTGCCTGCCCCACCGTCTGGTGTTACTATGCTTCCTAGGTATGTGAAGGTATCTGTCTGTACCAGTTGCTGATTCCTTACTGATATGGGCTCAGGGTTGCTCACATTGAGCGTCATGACCTCAGACTTCTTTAAATTGATGTTCAAGCCCACCTGCTGGCTAAATTTATTAAGTCTATCCGTTTTTTCCTGGATGTGTTGATGTGAATGTGCCAGCAGGGCAATGTCATCTGCATATTCCAGATCTTCCAATGTTGAAAATGTAGTCCATCTTATTCCTCTTGGACTGCCCTCTGTTGTCTGTCGCATCACCCAGTCTATGACTGTTAAAAATAGAGTGGTTGATAAGGGGCATCCCTGTCGTACTCCTGTCTTCACCTCGAAGGTTAGGTTGCTCTGCCCAACACTACACGTAAAGTTGGCATAGAGGCTTTTTATGATTGACACTATGCAGCTTGGAATTCCATAAGCCCTCATTATTTTCCATAAACTGTCCCTATGTATGCTGTCAAAAGCCTTTTCAAAATCAACAAAATTTATGTAAAGCTGTCTTTGCCATTCTGAGCACTGCTCTATAATGTTCCTGAGAGTGAATATATGGTCTACACATCTTCTGTTCTTTCTAAATCCTGCTTGTTCTTTCCTCAGTTTGTAGTCTACTGCCTTTGAAATTCTCTGTATAATTATCCTGCCTAGTATTTTGCTGGGAACTGAGAGAAGAGTGATTCCTCTCCAATTATTGCAGTCTGAAAGATCTCCCTTCTTGGGCAATTTGACAATTATTCCTTTGTTCCACTCTGATGGTGTTGTCCCCGTTTTCCACACTTGTGCAAATAGTTAGATATACAATAAAGATGCAAAAACAGACAGGAGTGAATTTGGACACGCGTCGAATTTGAAAAGGAAAGCAGTGAGTACGACAAAAAGTCGTAGACCAAGAAGATACTGAGCTAACCGGCCCAATAAGAAAGGTAAATATATCCACAAGATATATAAAAGCACGAATAACGAAGTCCGTACATTTGGCAAAGAAAACACTAGTCATTGCACAAAAGCAGTTGCAACCAACGTGACTGGATGTAGATTCAGTCGTGGCAATAAAATTGGCGTGTGTGTCAGACAATACAGATGGATCTTCCTCTTTAATAGTACACAAAGAAGAACTATAATTTGAGCAACGACGAACTGAAGTATGACGTCCTGGGCTCAAAGAAGCACCAAAATTGGTATGATGAACAACAGTATTATTAGTACTGCAAGATCTTACTACATTAACAGATCGTATCTGGGGATAAGATTGTGCCATTGTCGTAAACGTGGAGGCAATAAGTCGATGTTGTTGTTCCCAAGCAGCAATTTGTACAGGAGTACATACTTTTAACCCGTGAATCTGTCCGACGACAAGGTTGGCGATCGGATTCGGGAGCATGCATACGTTTATATACCCCGTAAAAAATGGAGTGGCAATGTTGACAATGGCAGTTGGAAAAGTCTCAACTGTTCCCCTGAATATCACACATTTTACGAAATTACCTGTAGCACAAGATGGGTGAACCAGAGACTGTCGGATTCCAACCGTCGTGCACACAGAATTCTGGAGTACAGAGACCGGAATATTGTTTACAACCCCCTTGTGAAGAGTAAGAGAACCAGCTCCATCATGTGCAGACAAGGCTGGAAGAGTCAGGAGAGGATGGCCGCAACTCAATGTAGTAACTGCTGCAGGCTGAAATAAAGTCGTGCACTCAGGGCACTGAGATGCACGATTAAAATCAAAAGCACAAAAAGCAGCAGAATTAGTAACAGTATTATTGTAACCCTGATTACTGTTAAGTACTTTTAACATGTTTATTGTTGTGACTGTCACGAAGTGGAATTAAGACTAGAGGCTGCCTACATATAGTGACAAGACACTAGTGGGGAGAAAGTCTAAGAAGATAGATTTTTGATGAAAATGACAGTGGCTGTGGAAGATGAGGCTATTGGCGTCAAGTGGCGAGAACCTAGATTGACTCTCCCTTGCCACTTTGAGACGTATTGTGTTGCTATAACCTCAACACCCCTAACTACCAAGACTGGGATAAGGTTTAACTAAATACCACAGGCACCACTATACAGACAACATATAGATAACGTATAGTTTAAGTAAGTGACTGATCCAGACTAAAGTTTAAATAGTTTTATTTACACAACAAAGTTCAGTTAACATACACAATTAAAATAAAGTGCGAGTTCGCACACCTGGAAAAATAAACATAACAATCAATTACAGTGATTAAGTAAGGTAACCCCACAATGTCGCCCTCCCCTCCACCTGTGAGGAAGAAAGGTAAGAAATACAACAACCTGGTAAGTGGGATCTCTAACATCAGATCCACCTTACTCTAAATCAACTGACATTATGTAACCACAACTAAATCCTACTGTCTGTCTGTCTGCAGACGTCACTAAACTTGAAGGGCCTACACAGCTTCTCCGCTTTAGGCAAATTACCCTTCACTAGCTAACACTATGTCCACTGAAAAGAACTTTTTTTCACCTCCTACACAACTAACCGACGAATTGCTGAATTATATCTATGTTCAGTGTCTGTAGGACACTCCTGGTTTCTACTAAGAGTCTCCTCCACTACTCTCCTTCTCTCTCTCTAGTGCAGTTAAGAGGTATTGTGACCCTTTTTTCTCTAACCGACAGTTGTAGCTGCTGGCTTGGGTTGGTAGACTGGATACGTGACTTGGACTATCTCTTCTTCACAAATGACGACTCTTAATTCCTTTGCCCGGTTACCCCTCTTTTGGGTTTAGGGCCGTCGGTTTTATTATGACCGAATTTCACGACACCTCTAGGCCCTGTACCTAGGTTCAGTGTGTGCGTATATGAGCGTGGCGCTCGGGATTTGTTAAGAAAATCCGTTCTTTCTGGAGAAGGCTTCGCTTCCAGGGCCTGTGCCTTCTCTCTCTGGTGCAAAACATAATTTGCGCCGGTGACCTCCGCGTCACCACTCCTCTTTCTCTTCTGGCTCTGCCTCGACTCTTTTTCTCATGAGAAAGGCCGACGACTTCTGGCAAGCTGTAGGACAAACTGACGCCCTAGCTACCAGCCGTGAAAATATTTGCTGTGGAACAAACAATAACAACATATGTACCTCACATCAACTTTTTCATGTCTTTAACACTTAACTCCCAAATCTTTAACACTGAACTCCCATAATTAATCACCTCTCCCTCTCTCTCTTTCATCGCACAGCGATACGTAAATATGGCTACCCATACTTCCCCTCAAATACTGTCCTATCGGAAAACCCCTATCTGCAGACTCAGCTGACTTAATCTCTTACATGCCGGCTGCCCAGTCAGCCGTCATAACATTTCAACCACTGAACAAACCTATTGCCGGTAAAATTCCTGGCCCTACTTATTTAACAGTGATCGAGGTGAGTCCTCGCTAAACCAAATTAAACTAGACTTCTCTAGAGAGAATAACCTCCCGTCTCCATGAATTCCACCACTATAAATATATATATATCTAGTTAAGGACTTAATTAAATCCCTTCTAGACCCGTAACTGCTGACTTACAAATGTATGATTTACCCACATGTAGTAAATACACAATTACCTATGCCCTATCAGACCTGTTAAATTCACTCTCTCTTATTCAACAGCGTTACCAAATAGCCCACAGGTAATTTACACACACCCCTATCTCTCCTCTTCCTGTCACTACGTTATTAAGTTAGCCCGCTAGAAAAGTACACAGCTAGCACTCACGTACACCCGCTCCAAATCCTTAAAAATCACAGTGAAGTTACATGCATCGCCCCTCACGATTTCAGAAGGTATTCGCCTGCTAACTTATACACTTAATTTCACGAGCGTATTTTACACTGCAATTATTTATAGATCACAAGTCAAGGAATTAGTAAGTACTGTCACGTAGGGTTTATATTCATTTAATTTCCTACAACTTCTTCCTATTCTTTCACCCGAAAATTCTCTCTTTTATTATCTCTGTATTTTTTTTTTCCTGTATATTTTTTCATCCATTCGTTTTGCGAATATTATTTTCATATAATTCGCAAACTTTACCTGTTTCTTTCTCAAAACTGAGAATCGCGCTAGGACGATATTACGTAGATGTCAGGGCTGCAGGGCGTCAGAAGGCGTGATAAGTCGGTTCGCTGAACACAGGACGTAGCAAATCGTCTACATTCTCACCGAGCGCGCGAGCTTCTTCTCGGCATTAGTCCCGGTGAGGTGTGATACTTTACATCTGCACCGGTCAGTATCCAGACATTTGTCTGGAAAATCCCAAACTGACACGGCGCTCACTTGGGCCATGGTCAGCTGTAGTGTGAAAACTGCCCTGAAATGGAGTCAGGCTGTCTGGGATTTGAAACTGACACGCGTACATCGTGGTCAGTAGGTGACAGTTACGACACGCGTTAAGCGGACGTAAATGTTGGGAGTAGGGGAGATAATTTCGCTTGGCGAAATAAGTTTGGGCCCTTTGTCTGATTTTAAGATATTGGCCAAGTTTGAAACTTTAATTTCATTCTCGCTCATAGACTCCACAGTAGATAGGTCGCTCGAAAACAGAATAGCTGTTAGCGAAGATCTCAGTTTGTTTCGGCAATTTGTCGAACTTCTAGACTTCCAGAAATATTTTCAGCATTTTTATTCTTAAGTTGTGCGACTACCTGTAATTCTGTGGTTGAGGTAATTAATATGATAGATATATAGATTTTGTGAGTGTTAAAGTGTTAAATCGCTTAATTCATTTTAATCTATTTCTTTAGCGCAGAAGAGAAATAAAGTGGTAGGCTATTATATTTTCTAGGGAAGCATTCAGTGGAAAGCAGAATAAAATTTAAATTTCTAGCTTATAACGGCAATTGTAGCTATTTATAAATTTAATTTAACTGCTAATACTCAGTCGAGTGTATTTTTCTAAACTAACGTATAAACTCTAGAATCCAGCCTCATGAATGGTGACGGAATACGCACGTGTTCCTAATTCATGAGGATTGCTGATTTTTAAATATAACTTACGTCACGGGAAGTTTAAATGATAAGCAAAGCTCTCTGCTTGCAAGTTTAAATGTAAGTTTTAACCAGTACAGATTCTGTTTATTATATTATATGTGTTATTTTTCCTCCACACAGTGAAAGTTTTGGGGTGACCCTAACTTTACCAGCACCTAGTAGTAGTTTCCATACTTGTGAAGAAATAGACAGTCCTTATTTTGAACCACGTGGGTTTTCTCAAGTAACACTGATCTGACGGTGCAAGTTAGACAGAAATACTAATATCCCTATAACGGGTTTTCAAAGACTGTAATGATAAATACTGGACCTTGGAGCCAGCACTTAATTTCTTCTAGAAACTCTATATAATTTGCTGCCTGGTGGCGTGAATATTAACAATCATTTCCCGACTAGATTATATCTTGTGGACAAATCTGTGGTGTGACTAAAGTGAATCCTATACTGAGGGAAGGCACCGACCTGACATTCATCATTTTTTTGAAACCTACGCTATTGACACTGTGCTCTGCTAACTCCCGCGCCTGGAATAATTGTTAGGTGACTTAATCAGACATTTGAACAAATTTGCATACCCAAGTAGTCGTTCCCGGAGACTCCAAGTTAAATACGTCTTTTGGAACTGGGGACTTCTTGGCAGAAGACTGCATTTTTTGAGTCTGTGTGAAAATCTAAAATCAATGTGTTCCAAGAGGCAGCAAGCAAAGTCGTGAGTACCAGTATGAGAAGCCATGGCGGAATGAATGAGTGTACGCTGGTTTGAGTGATATTTTTCACTATTTTATCTTTGACACCCTGTTGCTGTCCTAATTTTTTTTTCAATCTGCATAATTTGTTGCTAAGGCTAGAGTTCTTGTGTTTTTGTCTTAGGTTAAATCAGATGTTTTTCAAACTCTGTGCATATAATTACGAGATAAAACAAAGAAAACTCTTAGACTCAAACCCTATGTATCTGTGACTCGGGCGCCATCATCTGTTCTCTTAACGGGGCCGGGCTAAACCTAGAGTTAACACTATAACGGGGCTATCATCCTTGCAACATTTCCTTGATTTTTTATGACTATGTGTATATGTATTTTCCTTGATGTACTTTCTTTGATGTTGTGAGCCGATTTTTCCTGATAATAAAATCGCTCTTGAACTTAATAATCGTGTTTGGTCAGCTCGTTCTAGATAATATATATATCATTGTTATAGTTTTCCCACGTCTGTGTGTTTACCTGTCGTCACGTGTATGTGCGTGCCTGTGAGTGATAGAAATATACGTAATATGTATATTGGTGTAGTCTGTCTGACGCTGTAACAACTGTTGTAGAAGATAGGTGAGAGAGAGAAGAATTCTTTTCGCTTTCAGAGACAGCCACTATATCAAAATCTATCACCTCACGTGTGTGGAAATTCTATTACCTTTCACTAACTCTCACTGAGTCTATCACCTATTCAAACCTATTCAGAAGGGACCAAACCTAGTCTTAATTCTCCTATCGGAAATCTACGACAAATGAGGGCTCGTTTCCGGTCTTTGAACTTAGAATAGGAAGACGAGTACGACAAACGTGGACTCGTCTATCTGGATTTTGAACTTAAGATTCTGTATTCTGATATAGAGTAAGAGTGTGATGTCTTGTGACTGTGTATCTTTTAAAAATAATTACCCCCTAGACTAGCGATCTGTTTACGGGCGTGCTGACCACACAAACTAATAAGTTTTTTTTTCCACAGCATCTTTGAATAATATACATTTTGGTTACAGGTTGATTTTGTCGGGATATATGTTAACTGCTGATTGTAATACTAAATGCTGGTAAAGTGGTGAGTGTATAACATTCACTGGGTACTGAGGCAGAACGGCGTTTGAACTAAGTTAAGGAGTGTGTTTCGGACTTTTTGTCCAGATTAATTCCCTCCCTTACCCGATCTGACTTCAGGGGCGAACTTATAGTGGATTTTTAAAAATTAAGGGATTATTTTTCTCTTTAATTTTTGCAATATTCTTTTGCTTTTCCACTGTAGCAACTTATTTTTCAGTTGTAATCTTAACTACCATTTATTTGGCGTAGTCGTGTTTTGCATTGAGTGCTTTATTGCCGATAATAGCAGCGATAGTTAGATTTTATTTTGGAGGAGGTATCCCAGGGTTAAGGATATCATCTTTTGAATTTTTGGATTTTTTTTCTCTTAAGTGGTAGGAACCAGGTTATTCTTTTTCCTATTTTCTTTCTCGACTAGTCTCAGTCACTGACATAATATGGCCGAGAGGGCAAAGCTTAGACAACTTCTCAGGGACGAAGCGAGAGAGGAGGGACTGGAAGGAGAAGAAGCGAAAGCATTTGTCAGAGACGAACTCGAGAGATATGATGCGGAGAGGAAAGCAGCGGAAGCTAAGGAAAAAGCAGCCGCAGATTTACAGCAGAAGAAGATGGATGAGGAAATGGAAATTCGCAGGATGCAGCATGAGGAAAAAGAGAAGGAGAGACAGCATGAGAAGGAGAGGGAGGAGAGACAGCACGAGAAGGAGAGGGAGGAGAGACAGCAGGAGAAGGAGAGGGAACAGAGACAGCATGAGTTGGCTCTTAAAACTCTAGAATTCCAAAGTCGTGGTGCTGCCTCTACCTCCAGCAATGGAGAGTCTTCTCCTCATTCTTCCTTAACTGACCCTGCTAACACTCAATCTCTTCAACTAAATGCTATGTCTTTCACTCTTGAATCTTTTCCTTGTCCAAATGAGAAGATTGACACATGGTTAGAAAAATTTGAGAAAATTGCAACTCTGTACGGGTTAGAGAGGTCGCGTTGGAATATGAAACTTTCCCAGGCCCTAAAAGGTTCTGCTTATGATGTTTATTCTAAGCTGGAAAGTAGCCAACAAGACGACTACGATGTGTTGAAGAAAGCGTTACTGGAGCGCTTTGAAATGAACGCTCGCAAGTTTTTGCAACTGTTTCGCAACAGCCGGAAAGAGAATTCTGAAACTTTTCACCAGTTCTCATCTCGTCTTAAGGGATATCTAACAAAGTGCCTTGAGCTTTCGCAGCTCCCCTCTACCTATGAAGGTCTTGAGGAACTTGTTCTAACTGAACAAATAAAGAACACTTTGTCTGCTGATACCCGGAGATTTCTCGCTGAGCAGGGGGCAGAAAAACTTGAAGACATTTTGGAAAAGTCTGAGCGTTATCACAATGCGCTGGCTGAACTACCGGCCACAAAGCGGAGACCGACAGAGGAGCATTTTCGAAAACATAACCTAGAGCAATCTTCTCAGGCTTCTAACCAAAACAACCACAGAGAAACTGGACCTCAAAACCCCCCTCCTGAAAAATCCTAGTTCTACAAGAACAAGTACCCCAACCACCCCAAACAGTCTGATCAACCCGACCGCCCTACATGGCAGCGTAGCCAGAAAGGACAAGGTGGCAAAGGGAGAACCCCTGAGCACGGGACATATGATCAGACCGAGCACACCGAGCCTAAACGCATCGGATGCTTATTGACAGTCTCGCAAGGCGGAATTATTGACAGTGATTCCCAACCTGTTGGGGATAGACCCTCAACGCGAGGTATTGTTATTTTGAACGGTTCTCAAACTTCTTGCTTATTTGACACGGGGCTTTCTTACGATTGCATTGTTGCCAGAAACCTGGTTAAACCCGGTCAAGAGACAGGAGAGACCGTCAAACTTTGTGGAGTTCGTAAGAGTGATGCACCTACAGCGCTTCCCATCGCATTGGTGGAGATACACTCTGACTTTGTCAGAGGTGTGATCAAAGCAGCTGTTATGGATGATCCCATCTACCCAGTCATACTTGGCGGGAGATACGTGTGTATTGGGAAACCGGAAGAGCCGATTGTGGCAGCAGTAACTACAAGAGGGCAAACCAAGAAGGAACGGGAGCCTGCGCCAAATTTGTTACCTATGGAACTTAAAGAAGCGCAATACAAGGACCCTACTTTGGCACCCTGCTTTAGGAAACTGCCCATGGCGAAGGAACCAAACAGCACGGGGACATTTTTTCTGAGGATGGCGTACTTTATCGGAGAACGGGCAAGCCTGACCAAGGTTACAACCAGCTCCTAGTACCGAAACAGTACAGAAGCCAAATCCTAGAAATGGGGCACTCTCTTCCCTTTAGCGGACATATGGGACAGAACGCCACAAACCAACGTATAACCACTCATTATTGGTGGCCAGGAGTAAACACTGATATTATCAGGTATGTCAAATCCTGTGCCCAGTGCCAACGTGTACCACCCAAGCAACGGACACCCCCAGTCCACATGGGTGAAATGCCAATAATGGGAACACCATTCGAACGGGTTGTGATCGACATTTTAGGGCCTTTCGAAAGGACTAAAAGAAGGAACAGGTTCATCCTGACCTTAGTCGATACATGCACTTTATGGGCAGAAGCTATCCCGCTAACATGCGCAGATGCCAAGCATGTCGCAGAAGCCCTCGTGCAGATTTTCACTCGGTTGGGATTCCCTCAGCAAGTGTTGACGGATAATGGATCTCCATACCGAAACCTGTTGATGGATGAGATCGTTAAGATCTTGAGGACCCAACACATCCACACTAAGCCATATACTCCGGCGGAAATGGGCTCGTGGAACGTGCTAATGGAAACCTCACCATGATGCTAAGTAAGCTGGCACAAGTGAAACCTGAAGATTGGGATCTCTGTATTCCTGCAGCCTTATTTGGCTACAGAGAATCTCCTCATACTTCCACAGGATTTCCGCCAGCTACACTCTTATTCGGCAGACCCATTAAGGGCCCGCTTGAAGCCTTACTTCAGTCTCTGACAGACGAGAAGGCTGATGAGACAGTTGTCTCAGCCAGTAAATATGTGTCGGTTTTAAAGGAACGGTTGAAACTAGGGTGGGACCTAGCAACGACTAACTTTAAGCGAGCACGCACCAAGCACGCTAACCGATACAGGAAAGTCGCGGAAGAGAGAGAACTGGAAGCAGGAGAGAAAGTTTTGGTGTTGCTCCCTACCGAGAACAACCAACTGAAGATCGGATGGCAAGGGCCGTTTACCGTCCTGAAAAAGATTTCTAAGGCTAACTACCAGATCTCTATTGAAGGAAAGGAGAAGGTTTTCCATTTAAATCTCTTAAAGAGATACTTGGAAAAACCAGTGCCAACCTCCGACCATCTCCTGACGATCGCCAAAACTGACGAAGATGACGATAGTGGCAGGGATATTCCACCGCTATCACAGGAAATCTTTCAAAAATGTCAGAAGCGGCGACGCTCTTTCAAGCGCGCATATGAGACATTCCAGGGGAAGGAAACTTTGAGGAGTGGACTTGAGTAGGAATTGGACAGAGATGGAGGGGGAAGAGGAGAGGGAAGAAGACAGACACCCCGAAGCTACGGTTATAGGAAATTAAACTCCATAACGTAGACATGGAGTGCTTCCATATCTTAAAGGGGGGAGGCTCTGTCACGTAGGGTTTATATTCATTTAATTTCCTACATCTTCTTCCTATTCTTTCACCCAAATTCTCTCTTTTATTATCTCTGTATTTCATTTTTTCCTGTATATTTTTTCATCCATTCGTTTTGCGAATATTATTTTCATATAATTCGCAAACTTTACCTGTTTTCCTTTCTCTAAAACTGAGAATCGCGCTAGGACGATATTACGTAGATGTCAGGGCTGCAGGGCGTCAGAAGGCGTGATAAGTCGGTTCGCTGAACACAGGACGTAGCAAATCGTCTACATTCTCACCGAGCGCGCGAGCTTCTTCTCGGCATTAGTCCCGGTGAGGTGTGATACTTTACATCTGCACCGGTCAGTATCCAGACATTTGTCTGGAAAATCCCAAACTGACACGGCGCTCACTTGGGCCATGGTCAGCTGTAGTGTGAAAACTGCCCTGAAATGGAGTCAGGCTGTCTGGGATTTGAAACTGACACGCGTACATCGTGGTCAGTAGGTGACAGTTACGACACGCGTTAAGCGGACGTAAATGTTGGGAGTAGGGGAGATAATTTCGCTTGGCGAAATAAGTTTGGGCCCTTTGTCTGATTTTAAGATATTGGCCAAGTTTGAAACTTTAATTTCATTCTCGCTCATAGACTCCACAGTAGATAGGTCGCTCGAAAACAGAATAGCTGTTAGCGAAGATCTCAGTTTGTTTCGGCAATTTGTCGAACTTCTAGACTTCCAGAAATATTTTCAGCATTTTTATTCTTAAGTTGTGCGACTACCTGTAATTCTGTGGTTGAGGTAATTAATATGATAGATATATAGATTTTGTGAGTGTTAAAGTGTTAAATCGCTTAATTCATTTTAATCTATTTCTTTAGCGCAGAAGAGAAATAAAGTGGTAGGCTATTATATTTTCTAGGGAAGCATTCAGTGGAAAGCAGAATAAAATTAAAATTTCTAGCTTATAACGGCAATTGTAGCTATTTATAAATTTAATTTAACTGCTAATACTCAGTCGAGTGTATTTTTCTAAACTAACGTATAAACTCTAGAATCCAGCCTCATGAATGGTGACGGAATACGCACGTGTTCCTAATTCATGAGGA
Source organism: Oreohelix idahoensis (assembly GCA_024509875.1). Taxonomy (NCBI): domain Eukaryota; kingdom Metazoa; phylum Mollusca; class Gastropoda; order Stylommatophora; family Oreohelicidae; genus Oreohelix; species Oreohelix idahoensis. The sequence continues at coordinate 502,745 of JAMPIV010008488.1, read as the reverse complement.
TTGCTGATTTTTAAATATAACTTACGTCACGGGAAGTTTAAATGATAAGCAAAGCTCTCTGCTTGCAAGTTTAAATGTAAGTTTTAACCAGTACAGATTCTGTTTATTATATTATATGTGTTATTTTTCCTCCACACAGTGAAAGTTTTGGGGTGACCCTAACTTTACCAGCACCTAGTAGTAGTTTCCATACTTGTGAAGAAATAGACAGTCCTTATTTTGAACCACGTGGGTTTTCTCAAGTAACACTGATCTGACGGTGCAAGTTAGACAGAAATACTAATATCCCTATAACGGGTTTTCAAAGACTGTAATGATAAATACTGGACCTTGGAGCCAGCACTTAATTTCTTCTAGAAACTCTATATAATTTGCTGCCTGGTGGCGTGAATATTAACAATCATTTCCCGACTAGATTATATCTTGTGGACAAATCTGTGGTGTGACTAAAGTGAATCCTATACTGAGGGAAGGCACCGACCTGACATTCATCATTTTTTTAGAAACCTACGCTATTGACACTGTGCTCTGCTAACTCCCGCGCCTGGAATAATTGTTAGGTGACTTAATCAGACATTTGAACAAATTTGCATACCCAAGTAGTCGTTCCCGGAGACTCCAAGTTAAATACGTCTTTTGGAACTGGGGACTTCTTGGCAGAAGACTGCATTTTTTGAGTCTGTGTGAAAATCTAAAATCAATGTGTTCCAAGAGGCAGCAAGCAAAGTCGTGAGTACAAGTATGAGAAGCCATGGCGGAATGAATGAGTGTACGCTGGTTTGAGTGATATTTTTCACTATTTTATCTTTGACACCCTGTTGCTGTCCTAATTTTTTTTTCAATCTGCATAATTTGTTGCTAAGGCTAGAGTCTTGTGTTTTTGTCTTAGGTTAAATCAGGTTCTTTTCCAACTCGGTGCATATAATTACGCGATAAAACAAAGAAAACTCTTCGACTCAAACCCTCTGTATCTGTGACTCGGGCGCCATCATCTGTTCTCTTAACGGGGCCGGGCTAAACCTAGAGTTAACACTATAACGGGGCTATCATCCTTGCAACATTTCCTTGATTTTTTATGACTATGTGTATATGTATTTTCCTTGATGTACTTTCTTTGATGTTGTGAGCCGATTTTTCCTGATAATAAAATCGCTCTTGAACTTAATAATCGTGTTTGGTCAGCTCGTTCTAGATAATATATATATCATTGTTATAGTTTTCCCACGTCTGTGTGTTTACCTGTCGTCACGTGTATGTGCGTGCCTGTGAGTGATAGAAATATACGTAATATGTATATTGGTGTAGTCTGTCTGACGCTGTAACAACTGTTGTAGAAGATAGGTGAGAGAGAGAAGAATTCTTTTCGCTTTCAGAGACAGCCACTATATCAAATCTATCATCTCACGTGTGTGGAAATTCTATTACCTTTCACTAACTCTCACTGAGTCTATCACCTATTCAAACCTATTCAGAAGGGACCAAACCTAGTCTTAATTCTCCTATCGGAAATCTACGACAAGTACTAATGTCTTCTGACAACATAACAGTAATAACCCAATTAATTACAATACCCAATTATGTCCGAGGATCTACTCTGAGAAAACTATCAGAGTTCAATACTCCCTCCATTAAATTTCCTACATGCGTGTTCTAGTATTATTATTAGTTCTAATAGATAGCATTTGTTGGCCCTTCAACTTCGAATAAACTTTACTCCTAGAATAACAACGATACAAAACCCTGCTAAAATCTTACAGACTATATTAGCTTAATTAACTTATATATTTACCAAAGTCGAATATCTCAGTAGAGCAGACGAACTCTGTATATTAAATACAGGCGTTGATTTTCACGGCATGAAGTATTTTTTTTTTTTTTTTGTATCAGAGAGCGTTCTGCATTTATTAGACGCGAGTATTTATTACAGGAATTGAGGCCGACCCACGCCAAGCGTGAGTCATTGCGTGGCTTCTTTCTTTATCGGGTCACTCTCTGATCCAATCACCATGCCGCGAAATCTAAAAATAGCCCGCAGGTCATAAGCTAAATTCAGAACTTAAGAGTAATCGGAGAATTTCCAAAACTCACTGAACTACGCGCTAAAATCACACCCACCCCCAACTTTCGCGTGCGTAGATGCGAGTTTCGGGAACTTTTCCCCGTCTAGAATTTACCCCTCCTAATAAATACGGACGCACTCACTGCTTACAGAAATAAAATTCCCCGCCATTGTGTTACACTAGAAATTCCTTCATGAACGCGATTTCTTCATGGGAAAGAAAACTGGTGCGAGTCTAGAATCTAAAACCTACCGTCCCTGTAGAAAACGTAATTAATTATCTACAGAAAAATACCAAATACCATTATTATTCACAGAGAAGGAAAAAAAAACCCGAATAAGATAAAAATCCCACCGTCATTCCCTCCTTCTGAAAATAACGGAAAATACTACAAGGAGAAGAAACCTGGGGTGGATTACATGTAATCCCTCCTAGAAAAAACGTAAATAATGCAAGGAGAAGAGACATGGGGCCTGTTGCAAATCAAATCACAGTAACTCCTCCCAGTGACGTGTTGTAATGTTTATGTTATATTTAGCACGATGTTATATGAGTTCTTTGTGTTTTCTTTACAGCTAAACCCGGTTAGTTCAGGCCCTACGCTGAAGCCTTAGGCCTGATTACCTTCCTGGAGGAAGGGCGCACAATTCATCGACCCATTCACAGCTGGGTTGCACGTAACTACAAGCGTGCCTAGTTCATCACCCTATTACGGGCACATTGATGAATGTCCTTTGCTTGGAGTACAAATACTTCGCCCAACACCTAATAAGAGGAGCGCTCATGCTCCGTTTGCACCAGTTCTCTTTACCAAGCTAATAAGAGGAGCGCCCATGCTCCGTTTGCATCAGTTCTCTTTACCAAGCTACGTCGTCCCTTATCAGTGAGGACCGCTACAGTAGTAGTGGGCCATTACACAACATGTAGATTATTTCCTCATCATTTGTTTTATCTTGAGTATTGCCATCGCAACCCCCGATTCCTGGATTTACAACCGAGTGCAGTCAATTCACGGATTAAATCAGCAGTTACCCTGGAGAAGATACTGTCAAAATTTCTCCAACGTCTAACCGTGATCCCAGTGAAACAACCAACGCACGCGTGCCAACGAAGAAGGTTTTTAGGGTAGAGTGCACTCAAAGTAATTGAGGGGAGGGTAGATTGTTTAAAAACCTGTGTACCTAAGCATCGATGGAAGTGATTAGCAGTGTTGCTGACAGGGACAAGTCAGCGGGATTGTGTTTGTGTAGGTACAGTTCTTTATTTCAGGTTTTTCCAGCAAAGGATTATTAATGTTATATCCACCCCAAAATTGTGAGAGCGTGGAACCTATGGTTTTTTTTCCGGGAGTGGTCCCAACATTGTTTTCTACTAACCTTTGGTTTGAGTGTCTCGTACATTTGATACCTGCATATTACGAGTACTTAAGTTTTTTTGGTTGTCGTGATAGATTTCATGCTTATATTACCACAGTTTTTTTTGACGGTTGTTAATAAAATATATATTTCGTTACGGTTCAGATTTCCTTTCCTATCTGTACCAGTACTCTTTAACTTGTATTCGTGCTTTTGTATGTGGATACACTGTAGTGTAATACAACCTTATCTCCTAAGTAGAGCAAGAGGCAGTGTGGCAGTAGTTGAATAAAAGGTCACTGAGTGGTGAGGGGAGAGTCAGTATAGGTTCTCACCCTCGATAACTATAAGTCACACTATCCACTATCAACACCATTTCTTGTCTATCATCTCAGATCTCTCTCAGATTTCGTCTTGTCTCTGATATCACACAGGCTTGGTTCTCGTCAGACAGACTCTTACATAACCCACTCGTGACAACCATATTCCCAATATGCCTCTATGGGCGTGTAAACGGGATCCTTCCTCCTTTTATAAAAATTTTAGTCTACACGTACTTTAGTCTAAAAACACTTAGGGCTAAAGGCACAATAGTCTACACACATTTTGGTCTAATTTGAAATTATTTTTAAGAATAATGACTGAAGGGAACTTAAAACCATAGTGCAGGTGTAATGTTGGTAAAAGAGGGTGTGTGTATGTATATTTGGCTCAGCTTAAAGCAAACCGTGTTTTAAAACAGTGACAAGTATTGCACGTGATTCAACCATAGTGGAAGCGTAATTGTAATGGAATAGAGATTTTGTATACTGACTTCTGCACATGACTTAAACACTTATTTAGTATGCCTGTGAACAAATTTAAATACATAATAACGCAACTAAAAAATAGTACTTTAAACTGTTCATTTGAGAGGAAATAAATGTAATCGCTTAATTTAAGAAATAAATACAACTCAAGACTGTTGTTAACTTCCTTTTGTGATCAACACTTATCACACCACATTTATGATATCAGTTGACATTCAAAAATCCGGCCATCGATAATCCGGTTCCTTCAGATTTCCGGCATGGATTTCGGAGCGCATTTTTAAATTTACCGCGTTGGCGCGCCACTGTTTTCTGGAGCAGTTTATGTTTTGATGCAGCTGTTGGGTCTTGCTTGCACGTGTTAACAGGCATTCCTGCTCATTCCTTCTCATTTTATGATTTATTTGCTGCTGTTTAGCCCCATTATGGATTCAGCAAATAAAAGAAGTGGTGTAAAACTTAAACATCGTGCATTGTCGATCGCAGAAAAATTGTACAGGTAGTCATTTTCTGTTAAATATATACAGAATATATAACCATAAAAAATCCGGCATTTTCAAAAATCCGGCACTCCTCAGGTCCGGAGGTTGCCGGATTTTTGAATGTCTACTGTAATACTTTTCAACCAACATGTCTTTAAACAGATGGTTAAAGAAAATGTCATTAGGCGAAAGTGTTTTAGACCAAAACGATTTATAGCTAAGTGCGTTAGGCAAAAGGGTTTTTTACACACACACACACACACACACACACACACACACACACACACACACACACGCACGCACGCACGCACGCACGCACGCACGCACGCACGCACGCACGCACGCACGCACGCACGCACACACACACACACACACACACACACACAAATAGCCCCCTCCCCCCAAAAAATAAACAAAAAACCAAACGCTTTAGACGAATGTACCTACACCCATAGCAAGCAAGTGTTAATGCAATAGAGAGGAAAAGCATGATGTATTCAGTTGTGATCATCAAGAAAAAACTACATTCAAGTGACAGAATAATGATTGCAATGAAAGATAGTTTCTTAAATGCAGATATAGCGTGCAGAAATTGTAGATGGATTATAAAACAGATGAACGAGATAATTTCCTAATTAAATTTAAATTTGCAATGAGGATTTTGTAAAATGAGTCAAGACATAAAATATTCTATGCCTACTTTTGACGATAAGTTCAAGCCATGAAACGGTATATCCTTTTTTACATGACGAGAGTCAGATCAGAGACAGATTAGAGAAATTATCCGAGAAGATACTGAATATATGAACACTAGAGACATCGTTCAATATAAGTTCGAAAACCACATAGGACCAAACATTCTGTTTCCAACCTCACGCGTCAGTACTACACACGCCCCAGGGCTAAGCTAGGAAGTATACAGGGATGTGGATGACATTTGACAAATTTAATAAAATCTCGTTGGAATATAAACGTAATATTCATTTAGATTTCTGCTTGCTCTTCTTCGTTAGTTCTCTCTCTCTCTCTCTCTCTCTCTCTCTCTCTCTCTCTCTCTCTCTCTCTCTCTCTCTCTCTCTCTCTCGCTCTCTTTCTCTCTTTGGGCGTGTGCGTGTGTGATAATGGGCGACAACTACCAAACTTTTCTCACGGCCATACAGTGTCTTCCTCAATGGAGTTGGTGAAGGTCATGTTATTAGTCTGCTTCTCTCTTTACATTCTGAAGTTTGCTACCGCGCACTTCCTTCCTTACATGCACACAGTTTCGTTTGTGTTATTTTTAATGTATCTAACAACAGCTATTTCTGCAATAACCATTTCTCAGTTATGAAATTATTACGCTTAAAAATGTCTCACGTCAATTTTTATTATTATTTATTTTATATGATTATCGCCATAATCATAGCTGCCACCTCCACAACGAAGGTCGGCTGCAATGTATCTTCATCAGTGCGTTACCGTGGCCAGAAAGGGGATCAAAGAAATTTAACACTGTGACCTTTTATTTTAAATAACTGGTTATAGGAGGAAGCATGTTTCCACATAAAGAACACGCAAAGCAACTTGAATATCCCCAGACCACGGAATAGAAAATCAGACGAATCATGTATGCATAAATAAGGAGCTCAGATTATCATTACATGACGTAATGTTATGTAGATGAGCAGAAGCGGTAACAGATCACCATCTTCTGTTAGCCAGAATAAAGATTAAACTCAAGAGATATACAACAGTACATAGCTATAAACAACCGTTTAATGTTGAATATCTTCTTCTTCTGCCTTGTTCGCCCTCAGACTTCCACATTAATTACTCTAATAACGGCAGTATTCAGCTCAAGGTCCCTGACATCTCCAGTTTTTCGTAGAGAGAAGTGGGTTGGTGCCATATGCTACTCTGTTCACTGCTGTATAGTGGGAAGGACTACAACAGAAGCTGTCATGGGGATGATGCCACAGATACAGAGATCTGTTGCACTAATCCTGTACTTGTGGTATAAATGACACTTCAATCTGTTGTGTCCAAAGCGCGTCCGGAAAGTGTTGACCTGGTCTCGCCTAGACATCTGATGTTAGGCATCATTTTGTTTATGATCTTGGTGCTTTCTTTCCCATTTGGACTTGAATGTTGTTGTTGTTGATTTTAGGACCCTGCACAAACCACTGAATTTTGATGTGTGCATGGGATACCCGGTTCAACCCCCATATGGGTTATAATTTGGGTATATAGTGTTCCTTTTTCCATATAGTACCTTACATTTGTTGTTTTTCCAGACTGTGAATTCTCAGGCGTTTGGTGTGGCGTTTTCTAAGATCTTTTGGTGTATCTTTACCTTGTTTTTGAGTATATCTCCCTTCACCTTGTTGAGCCTTGTGATGTTAGGGCTCTGATCTATTGAATGCCACCTATTGTCCTTGATATTTACTCTTGTATTTATAATTGGAATGCACTGATTTGTAATGTTTTGAAATTTATCTTACTCTTGAAGTGAATATTTCAGGTGAATATTTTATTTATGTATTTTGTTTTACTTTAAACTTTCTCCTTTGCACTGATACTTACATGTTAATTATTTTTTTAGTCATATAAAATTTATTATGTTTTGTAGTTCCCTAGCACATTTTCTGGTGATAGTGAGTATTGTGCTTTCAAATATTCTTTAAGTGGTTTTCTTTGCTGTTCATATTTCTTGCATGTTAGCACATAATGAGCTATGGTATTTCTCTCAAGACATACTTCGCAGTGGGGTTCATCTATCAAAATATCATATTCCTAGTTGTAGTCTAATAAGCTTTTTATTGCATGGAATTTTTGGTTCTCTATTTATCTGACATGTTCGTGTTGGATCTTTCAGCAGCTTATAAGCATGTCTAGCTTTCTGGCTTTGTTTCCAATCTTCTGTCCATTCCTTGCTATTAGACTTTTTATTATGCTTTTGATCTCTGTTGAGCCCAAACCTGTGTTTGTGTGGTTAAGGCTGCTTCTTCCTGTTTTAGCTTCCTTGTCTGCTACCTCATTTCCTTCTATTCCCACATGTGAAGGTATCCATGCTATTAGTACTGTGCAGCCTCTTATATTTAGGTGTGTGCTAAGTTAAAATATTTCTTCTGCTATGTCTAGTCGGCTATATTCGTGTGCATTACTTTGTGCTTGAATTGCTGATAGCGAGTCAGTTAAGATCGTTAACTTACTGGGAGGCTTGTCAGTAGTATTTCCAGTGCTTTTGCTATTGCAACCATTTCTGCTGTGAAGATAGATGTATTTTCAGTTATACTATAATCTTTCTTTAGCCTCCATGCTCTACTATGTATTCCTATACCTAGTTCTTCATTTTCTACTTTAGATCCATCAGTATACACTTTTAAGCTACCCTTAGTTATTTGATCTATATATTCCTTGGCTATGTTTTTATACAGCTTTATTCTACCGTTTTATTGATTATTTCTGCTAAATGAAGGTCATATCTGGTTTCTTGAGCTCCTATGGTGGTATCACTGGGGTGTATTTGCTTCTATATTTCTTGCATTAATTATAGTTTATTGCGGTTCTATTTCTTCCAGGCACTTCCACCCTATTGGGTATCTGGTTGGGTCTGGTGGGGTATCCCATACCGTTGGGCGATTCTTCACAAGCACTGATCTGGTTGGGTGATTTTTGTCTGTTAGAAACTTGGCCATATAATTTAATCTAAATTCTTTTCTTCTCAACTTTAGTGGCATTATGACTAGTGCTACCTCTAGTGCTTCAAGTGATGTTGATTTTATTGCTCCTGCAATTGTGCACAGTGCCTGGTGTTGTTTTTTATCTAATTTTTTCTTCTTGCTGGGTGCTGCTGAGTCGTATACTATACTCGCATAGTCTATAATCCCCCTGACAAATGATAGGTAGAACATAAGCATAACCTTTATGCTTGCACCCCATCCATTACCTTTTAGGTATCTCAACATGTTAGTGAGTCCTCTGCAGCTCCCCATCAGCTTATCTATATGCTTGTTCCAGTTGAGTTGTTGGTCTAGTGTCATGCATACAGTATTTTGTTGTTTTTACTGTGTTTACCTTTTGTCCTAGGATCTTTATGTCTATTACATTATTTTTTATTACTCTGCCTCTACTGAATATCATTCCTACTGGTTTTTTTTTAACATTTAATTGGAAGCCCCACTTTGTCATCTATTCTGAAACCTTATTTACTTGAACTTGTAGATGACAGAAGACGTTGGAGATCCATTACAGCCAACCTTCGTTGTGGAGATGGCAGCTGAATGATGATGATGATATTTTTCTGCTAATAATCGTATACAAAATATCGCTTTTCTTGTTCCAATGTTCAATCGAAAACCTAACTTCACCGTGGCAGCAGAACTGAAGACCCATTAGAAGAGCACGCAGGGCATGCATTTTTCCCATGGTGCAATACTAGCATTACACAGATTTCCTCGCAAAGAGCATCGCCGGTATGTATAAATATGTGTCTCTATCTTAGATTTATACACACCAGTAGTGAACGAATAGGGTTCATGCAAATTTGTAGTCAAACTGAACTGTTAAATATAATATAGATTTCCGTAGGTAAGAAATCATAACCGTTAACAGTTTTAAGAGGTTGAAATAAATTCTACGGAGGTATTTCGCCCAAATAATTATTGATACGTCGGCTGAATTAGTCAGGTAAGTCAATACGTCCTTAAATAATGATTCGGAGACATAGAACGGAAGGTTTATTTGGAATTTTTTTTTTTAAAATATGTACCAGGGCAAGATTTCAAATGACATCCGTACATTTCCACACCAAAAAATATAAATAATAATAATAATAATTAAAAAAATAAAAAAAAAAAAAATTAAAAAAAAAATATTGTTATAAAGAGCTGTTACTTAATTAGTCACATTTCATTCCATTGGTTTTTTTTTTTTTCCTCTTCTCCCCGCGTCATTTTTGATTGGTTGCTCCGTAGTTTTATAGCCAGTGCATCCCGAGAAATCTGACTACAAAGATCCAATGAAGGTGGAATGGAATGGACATGAATGAAATAACCATGAGAGAAAGAGTACCGTCACCAGGACCTGCACAGAAAGAGGGCATCATAATTAATTCCCGTCATCTTTGACAGGATACTTGGTCCTTGTGGTTTTTTTTTTCACTTAAGACATGTACAAAGAGATAATGAGCACTAGTGGTAGATGTAGTGGTGTTTGATGGTATTGTATGATGGTGATATTACTAAATGTAATGTATGAGGCCAGCTGTGAAGGCTCCTGAGATAAAATGTAGTTGTGAATTGTCAGAAGGCCTTTCTTGCTACCACTACGACCTCACACTTAATTTTTTTTTTTTTTTTATGAATGTGGCTACGTAAAGTGTCTAGGGTTATGATATGTAGTGTGGTGTAATAGGTTATAGATATACCCACAGATATTTAACAAGACTAATAATATTAATAAATGTTAAAATACACTGAACTAACTCACGTGTGTAAAATTTTTTGATAGAATTATATTACATTTATTTTGTTCTGGATCAATTTTTTTAGATTGACCAGAACTTAAAAGGATTTAGAGATTATGAAAGAAATGCATGGAATATTATATCATAAATGCAATAGTGTACATATATATGTACTATACTAGTTAGTTTTATAAAATGTTCTAGTAGTCATCTACTTGGGAGGATAGTTAATGTTTGTGCTGTTGGGGTGGCCTCATCACACCTGTCTATATTGACTACACAGTGTCCAGAAAATGGTGGGAATTTTTATGGGGTATTAGTAACTACAAAGCGTTGGTGAATGTCCAGCAGACCAGAGGCTCACTCATCTTGTAGTTGTAGCTCTGGTGCTGAAATCTGGTGGTCCCACCTCTCCGTGCTGGCGGGCAATAATGGTGGTCTCTGTCACAAGTACTGCACAGATACACTCGAGTAAAGTCACCAACTGAATAGACACTGCTTTGTTGACAACAGAAACTCACAGCTCTGCAATCAAAGTATGGGCCATGTGTCAAAATCTATTCTCTACCCACGTCTGGACACAACACTGACACAACAACCACATCATACAGACAGGTCAGATCTCTCTGACCAAACAGCACATTTACCATGGTGGTTTTACATCAGATCGATCCTCCCAGACTATAGGTTCTGAAAAATATTTATTAGTTGTCTGCCCTAAAAGAGGATAGGTAATATGTTTCATTATTCTCAACACTTGATCTGTCTTGCCTAACCCTTGCTGGAGTTTATGTACATTGTTGGTCCCTAGACCCTGACTAGGGCGGGGGGTCTAGAGCAAATCCCTACTTGTTTGTAAGGCTAGATTTCGATATGGCAGTATCAAATCACTCGAACATTAAACAATATTCAAAATATATAAGGAAATAATTTCCATCTTACCAGATTATGAATAAATAACACAGAATTGCTAGCAAAACTCAGCTGAGCTGCTGGCTATAGTATGGCGTCCCTAAACTTCTTTCACTTTCTTTCATATGGAAATCACCACACTTTAAAATCTGTGTCTATCACTGAACAACTATTGAAGAATGGCCCCACTTGCGCGACTGAGCGCTAATAATATGATTGTTTGTAGCCAATCACTGCCTAGGTTTATTTTAAATTCAAATTTCCTACCCTAAAGTCATTTCAGTCATGCTTCAGTCAAGTATGGATGGTTATCTGTTAGTCTGTCCGTCTCTACTTGTGTTTCTACAAAATTGTACTTGATTTTTGAACCAACCTTTCTCTCCCCTCCAAAATTTTGTCGTTAAAAGTTATTTTTAGACACAGCCACCACCAATGTCCCTCTCTTCCATACTACGTAGATTTGAACACCTGCGTCTCGAGGTCGTGTTTTTTTGTGCAAATAGCGACACTTTTAGATTCAATACAGTCTGTCGATGATGTGAACAACACTGTCTTTTGTCATTATCTTCAATATTATCTATCCGTTTGTAAAATTAAGAACATATTAGTTCACTGCTCAGAATGGGCCATCCGGCCAGCTAATTTTTATATTCCTAACATTAATATTAAGAAAAAATTACTTTTTAATTTTGGTAATATTTCAAGCAACTGCGTTTTAGCCGCTCAATTCAAATCAAAAGCCTGGTATCGCAAAAGCGTCCAATAAATGACTGTGGCGTAACATATCTATGGTCCCTTCTGTCGAGTTGCTTACTTTTATGTCAACTTGGGAAACGTGACTTTTCTCCGTTTCCCCCCCAATTGCGTCTCCTTAGCCTTTCTAGTCTCACGCAATCTTTCCAGTCATATTTTTTCCTTTTTGATCCGCCGTTCCCCTCCTGTCTAGCAAGTCAATTATTATGGAGGATGATGACCCGCGGTCTAGGCGATCATGTACTATTCGCAGCCTACGCATTATGTTTTTATCCTTACATGTTATCTTTGGAGATATTTTACCGTTGTATCTCTGTCAATTTCACTACAGTAGAATAAAGTCAAGTGTTAAGAAACTCACCAGAAATCATTATCATAATCATTATTTTCCTTTTTGGGACCTAAGACGCGTCAACAGTGAGGAATGCAGTTAGCGACCCATAGCTAGACTGCTTGCGTCAGCGAACCAGTGCTGACCAAGACCCTACTCCACCTCCAAGTGATGGTCCTGGAAACAGGCTGCATCACTGCAGTCTGGCTGAGAGAGTAGGGATCGAAGAGGGAAGGCAAACCCGGTCCCAAAAATGCCGTGCTGAATTCGGATGTGTCGGCCGAAAGGCGCAAATATCGCAGCTTCGCTGTAAACGGACACAACGCAACCAACGTCCTTTTCAGGACGAACAAAGAAGAAGAAGATTTTCCTTTTTTGGCTCCTTATGGAGCAAGGAGCCACCGGTGTCGCTGGCTCCATACAGGAAACCTGCACAACGCATTTACATGCTCTTCCAGCTGTATTTTATGTTGCAATTTGTTTTACATGATGGCCATGAACGCCAGCCCTCTCATGCACAGCCTTTTATTAGTCAGTGGTGAAATCCATGACTGCCAATGATGTGTGTTCCATTTATCACTTTTATATTTCACTATATCATTTTTCGAGAATTTATAAAATTTTTCTCACATTGTTGAGAAATAGCGCAGTGGCAGAACTATGCTTTAGGCTACTAAGACTTACACATTCCAACATGAGCTCTACAATGCCTGAAGACAGATTATCTGGGTTAGTTTTGCTCTCCATTTAAAGATAATTTGCTACTGAAGTAGATTATATAAAAAGGTAATAAATAATTTTGCTAAAAATAAACTTAGATGAAATTGGCTTTTAAAGCGGCTTCATAGATTATTTGTATTGTTTTGATCTGATCTTTGAAATATAAAATAAAGCATATATAGATGTCATTCTGTAAAATTGTTTTTATATTTTTAAATGCAAAATAACACACGTACATTTTGTGAAACAATATTATTGTTGTGTTTCTATTCTTATCTATGGCCAGCGTCTGTACATTTGATATGTTAGGTGACGCTTTAAAAAAATGTATCACAGTTGAATGAAAACACACGAATACTTTAGTTTTTTTTTAGGTCCAGGCTACAGTACTATTGATCAATTCTGTTGTTGACTTCTTTCCATGCCACAATGTCAAACTGTCCAGAATCTTCTCTCTTTGTTGTCCTTTATCTCTTTTCCCTTCTATCGTTCCTGTTGTCACGATATACTCCATCTTCCTTCTTCTCATAACATGCCCAAAGAGGACTGCGTCATTCTAACCTGAGGAATAAGCTTCCTCTTTATACTGGCCTCTTTCAAGACATCCTCATTACTCATTTTAGCTGTCCATGGTAATTTTAACATTCTTCTGTAACACCACATCTCTGTGGCCTCTAGTGCTTTTCCTACTTGTTTACCAATTGTCCATGACTCACTTCCGTATGTCAGAAATGGTTCTTTATAACACCGAAGAACTGTCTTTCTTACTTACATTGGCAAAGAACTGTTGCATAAAATACTCGTCATTTTATAGAATGCTGTTTTTGTCTGAGCTATTTTGCTCTTCACTCCTGAGATGCATCTTCCATCCGTTGTTATTAACGTGCCCAGGTATTTGAATTCATCGACCTGTTTTAAAAATGTTCCATTTACTTTGATAGCACATTTTGGGAAAGCCATTTTCTTTGAGATGACCATTACTTCTGTCTTTTTGCTATTAATGCTAAGTCCTTTATTTTCACTTTCTGTCACTATTGTATCAATCATTTCCTGGAACTCCTTCATCACTTTTTGCCAATAACACTGTATCATCAGAGTATCTCAAGTTGTTTCTATTATGTCCGCCAAATGATACTCTAGACATGTCCTCCAAATGATACTCCAGACATGTCCTCTCATTATACTTTCATTGTACAGACTGAACAGATCCGGTGACAGCACACATCCCTGTCTGACACCCTTTTTTACTTGATGAAACGTTTCTATTTGGCTGCTAATACTTACAGGCTTCTTGTTTAATTTTATTTCTCACTCTTCTCAGAATAATTCGTAACAAAGTTTTGGTCACATGACTCATAAGACCAATGGCACGGTGTTCTACACATTCCATGGCTCCAGGTTTCTTTGGCAAATCTATGAATGTGGATTTTGGCAGATCAGGAGGAATGTGACCACTGTTGTAGATGTCACTTAACAGTTTTTTTTATCCCTTCTACTCCAAATTCTCCCAAAGATTCCATTTCCGATATTGTTATATTATCTGGTCCAAGCGCTTTGCCTTTTTTCACGTGGCACAAAGCACTCTCTACTACTGTCACAAGTACTGGTGGTTCTACGCAAAAAAATAAATAAATCGTGACAACGTCCTGGTATCGATACTAACAACCATTAAGCCGTATCGATTCTTATTGTTACCAACCAGGTGATTTACATTGTTCTATCCAATCGAAGCGATTTTCGTGCCAGGTCGTGTTAAATTAATCTCAGAACCAGTGAAGTGAGCCATTATAAACTGTGTTACCATTTGTGGTTTGTGTATGATAGATCGGTATATTGTGAAAGTTCCAACGTTTACATATCTTTACAATATACAATGCAGTCGAATAGAAGACTCATAGGCGTGTCAGTCATCGTCGCCGTTATTGGTGTTGGATTTATTGTGGCAGCGTTTGCAACAGATCACTGGATAGTCTCTAATCCAGCGTTCGTAGGCAACGATTCTTTACGAGGAGTCAGTGCTAATATCACGTTTGGTCTGTTCACGGGATACAGATCAATTGATTATGGCTTTTCACCACGCTTGTATAATTCGAAAAGTAAGTATCTGACCCACTAGGCCTGTGTAGTATTGTATTAAATAACAACAAAATTGTTTTGTCGAATGTCTTACAAGAAGACTGACATCCAACCTGCCGGCACTAACAGGTGCGATGGCGAAGATCAAACAGTTCTGCATATTTAACATCCTCCTTGAACGTTGATTACTCGTATAGAGTATGCTTTCAACAGCAACAAAGAAATGAATAAATAGCCATAGAATAAAAATAGATGTTTGTCACAGTGATGGACAGCTACTAATAGGCCCTATAGGCTAAAGGAAAATATTTATGAGGCTCAGTGATCTCTGTGATTGTCATATTAACATTTATTTGGTTTTTATTGATTTTTTTTTTTTTTTTTTTTACATTAATGAAGATAAACAGAAATCCCGTTCAACCTCTGATGGGTTATAATTAGGATATATATTGTTTTCAATTCCAAGTAATATGAACAACTGCCGACATGAGAAAGTGGCATCACATTTGAAAATAGGGATACTCACACTTGTGCTTAGGCCTATACGTTAAATAATAAAATAAAAAACAAACAAACAAACAAAATCAAGAAGAAACTATGAACAAGAATAATATTAAAGTGGAGGGGTGTAAAGGCCTGGTGGTTCTAGTTATATAACGGACTTTACCAGATATTTAATTGACTTTCATCTGTTTAAAGTCACATGCATTGTAAGAACAGCATCAGACCTTCACATTCCCAGCCACTATATATTAACATGTGTTCGTGTTAAATATTGTTTGACTATATTATGCAGTTCCTTAGGTCTGTCTATTCTCAACACCTCCTCTATATTTATAGGTAAGTTGGATGCCTGCAAATAATCCAATATTGGTATTCTCATTTGGTCATACCTCTTACACTTTATTGATCTGCTTTTCCTGACTTCTTTATCTGTTTTTTTTTTTTTTAATTTCCTTCTATGCCAACATTTGGGGGTAGAGGCTACCCAAGCTAATACTGAACATCCTTGCTCTGGAGAATAGGCAAATAAAAGGTAAAGGTAGTCCCATAGCAGACACTACCATAATGAAGTGAAGTGTTACAGACTTCACTATACTGGGTCCAGCTTTATGACCGGTTCCCTTCCTTGCTGCCTTTGTCTTCCCTAACTCAATAGCAGAATCAGGTACCCATTTACAGCTGCGTAGACTGGAGCAGGATTCAATCTCGGAACCTGGTATCTTTGCCATGAGAGGCAGGTGCTCTAACCATTCTGTTAACTGAATGCTGGTGATATGTATGTATTAACCAAAAATATTTCCTCCACTGTGTCTGGCTTACTGTAGTCTTGTAAGTATCTTAGAGCTTGAATTGTTGAAAGTAAGTCTGTTAAAATTATCAGTTTCTGAGGAGGGTAGCTGGATTTTAGTTCTTTTAGAATTGTCAGAAAGACTGGTCGTACCCATGTATGATATCACAGTTTTGATCAATTTTGACCTCACCCTGTCCTACTTGTCCTATTGTGTCACAAAACTCAGCTGAGCCACAAATGGATGAGGTCCAGTGTGGCTTCCGAGCAAATCTAAGTACTCAAGACCTAATCTTCACACTCAGACAGTTGAGTGAAAAGGCTCTTGAGTATAAGAGTGAGATCCATCTTTGCTTCTTAGATCTGGAAAAGGCATTTGACAAGGTCCCCTGGAACAAACTCTGGGACTGTTTGGTGATATCACAAGAGGAAAGAAGACATCAGATTAAGCTGGGAGAACAGGTCCTGGAGCAGGTCGACCACTTTAAATACCTTGGAGCTGTCATAGACTGGAAGGGAGGCATCAAAGAAGAGTTGGCTACCCGAAGAGCAGCAGCTGGGAGACTTTTTCAAGCCATAAATCAAGGATTCCTCAGCAAGAAGTTGGTAAGAAGACGAAGATGGCTGTATACCGCTGCACCTATGCCCCAGTCTTGACGTATGGATGCGAGTCATGGGCATTGACTACAACCCACAAAAGCCAGATCCAAACCTCAGAAATGAGGTATCTGAGGAAGGTGGTAACAAGAAGAGACATAGTCCGCAACCAGACGATACGTCAAGGCATAAAAACCCAACCCCTGCAGACCCAAGTAGAACAGTCCCAACTGAGATAGTTTGGCCATGTCTGCAGAATGGGAGAAGATCGGCTACCACAGCAAGCATGGGAAACTAAGAGCCAGGGATCCAGACCTCCAGGACGACCCAAAGTCCGCTGGGAGGACAACATTAGACAATCTTTGAAGGACCGAGGACTAGAATGGAACCAAGCCAGGAGGAAGACAGCCGATAGAATAGTATATATATATATATATATATCTTACATACAAAATTGCACAAGATAATTAACTTGAGTCAGTGTCCATCCTAGTCTTTATCATCTTACAGTGTTAATATTTGGTTGGGTTTGGTGGTAATTTCTTGAGATATGCACTTAACTCGTGAATAAGCTCCTGGTCCTCGTAGACACAATGCAGAGGCCGGATAGCAGTGATGGTTCACTAGTTCTGGAGTTATGTACACAGTTTGGCCAGGAAGCAGTGGTGGTCCACGGATTTGAATAGGTTTCACTCCTGGTTCTTAGACACAATGCTGAGGCCAGGTATTATCTTATGGTACACTCACAGTCGGCGTCTGTGGCCTAATGGATATGAACGCAGTTTCATAATCCAGATATACCAGGTTCGAAACCTGCTGCAGGCGGTTTGGTAGCAGATCGCTTTATGTGGATTTTTAACAATGGTATAAGCGCCGTACCATTCAGAAAGCAATGGCAAACTACTGAATGAAAAAATATTGCCTAGAAAAATCACAAACAGCCAATAAAAGCTGGGGTTGATTGCCACGTCCTGTAAAGGATAAGCAACTAACTTAACACTCACAGATAGAAACTTGAAACAAAACAAACCCAGTGTATGGTACTTGTTCAGGGAAGATGCCAACACTTCTAATAATTAACTGCTGTAATCAGAATGATTATGTTATGACACACCAGCAGGAAGTCATATTGTCCATTAAGGGGAGTACTTCGTTGTTGTGTTTATAATACATCATGGAGTCGTAGAGTCCATCAGAGTAAGTATGTCATACATGATATAACACATTTATGATATAGACAAAAGGTGCCCATAAAATACAGAAAGGCGAACTCTTTTTGCTCAGCATTAAAAGTCAGTACCAGTCCTAACAAGGACTCTAGCTTACACCAATGCTGTATGGATTGTGGTTACATTTTGTGATGAAACCAAGCTTCACATGGGCATAAGCAAGAATATAGTCATGAAGAGTCAAGCATAAAATACACATCAAGCAAAATGATCGACATGAAAAATCAAGCACAAAATATACATCCATTTGCACTTGTACATTACTTTTCAAACCTTATGTAATTTACACAATTAATATACATACCCTCATTTTGACAACTACGACGCTGACTGGAACAGTTTTAGAAGTTACTTGCACTCAGTGGCAGAATTCTTCTAGTTAGCACCTGTAGAGGCTTCGGTGTGAATATGGATCTTGCTCTCATACATTGTCGACTGTTGAGCATGTGTATGTCTCATTTCAATTTCCCCGCATCCTCATATAGTAGCTAAGCAGGTGACATGGAGAGCATGCTGGGAAAATTCTGTTTGTCTCAAGTTTGTCAGGCGAAAAAGCCAGTTTTGTGTTTCTTTTGTAGCAATATTTTGTAGTATCTCAAGAATAACATCATGTGTTCATTCCTAACGATATTCCATAAATTCAATCCCAATTCTGCCTTCTTGTGTAAAACTATGATTCCATTCCAAGCAGTCTTCACTTAGATATATGCCTAAATTTGCTAGCTATTACATGGTTCCAATAAGGAATATTTCCGTCCAACGGATTTTCCCGAAGATTACTCGATACATAACGAAAGTAAGTGGCACGGGCATGCTGAGTAATAAATCAGCAGAGATTTACGCCGATTCACGACCATATATATAAAATCTCTTATTCCCAGTCACCCTCACATTATAAATTGTCTTACAATCACTCGTTCTCTCCTAGATACCCACAGTAAGGAGAAAAGTCAGGGTTAGGCTGACAGATGCAATAGTATATTAATTCTGACTGCTAGAAATAGGTCAAAGGCATCTGACAGCAGCCTCATCGCTGACCACATATCAAAGTATACACGAGTGAAGTGACTCCATAACGGTCAAAAAATAAGATTGACACTTATGGAGTCCAGCAATTTACAATAGAATGAAGCCAAAAATAGGAGAGGACAAAAATCAAAGATAAAAAATGGGCGTTTCTGTCTGGACAGAATTAACAAAAAATTCTGAGCCACGCTGTCAGATTTTTATATATATATATATATATATATATATATATATTATATATATATATATATATATATATATTATATATATATATATATATATATATATATATATATATATATATATATATACGCACGCACGCACGCACGCGCGCGCGCGTGCACACACACACACACATATACATACATACATATACATATATGTATATATACATACATATATACATATACATATTGTCTCGAAAGGGTTGTTGTTATTTAAAATATAAGGTATCCTGGACAAAAAGGTGTATCATATGATACCAGGATAGTGCCAGGTAAGAGACTGGTCTTACAAGAAATACCCCCTTTTCTGAAAAGAATAAGGGTGTATTGACATCAAAGGTAGAATCCAGCTGTATACACCTCCAGGTGTGATGAGAGTAGATGTCCTGAAAGTCTATTTGCTCCCTTTCAAGATCCTCCTTTGATATTATGTGTTATTATTATAGTTTATTATGGCTAATTATGCTAGGGGTACTAATTATGGTCTATCTATATGTACATTTAATATGTATCAACAAAACTTGGAACTCAATTTAAATAATTTCAGCAAGTCTGATGGTACATATTTACAATTTATTTACCCTATACGGGTTCTCTTTTCGGTTAGGTAACTTAGAAGTAACTCAAATATATTTACAGCATAAAATAAATAAACATAGAAACTTTAATTATCAAACAGAATACTGTACTTAAGTTTCAATTTTTCTACACTGATTAATATTATAATTCAATATAGTTTGTCACTAAGTTGAACTGTGAAGGTAGTAATAGATACATTCTGTCCACAAGGATTCATCATACACTGTATTTTTATCCTTTTATTTTATATATTGGTGATAGAGTCTGAATAGGCTGACCAGTGGCTTTTCTTTGCCACTAATCTTTTATGTTGAAATCAAACACGCTCCTGCCATGGACTAACACGTCTGTGAATTGCCAGGCAGTAGACGCTGGGTATCTCGCTCCAATGACTTTAAGAGCACTTGCACCTCAGAGTCCAACAGAGATAGTTGATTACTAATCGTCTGGTAGTTTGCAGGATAAAACCTGGAATACAAATAATCACAACCCCTGTATGGTCCAGCACTATTCTGTCCTCACATACAATGGACATAACAAACAGTGTCAGACATTGTGCTAACATATGCACAGGACAATTTACCTCAATACCACTCACAGCCAGTTCACTGTGACTACACTTTCCTTATAAATCCTAAGTTAGATCCAGTTGTCCATGATCCGCCTTCATACAATGATTTGGTCTAGTATAAAGCACTAAGTAATACCTTAATCAATTCCTTAAAACAATTCCTGTCATCCTTCCTTATGTTCCTGGTAAATGTGTCGTTCCTTTAAGAAATACTCCTTCAAACACTTTGTCAAACTTACAGACGTACTTTGGCCATCATTCTCAATTATTCTACACATTTTACAAGGCTGGCTTTCGTCTCCAAGAGTTTACACATGCTACACACTTCCTAACGCACAAGTGGATTAATCACAGGAAAATTACATAATTATATACATATATATATATATTCATTCTTACCCTCAGGCAATACATACAAGCTGTAACAGGCTGTTAATGGGCATCTAGGTCTGCCTGGCAGATGCGGTTGGCAAAGGTACAAAACGTTTACACTTTTACCGCTTCCCTCTGTTCAGCTGTATTTTCAAATTTTGTGGCCTCAATTTAGCCAAGGGCAAGGTCTTATATACTAGCACATCCGCCGTATCGGATGGCATGGGGGAAAAAGGGTGTTAAAAATCTCAAAATGAGGCATAATTTTGCCTTCTGTTCGGGGCAAAGTCTTTACAGCAAGTCTGATGTCACTTATCGGTGCAGAGTTGAGAGAGATGGCTGAGCATCACAATCCCCCCTGTGTTGCAGCATGATGAGAACCCAGCATTGCACACTGAGCTTGGGGGGATCACATGGGCACCAGACTTAATACTGGCTCTTGACTGGATGGCCGCATGCAGGAGATTTCTACAATGGAGGGTTGGCATGTATGATGTGCTGGTGATGTGGGTAGTGGGTTTCCCCCCTTGCTTCACCCTAGGCCTAGTGAATTCTTGTTCATGAAGGAGCGACCATTGCGGTGTTAGTCTCTTGGCCTAGCAAAACCTCTCATACCCCAAGATCGTTGTGCGTGGTGAAGAGCCACACCCTCCTCGAGGTAGTCCTGGTAACTGAGGGTGCGAATCCTCAGGCTAAACACAACGGATCTAGAGGAGCAAACCTCGATAATAAAACCGGTGCACTACACCGTACACGCCCTCTGTGGGTGGGAAGGAGCCAGATGGATACTGAACAAGTCTTGGGAGTGGGAACGAGTGTGGACTGCTCCCTGAAGATCGGAACCCATCGTACAGGCACAGAGACTCAGGACTTGACGATCCTATTGCCTTCAACTCTTGGTCACATGCCTAGAGCCTCGGAGAACTCGGCGTAACCAGCAGGCAATTTGGTGGCGGGGAAAGAGCACTGTGAGCCCTACCTTGGCTACGTATCACAAGGAGACGCAGAAACACCCCCTTTATCTCCCCCAGAGCTGGCACAGTACACTTCTGGCTTCTACCCGGGGCGGTAGGAAATCCACATCAAACCTGGCAGAGCAAGTCCTCCATCAGATGCGGCCGATGCTGGGCCCACTGGCGCGTGGACACGTCCCGATCCCCATCGAGACTTGCCCGGGGAGCCCACCCCGGCTCAAAAAAGCAGAGAAGGCCACTCTCCAAACCTCCGATGTCTTGCGGGCAGTGTTAGGATGTGCAAGAACATGGACAGGAAGACTCCACAACTTCCCCACTGAAGACACGCCCACGGCGACCGTTGCCTCAATTGGCTGTGTGTGGTGTACCCGGAAACGGGGCCTCCCAGTACTGAGGCACAGTTAAGTCCCCGATGTCACTTATCGGTGCAGAGTTGAGAGAGATGGCTGAGCATCACAATCCCCCCTGTGTTGCAGCATGATGAGAACCCAGCATTGCACACTGAGCTTGGGGGGATCACTTGGGCACCAGACTTAATACTGGCTCTTGACTGGATGGCCGCATGCAGGAGATTTCTACAATGGAGGGTTGGCAGGTGGTGGGTATCTGGAAGTGGCTCTGTGCAGGACGTGAGGATTCCTTGGGAGAGCCCAGAACCAGAGCACAGCATTGTGCAAGCTCTGCATAGTTGGAGAGCCCCCTGGATGACGGGGAATGCACAGTGTGCTACCCCACCTATCCCCAACTGCTAACTTAGAACCAGAAGTGGGGTCCTCTGTATGCGTGCCAGGCCAGGATAAAATGCCTGGGAAAGAGACTGGAGCTCAGAACTCCCTAACTCAAAGTTGCAGGATGGCAGAAAAGCCACGGGAAAGACAGGGCTATTTTGAAGATAACGCAACCATATTTTCACCATACGAGCTCGGACGCCGCCTCGGTAAACAAGGTCCGCGCAGAGCAGTGACACCCCCAGGCTGCTTGCGAATAGTCTACTACTGGGAACATAAACAGATTAGGGATGAGCCCACTCTCCCGTTGAACAGGTGCTAAAGTCATAGATACTGGGCCAGAAGGCGCACCGGAAACCACAGTATCACGCAACTCGCTTTTTTTTTTCTATGGAGAGTACACCGTCAAATAAATCTCGTACTGGTGCTCGCCCTGTGGAGCTCCACCAGGCAGGTGCAGTGCCGGGCTCTGAGCCTCGACAGAGCCCACCCTCAGCTACTGGAGGACCCTCTAGACCGTCTTGTGGAGTCAGCAGACGGCGGAGGAGAACTACTGACCAAAACAAAACAGAAAAAGAGAAACCCAGAGTGCCACTTGTCATGATGCACTGGAATGCAGAGGGAGTGAACAGCAAGCAGGCTGGATACAGCAAAAAGACAGAGCTGGAAAACATCTTGTATGAGAAGCAAGTCAGTGTTTGCTGTATCCAAGAGACTCACTTGAAAGCAGATCAAACCTTTAAAATAAGGGGATATCAATGCTTCAGATCCGACAGAAAAGATAGACGAAAAGGAGGAGTACTTACTCTTGTAAGGAATAACATTCCTGCACACGAAAGGAAAACCTTCATGGATGGAGCAGAATATCAGCTGTTGCAGATAAAGGTAGACAAGATGGAAATAGAACTCCTGAACTATTACTGTCCGAACAACAAACCCCTGAGTCTCAGCTCTATACAGGTACCAGCCACCAACTTTATAGCAGTTGGAGACTTTAATAGCCACTCCCAGAGCTGGGGCTATAACCATCTGGATCACAGAGGTGAAGAGGTTGAAACTTGGCAAGATGATCACTCCCTAATCCTAGTCAATAATGCCACAGATACTCCTACCTTCTACTCCAGAGGATGGCACACAACTTCAACACCAGATCTTGCCTTCTCCACACCAGATATAGCTGGATCTATTAGTAGAGAAGTAGGAGACCAACTAGGGGGAAGCGACCATCGCCCAATCTTTCTTACTGTCCAGAGTGCAACTCTCAGTACAGGCCCAGCCATTACAAGATGGAACTACAAAAAAGCCAACTGGGGTTTATTCAGGCATCAGGTGAACACGCTGCTGTCTACCCTCAAGGTACAGAACAGAGACATTAATGAAGTGGTAAAAGACTTCAACAGATGCATACTACAAGCTGCAAAAGAAACCATTCCCAAAGGATGCCGGCGTAACTACATACCATACTGGTCCAGCACACTCCAAGAACGTCAGGAAGCTATGGACAGGGCTAGAAAGGACGCAGAGTCTCAGCCTTCACTTGAAACTCACAACAAATGGAAAAAGGCTGTAGCAGAGTTTCAGAGAACAAAGCTAGAAGAAAAACGGAAAAGCTGGAGAACTAAAACGGCATCGCTGAACCTTGAGAAAGACGGCAGGAAACTTTGGAGATTAGTCAAGTCTCTAAATGAAGAGCGTTCCTCACCTAGGCAGACTATCACATTGGATGAAGGTGGCAAACTTTTCAGAGGAAAACAAGCTGCAGACTTGTTTGCTAGAAGATACAGTTCAGAAAGCAACTTACCCATTAACATAGATCATCAGAGAGAGATAAGAAAAGAAATACTGGCAACCATGGGACAGACAGATACTCCTGCCCCAATGAGGGAACCCATCACACTAGGAGAACTACAGAAGGCTATTTCCAAGCTTAAGTTTCAAAAGTCACCCGGCCCAGACAAAATCAGCAACGAAATGCTAGTAAATCTGAGCTCAGCAGCAAAGACAAAACTGCTTGAGATATTCAACCACAGCTGGTTGAAAGGAACGGTACCCCAAGTATGGAGAGAAGCCATCACAATACCCATACTAAAGAAAGGGAAATGTAAGACCGAGGCTGCAAGTTACCGGCCAATCAGTCTCACAAGCTGTGTTGGGAAGACTATGGAGCGAATAGTCAACCACAGATTGAAATGGTATTTAGAGTCTGAGCAGATCCTGGTGCCGGAACAAGCTGGATTTAGAGAATGCTACAGTATAGAAGACCAAGTTACTTACTTGTCTCAAGCAATAGAAGATGCCTTCCAGGAGAAGAAAAAGGTCCTAACGATCTGGGTCGACTTCAAGCAGGCCTTTGACAAGGTGTGGAAAGATGGCCTCATTGCAAAACTTAGGAGAAGTGGAATCCAAGGCAACATGATGAAATGGATCCAGTCATACTTGCATAACAGGAGAACTAGAGTCACTCTTGACGGTCTGCAGAGCAGAAAAGTGTTGCTCCATCAGGGGGTACCTCAAGGAGGAGTAATTTCCCCAACACTCTTCCTTGTTTACATCAATGACCTGGTGAAAGATCTCCCTGCAGGAGTTAAAGCTGCCTTATATGCAGATGACCTAGTACTCTGGTGCGCTGATGAAAATGTCACCACAGCAAATTATAGAATGCAGCGGGCAGCAGACATGCTAGTGTCATGGGCAGAGAAATGGCTTATCACAATAAACACAGACAAAACCTCCACAACACTGTTCTCCCTCGCCCCCAAGGACAAATCAGCTAACATACACCTAGGGACAACCGTGATCAAGGAAGAAAGCTACCCCACCTATCTTGGGGTGACATTTGACCAAAGGCTTACATGGAATAAGCATATTGAAAATGCAGAAGGAAAGGCCCGAAGACGACTAGGCATACTCAGAAAATTAGCAGGTACCAACTGGGGAGCAAATGAACGAAATCTAAAGAAGATTTATAATGGAGTAATAAGACCACACTTAGAGTTTAGCTCAGCAGCATGGTCATCAGCTGCTAACTCACATCTGCAGTCTTTGGACAAGGTGCAAAATCAAGCTCTCAGGCTCATTACAGGAGCCATGAAAACTACACCAATAACAGAGATGCAGAAGGTTGCTGGATTACAGACATTGTCCCATAGAAGAGACACAAAAACCATGATCCAGATGGAAAAGTACAACAGTATGCCAATGCACCCAATGAAGGCAAGACTAGATGATCTGGCATTGGGACGTCTAAAGCGTAGCAGCTTTGTGCATCGGGGGAAAAGACTTATAAGACAGCATCAAGAAGACCTATCCATGAAGACAACACCACTGAAGCCCACCCTATACCCTGTACCATGGGAGCAGGCCAGCAGTGCCCTCCAAATTAATACATCAGTCAGTGGTCTCACAAGTGGATGTGAGTATAATGATCTGCAAAAACGAACTGCTACATTGAGTATGATCCAAGAAAGCTATCCCGATCAATCATGGATACATGCCTATACAGATGGATCAGCAACTAATGCTGTTAGGAATGGAGGTGCCGGTATCTTTATCTCATATCCTGACAACCACTATGAGACTAGGCACATTCCCACTGGTAAATTCTGTTCCAACTATACAGCTGAGGTTCAAGCTCTAGAGCAAGCTGCAAATATGATTTATAACACCAACTCTGACTGCCACCAGGTAGTCATCCTCACAGATGCACTGTCTGTCCTGCAAGCTCTCAAGGGTGGTAAACTCCCGCATCTGAGAAATGAACTAAACAAGGTAGCTGCCAAAAAGAGAACCATACTTCAGTGGGTACCATCTCATTGTGGTGTACCCGGAAATGAAAAGGCAGATAAACTTGCAAAAAAGGGAGGAGAATGTGAACAAGAAGATAATGAAGTCACATACTTTGAGAAAAAGAGAGCTATCCAGACTATCAGAAGAGAACAGAACCAACCCAAAGACGACTATCACACTCTCGACCGGCAGGGACAGATAACTATTTTTCGACTCAGGACAGGGCATAACAAACTGAATAAACACATGCACAAGCTACGATTATCTGCTTCACCACTGTGCACATGTGGATTAAACGAACAAACTGCTGAGCATGTTCTACAGGACTGTCCTCTGTATGACCAGTTAAGAAAGATATACTGGCCCAGTGACTCAACACTAAACTCAAAGCTATATGGAGTTAAAGAGGAACTTCAAACAACAGTCGAATTCATCATGAGAACTCGTCTGACGGTGTAATCATCAAAGATGCGATCGCAAGAAGAAGAAGAAGAAGAAGCCTTCTGTTCAATTAGCAAAATTTTTAATATTCATTATCTTTCTTATTTATGGGGCGATTTTTGTCATTTAAAGCTTTAATGTCAACCCTTTGATATACGAAGTGGCGTTAAACAAGACTGTGTTCTGGCTCCGACCCTCTTCGGAATCTTCTTTGTCTTACTCTTGAAACATGCATTCAGAGATGCAACTGAAGGAATATGCCTTCACACTAGGTCAGATGGCCGTCTGTTTAATCTTTCAAGGCTGAAGGCAAAAACAAAAATCAGAAGGGTCACTATAAGAGACTTGTTGTTCGCTGATGATGCTGCAGTCGTCACTCAAAGCCAACAGGAGCTTCAGAGCTTGATGAATCGCTTCACTAAAGCATGCAAGGACTTTGGCCTCACAATAAGTCTAAAGAAAACGAATGTGCTGAGTCAGGATGTGGGTGCTGCACCAGTTATCACTATCGATAACTATGAATTGGCAGTGGTGCACCACTTCACATACCTAGGGTCTACCATCAATGACAAACTCTCACTGGATACAGAAATCGACAGCCGCATTGGCAAAGCTGCAGCTACCTTTGCCCGCCTCACATCGCGTGTTTGGGGAAACTCTAAACTCACAATGAAGACCAAAGCTGCGGTATATAATGCCTGCATCACCAGCACACTCCTATATGGCAGCGAGACCTGGACGACCTATGCTAAGCAAGAAAGAAGGCTCAATACCTTCCATTTGCGGTGTCTACGCCGCATCCTCGGCATCTCGTGGAAAGATAAAGTTACAAATGTCGAGGTGTTGTCACGTGCTGGCCTTCAAAGTATGTATACGCTTCTTAGACAGCGCAGACTTCGCTGGCTTGGCCATGTTCGCCGCATGGAAGATGGTCGCATCCCAAAAGATATCTTCTACGGACAATTAGCAGATGGCAAGAGAACAGTTGGGCGACCACAGCTGAGGTTCAAAGATGTGTGCAAGAGAGATATGAGGGCACTGGACATGGATCCAGCAACATGGGAGGATGAAGCTGCCGATCGCACTAAGTGGCGATGCTATTTACGGCGTCACCTCAGATTGGGCGAAGAGAGGCTCACACAAGAAGCAGAGGTGAGGAGAAAACGTCGAAAGGAGCACCAGGAAAATAAGCAGCTGAGGGCTGTCACCTCAGGGGCGCATTCCCATAGTCAGTTATGACTGAAGGGGCTATTATTATTATTATTATTATTCTATGAATTATTCTGTATTGATCTATCTACTAATTGGTTAGTTTGCAAAATGCATTTTAATATATGCATGCTTTAACTAGCTAAATTGGGACTAACCATGATGTAACGAAGCCCTTTCCCTCAATATTTCTATCTTACTAAAATACTATTCGAGAAAGTTTATACACCTACCTCTAGCGTAACATTCCCGTTGTTGAATTATATAATCCTTTCCGGTGATACTTCTTTATTCTTTCTAAAATTAAATGGCATTGTACCATCGGTTACACAAAATGGGCCTCTATGTTCAAGCCTAGTACGTTTTACAATACACACCAAGAATGACGCGTTTTCATTGGTTAGTGTATCAGAGAATTCTCAACATATGGCGTGCGGTATGGTCAGATTTACTCCTAAGTATACAGAAAATCGTGTTGTGAGACAGACTAAATCACGACACACATATATATATATATATATATATATATATATATATAGTTTTTCTTTGTTGAATAGCGTTGAAGGGTTATGCTGTGTGTGGAGAATTATTGAGGGGTTCTGTCTTAGTAAAAGGGTTGGGTAACACTGATCTAGGTTATTACAGGTGACAAATTTCATGAAATAAAAATACTATTAAATATTAATATTATATTATAATAACATGATTTTTAAGTATTTTTAAAAACTAAAAAGTGAGGTGTGTAAAGCTTAATAATGTCTGAGAGCTAAATTAGCAATATCTTTATACTACCAATGTTGTACTTGTCAGTGGTTATGAAGTATCCTGTAATAGTTACCAGATACACAACTGCAATGATACAAAGTATTTAAATCTTCTTCTTCCTCGTTCGCCCTGAAAAGGACGGTGGTTGCGTTGTGTCTGTTTACGCCGTAGCTGTGATATCTGCACCTTTCGGTCGACACATCCGACTTCAGCACAGCATTTTTTAGGGACCGGGTTTGCCTTCCCATTTCGATCCGTACTCGCTCAGCCAGACTGCACTGCTGCAGACTGTTTCCAGGACCACCACGTGGAGGTGGAGTACGGTCTTGGTATTTAAATCCAGTTGTTGCTTATATTTTCTAATAACAGTTTACATGAAATATCCACTTCCTTTTCAATTGTATTTGAGCACAGACTGCAGCTGGCCTTCTTGCAGCATTCCTGCATCAAAGCATTCATGTGCTATTGCTACACTGGTTGTTTCTTTAGCAATTTGATTTTAAACGTTAGAGACTGCCAGCCCCATGCACATCCTCATATTACTCGCCTCTTATGACATGCCTGAGGGTGGGGTAGTCCTAATCTTTCATTATACCACCAGGGAAATACATGATATATAACTGGTATAATCTGCCTAAATCACAAATACTAAGTAGAAGTGCCTCTATGTTGAATCAGCAAAAGTTTGGTGTCAGTTCATGTGTACAGTATGCCATTACATTTTTGTTACTGTTATTGTAAAGGCTAACCGAGAAAAGAAGACTGCTGGAGATGGACTAAAAAAAAAAGAATCCAAGGGACATGTATTTAAATGAGAGAAAATGAAGGTAAATTTCCATACAAGTAAAAAATAGAGCACACTGTAACATAGAACATGGAACCTTCGGGTGAAATAGATAGGAGAAAGATAGGCTTTGCAGTGTACATGTACAGGGTGATCGAGAAGTCCCTCTGCAGTGGGTTCAGTGCTTTAATAATATGAATGTAACACGTTATGATACAGTACAACAGTATTAGTTTAATTGACTTTAATTAGATTTACTTTACAGCAAGTGTTGGAAGTGTCTTCCTCATTCTCCAGACACAAAGCAACTCTTCTTGACTTGTTTTCAAAAACGTCAATGAGGGTATCTCGCATGATGGACTGAGTGTAGACAGTTATGGCAGCCTTCAGGTCTGGTATTGTTTTTGGGCGACCTTTGAACACACATCCTTTAGCAGCGCCCTAGAAGAAGTAATCGGGCGGAGTGAGATCTGGTGACCGTGCTGGCCAAAGTCCCTTTGAAATTATGCGATCCGCAAAAAAGTCCTTCAGTAATTCTAGGGTACGGTTTGCAGTATGTGCAGTTGCACCATCTTGTTGGAAGTAGCCATTCAGTATGTCGTTTTCGTCAAGCTGGGCAATGAATGGGTACACAATTTGTGAACAGTACCGTTCAGAGTTAAGTATGTCCTCAAAAAATAAGGGACCCACAATTCTTCTCGATATTGCTATCCAAACAACGATTTTCTACGATTTTCTGGTCATGCAATGGTGCCTCGTGAAAGGAATGTGAGTTGGCTGTGGACCACAAGCGAGTGTTTTGGGAATTTATGTAGCCAGATAAGTGAAACCACGCTTCATCTGTATAAATTGTGTGGTCCAGAACCTCAATACTATTATCCTGTATGAACTTCTGATACCACTGACAATAACTTATCCTGTTATCGTGATCCGCAGGTTTCAGTTCCTGAACAGTCCACACTTTGTAAGGAAAGAAATTCAGTTTCCGCTGAACTGCCTTTTGTGTAGATCTGTAGCTTACATCTGTCTCCTGTGCCAATTTTCGCAGTGATTTTGATGGACTTGCCATCAATTTATCAGAAATATCCAACAATTTCTCCTTAGACAAAACGGTTGGCTGTCCACTTTGAGGAGCATCTGCTACCGAACCAGTCGATCGAAATTTGGCGATGAGATCTCGGACAGTGTCGCGGTGTGGAATTTGGAAACTTCTCTGCGAATTTGTGTTTTACATCTTCTGTGTACCTATCACTGGCATGAAAAACATACTCCATGAGAAAAATGCGCTCCTTGATGGTTAGCATACTGACGCAGTCAGTGACATACAAGGCACTACAGTGCTAATGTCCTCCACCCATGAGAAATACTGCGCATGCATTATGATGCGCGTGAGCGGATGTGCAGAACTACGACCGTACAACCACTGAGGAGGGACTTGCTGTAAAGTAAATCTAATTAAAGTCATTAAAAATAATACTGTTTACTGTATCATAACATATTACATTCATATTATTAAAGCACTGAACCCACTGCAGAGAGACTTCTCGATCACCTTGTAGTAACATCTAAATGGACTTGGAAGGGGAAGACTGAAGCGAAGCAACTTTGTAGAGACAGTCAAAACAAAGATGAGAGCAGACCCCATAAACACATTATCAACAGCTATGCCCATATGTACTGCACACATGCTACCAATTTGGAAACAACAGGGCTTCCTTGAAATGATAGAAAACGTTCTTGGTATTCAAAATGAAACAGAAAGGAGAGTCCTAACCACAAAATATATAGAGAAACATTACCCAAGCAACACCTGTATCCATGCATACACAGATGGATCAGCAACTAATGCAACAGAAGATGGGGGTGGAGGAGTCTTCCTGAGCTTAAGCAATGGCACACAAAAAGAGATAGCAGTTGCAACAGGGGGAGGTGGGCAAGGAGCATTGAATGATTATGGTAATTAGTAAAAATCCTCTGTTAAATTTCAGTTGCTTGTGATACATCTGAGCAAGCCTGTGCATTTGTTGATGCTTCCGTTCAGTTGAGTGAGTTAATACAGAGCTACAAAAATCAAACAGATGGAGGTGAGCTCTATTCCTGCACATGTTATTTATATTATGTGTCATTTTATGATGGTGCTGCTTATGTCTTATAGGTAAATATTGCTTTTTTTTTTGGGTGTCGCTATATAATGTTACCTTGTAGAGCAATCTTTACTCGGGATCAGGATGAAAAGCTTGAAACTTGAAAATACTAAAACATGAGCAGAAGGCAGAGACACTTCATGAATGCTTTTTAAATAAAGGCTTTTTGGGATTGCCTTTTTCTTTAGGAGGGGATTTGGGGTGTGGAGTATTCTATTAGTCTTCTATTAGCCATCCATTATTTGCAGGAACTCATTTTAGGAAACACTGTTAAACTGTAGTGTAACTACTTAAACCCCAGGTCATTAAGACTGAAATTATATGATTAGTAACATGAACATATTCAGTCTTTTGTAGCAGTGTTTTAGATTTTTATTATGGATAACATGGCAGACGTGTTTAAAAAAATCATCATTACCAAGTTCCATGCCAGCTGCCATTGACAGTTTTGTCTCTCCATTTCTTCCTACTTATTTACTTAGTTGTTCCTCTTCTACCCTGGGGTGTAGAGGTTTGCCAGAGTGAGTGCCACACTATCCTATCAGCTATCTTCCTCCTGGCCTGGTTCCATTCTAGTCCTTGGTCCTTCAGAGATTGTTCAATATTGTCCTCCCAGCGAACTCTGGAGGTATGGATCCTTGGCTCTTAAGTTTTCCTTATTTGTCATGGTAGCCTATCTTCTCCCATTCTGCAGACATGGCTCTCCATTTCTTATTATCTTTAATGTCTTCACTCAATTAAAAATTGAAAGATTTTAATTTCATCTCATGTCATCTGGTCATTTGTTGAGGTATTTCACCTTCTTGCTTTCCTTTTTCCTTTTGAGTTGAATTTACTAGATGTTACCTGGCTCTATGAGTTTTTACTTTTTCATTCCATCAAAATACATGAGTAAGAAATATAACATTACAATATCGAATAAATACAATGTGATAGAAAAAATAGAGAGTATAGATGAACTTTGGGAAATGCTTAAGGAGTCAGTACATCAAACATTAAAATAAATCAAAATAGCAATATAGAGGGCTGAATGAAGAAATTGATGACAGATGAAATTGTACAGCTGACAGATGCAAGAAGAATGAAAAAGCAAATCAAAGAAGAGTGTGAAAGACTAAATAAAGAAATAGTAAACAAATTTGAGACAGTAATCGAAGCATGACTAAACCAGAGGTGCAGAGAGCTTGAAATGCAGCACAGAAAAGATGCAAAATCTTTGTACAGGCAAACTATTTAGTTACCAGTCAGAACAACTCTAACAACCACTGGCTGCTTGAAATCAAAAGAAGGAATAATATTAGTGGGCCAAGAGAGTATAGTAGAAAGATGGATAGAATACATAAAAAAGGTCTGTAATGATGAAAGTTTAGAGAATTAATTATCCAAGACAACTGTGAAGAACCGCCAATACTTGTTATAGAAGTTGAGAATACCATTCACCACAGGAAACAAGGCAAAGCTCTTGCATCAGATAATACAATGATATGCTTAAAAGGCTAGGGTCTATTGCCAAGAAAACCCTCCTCAAGATAATGAACTACAGGTGGAAGTGTGCCATAGACCTGGAAAGAAGCAGTACTAGTCCCAATTCTCAAAAAAGATAAAGACCGAATGCACCCCAACAGCTATAGACCCATCAGCTTTCTAAGCTGCACGGGAAAGCTTATGGAGAAAATGATCAATACCAGATTAAGTTGGTACCTTGAGGGAAAACAAATTCTACTGCACCAACAGGCAGGCTTCAGGCAACACAGGTCTACAGAGGATCAAGTCACCTACATTGCGCAGGAAATCGATGATGCTTTCTAAGAAGGAAAGCACACATTAGCAGTTTGGGTAGACATGGAGAAAGCATTTGATAAAGTTTGAAAAGATGGGTTAAAATACTTAAATATGGAGTCTGTGGAAGAATGTACAACTGGATCAGTCACTATCTAACAGACTGAACAGCAAGAGTGCAGGTGCATGGTATTAGCAAAAAGACAACAATGGGGCAGGGAGTCCCACAAGGTTGGGTCTTTTCCCCTACACTCTTCCTTGCATATATAAATGACATCACAGAAAACATCCACACAAATGCCCACAATTCTCTATATGCTGATGACCTGGCCATGTGGACTTAAGAAGAATACATCACCACAGTATGCAGTTCGCATGCAGGATTCACTGCTACTGCTAGCCCTTGAAAGTTGGTTCAGAAAGTGGTTGCTCAAAATCAATGAATAAAAAACAACCCACACTATTTTTACCTTGTCAAACAAACCACAGCAAGCAAAACTACAACTAAGTGGGCAGACAGTACGAGAAGAAGAAACACCAACATACTTAGGAATCACACTAGACCGCCGCATGACATGGAAATCACAGATAAAAAAAAAAAACACAGCTAAGGGCAAAACTGCGCATGGCCATCATGAAAAAGTTAGCTGGTGCCACATGGGATGCTGATGAGAATATCCTCAAAAAGCTGTACACAGGCAGTGTCAGGCCTGTTATGAATATGGCATAACAGCCTGGTCAATGGCAGCAAAGTCAAATTTTATCAGAGTAAACAGACTCCAAAACAAAGCAGCATGTATTATAACAGGGGCCATAAAATCCACTAAAATCAACCATATGGAAAACATTACAGGGCAACAGTCAGCAGAGGACAGACATGACGGCACAGTCTTACAACAAGCTGAAAAATTTAAAAAACTTGAAGGACACCCCATGTTCCAGAGAATGAATAGGCTAGGAAGAGGCAGGCTCAAGCGAACTAACTTTGTGGCCCAAGCAGACAAAAGAATTAGCAAAAATACCATGCTAGCAAGCTCAGTTGCAAAGAAAATACCAACAAGCACAACTATCACACTGTGGAAAATAAGATGCTTTCCTGAGCTAAAATCTGATATTCCAAGCATTGAAAGTAAGGGAACACAGACAGAAACACAATGAAAATGTATAGCAACCAAGTATATTGACCAAACATTTCCAGCAAAGCTTTGGACACATGCATGGTTCAGCAAACTGATGGTTCAGCAAAAACACAGTTGAAAATGGGGATGCTGGCATCCTCACCAAATTGGTTTGGTTAGGCTTTAAGGACTATCTTCATTGCACATGGACAATTCCATCAGTGCTCCGATCTCCTCCTATAGATCACACAACGGGGGATCTCAGTACAGTGCACAAACTCCTTAGCACAGACGAGAATCCCAATGTGTGTATATAGGAATCACACATTCTATAAATATATTTGGTGGGTAGGTTTCTAATTTTTAAATTATGCTAGGGCAGGGGCCTTATGGCCTACTCTTTACGATTTCCAACTGCCGTGGGATTTTTTAACGGTCACAACTTGCACACGGGACCTCCTATTTTTTCGCCCTTATCTGAGAAGACTAGGCATCTGATCTCATTACCCATGAGACCAGAGGTGAGTATGACATGATTAGGACCATGGTTCTGAAAAAAAAATTCCATAAATTATATTCCCTCTCATAATCCACTCTGTGGCAGTTGCCATTGGCAAATACTGCAATAACTTCAGTGCTGAAACAGAAGCCCTAAAACAGGCAGCAGAAACTCTTATTGAATGCAAAGCACATGCAGAAAAACAAATTGTAATCTTTACAGATGCCCTCTCAGTAATAATGGCTCTGAAGAGCCACCATGCTAAAGGATTGAAAGATCTGAAAAACTCTCTTGAAAGACTGGCCAAATGCTTCAACAAGTGCACAATCTAGTGGATACCAGCCTACTGCAACATACCAGGCAGTGAGGAGGCAGACAAACTTGCTAAGGAAGGAGGAGCCTTACAACACAATGATTTGGAGGCAACTTACGAAATGGCAAAAACTACTATAAAAGCTACATTCAAGTCCAAATGAGAAAGAGAGCAACCAGGCCATTTAGAAAATGATGCATATCATCAGCTATCTAGTAATCAATGGAGTAGCTTATGGCAACAAACCACTTCTCTCCATGAAAAACTGTTTTAAGATGTCAGGAACCTTGAGCTGACTACTGCCTTCATTAGAGTCATTAATATGGAAGTCTGAATTCAGGTGAACGAGGAAGAAGATAATACAACAATAGAAGAAATGGAGGCTGTGGGAGTAGATGTGAAAACAATACTGTTGAATGACATCTACAACAGTGGTTACATACCTGATGATCTACTAAATTCCATTGTCATAGTTTTGCCAAACAAGCCTGGAGCTATTGCATGCTAAGACCACTGCACAATTAGCCTTATGAGTCATTTGACCAACATATTGTTAAGAATGCCGATGAGAAGAGTGAGAAGTAAAGCAAAACTAAAAATTGGTCATGATTGGTGTGGATTTGTAGAAGGTAAAGGCACAAACACCACCATATACATATTAGAACATTACTAGAAAGCTCCAGTCTTTAAATAGAAGGGCAAGAAAGGGGAGTGATACAAACAGCTATAAGAACTAGCAGCCCAATAGGAATGTTTCTGTAGATGGAAAAGAGTTTGGCAGGAATGTGTGCTGTCACCTGATCTTTTCAATCTGTGCAATGAAAAATGAGATCCACAGAGGACATGTCAGGAATATCAGTTGGTGGATGAAAACTTGAGCTGATAGTCTTAATAGCAAAAAGTGAAAAAGAGTTACAGGAAATGATTGATAAAGTAGTGACTGAAAATGAAATAAACACCTTATCCTAAATAGACTGATAAAATGGTAATTTAGAAAAAAAAAGACTTCCAGAATACACTATAGTTTACTCAGTCAACTTCTTGGTGCAGGCTGTGAAGCATAAATAAAAGATAAGTCTTTATCCACTTCCAGTAAGTGTTCATTTGTTGTTTTCAGTATGAAAATAGCATTACTTATAACTATCAAACTTAAAGGTCGTTTTATATTTGGACATGCACCCTAATATAACCGACTTGGTTGAAAAAAGCATTGGTTGTTTATTACCATCATCGACCCACATTGTTCCTGTGGCAGTTCTGTCTTGGTTCTGTTTCACATCCTTAACATTATGAACTTTAATATCTTAGTAATGTGACACAACCCCCCCCCCCCCCCCCCCCCCCCCCCCCCCCCCCCCCCCCCCCCCCGCCAAAAAAAAAATGAAAGAAAAAAGGCAAATGTTTCACTGTTGTGGCAGTGTAGTTAATGCTGAGCTATCTCACCAAATATTGCTAATTCTAGCAAAGATGAAGTTGACTAGTAACTTTGTCTACCCCAAATTCAACAAAGGTTATGCTAAATGTATTCATGTTTGTCTGGTCCTGGTGCCTTTCCAGTTTATGTGCTTCTATGCATTGGTAATGCATTATTTTATTATTGATGGTTCATCATTATTATTTATGATTGTGAAATGTTCATCTTATTGGTCACTATCAGGCCTCTGACTGTCTTCCTATCAGTTTCTATCTTCTTTGATTTCTTAAGCTGCCTGCTGATATGCAAGTCCATTTGCTTGTGAGGTCTTGAATTCTTTTATGCACAGATTTACTGTCATGACATGTGAACTATTTTCTAACTGTTAAAAGTATAACTTAAATGTAATTTTAGCTCTGATCAAAAGGTGAATCAAGTTAACCACCTCAGAAAACATAAGCTATATTATATTAGTTCTCTTTCAGGTGAAATAGCAGTTTTGAAATTCTGTTTTCTAAAAATATTCTGATTATACGCTGTGCCTAGAATTTTCTTTATATCTCATTTCTGCCACAATATCATTCCCATAACACCATTTATTTTTTATCATATCACTTTCATTATTTGATGCACCTGTATTGTTGTAGCGTGGCATTCATAACCGCACCACTGTACAATTAATCTGTGGGTAGTTGCTTTTGCTGTCTTTTTTTATGCATGTATGTGTACATGTGCATGCATGCATTTATGCATATACATGTTCTTTATGTGATATATTTATAGGCATAATCTTTGCTGCCTTTCAGCTCTCTGTGAAGCATAAATCTCAACCAATTTAACCAGGCCATCCTCTCCAGGACAGTTTGCTCTTTTTCTTTTCTTTGCCTTCAGGTTGTGAACATTTCAGATGCCATTGGCAGCTATACATTTGTGACCGTCAGCCAAAATCTAAACTAATTTTTATAAAGGATTTCATTGTTTTATTTATGTACTGTTACTTGTCTACTGCATCAAAAACTAAATTTAGTTGTTTCATGTCCTAGACAGCATTTTGATAACCACAGCCAGATTCATGCTGGTTCATACATATTTGGAGTGAGTTTTATTTGCTAATTGCAGTGTTGCCACACTGCCAGTTGTCTGCTTCGTGGTAAAAATTTTGTGTTGCAAAATAAAGACGGACGACAACCTAAAGTTGAACTAAGTTTTACAAAGGCTTTTATTGCTTTAGTTATTGTTACTTAGGTGCTATAAAAAAAATTATTGTAGATTTCGCCCCCTACACAGTCAAGAAAGGCTTCTTGTCTGAGGTAGCATATTTATAACCTCGACTCTAGTCATGCTTGTTCGTGCACACTCTGAGTACGCTTTGTTTTCAAATTGCAGTGGCACCAGTTTCAGTTGTCTACTTTATGGAAAAGTTTTGTATGATGAAATGAAGGGATTTTTTAAGGTTGAGGATTCTGCTGAACCAATATGTTCCAAAATTGTTATCGATTTAAATCAATGACTGAATGAGGAGGGTTGGGTTTCTTTAAGATCTGTTTGATCTATTGCTTCTATGTGGTATGTGGCAAAGACCGCTTGAGACACAAGGGAGACCTTTCTTGTGTTTCTTCCTATTCATTATGACGAACAAAAGGAATTAAACACATTGTGGAGGGAAAGTTCCAGAAATTTTAATAAAATGTTTTAAGAGACCCTTGAAAAGTACTTAAAGTGTTAGTGGCATACAGTCAGAATGTGTGGGGTGATGTGTTTTGTTTTAGTTATTGAGAAATATCAGCCAATAAGCAGGCAAAGCTTATAGCCTTGCACAGTTTCACATATTACTTATAGCATTAGGTTGCGGCCATTAAAATTATTTATAATGATACTTTCAAAGCAAAAAAAAAAAAAAAAAAAAATGTGTGTTCTCCAAAAAAAATGTCAAATCATATATGAAAGCACAATTCAACCTAACCCAAATCATGCAGATATAGTCCTCAGCTTTTCGAATGTATGTTCAAGCTATGATTTTCAGTCAACTTTATCTTTTCTCACCTTAGACGCCGAAAGAAAAACATCAGGAATGTGTATATTTCGATGGATAGTACCATGATGTGTTAAATTATAGAATAAAAGATACATCAGAGTATCTAGTGGTGTAGATATTTTCCTATAACCGACCTTGAAACCCTCGAATCGGTCGGTTGGATAGGAGGGTTGATCAGAGAATTAACAAGTCACTATCGTAAAACAAGCGATTGTTATCGAAACAGAACCAGGCTCGACAGTGAAGAGAAGGAAGAACGTTGGGATTAAACAATGTGCAAGAGCTAAGAGGAGTGGCGTCACAACGTACAACCTGGAGAGCACTGGTTTCTGCCTTATGCGCCGTGTTTGGTGCTTAAAGAATTTATTATTATTATTATTATTATCAACCCAACAGCTCACGATTTTATCATGACATTAGTTTTGGAAATTTTGAAGTAAAATGAATCTTACTTCTGATAGAGTGCAAAATTTCAGCCAAATTGGATGGTTAATTTATGCAGGCAAACTATTAAAGAAAGCAAACGCTTGCAGCCAGTGACCATTTCTTTATACGAGGGGAAGTCAGTAAATAGGTCACAAACTGATATGGGATAGCTGAAAATTGTAGTTGGTAGTTTCTAAAGGTGTCATTAGGTGGCAGCAACATCCAGCTTGATGATTACTTTAGGTAGCAGACGCTAGGTGTCGCATGCGCAGCTCAGATAAAAATGGCGACCGTGCTCGTGGAGTGTACGGCCGAAGAACACCGTGCTGTTGTGCGTTTTTTTGGGCAAAAGGACTTCCTGCTAAAGATATTCATAAGGAAATGTTTCCTGTTTACGATGAGAAGTGTTTGTCGCGTAAAGCGGTACATAACTGGGTCGATAAATTTTCTCAAGGGCGCTCAAAAATTGCTGATGAAGACTGACCTGGTCTTCCTCTTCAGATTGCGACAGAAGCATCTGTGCGGCAGGTGGGGGAGATGATTCGAGCTGACAGGCGAGTAACGATAGACAGTGTAGCAACTGCAATAGGGTGTTCTCATGGTTTAGCCTACAGCATAATGCATGATCATTTGAATTTCCGGAAAGTGTGCTCATGGTGGGTGCCCAAACAACTGACTGAGGAACACAAAATGAACCGAATGGGCCTATCCTTGCAACATCTCTCTTGGTACACAGATGAAGGAGAAGACATGCTTAACAGGATTGTTACTGGGAACGAATCATGGGTGCATCACTACCAACCCGAATCAACGCGTGCTTCAATGCAATGGAAACATCCTCCTTCACCTTCTGCCAAGAAATTCAAGGTTACGCCATCAGCAGGGAAGGTTATGCTTACATTGTTTTGGGATTCTCAAGGAGTGCTGTTAACCCATTTCCAGAAGAAAGGTGAGAATGTGAATGCTGCATCATACTGTGAAGTTCTGTTGATGCTTTGGGATGCAATTCGAAAACGTCCAGGCCTACTGACTAGAGGAGTACTGCTCCATCACGACAATGCCAGACCACATACAGCTTGATTAACCCAGGAGAAAATTGAACAACTAGGGTGGCAACTTCTTGAACATCTGCCTTACAGACCCGACTTAGCCCCGAGAGATTTCCACCTGTTTGGTCCACTAAAAACTCACCTTGGCGGCAAACGTTTCACGGATGAGGAAGAGGTTGAACGTGAGGTGCGAATGTGGCTGAGACAGCAGACCAAAGACTTCTATGCTACAGGTTTTGAGGCACTGATAAAGCGATGGGATAAGTGTATCAATGTTGGTGGAGATTCTGTTGAGGAATAAGGGGAAATGTAAGTGCAATAATAAATGGTTTTCAAGTTCGTATCTCATTTAGTTTTTTTTAATAGCCATTTGTGACCTATTTACTGACTTGCCCTCGTATTTATATTGGTGCTTACTAGGGTTTCTCGTTTGGGAATTGCGGGGATAAAATTCCCAGAAATATTTTGAATTTTATTTGTGCCAAGTCCTGTGAAAAAATGGACAGGGCTGGGAAATTTTGAAAATTTTTTTTCATAAAAATCGGAGAATGAAATAGATTTATGAAACACATCTTTTCTCGCTTATTTACACTTGGATTTTGTTGGCACATGGATGAATCATGTTAAAACAAGAAACAATTCGCTGTTAACCATCGCAGTTCAGGTCAGTTCGTGTGCAAAAATAGCACTCACTATTTTTCTCTTGTTTCCTAATTCTAATTTGAAGAAAAAAAATTAAACCCCTGAATAGCCATTTAGCCAAAGGAATGATTAAGATCTAAAAAGAATCACAGATATTCGAGAGAAGAAAGTTATTATCCTACACAATGTACAATTTTCCTTTCTTTTTATAAAACGACTTTAATGTTCTTTCACAGAAGAATTTTTGAATAGACTCTTCGGCGACATATTATCATCGGCAACAATAGCAAACGAAGATGAAGAACAGGGAGAAACAACAAAATTGATGATAGTTTGTCTGTGGGAATAGCCAAAGAAGATAACTAAGCCTGGAACTGAATAAAATGAATCCACTTAATCGGGAAACAGAAGTCATTCTAAGGAAAATCCTGAAGAAAAAAAAAGGATTCCAGATGTTTGA
The DNA here is from genome assembly GCA_024509875.1 of Oreohelix idahoensis. Taxonomy (NCBI): domain Eukaryota; kingdom Metazoa; phylum Mollusca; class Gastropoda; order Stylommatophora; family Oreohelicidae; genus Oreohelix; species Oreohelix idahoensis. Next base: position 461,346 of record JAMPIV010008488.1, on the reverse strand, counting down.
AGCCACAGTGAAGTAGACTGCTAATTTGCATCTCCTTTGTGAAGCAGTATTAACTACTGTATAAAATCTAGTGCGATGGAAAATGAAAGGATTTTTTTCCATTAAATGGAATGTTATTTTAAAAAAAAAATTGTAATTTCATCTAAATCTATCAATTTCTTAGTTTTTCTCAAAAGTTATTTTATCAAAATGAAAAAAAAATAATGCAATAACTTTTCAAGGATACAAAGTTATCTAGGTTTAAATTAAAAATAGCAGTATTACTATAAATAAAAATAAACTCTATATTTATGTTAATTCTAATATTCTAATAAAAAAAAGTTAGTTGCTTATCCTTTACAGGATGTGGCAATCAACCCCAGCTTTTATTGGCTGTTTGTGATTTTTCTAGGCAATTTTTTTCATTCAGTAGTTTGCCATTGCTTTCTGAACGGTACGGCGCTTATACCATTGTTAAAAATCCACACAAAGCGATCTGCTACCCTACCAAACCGCCTACAGCAGGTTTCGAACCTGGTATATCTGGATTATGAAACTGCGTTCATATCCATTAGGCCACAGACGCCGACAATATTCTAATACATTGTGGAATAAAGCATATTTATAATTATATTAATCTTGCTATTTTTTTAATCCTAAAATTTATAATTTTCTTCACCTTAAACCTTACGGTGATCATCTTTGTGTGTGTGTGTGTATATATATATGTCTCTGTGTGTGTGTGTATTATATAAATTATCTGGTCCCGGGAAATATCCAAAGGTTTTCCCGATACGCAGGAAATTTTAAGTCAGGAGAAAAATTAGAAAAACCAGTGCTCACTCCTATGCATATCATATTTTAGGTCTCTCTTATTGTATGTCAGTTTTAGTTTTCTCTTATTGTATGTCAGTTTGAGGAAAATTCATATAGATCGATAGTTTGTTCATTATTATTTATTTTTTTACAACACTAAGTTTTTTTTTTTTAAAAGAAACTAACCTTATTCTATATTACAAGGCATGTGCTTGAACGCAGCTAACTCCAAATAACTTTCCTAAGAGTCATAGTAGGGGATTAATTTTATTAATTTCCATTTACATCTGCTAATCTGTACTAGTGGATTATTTGCCGCATTGCGCTGTATACAAGTGTGTACGTATTACCATTATTATTATTTGTGTAGTGTTAAGTAATAGTTATATTGCATTCTTCTGAGCGGTAAGTGTGGTTAATTTTACATCAGTGATTTTTGTGAGAGAAAGATTAGCGTACCCTCTAGATCCGTGAGTAGCCTATGCCTATTACGTTTAGTATAGAGCTGTAAGAATAGAGTATATATATATATATATATTTATATCTGCTTGTTCTTTAGAGCAGCTAGGCCTCTAAGATACTGATCAAATGTGGTCATTTAGACCAGTGAGTTGTGTATAATATTTCATCATAGATAGAAGTGCTTCATTTAAGTTTTCTCTCGCGTGATGATGTAGTTAGTATTTAGTATGAGTATGAAGGCATTATTGTTGACTTAAATATGTTTATTGTATGATTACACATATACACAGACCTGCATGAACACACACAACACACACACACACACATGGTCATTTAAGCGCATCTACTAGCATATTTTCACACATGTGTAACACAACATGCACACACACACACACATGGACATATAAGTGCATGTACTTGCACATTTTCACACATAAGTAATAATACATACATATGTCGTGATTTGGTCTGTCTTACAACGCGTCATACCGAAAGCCTTACTGTGGGAAACTGTCCGATACAATAGCCAATCAAAAACGCTCCTTTCGTGGTGTGTATACTGGAATATTTTAGGCTTAACGTAGAGGCCCATTTTGTGTAAATGATAGTACGAATTTATTTAATTTCTTAAGGACTAAAGATGTTTAAACAGCGGTAATGTTACTTTAGAGGTAGGTTCAAAGACTTCCTCAAAAAGTAGTTCCTTTAGAAATAGAAATCGTTTAAAATGACGTCTATGCATCAGGGTAGTCCCAAATTTAGTTAGTTAAAGCATGCATAGATTAAAATGCATTTTGCTACCTAAACAATTATTATATAGAACGGTAGAGATAAATTCACAGTATAATTCTAGCTTTAAATGATCAAAATCGGTCCAGAATTAAAAAAGATAATGAATATTAAAAATTTTGCTAATTGAACTGAAGGCAAAAATACACTTCAATTTTAGATTCCTAACACCGTTTTTACCCCATGCCATTCGAGAGGGAGGGTTCGGTACTATAAAAGTCCTTGAACTTGGCTGAATTGAGGCCACAACTTTTTCAAAACTGAGCTGAACAGACAAAGAGCAGTAAAAAGTGTTACTGCCATTATACTTTGCCGCTGCATCTGACTAGCAGACCTAGATGCCTATTAACAGCCTGTTACAGCTTGTGTGTATTGCCTGAAGGTAAGAAAGAATATATACTGAAGCACATTAAAAACGCACCACCTGTATAATCCAGGAACAGAGTGTGAAATGTAAATATAAGTGTTTACATATTTGGAATCTTTATTCATTTTCCTATGAATCCATGCTGGTCATTAATTTGTACATTTGATTGTTATGAAATTCATTGCATTCTGTGCAGGCAAGGGAGAAAACCAAAAATGCCACCAATAAAAAAATTCATTCACACTCCTCAGTATCTGGTATGTCCACCGTGTGCTTGCAAACAAGCTTGGCAGCGGCTCCGCATGGAACGCACAAGTCTCTGAAGGAAATTCCGGGGAATCAAGTCCCATTCACGTGTAAGAGCAGCTTCGAGTTGTTGCAGATTAGCTGGAGAACCTTGCCTGTAGACTCTGCGTCCAAGCTCGTCCCACAGATGTTCTATAGGGGACATGTCTGGTGATAGGGCAGGCCAATCAATCGTCACAATGTTCTGCTGCTGTAGATATTGCTGCGTAATGCATGCGGTGTGCGCATGTGCGTTATCCTGCTGGAGAAGCTGCAAGTCTGGATAATTTGTGAACGCAGGAGCAACCAATGCATCCAGAACCTCATCTCGATATGTCACAGCATTAACATTTCCACGGAAGACGTGAAGAGGCAAGCGATGGTGAAAACTGAATCCTCCCCAAATGTGAATACTGCCACCTCCAAATCAGTTGTGCTGACGAACACAGCAGTCTGCAAAGCGCTGTCCACACCGCCGCCAAATCCGCATACGTCCATCAGCAAAGGATATGTTGAATCTGCTCTCGTCTGTGAATAGGACAGCATTCCACTGCAGTCTAGTCCATCTGATATGTTGCTCTGCCCATTGCAGGCGCTGCTGACGATGTCTATGAGTCAAGTTTGGCCCAACATAAGGTCTTCTTGCAGTAAGGCCTGTATCTCTGAGTCGTCGTATGACTGTCATTCGAGAGACTTGCCCACGTCTACCCACTATTGCTCTTGCTGTTTGACTTGCCGAGAGAGAACGATTCCTTAGGTGACTCAGCACAATATGACGATCTTGCGTAGGGGTAGTAACTCGTGGTTGGCCACTCCGAAGTCTATCCCGGGCACTGCCAGTGGTTCCGTAACGTTCATTGAGACGTACAATAGTGCTGTGGTGGCAATTCATCCTTCTGGCAATGGCCCGCGAGCTCATTCCGGTCTCCAACATACCAATGGCTCGTTGGCAGTCGTTTTCAGATAGTCGTGGCATTTCAAGCACATGTACTGGGTGTTTTGTCTCAACGGCCTTTTTATACCGAGTATACTGCCACAACGCGTACACATTTTCAGGGTCATAGCTGTTGGGAATCGTGTTGCATGTGTAACTTTCATTGTTTTCATGTAGTCTGTACACAAACGCATGGGTTGAATCATGCACTTTCCATTCCAGCAGCCATTCGCTCTCTAGATCATGACAAACACGGGGAAAATCCATTCCCACACTTTTTTTTTTCCAGCTTCTCGGCATCAGTATATATAATAGTGGTGCGTTTTTAATGTGCTTCAGTATATATATGTATATATTTATGTATTTTTGCTGTGTTTTAATCCAGTGGTGTGTTAGGAAGTGCATGGCATGTGTTACAGAACGAGTGTGCTGCCGGTTGAAACACAGGCATGTGTTGACTTATAGAGACGAAAGCCAGCATTGTAAAATGTGTAGAATAATTGGGAATGATGGCACAAATACGACTGTAAGTTTAATAATGTATTTGAAGGAGGATTTCTTAAAGGAATGACATTTATCAGGAACCTAAGGAAGGATTAACAGAAATTGTTGTAATGAATCGATCAAGATATTACTTAGTCTTCTTCTTCTTCTTCCGTCCTTAGCCACCGACCGTCAAAGCAGTCAGTGGCCATTACGCCTAGTGGCGTCTTAGGGCAACAGCAGATAGGTTTTCTTTGCCATTGTTTCCCATCACGCCTATTGGCGTCTTTAGGGCAACGGCAAATCAATCCATTTGCTGTTGTTTCCGTAATCGAAGTGACTGGCAAACGGGTGATCAGCCCGTTGGTATATTACTTAGTACTTTTATAATATACCAAATCATTGTATGGAAGCCGATCATGGACAACTGGATCTAACGTAGGATTTATAAGGAAATTGTAGTCACAGTGAACTGGCTGTGATTGGTAGTGAGGTAAATTGTCCTGTGCATATGTTAGCACAATGTCTGACACTGTTTGTTACGTCCATTGTATGTAAGGACAGAATAGTGCTGGACCATACAGAGATTGTGATTTTTTTTGTATTCCAGGTTTTATCCTGCAACTACCAAGATTGTACGAGACATCCACTTCGGTGGGACTCTGTGGTACGATAGTTCTTGAAGTTCATAGAACTGGTTACCCTGTTTTCCCAGCCTGGAGATCCAGACATTGAGTCCCCATCGAGGCCAGCTCCTTGACGTGGAGATGGGGCTCAAGTACAGCCATCAGCGGCTGAAAAACCAAGACTGGCCAGGCCCTCCTACACTCGAGCAAGACCACAGTCTGCCCTAGCAAGTCAAGGTGCTGAAAACGGAGGCAACCAGCCAAGAGGCGCACCACAGCAATCAGGATGCCACGCACATGCGCTATGGAAGTATGCCTATATCTGCAAAACGTTATGGCACTCGCCCTGTGATGGACACCCATGCAGGCGCAGTGCCGGGCCCTCTGCCTCGGAAGGGCCCAACCCCTACTACTGGGGGTCCTTCTCAATTGCCCCGTGGAGCCAGGAGGCATGAGAATAGAGCTACTGGCCAAGCAAAGAAAAGACCATTTAAAATAATGCACTGGAATGCTGAAGGCGTCAATAGTAAAAAAGACGGCTACAGCAAAAAATTAGAGCTCGAAAATATCTTGAATAACTACAAAAGACAGTGAAGTTTATACAAGAAACAACATTGCAGATATAGACAATATAGTTCAAGCGAACGAAAGAAGAAGAAGAAGAAGACATTGAGTGATCCTGGCTGGAGTTGGATGCATCTCACACCAACAAGATAAGTGGAATAGAAATTCCACTGGTCAGCCTATTCAGACTCTAACACCAATATAAGAATAATAAAAGATACAAAGTACAGTGTATGATGAATCCTTGTGGATAGCATGAATATAGTACTACCTTCACAGTTCAACTCATTGACACAATAGAGTGTATTATAATAAGTAATCAGTGTAGAGAAAAAGAGAACTTTCAAGACAGGATTCTGTTTGATAATTAAAGTTTCTATGTTTGTTTATTTTATGTTGTAAATACCTTTGAATTTCTTTAAATTACCTAACCGAAAAGAGAACTGGTATAGGTTTAATAAATTGTAAATATGTACCAGCAGACTTTCTGAAATTATTTACATTGAGTTACAAGTTTTGTTGGATACATATTATAGTTATAGAGATAGAAAATAATTAATACCCCTAGAAAAATTAGCCAACATGTTATCTTCCCTACCAGTCATTTCTGACCAAAGGAGCGTACCTCCCGAAATAACTTTCGGTGGCACGAGGTTGGGCAATTGTAGATCAAGCTGTTGCCCATGCAGCATGACCCGGCCTGGGTATCAGAGGAACGGACTAGCCGATACAGTCTGACACCAGTAGCAACCGCCTAGTCACTAGTAGGATACGGAACTTGCCCTCAGTATTAGCTGTATTAGCTCTAGAATTGCCACAGTTATCCAAGTAGGATCGTGTCATCTAAGGAACCTCGACTGATTTAATGAGCCATTCGCGGTTTCACCGTGAAACAGTGTGAACTTAGACATGCATGGCTTAATCTTTGAGACAAGCATATGACTACTGGCAGGATCAACCAGATAACTGTCTGAACAGAGCATTTCGTCGCTCGCGCGGGGAGGGAGACAGCGCTCTGTGCAGAGCGGATCCCGATGGCCCCGGCGATTTTATTCTTGCGAGAACCACTGGCCGCCTGCCGACTAGTCGGACAGGACTGGCCGAAAGCGACACCAGATTACTGACTGCCAACATAATCAAATAATAATACATAATATCACAGGCGGATCTTGAAAGGGAGCAAATAGACTTTCAGGACATTCACTCTCATCTCTCCTGGAGGTTTATACAGCTGATCCTAACCTTTGATGTCAATACACCCTATTCTGTTCAGAAAAGGGGGTATTTCTTGTAAGACCAGTCTCTTACCTGGCACTATCCTGGTATCATCTGATACATCTTTTTGTCCAGGATAACCTTATTCTTTACTACAATAAGACCCTTTCGCTACAACGTAGATGATGTTTGTCCATTAGTACGATGCTAGTTTATTTTGTTTCATTTTATTTCATAGAGTCCAGCAGTCTGCTGGGTTATATGGTGTTACGTAGAGAATACCTAAATAGCTTGGTTATATGGTGTTGCATAGGTATTACCTACAAAGTAAACTTGTGGACAACATTGTTTTCTGTATGCTACCTGACAGGGTCTCATTAATAAAAGTGGGACCCCTGTCATCAAGAGAGTTTTTCTGTGACTGCGGAACGCGTGTGAAAGTAGGCCAGAGAGAGTGCGACAACATTACACACGAATTCTCATTCTTCTTCACACATCGTCTTCGCACTGTCACAAGTGTTTTCCTTCTTTTTTCTGCACAGCTCTTCTGTTCTACAAAGCACATTATGTTGGGCTTTCATGTGTTCCCACACACGTCATCGTAATCTATCTTGTTCTGCTTCCATTGCTTTCTTGAACTATTTTTGGGCATGAACATTCTGCTTACGTGATTCTGAATTATTTGTAACACTAAAGGTATATTATTTTATCACAAATTTTGGCTTTGTTTCTAAGGTTATTTGATTCAGGTGTTTGTCTAATTCTATGGACAGTGTTTTTTTCTTCAGATTTTCCCATATTGCTTTTGCGCTGGCAGGTGCAAATGTAGTGGCATATCTTTTTCCATCTACAAAGTGCATGATCAGTCAGATCACGGGAATATTCTCCAAACAAAAATGGGAGGTAGAATGTCTAATAAACAAATCTGAATTATACATTTCTGTGGCAAATAAAGGTACTACTGATTTACAAATCCGTACACATGTTACTGGGCTCCAGAAGGAGAGCAAAGAATAGTAACACTTGTAACCTACCAAGGATGTCATAAAAGGTGATTAAGGAGAGTTGGGCATGGGGCCATCTACCACATCCTGTAGAAACTTTAAGCCGAGAAAACTTCAGCAAATGTGGACAAGTCTTACTTACTTAGTCGTTCATCTTCTACCGTGAGGTGTAGAGGTTTGTAAGAGAGAGCGCCATACTATTCTATCTGCTGTCTTACTCCTGGCTTGGTTCCATTCTAGTCCTCGGTCCTTCAAAGATTGTCTAATGTCCTCCCAGCGGACTTTGGGTCGTCCTGGAGGTCTGAATCCCTGGCTCTTAGTTTCCCATGTTTGCCGTGGTAGCCGATCTTCTCCCATTCTGCAGACATGGCCAAACCATCTCAGTTGGGACTGTTCTACTTGGGTCTGTGTCGTACTGATAGGTTTGGAAGTTATTTATATCTGAGTAGAGTGGATGGTGATAAGTACGTGAGAAGAAGGTGTAAGAAATAGATTTCACGGGTGAATAGCTTAAGGAGATGATATGTCTCTGGAATGAGTAAGTTTCTCTAGTCCAGCCTATCTATACGACTATAATTTAGTACAAGACAATCTTTCCCTCCTCATACATGTAAATATAAGTTTAATTACACACGCACACAGCTATGTGACAACAAGACACACAAACGTGAAAAACTACGGTTAATTGGGTATGGGTCTGACCAACACACAAAGTTAAGTTTCTTTTTTGTTTATTATCATTAAACTTGACAACACCAAATATCTAAAGAAAGATCAAATAAAATCAGATTTACATACATATGAAATAACAGAATAAATGTGCCCTCCCCCTCTTGAGAAAAGAACCCAAAAAGTTAATAGCCCAAAGGTCAAAGGTTAGCACTATGTTACAGAATAGACAGTAAAGAAAAACAAAGTTCCTACTAAATGCTACTCAGTAAAGTAAAATATTTTAAGCAAAATCCAGGGTTGGTACAGTTTCCTGTATCAAAGAAAGATATTCACTCTCTCTGTCATATGTGGCCACTCAATCACTCCTTACCTACTCTTGGTGATATCCCTTGGAAATACAATTATCCTGAATATAAAATTGCCAGTGTTTTTATCTTCCAAATTGGCCCCAGTCCATCCCCTAACAAATAAGATTAAGGAGGTGGACGCCGAATTTGGTGGTTTATTCCTGGATGGACAAATGTCACTTCGAATAAATAGTGTAGAAACCGCGATCTTGGAGTTCACAGTAAACAGAGGAAAATACTTCCAGTATTGGGAATCAACTGGTTGCTAAAACTGTTACAATTGATAAATGATGGTAATCCTATCGGCTGGCTCTATAGTGAGTGCCGATTTAGAAACAGCATAAATTCTAGATGATACACTTGAATACGACTGACAGTCGTCAGATAATGTTATTTTTCTGCACAACCCCAGTGGCTGATAAAATTGAAAAAATATTGCTGGGTTTTGTAAGTCCAGTTAACTTTACAAGTTAAATGTTTCTTGTTTATCGTTGGCTCACAAATGAAAAATTGGTGACGCACAAGCCAAGAAAAAGACAACATTAACCCATCAGTAAATGATGAAAAATACCCGAAAAAAACCGCTGGCTGCTCTTGTGATCAGGTCTGCTAGGAATAAAGAACATTTATGAAAAAAATGCTACTATCCTATATAGCTACATATATGCACACAGACGGGGACAAGACGATCTCTTATCCACTCCGTCAGTCCTGGTTAAAGTTAACCGGCACAGGTGTTTTCCTTTATGCCTAAACTATCACACGTCGCCAACGCTGAGATTTCAGGTTGGATGAAGGTATGCAACCCTCTCCGCCTTTGCTCGCGCTGTAACGATTAGCGTACAGTGTCAATTATTATTTAATTGTCTCTACGCGCACTTACATAAATATCGCCTGTCGTTAATAGCTGTTAAATTGTCGGCGTCTGTTGGTCATCGTATGGTATTAAATAATAGTCACTACTAAAATTACACAAAATGAAATATAACGTGAATTCTGTTCTGCCACTATCAGTCGCGCCTAGCATATAATATCAGTCCACTAAACCGTCTCTTCTTGTGTGAGAAAGCGGGTGGTTAAAATTAACATTATAACTGAAACATCTGGTATAAAACTGCTACGCGTTATTTTATTTCACTGGTTTTAACAGCTAGAACTCTAAGTGAATTATAATGGTAAAAACTTTAACACTGTTGACCACGTAAACACCAATTTCTATTACCAGAATATCTGACTAAAGATCCCCACGAATGCTATTAACACATCTTCCACAATGGTTCTAGACTACTGCCTTCAGTTCTTCCATCTTTATGTCATCTTCATCACCATTGGTTTCCTCTTCTGTGCCAGTGGTTATCATTTCTGATGCTTAACCTTGCAGGAAGTCTGAAAAATATTCTTTCCATCTTTCCATTACTTCTTTTGGGGCAGTAAGCAATTTGCCTTGCTTGTCCTTTATAAAGGAAAGATGGACAAGTCAACCAAAGTAAATAATTTAAATTCTACTCAGTCATCCAGACATAAGATGGTAATAAGAAAGGCTTATGACACAGCACAGAGAAAGCTGATAGAAATCTAGGTTGCTGACTTACCTTGTTTCCTTCTAGGAAACTCTACAGATTTAACACCTGGAATGTTCAAATGCTATACGCACAAGGAAAGACTGCACAGGTGGCAGCAGAAATGTGAAGCTATAAGTTAGATATCCTGGTACTGTGACACAAGGTGAAAATGAATAGAAAGGAGGAAACTGAAATTATGCTGTCCTTAGGACATGTGGAAGAAAGCATTTACTGTAATCAAGGTGTGGCTCTAATGCTGTCAAAGGAAATGCAGAAAACACTTTTATAATGGGAAACAATGGGATCAAAAATGATATAAGCAAAATTAAAAGCTACCTAAAGGAAAATAAGGATAAAACATCATGCAGTGTTATTACACAACCAATGACAAATAAGAATTTGTGAAAGATGAATTTTTCACCAGACTACAGACTATTATAGATAAAAAGAGAAGAAAAGACATCACAATTTTGATGGGGATGTGAATGCAAAGATAGGAACAGAAAATAGAGACTGTGAAGAAATCATGAGAAAACAGCAACTTTGGAAAAAGAACTATTCCTAAGCTTCCGTGCTTCAAATCAGCTGGCTATAGGAAGAAGCATGTTTCCACATAAAAGAATACATAAAGAAACTCGGATACCACCAGATTACAGCACAGGAAATCATATTGATCATAATGCATAAACAAGAAGTTCAGATCATCATTACTTGATGTAAAAGTATGCAGAGGAGCAGATGTGCCATTGGGTCTCCAGCATGTTAGCCAAAATATAGCTGAAACTCAGAAGATATACTGAAATACATAGCTATAATAAACATGGGGTATCTCAGGAATCAAGAAATAGATTAATTTTGTGGTTACAATATCCAGTAAATACAAAGTGCTTCAACAGCTAGATGTAACGAATACAGAATACTATTGGCAACAGATAAAAAATAGATAAAGATAACAACAGAAACCATCAGTAGGATAAAGGACCAAAAAGAAGAGGAGAAAAATAAGAAAAGAAGGCTGATTTAAACAGAAGCAAAACCAGATGTTTCAGAGCTAGGGCTCCAGAAATATACATAGAAGTGTACAAAGAGGTAAGTAGAAACATTAGAGGAGACAATTTGATATATGTTGATGAGTTGGCAAGAAAGGCAGAGGAAGCTGAAGCCACAGAAAATATGAGGAACAGAAAAAGTAGCTAACAGAGATATACAAGCAAGCTGATAGCCTCATCAAGGACTAGAGTGCAAAATCGCTTAACAGTACAAAAGAGAAAACGAAGGGACGAACAATACATTTTGAGAAACTTATAAATAGACCAGTTGCACAAAATACTCCAAACATCCAGCCAGTAGAAAAAGTTAACATGTAACGAGTTACCATGTGTTGGCCCATAATTTCATATTGCTAAGCTAGGGTTTGGTCTGGTTTTGTTATCTTGGAAATCGGTGTCTTTGCTTCCTGACAGACAGCAGAAATTACAGCAGTACTACCTTCTTGATCCCTGCACAGTGTAGTCATATATCTTGTATAATAGATTTTTAGTTGTAGCTGAATGAATGAGGTAAGCCCATAAAAGTAAGATTTAGCTCGATACAGTGGTAAACCTAAATAACAATTTTAAATATGTTCATTGCATTACTCTTTTTCTGTCTTTGTGAATCATCTAATCATTTTAGTTTGGCTTTTTAAAACAAATTAATCTTTACTTTTCCTGTAACTTGACAGGTATATATCTCGAACATGTAACAAAAGAATCCATTATTAATAATAGAGTAGTATTTATCTCACTAAAATCACAATTTCCCTTTCTAGCACTTCACAAAAATATGTACCCTGCTGATACTACATATCTCAGATAACAGGCTTCAAAGAAAGGCACTGCAGTCTATGACCAAAACTCCATTTATATGACAAATAAGTCAGAACTCATACCTTATGGTTTAAATTATAATCTTATTATGAAGCTACAACAACCATGCTGTCATGGGCAGTTGAAAATATAAATTGGTGGTGAACAACAGCTGCAGCCCTGTGTTCAACATGGAATGAAAATGAATGAGAGTGTGTCCTAAATATAGTTTCATCTCTAAGTTTTCTAGGCCTTAAATGATGTCATTGAGTCTACACATTCTAGTTCTCATAATGTCATAGTTTACAACTCCTAGTTTTTGTAACTTCTTGTAACAAAGCAACTTCTGTGTGTAATATTAAGATAAGTGTGTAATATTAAGATAATGAATATATTTTTCAAGTGCATATTATAATATAATTTATAATAGTTAAAAAAAAAAAGGGGTGAAGGTTTTTTTTTTTTTAAAGTGCAGTTGAAGAGGAATCTTTCACCTCTGCAATTTTCAGTATAATCACCATGATATCATCAAGTCTACACATCTAAGTTCTTATGATGTCAGAGTTTATACATAGCAGTTATCATACATTTCTAGCTATGTACCTTCCATAGATAATATTCTGAAATTGTGACATTTTTCATGCACACTATTATACATTAAGAAACATGTTCCGACCAACATTACGTTAAATGGGCAAACGTTAGAAGAAGTTAACACCTTTAAATATCTCGGGTCCACTATATGTAGTGATGGAAGATCAAGTAAAGAAATCAAGACAAGACTTGAGATGGCCTCAGCTGCCATGACAAAGTTGAATGTGATCTGGAAAAGTAACATCAGTTTTCCTGTGAAGATCAAATTATACAAATCACTTGTATTATCTATTCTCTTGTATGGGTGTGAGAGCTGGACACTCACTGCAGATACGGAGCGAAGGATTCAGGCTTTCGAGCATAAATGTTATAGAAGAATTTTGCGCATTTGCTATAAAGAGCACAAAACAAATGTCTATGTTAGAGAGAAGATAAACACCTATGCAGGCCACCAAGAACCACTTTTGTCAATAGTGAAACATCGAAAGCTTGCCTGGTTTGGGCATGTAACTCGTCATGACTCCCTTTCGAAAACGATCCTTCAGGGGACAGTCGAAGGTAAACGGAGAAGAGGAAGGCAAAGAAAATCCTGGGCTGATAACATCAAAGAATGGGCAGGACACGGTTTTTCCACACTTGTACGCATTGCTGAGGATAGAGAGCAGTGGAGGACCCTGTCTGCTGATGCTTCCACCATGGCACCCCTACGACCCATGACGGGTTACGGGCTGAGATGAGATGATGATTATACATTATAATTGAAATTTTTTTTTATGCAGTGTAAGAACGATCTGTCATCCCTGCAGTTTTGAATAGAGTACCTAACTCTTGAATATATTTCTTTTTCATATATTTCAGTTTTATTTTGACTGGGATAAAACTTGTTCAGGAACAGACTGGTCTCGTCATCTTGCACATAAAATTCTTTTTATATTAATTTTTGTTGGCCTTGTCTACTGATTACCTGCTGTTAGATAAATATAACAACAGATTAGGCAGTGACACACATTTTTAGTAATTAAACTTGTCAAATGAACATGTTAGTAATTTGTGCAAAAACCTTATCTCTCTATCTGCTGCTGTTTTGCTTGCTTGGATGTTGTTTGTTTGTTGTTGTAGACGTGGCTGTTCTCCTGATTCTTGCTGTGTTATTTGAACTATGTTCTTAGTTGCTTTCAGACAGATAACTCACATAGTTCAACAGTAAAAACAAATATACATTGCTATAAGTACTCATGAGGCTGTCCTTTTTCCTGAAGGGTAAGGATAAAAATATAACTAACATCTTATGTTAGTTTTCTCATGGCACTGGCTTAAGTACAGTATCATCCTCACTTTCCTTTTCACTCTTATGGAGTCACCACTGCAGCTGATTCCCTTGCAGAAAGCTTGTGCCAAAACATTCATATGTTGTTGTTGCTGAGGTTTCTATAGCAATATGTTTTACATGATATGAGATTTGCAGCCCTATGTGCAACCTCATAATATTGGCCTCTTTGATCAGTGAACAGTAGTCCTATTCTTTCTTCATCTTCCCATAGACTCACATGACGTACACACAGCCAATGTTAGCATGCCGTATGGATAACTAAACTTGTATCAGGTTTCAGCAAATTTGTAAACTATGTTATCATATGTCACATTATTGGGAGGTTTCACCCATGAAATCTATTTTCCTTATCAATATCATTAATTCTATCAGTCCTCATATTTTAAAAATGTGTTTAGTGCATGAATCCATACAGAAAATAGTATGTCAAGATTGAGATGTATTTGTAAAGATTGGATACTAAAATTTGGCCTAGAGACTTAAGCATGCCTGCCTGGCATGCTAGTTGTATCATTATAAACATAAGTATTTCTTATTAATATTTTCATATTTTGAACAAACTTTTTTTCTGTCAAACAAAAGCCTAGATAGACTTAAGAAATCACAAAAATTACAATTAATTACTCATAACCTGTTATTCTAGTATTAAAGTTTCATGCATGTCTTCTTCTTCTTCCGTCCTTAGCCAAAGACCGACCAAGCAGTCAGAGGCCATCACGCCTTGTGGCGTCTTAAGGGCAACAGCAGATTGATTTTCTCTGTTGTAGTTTCCCATCACGCCTAGCGGCGTCTTTAGGGCAACAACAAATAGATCCATCTGCCGTTGTTTCCGTAATCGGTGTGACAAGCCAACGGGTGATCAGCCCATTGGGCTTTCATGCATGTAGCTGTGTATATATTTAGAGAAATCATGACACATATACACAAAATGCTAACAAATGCAGAATGAGAAACAGCACAAAAAACTGGAATTTCAATAAAGTAATGAAAAACTGTTACTCATATTAGATGCTTGCAGGTTTATATTGATCTAAAATGAGTGGTATTTATTCATATTTAATCTTTTTTCACACTGATGGGTGTTATGGTTAAAATTCATAATGATTATGTCAGTATAATAGGCAGCTCAACAGGGCTCCTTTTTTTGTTTATTTTATACGGAGTCACTTATTAATAAAGGAAGTGACGTCATATCGATATGGTTGTCTGGCAGACGTGAACAAATTTGAAGCAGAAGTGAGTTGAGCGTCTGCAAGGAGATGCGGCTTGTGTTTGGAAGTGAGTGGACGTATGTGTTTTGAGTTCCTGCAGTATTCTGTGTTTTTCCTGAATTGTTCCATCACCAGGGCATCAATATACTTGGTTGAGGTGTCCCTGTCTTATTCTAGTAAGGGAATGTGTGCCTATTCATAAAAATGTCCAAAGGATGATATTAAATAAAGTTTGAATGATTGCCAATGACCAGCGTTTGATAGGGAACGGACTGGACATACGTACTACTGCATTTGCCTTTGGAGCTATATATCTCTTACCATGGAGCTGTTTGTCAAACATAATCAACTGCTTGTTTGTAAAATTGTGAAGAAGGTGTTGGTCCTCTCAGTATAGTTGTGCTGATTTCGTGTTGTGTGACTGCCCCTAGAGTCTACCTTGGCCACGGAGAATATCTCCGGAATAATTAACAATACGACACGTAGCAATGGGTTTTATTAAACCCATGCTGTAATCAAGACTAGAAATCCTTCAACATAGTACCTTTTAAAATGTATAGTTTGTTTTGCAGCTTTTTTTTGTTACTCTTCTACATGCATCACAATAGTGTACCAACATTTCTGCATGAATAACTTCAGCTGCTATCTTAGTTTTTAAAGAGGGAACTGTAAACCTCTGTGCTACAGTAATGGCCATCATACAAAACAATAATTTCATTAGTCTTTCTGTGTGATTTTAATGTCCTCACATCAGCTTAGAACTGTTTTTGCAATATTTCATAAACTCTCAATTTTGCCTTTAAATTTTCTTTGCTTAGTTGATGTACTAATTATACATGTCCATATTCCAAGCACATATATTCAGCTTTCCTGAACAATTGTCATGCAGCCCTAATTTGACATATTCAGTGAAAGAGGCTTTTTTTTTATATTTCTCACAAACAATTCACAATAAATGTGCTTGATACTTTCCTTGTATTTGTATAATGAATTTACATATAGATTCAACTCACTGCTCACACTTATGGATCTGGTATAGTAGATCTAGTGTGAGTTGAAACTTTCAGTTATTGTGGACACAAAAACTGTTCAGTAGAATCCAACAAGTTTCCACAATCAATTAAACAACTGCTGTTTAGTCATGTGAGGCTATGAGATAATTGGTATACATTTTAGCATAGCTTGAGAACTGAACTGTGCTTGTTATTATTGCTGCAAAAAAAGTAGGATGCATTATTTAATTGGTTCTTATTATGCACTACAGGTCATCAGTCCATGGAGCGGTTTGGCCTGTTTAGCTTCCCAACGTATGTGGCCACCCTGGTGATGCTGGTTCTAGCCACCATAAGTGGCTTTTTAGCCATTGGCTTTGGTATCTTTAATGTATTTGGCAGACCAATTGAGACAATCACAGGTCCATCAGGACTGTATGTGTGGAACATTCTGTCGCGTAAGTTTTGAATGCAGAAAGTTGTGAGAATATTATGATACTATTGACTGAGAGAGAGAGATCAAAGAGACAAAAATTATTGCACAAACATTATAGTAATCTTGAATCTGATAGGTTGAAGGAAATTAGTTAAATTAGATGTAAATATTGGCTGAGGTAATAAACTGGCTAGACGAGTATAAGAACACGAGAGTTATTTTGCTGTTTACTCCCAGTAAGACATTCCATTAAAAATTCATACTGGATCAACCATAACAACCATTTTTAGGCTGGGATAGTCCCTTATTAACCAGATACCTCAGCTAAATCAGGGGGGGGGGGGGGGGCTAGAGGGAATAGCAAGCAGGCTAAGGGAAAAATAAATTATCACCAGAAAAATTAATTATATATAACACTTGATAACTTGAGTTTAGATGTTTAAAAAAAAATCTAAAATGTATACTCCATTTCAAAACTATCTTCATCTGTTTGTAGTAAAGGCAATGACATCTTGTGGCCACCTAGTTATTTAGTAAGCACAGATAGATGCTCTTAATCACATTCCTTTTTTCTCTCCTTATGGAGTCATCATTACAACTGGTCTCCTTGCCAGAGCCTGAGCCAAAACCCCCATGCTCTTTTAGCAGTGGTTTCTTTAGCAGTTAGTTTTCCTGATGAGAGTACCAGTGCCTTGCACAAACTAGTGTTAGGCACCTCATAAGAGCACTGAAAAAATGTGACATCATTCCTCACATAAAATCAGACTTGCATTAAAATGTTAAAGACTCCTGTTTCTGATTTTACCCTTTAATAAAAAAAAAAAAAAAACATTGACTCATTTTTGTCTTAAGTGCAGTGATAATCTATGCAAATCTTATCTGAGGGTGAGATGTTCCAAAAAAGGGTAAA
The DNA here is from genome assembly GCA_024509875.1 of Oreohelix idahoensis. Taxonomy (NCBI): domain Eukaryota; kingdom Metazoa; phylum Mollusca; class Gastropoda; order Stylommatophora; family Oreohelicidae; genus Oreohelix; species Oreohelix idahoensis. The sequence continues at coordinate 443,921 of JAMPIV010008488.1, read as the reverse complement.
AATAGGGGGGGGGGGGCACTTGAGACTGAAAAGTTGGGGAACCACATTTCTGAATGTTATAGGATAGTAGCTGGAAAGACAGTTGTCTTTATAAATGAATTCCATCAGCAGTCATCTCATATCACCATAGCTCTGGCAGTCATGTAAGAAAAGCCTGAGCAAAAATAATAATAGCCCCTTCAGTCATAACTGACTATGGGAATGCGCCCCTGAGGTGACAGCTGCTTATTTTCATGGTGTTCCTTTCGACGTTTTCTCCTCTCTTCTGCTTGTTGTGTGAGCTTCTTTTCGCCCAATCAGAGGTGGTGCCGCAGATAGCATCGCCACTTGGTGCGATCGGCAGCTTCATCCTCCCAAGTTTCTGGATTTATTTCCAGTGCCCTCTTGTCTCTCTTACACACATCTTTGAATCTCAGCTGCAGTTGCCCAACTTTTCTTTTGTCATCTGCCAGTTGTCCATAGAAGATATCTTTCAGGATGCAACCATCTTCCATATGGCGGACATGGCCAAGCCAGCGTAATCTGCGCTGTCTAAGCAGTGTATACATGCTTTGAAGACCAGCACGTGAAAACACCTCGACATTTGTCACATTTTCTTTCCACGAAATGCTGAGGATGTGGCGTAGACACCTTAGATGAAGCTCCTGTTTGCTTTAAATGGTGACTGCAGCGTCATCAGCGAATAACAAGTCTCTTATAGTGATCCTTCTTCCTCGTTCGTCCTGAAAAGGACGTTGGTTGCGTTGTGTCTGTTTACACTGGAGCTGCGATACCTGCGCCTTTCGGCCGACACATCCGACTTCAGCACGACATTTTTTGGGACCGGGTTTGCCTTCCCTCTTCGATCCCTACTCTCTCAGCCAGACTGCAGTGATGCAGCCTGTTTCCAGGACCACCACGTGGAGGTGGAGTAGGGTTTTGGTCAGCTCTGGTTTGCTGACCCTGACGCAAGCAGTCAAGCTAAGGGTCACTGACTGCATTCTCTATTGCTGCAGCTTTGGGTCCCGTGTCCCTTCTGATTTTTGTTTTTGCCTTCAGCCTTGCGAGATTGAACAGACGAGCAAACATATGCTGAATGGATTTAGAACTGATAGGCTTTACTTCAGATTGTCATTTAGTTTGCCTTAAGCAGTGCTATCGAGTCTTTGGTGGATGAAATACAGTAGGAGATACATTATTGCGTCATGCCACATGAATCTATTCAGATATTGTTGAAAATCCTTCATTTGAGAAGAAAACTGGAACCTGACACTCATGTCGTAAAAGGCTACCACAAAGCCACTAAAGCCTTGCACCTGGAATGTTCCTACATTAAAAGAATGAGGGAAAACTGCACGTGAGGCAGCAGAAATGAAAACTGTAAAACAGACATCTGGGGACTTTGCGAAACAAGGTGCAGAGGAATAGAAAGCAGAAACTAAACACAGGAGACATGCTGCTGTCTTCCAGACATGAGCCAGACATGAGGAAGACAGTGAAGGTATGACTCAAATGCTGTCAAAGGAAGCACAGAAAGCACTAATACTTCTATTAGTAATAGAAGAGAAGCAGTGGGACCTAGACTGATATTTTAAAATATTCGAAAGTGCCAAATCTGAGTTGACTGGATCAACGTTAGCAATATCCAAAACTGCCAAATCTAAGTTGAGTCTAGAACATGCAGATTTTTGACAAAAAAGAACGTGTATGGATCAGGTAGCCACACTGCACATTTTATTTGAATAAAGCTTGGAATTTACATTGGATTTGTGGGCTGTAAGAAGGCATTTTGAGACTCGCTGTAGAAACTAATGGGGCATTACATAATTTCCCCTAAGTTCACTAACCTGAACTGAGACAGAATTATCCATAAAGAACAACTTACTGAGCCCTTTAAGAAAAGAACTGGAGCGTGGCAGGGATGCCTGCTGTCACCATTTGTCTTCATACTGGCTATTAACTGGATTATGAAAACAAAAAGATCATATAATGGAAAAGGAGTTCAGTGGACTCTGTGACAAAACAGCGTGACAATCTAGATTTTGCTGATGACCTGGCAGTTCTGTTTCATAACCATTACCAGATGTAAGACAAAATGATAATACAGTTCTTGGTGAGCCATTGTGTTTGAAAATACACTGAGAAGAAACAATGATTATGAGAATAAATGCAACTGATAGATGGGTACTTGTGTAGTGTAGAAGGATTGAAATGATGTAACAAGGTCACCAGTGTGGAACTGATGACAAGAACCAGACACATGCCAGTGGAATAAGAGGTGAGAAGAAGAATCTGGTGAGGGATAAGACACACACTGAAGAAATCTGTTGATAGCATTACCAAGCAGTCCTTGTTCTGGAATCCCCAATAGTAAGAGAAGTGAAGGTTCACCAAAAAACATTTGGAGAAGAGAACTGGTGACAGACAGTGAAAGAGCTTGAGCTGATAGCGTGTGATAGGAGGACTTGGTATGTGTTTGTTGAATGGCTATGCTCATTGGAGAACTGAAGGGTAATGAATGATAACCATATTTTATTGGCAAATACATCCCTGCAGGATTAGGAATCACATAATCTTGGCAGCAATGTAGACCAAGTTGGAGTGATAGACAGGGATATTAAAGAAAAAAATGTGCACAGAAGGCAAAAGGAGTCTTCAATGCATTAGGTAATATATGGAAATCAAAAGTGATCAAGTCCAACACAAAAATAAGAATCTTTAACTCAAATGTCAAATTAGTCATGTATGGTTTTGAAATATGGAAAACAACAAAAATGACAATCAAGACGTTGTAGACTTTCATAAATGGGTTCTTGCTTAGAATAAAAGGATTGAAATGGTATGACAAGATCACCATTGTAGAACTGATAAAAAGAGCCAGACAAGTGCCAGTGGAAGAAGTGAAGAGAAAATGCTGGCATTTGATATGACACACATTGAGAAACATATTGATATCATTACAAGACAATCCTTATTCTGGAATCCTCAGGGTAAGAGAGGGAGATTGAAAAGCACACGGAGAAGGGGAACTTAAGACATCAGAGGGAACAAGAATGTAAAGATCTTGTATTGATGGCACAGGGCAGGAAGGCATGAATTTGTTGATGGACTATGCTCCTAATGAAGCTGAAGGATAATGAATGAAGACTGAAAAATTGCCATTTGGCCTGCTATAGAAAACTTTAGTATAAAGTACAAGTGACAGATAACTAAAAAAAAAAAGAAACAAAAATGATTACAGTTGTGTTAATCATATTAGAAGGGCCCCACTTAATTTGTGCCCAAGGGCCCCTTAAATTGTAGTTACGGCACTGGTGATGGTGGGTAGTGGACACTCTTTGAAAGTCCCTTCTAGATATCAGCAGAGAACTTTTTAAGAGGAAGATACATAAAGAAGCATAGCATGAGGGGTGAAATGAAGACATTGAAAGCGACATGCCAAAGTGAAGGCAGGTTATAGAGTTCCAAGTGAAATTGACAAAGAGAAGCTTTATTTGACTGAGTCATAGTTTGTTGGTTCATTTATACAGCAATCCAAATGCAGTATATTTGCATGTAACCATGTTACATGATAAATGTTAGCTTCTTGAATGTTTGCCATTTCTCTGGGGGGAAAAACATACATAAACTTTTATTTCGGTTGTTGGTTTGTATCATTTCCAACACACTGAAGATGAGTGCTTTAACTGTGCAGAGTAAATGTATTTGATCTTTGTACTGCATTATTAGTTCTCTTGACTAGTTATTGTCGTTTCAAGGGGTCTCTCAGGAGACAAAGAAAGAATAGGATCACTGTTTCCTCAGGCATGTCTTAAGAGGTGACTAATATGGGGTTGTGCCAGTAGCTTGCATTCTCATAGTGTAGAATATGTTGCTGCAGACATCACCACTGCAAGAGCACATAAATGCTTTGGTGCAGGCTTCTTGCAAAAGGACCAACTGTAGTGGTGGCTCCATAAAGAGTGAACAGGGAAATGACGACGATGATAATGGCCGCCTATTCAAATCTTTAAATATTCCACAGTTGTATTCTCGGCAGTGGCAATTGGAACATACTTGGGCTTGTATTTCTCGCAACTAAAGGTGAACATCATGACTCCTTCAAACTTTGAGTTTGGCTTCAGATCAGAAGACCATACAGACTTGGACTTTTCATTTTTCTTTGTGGTTGCTGCTGCTATATTTTTTGTTTTAAACCTTTTTGTTCTGTGTTTGTCTGGACAAAAATGCTCTTGTCACTATTCCCTTACTGGAGAAAAGGAAGTAGACAATGGTATGATTTTGTATTAAAAATTTACCATAATATGATCACATGATTTGTAATTACTATGTATTATTGTTTATTGATCCTATAAAATATTGCAAAAACGGTTAGTGTGAACATCAGTTAGTACATTATAAATTTTGCTAAAGCATTGTCTTTATTATAGAGTGGTAGCTGGAAAGACAGTTGTCTTTATAAATGAAGTAATATTTGGACATAGGAAACATTGACATTACCTGCCTACACAGGAGGTGAGATGTTAGAACACAGCCATGCTTTATATTGTATATGTAAGGGATGGAACAGAAGTGAAAGTCTGTTCAAATAAATAAAAAAAATTCAACATTTGAATTAGTCAATTTTAAAATTAATTTGGGACAGTTCATATCAAAATAGTTGTCAGAACTCATTCTGAAAAGGTGCATTTTAACTTTGAAAATAGTATTTATTTTACTTTAACGAGAAATTTCAGTTTCTCAGAACATAGTTTTGTGTAACAAAAAAAAAAAACAAATTGTTGCATGTGTAGATGATTTAAAAAACAAAAAAGCAAATTAAATTTCTTATAAAACCAGAAGAATGTTTTTTGTTTAATCTGTTTTGTTGAAAATAATATGTTCATATTTAAAAAAATAAAAAACAAATTTTGTAGATCATTCAGTGACATTAAAATACTTAAATTTAGTGAGTAAACATGTGTTCAAAATTTTAATAAAGGTTATAATAATAATAACCCCATCAGTCATAGCTGACTATGGGAATGCCCCCCTGAGGTGACAGCCCTCAGCTGCTTATTTTCCTGGTGAACGTTTTCTTCTCTCTTCTGCTTGCCGTGAGAGCTTCTTTTTGCCCAATCTGAGGTGGAGCACTTGGTGCGATTGGTAACTTCATCCTCCCAGGCTGCTGGATTTATGTCCAGTGCCCTCATCTCTTGCACACATCTTGGAACCTCAGCTGCGGTCACCCAACTGTTCTTCCAGGGCGCGAGCTTGGACACAAAAGGTTATAATATTACAATACATTATAATGTATTTCTAACAGTCTCAAGGCAACCAAAGTCACATTGTTGAATGTTCTTCAATTGCCCTTTTACTACATGTCCCCACTGTTCTCATGCTGGTTGAATTTTTGTGTGCCTAAACTCTGTTAACTGTCTGAATTTGACTGTGATGACCCAGTTTTTGATGTAATGATAGTTCTTTCAGGTGTGTCTTTGCTGTTTTTGAATTAATATTGTGTCTGGGAAACATTGTTAGCATTGTATTCATGGTGTTAGGCCATATGAATCTTGTCATGATTTTTCCCTCAGGCTGTCAGTTTTCTATGTACTGCCCAGATTCTTGACTTCACTAACCTCTCTTTTCTCACCTGTAAGTGTTTTTATTTTTATATATTGTTTATCAGACTTGCTTTATGTAGTCCTAACCTGCTTCTGCAGAACTACTGTTGCATTTATGACACTGTCAGTCATCTAATGAGCAGTTTATTTTCTTTCTGGTAAGTTAAATATTGAGTTACCTCATCTATTATATGATGAATAATAAGGGTAACTAAATACATTCCATTTTTCTTTTTCCAATAATAAATGTAGCAAATAGCAATAAGCAAATAAGAAACAATGTGATAAATTATATGAATTCTAACTTACATGAATTTAAAAAATAAACAATATGAATTAATCAACATAACATTGTTTGATTTTTAGATTCTCAGAAATCGTGATGCTCAAACGTTCTATAAACCAATATTAGAAAAACAGAGCAGTGCTTGATACTAATGTAAGATATCAGTTCTAGTTAACTATTAATAATAATAATAATAAATTCTTTAAGCACCAAACACGGCGCATAAGGCAGAAACCAGTGCTCTCCATGTTGTTCGTTGTGACGCCACTCCTCTTAGCTCTTGCACATTATTTAGGCCCAACGTTCTTCCTTCTCTTATTATTGTTCTTCTGAGTGTTTCTTTTGGTTTTCCTTTTTTCCTCTTACCCTCAGGAACCCAAGTGAGCGCCTGTAGTGGTATTCTGTTGTTTTGCATTCGTAGGACATGACCGATATATGACCATTGTCTTTTCCGTATATAGTCGGAGACATATTTCTGCCTAGAGTCTTCTCTTATTTAGTTAACTATTATAGAGGTAAAACTCATAGAGGCATGTATGCCAGTTTTATAGAATAACCAAATAGTGCTCTTTTTTTTTTATCTCTTACTCTGCATTATATTTATGTGGTTATGTGTTTTTATGTTGAATTTAGAAAACAACTTGTTTTTAAGACAGATTAGAAGGGGCGAGCTTATGTGAAATATTTTCAGTGGAGAGAAAATGTATGTAACATTAGTCCTTAGCTGATGTAATTTGAGAATCAATCTAGTCTGAATGAGCATTTAGATGTAAAATTTGCCTGTTATAAATAACATTTTATTAATTGGGGGGAGGGGCATTTGACAAAAAATGCATTGAATATTACCGTGTTTTTAATGTCTGCTGTTAAAACATTTTGTAGCAAACATGATTATTAATGATTTTAAAACTTAACCCATTGACTGTAGTGCAAAGTATTTTTCAAAGTATGATAAATCCCACAAAATAAAAAAATAGAAAGTGCAGTGTTTTTTGTTTTTTTTTACAGAAGCCATAATTTTACATCATAAATTTTTTTTTCACATTTTTTAGTCATTTATGGATATATTTACTCCACAACATGTGGACAAGTCTACTAAGAAAAAGAAAACATTGAGCTGTGCTTATAGTATAACGAGCAGTGATTACAGTGTGCCACAGTCATGTCAGTGGGCAAACACAGGCCAGGTCACATAACCAAGATTTGTCCCTTCCCTTGGATCATTGTCAATTTTGCCACTGAGATGTTATAACATTATTTATGTCGAGATGCTAGTCTGAATGACAGTAGTGATTAACATAGTTATTGTGACCACCTTAGAGGCAAAGATCATTTAAGATGTTCATACATAAAGTTGGTGAATATTTTCTTCATTGAAATACTTGAAAATAGTTCTTACTTTTCCAACTATTTCCATTGGTTGCAGGTTTTTCGTACATTTATTTCCGCATTCTGTTTTTTTTTTTTAAATTGTTAATTCACCATTAATTCGCCTGTTATAAGTGCGCTTGAAAGCAGTCTGTTGTTCCTTTCCTGGACCCTATTAAAAAAACACTACATGGTGCTTAACATATTTTTATACATTGATAACAGGACAAATGGAACTTTCAAAAGCACCATTTTTTAACTTCGTTTCTTTGTTGCCAGGTCTTGCTCTCTTTTCAGCAAATGTAGTTGATTAAGGCAGCATTTAATTTGTTGCGTATGTCAAGCCATCACAGTCTCTAGCATGGTGAATACCTCAGCATCTGCAGACTTATCATCTGAATCAAGTTTTGATGTGAAATTTAGTTATTTACTTGTTGTTTTAAATATTTTCCTGTGTCATACAATTTCATAACAAAGACCTGTTTTCTCCTTTTGAAAGTCTAAGTAAAAAAAAAAATATATATAAATTAAAAAAAATATTTATAGAATGTGTGATTCCTATATACATACATTGGGGTTCTCACTGGTGCTATGGAGTTTGTGCACTGTGCTGGGATGCTCCTTGTGTGATCTAAGGGAGGAGATCGGAGCACTGATGGAGTTGTCCGTGTGCAATGAAGATAGTCCTTAAAACCAAACCAAACCTGTTTAAAATCTCAATCTTTGATTCAGTTGTTGCATTTCCAAGTCAGAATCACCTTACAGTTCAAGTGTTGTACTGTTGAGAAAACCAAGTGGAGAACACCGACTCTGTATCGTTTACCGGTAAGTACATGCGATCCCAGCACCCCAAGCTGATCCATTACCGGATACCCATCAGCTGTTCTCGACGCTAATGCCTGCGAAGTCTTTCTCTAAGGTCGATTTAAGTAAGGGATATAATAGATTCCTGTCAAACCCGAGATCCGACACATGCTGGCTTTTAGCACTTCGGATGGTCACTACGAATTTAATGTACTACCATTCGGGTTGAAAAACGCACCAAGCGTATTTTCAAGGATGATGAGGAAATTGCTGGAACCCTTGAACAACTCTAACATCACCAACTTTATGGATGACATTCTCATAGCCACGGAAACATTTGAGGATCATCTACATTCTCTATCAATGTTACTGGGTAGACTCAGAGAGGCAGGTTTGACTGCTCGTCCAACAAAGTGTGTAATCGGATGTCAGGAATTAGAATTTTTGGGACATACAATTTGTCATGGAAACATGTCTCCTGATCCCAAAAATATAGAAAAGTTAAGGAATGCACCTAGACCACAGACAAAAAAGGATGTGAGGTCGTTCGTATCCTTAGGAGGATTCTATCAAAAGTACATCAAAGACTTCAATACCTTATGTGCACCTTTGACGGATCGGACAAAGAAAGGTGAGCCGGACACAGTAAAGTGGACTGCATAGTGAGAGCAAGCAGGTTCAGAATTGAAACATAAACTTACTAGTAGGCCTATTTCTGAAGTTACCAGATCTGACGCAAGAGTTTATAGTACGGACTGATGCAAGCAATGTAGGAATTGGGGCCGCGCTTTTATACAAAAATCCTCAGAATGAGGAACTGTTTCTTGTTGCTTATGCCAGCCGCAAGTTTGAACGCGGCAGAAAAGAATTACTCTACTATAGAGAGGGAATGGAGTTTAGTCATTGGGTTGCCATCAATAAGTTTCAACCCAATTTGTATGGCAAGCCATTTGTGGTCCAGGCGATCATCAACCCCTGTCATTTTTGGCCTCATCACGTCATGCAAATACTCGCTTACTAAGATGGTCATTATTGATTCAGCCATATTCCTTCACTATTGAATATACTCCGGGAAAACAGAATGTGGGCGCACATTTTCTAAGTCGCTATCCCACAGAGCTTGAGGAGGATAGAAGGAAGGAAAACTAACCTCGGAATGGTCGATTTGCAATTGTCTTGTACCCAATAGTTAAGCTAGATATCATCCAGCTTAAAATATGGGGGAGCTATGTCGCAAAATTGGTTTCAAGTCATTGCAAATGGGTTCAGTTAGATTTATAAACCCATCTACGATCGAGTGACCGCTTTCAAAATGGCGGCGTATCAGCGAAATGTGTATCGGACAGAGGAAATCGCCAACGATAAATAACAACCGAAGGGAATCCGTATGAAAAGGATTTTACATTTCAGTACAGGGAAGGATGGTGTATAACTGCATATAAGATGGAACGGTAGGAAGTTCTCATTTATGGAGATATATGCGTATTTCGGCTGCCCACAGTTACGCTAAAAGCGTGTAACCCACTTCTGTTCTAAATATTAAAATCAATAAATAACAGTTTGGGAAATTACATGGATAGGAAGATAGAGTTTTATCAGCTGTATAAAACTAGATAAGATGGAACTATATGGATATTATATATGCCGAGAATGATAAAGGCAAAATTTCAGTCGACGCACAGTTCGGCCGAAATCACTGTTCGGGAAGGATTTTTCAGGCTTAGGTTTAAGCTGTGACGTCGGTACTCTCCGATACGTCCGCGCTATACGTATTTAAAGCGTATCGGTAAACTGAGCTACAGACAACGAAAGAGGGTTCAGACAGACTGGAGGCAGAGTTTCGCCACGACCCATGAATTGTGAGCGGATCGCCAGAAACATTTTTAAGTCCAGTATCTGAAGTCTGAGGGTAAGCGAAATTATGATAACTACCGTGTATAATATTTGTTATTTCAGGTTCATACAGAATTCACAAAATATGCCTGTATAATATTCATTGATATAACGTATTATTATTTTAATATGATTTATTCATGTGCATTATGGATGAGTGTTGCTTGTACAAAAAGTAATCACAAATAGCCCCACGGCCCAATGAAGATATATTTATCATATTGCTTTATCGCTTACGAAGATAAAGGCAGTCCCATGGCAGAGATTGTCATAGGGAAATGAAGTGTTAGAAACTTCATCATGGAAGATCCCAGTTTACGAGGCTAAGGTGACTAGTCCCCTTCCTCGCTGCCTTTGCCTTCCCTAGTTCGAGCGCACAACTTTGTACCCATTTACAGCTGGTAAACTGGAGTGTTCTACAGCCAGTTTCAGTAGAAAGCAACCTGATCACATGGTCACTCACTTTCTTTATTTATGTATTAATTTTGTGTAGATGCTAAGAATAGCATCAGTATTTGAATTTGTACTTGATATGGTTTAGAAGGATCAAGGTATAGGAGCGGAATAAACCAGATGATGTTTATTACTGATATGTTAATATTAATTCTGTATAATTGAAATGATGTTACTTGCTCTGACTGTATAACTTTGACACCTGATGACTGACTAGTCTGACTTATGTGCTAGTCAGTAAACCATACTTGAAATGTTAATATTAATGCTATATCACTGAATTGATGTCCTTACTTACTATGATTGTATAACGGTGACATCTGATGACTGACTGGTCTGACATCTGTGCTAGTCAGCTACAAGTCTAGCCAGATACTAGCCAAGGCTGATATGTTGCAGGTTCCATGAAATAACTCAAACCAGACTGTCCAGAATCAGAAGCCGGTGTCACTCATCAGAGGCAATCCCACAAAAGTGCAGGACCCCAAAGAGTGAACTTCAACTGGTCATTGGCATCCCTACTGTTGGGCCTACCAAGTCTGATATCAGCACAGGACAGTTCCGTGTCAGCAGTATCAAGTTGAACAGATAAGTGTCACTTAGGACACTGACTACCACAATATATGAAACACAATAAATAGTCAAGTGATGACATTTATCAGAGGACTAAAAACCGTGATATATTTAAAATGAATGAAGTCTAAACAGACAATAATAGTAACTGTGTGAATATTTTTATATATATGTGTATACTCTTTTCCAACTAGTAGAAATAGAATATTAGTGTAATTATTAAACTATTTTAACTGTACCTGAGGATTTATTCACTTCTTCCATTTTGTGGGTTCAGTGAATGTACCTTTTACTTATCCCCTAGAATATAAGTAATCATAAGATAGTCACAGGGAGGAGACGCCTTAAATCCTGGTACTACTTCTTACCAACTGGGCCAGGGTTTTCACAGTCTGACTATTTTTATGATAACAATACACCAGTGCTTATTTCTAAGACTGGGGTATTACTGGTAAGGTCAGAACTCTTTACTGGCATACTCTTACTCATATAATAATTTTAAATAACCTCCCGCTACAGGGGTCTCGGATTTCGAGCCTCCACTCCAAACTAGCTATTCTAAATTATAATTATAATTTCACTGTCAGCTGGAAATCCTATGAACTGTCTACACAATCTCTGCAAAGACTTTGTTTCTACACAGTCTATTCTGAAACTCCCGAACACTACTCCACAACTAACTTCATCACTAAAAACTTCAGCAGCTGTCCTCTGCTATGATCTTTAACAAAACTCGTTATCAGTTCTGTCCTTCCGCTCTAACATCTGTAGAAGGTATTGTATCCCTGTTTCCCTCCACAAATAGTGTAGCTGACGCCTAGGGCTTAAAGACTGGATACTGGACTTGAAAATCTAGCTCTTTCACTACTGACAAATCTGGATTCACCTGCCCGGTTACCTCTCTGTGGGTTTAGGGCCGTCGGCTTTATTATGGCCACGAAGAAGTGAAATTACAACAATGCTGGCAGCATGCCAATTTGTGTGCGTAACAATACCGAGCTCAGAGCTCTGGATTTTTCCGACAAATCCCTTTCCAACTGGAGAATGTCTTCCCTGCCTGGGAAAACGTATTTCTCTTCTTCTTTCGCCTCTGGCAATATCTCAAGCTCTGCGTTTCTGAGATGCCAAAACTTTGCCGTGGGTAATTTGTAGTGCCAAATTTCTCTTTCTCCCACTGTGCCGTAACCTGCTGTTAGACAGAGAAATGCAACAGCTGTACAACACATCAATAATATACTCCTATTAAACAAATATCTCCCTTACTTCCTAACACCCCTGTCTATCCCCTGCTCTATTCTTGCTATGCACCACAATACAAAATATTTATGCCCCAAAAAGTCAGCCCCCCCCCCCCCAGACAACTCCCTTCTCTTTTCTCTACCCGATTCAAAGTAAACATCACCCAGGTAATACCCTCGGTCTGGTAATCAATTCGCAGACCGGCTGACCTAAATCCTATGGTTCTTCATGACTAGCCACGAGTCACAACAATTTTTCACTGAGGACCTACCTGTCCGAAAATACTTTGGGCTACTACTACACTGATCCTTGATGAATCAATGATCAACACCAAAATAAAATTAGACCGCTCTAGGAATCATTAAATTCTTGTTCCGTAAAATTAATCACATCCAAAATGTAATAAAAAATTATTCCCTTATCAGAAATAAAATTTCATCTCTCGTCTTCTGATTACACAGTACAACAAAGCACAATAAATAACGAATACAATTTACGCTAGCATATGCATACTGCCAAAAGTTATACCCAAAACCAGGTTATCAATTAAAACCCCGTAGTTACATACACGTGTTCCCGCATTCTCACAAGGTTACTTCACTCCTTAATATCTCAACTCTTAATCCCTCCTAGATACTGCTATTCCTTCTAGAAAGAATTATATGGATCTCTTACATTCAATACTTTCTCTAAGATCGTAATTGATGGCCCTACACGTTAAATTAGCTTTAAAATTAACTTCCCAAAGAAAACTTACTGATCGGGCTAGGACTCTTTTAAAATCAAATAAAAGTACCACGCTAATAACTTATGGCTTACCCAATTCGAATTTCCCACTTTAAGAGCAATCGAAAATTGACTGGTTACACGGCTGGCAATATTTCATCAGAGAGGCCCCGACTATTATTTTTTTATTTTATTATTAAAGTGTTTGCTACTTTTCTTTGTAGCACGCCCCTTTCAACCATCTACCATGTACATGGAGCTGTTGGTTGTATCAGGACGTGTTTCCTTTATTGTAATATGTTTTTGTTTGTATTTATTTTATACTATATTATCTCTAGTAGGTATTTTCCTTGTGTAAGTTATAGCCTAGTTCAAAATGGCTTTTTTTTATCCAAAATATGATATTTTCTAAGCTGGTATGTTTTTAATTTTCACTGGACGGTTTATTTGATTAATCTGTATGTATCTGGGGGGAGTCTTTCACCAGTGTGGACTACTGGCTCGGATCCTTATTTATTTTTTATATTTTAGTTTTTGTAATATAGTGTTTTATTAACTTTTGCACTTCTGAAGGTGTCTTTGTGCCTATGAGATTTTCTACACTCATTTCTACCTTGTGGTTACTACAGTATGTCTTAATGTTTTGCCTCTGCTGGTCATATTTTTTGCAGTCCACCAGAAAATGTCTAATTGTGTTTGGTTCTTGACACTCTTCACATGTGGGTTCCTCAATCATGAAATATCCCGTTCCAAGCTTGAGCCTCACCAATTTTTTATTAATTGGTATTTTTAGTTCATCTTGTATTTGACATTTTTTGCTTGGTTTTTTTTAGGATTTGGAGCCGCGGTAGCATAGTGGTTAGTGTACTGGCTTCCTAACGCAGTGGTCTATGGTTCGATCCCCAGATGAGGTGGGAATATTTTTAGGCTACAAACGGCTCCTGGGTCGACCCAGCCCCAAATGGGTACCAGAGCAACTTCTGGGAAGGTTAAGGCGGCCGGCGTGATACCGACCACATCACCCCTAGTGTGCCGACGGTCAAGATAATATGGGCCTAACACCATATTCCCAATATGCCTCAATGGGCGTGTAACGGGTTCCTTTACCTTTTTTCTTTTTTTTTAGGATTTTATATGAGTGTCTTGCTTTTTTACTTTGGTCAATGCTGTTATCCACTCTTTAGTTATTGCTTGAGCAATTAAGCTCTTAATTTCAAACTTCCCTAAACCTACTTCAATTTTGTTATGGCTAGTTCCTCCCCCTTTGGCTTCTTTGTCTGCAAGCTCATTTCCTGCTATCCCCACATGTGATGGTATCCATGTTAGTGTTGCACAGCATCCTATAGTGTGCAGATATGTATTAACTTGTAGTATTTCCTCTATAATATCTGGCCTGCTACATTCACTTCTGTTTCTGATAGCTAATACTGATGAAAGGGAATCTGTTAGAATGGTTACTTGTACTTTATTTGGTGGGTTTTCTGCAGCTATTTCTAAAGCTTTTAGGATTGCCACTAATTCTGCTGTAAAGATGGATGTATTACCTGTTACTTTGTATCTTTTATAAATTTTTAATTTTGGTATTGCTATTCCTGCTCCTAATTGTCCTTCTTCATCTTTTGACCCATCTGTATATATATACTGCTCAAAAAAGTTAAAGGCCACTTTCAATTTTTAGGTCATTTCAACTAAGCTGTTTTTTTTAAAAACTGAACACTCAGTCAAAAAAGTTTTGCTGCATTTTGTTGCATGCTTAAACAATGTTTGTTAATCTGACAATAAATCAAATCTGTGTTACGTGTGTGTACCTCCAAGGTCAATCAAATGTACGTGGTGGAAAGGGAAATAATGCATGTTTGAAAATGCTTCCTATGGCAAAGCCTGTTGATAAAATTGCTGAAATTTGCTTTTCACGTGCAAGTCGTGACTATAGTGAACACATGTCACCCACTTTTCGGAAGGAACGGGCAATGGGTATGTTTGTAACATTTACCATTTTAGCCATGGCTCAGCGTGTCTTGCCGTCTTGTGGTAGACCTTGGAGCCCTGACCTGCGTTGTTCTGCGACACTGCCGGCTGCATTATAACGATCACGCAGAGTTTGTATGACAGAGTGGGCAACTCCTAATCTCCTAGCAACTTCTCGCAGCCCTACATCATCCTGCAGCCATGCCATCACTCTCCATCTGTCAACATTGGTCAAGCGTCTTCGCTGAGCTATGGCTAAAATGGTAAATGTTACAAACATACCCATTGCCCGTTCCTTCCGAAAAGTGGGTGACATGTGTTCACTATAGTCACGACTTGCACGTGAAAAGCAAATTTCAGCAATTTTATCAACAGGCTTTGCCATAGGAAGCATTTTCAAACATGCATTATTTCCCTTTCCACCACGTACATTTGATTGACCTTGGAGGTACACACACGTAACACAGATGAGATTTGATTTATTGTCAGATTAACAAACATTGTTTAAGCATGCAACAAAATGCAGCAAAACGTTTTTGACTGAGTGTTCAGGTTTTAAAAAAAAACAGCTTAGTTGAAATGACCTAAAAATTGAAAGTGGCCTTTAACTTTTTTTGAGCAGTATAGTTAGGCTATTATTCATATACCGTTCTATGTACTCTAGTGCTTTACTTTTTGCTGAGATTATGTCGTTAGATTTGCTTATGATCTTTGATAAGTGGGAGTCAGTTTCTGGCACTTTTAATTCCCATGGTGGGATCTTTGCTTTATACTGAGCACTACTGTTTATCATATTAAATAGGTTTGGGTGTTGAACCACTTCATCCATCGTTTTCCACCCTGACGGGTATCTATTATGGTTTAATAGAATGTGGCCTATGTACTGGTTACCCCTATCAAAGGTTTTGTGTGCTGGGTGAGTTGAATCTTTTGCCACTCTTGCCCAGTAGCTGAATCTCAGATCTTTTCTCCTTAGCTCCAGGGGTATAATGCCTAGCGCTACTTCTAATGCCTCTGCTGATGTTCCCTTTGAGGCACCTGCTATTATTGACAGTGCCTGGTTTTGGACTGTGTCTAGTTTTTTCGTATTGCTCGGGGCGGCTGATGCATAGACAACACTGGCATAGTCAAGTTTGCCCCTAATAAATGATTTATAGAAGGTTAACATTGTCTTATTGCAGGCTCCCCAACCACTTCCTTTCATATATTTTAGCATGTTGATAAGTCCCCTACTGCTTTGCACTAATAGGTCTATGTGTTTGTTCCAGTTTAGTTACTGGTCTAGTACCATACCAAGAAATCTAGTTGATTTTGCTGTGCATACTTTTTGCTTATGTCAATTATATTATTTTTAATTATACGCCCTCTACTGAAGATCATTCCTATGGTTTTTTTAACGTTTAGATTAAATCCCCACTTGTTCATCCAGTCAGATACTTTATCTATTTGTTTTTGTACTGTTTTATAGAGGAATGGGAGGTTTCTTCCCGTTCTCCATATCGCAGCGTCATCTGCAAACTGAGATAGGTTGTTTTTTTAGGTCTTTAAACTCGTCGCCTAGGTCATTGACCATAATCATAAATATAGATGGTGATATTACGGATCCCTGTGGGATTCCATTCTGTTGTTCATACACCTCAGATCTATCATTGTTTATTTGTACCGTGAAGTATCTATCCTGCAGGAAGTTTTCTAAATAATTGTAAGTTCTGCCTACTATACCTAGTTTCCTGATCTTATAAAGTGCACCCTCCCTCCAACAGTCATCATATGCTCTTGCTACATCAAGGAATATTGCTAGTCTTTTCATTCCTTTTGAAGCCTGTTTTAACATCATGTTCCAGCCTCAACAGTTGCTCTATTGTACTATGTTGGCTTCTAAAGCCTGCCTGGGTTGGACTGTACAAATTATGCTTTTCTAGATGAAATTTTAGTCTGCTGTTGACTATTGTTTCTAGAATTTTTCCTAGATGCAATGTTAACGATATTGGCCTGTATGAGCTGACATCATGTGTTTCCTTATCTGGCTTTAGTATGGGGATGACTACTGCTGTCTTCCATGAACATGGTATTTTTCCTGTGTGCCAGATTTTGTTGTAGAGGGATGCAATCACCCTTAGAGTTGTATTTGGTACCTTTTTGAGGATTTCATAGCTCAGAATGTCTTTCCCAGAGGTGGTATTGGTTTTTCCTGCTAAAGCTCTTTCTATTTCATCTACTGTAATAACTAATATCTGCATTTAAATAATTAGCATCCTGTGTGGTGTCCATATTTTCTTCTTTTAATTTTTCTAGCAGTGTTTTTCGCCAATTTATTTCTGTCTTATCTAGACTGTCTATTGAACTAACCTGATAGAAGTATTTAGCTAGTATGTTGGCTTTTTCTCTATCTGTTTCAGCTCTCTCTGGTATTTTAATTGTTGGGATTTTTAATTTCTTGTTGTTTCCTCCTTTAATTGCTTTTAGTTTTCTCTAAACTGTAGTTACTTGTGATCTATGGTTTAATGTTTGACAAAATGTTCTCCAACTCTTTTCTTTAGCTCTGAATATTAATTTATTTGTTTCATTTCTTATTTTTTTATAGTTTGTGTAATTCTCTTCAGTTTTGGTTTTCAATACTTTATCAGGGCCTTCTCCCTCAATTTCAGTTGTTCTGAACATCTGTCTGTCCACCATGGTACTGGATTTTTATCTTTGCTTCTTTTCCTATCTTTACCTTTTTGTGTTGGTTTTAAGTGATCAGGTATATTCCTGTTTGGTATATATGTTATTGCTATTTTAAAAATCTCATTTGTTAGTTTTTCTGCAAATATATCTATACTGTTAGATTCAATTTGTTCTATGCTTAGTTTACTTAGCTCCAATTGGAAGGACTCCCAGTTTGCTTTTTTGAGGTTGAATGTATGTTTGGAGCTTCTTGGACTAGTTCTGTATTTGTCGTTTAGGTTTATTTCTATGGGTAAGTGATCTGAGCTGGAGTCATTCAGTACTTCCCATTTAGCAGAGGCTAGGTTTGGTGTTATAATACTTATGTCTATTGCTGTATCTCCTCCATTGTTGCATGATTAGCTCAGCACTTTCAATGTAGTCCAACAGTCTTTTTCCTGCTGGATCATTACTGTTGTTACCCCATGCCTCATAGTGTGCATTAAAGTCTTACTTACTACTTACTTAGTCGTTCCCCTTTGTAGTGGGTTTGATGGTATTGTATGATGGTGATGTTACTAAATGTAATGTATGAGGCCAGCTGTGAAGGCTCCTGAGATAAAATGTAGTTGTGAATTGTCAGAAGGCCTTTCTTGCTACCACTACGACCTCACACTTAATTTTTTTCTTAATGAATGTATCTAGGTAAAATGTCTAGGGTAATGATATGTAATGTGGTGAGATAATTATAGATACACCCACAGATATTTAAGCAGACTAATAATATTAACAAATGTTAAAATACACTGAACTAACTCACGTGTGTAAAATTTTTGATAGAATTATATTACATTTATTTGTTCTGGATCAAGTTTTATGTTGACCAGAACTTTTTTTAGGAAAAGGATTTAAAATTAATGAAAAAAATGCATGGAATGTTACATAATAAATGCAAGAGTGTACATATATAAGTACTAGACTAGTTAGTTTTATTAAAATGTTCTAGTAGTCATCTACTTGGGAGGATAGTTAATGCTTGTGCTGTTGGGGTGGCCTCATCACACCTGTCTATATTGACTACACAGTGTCCAGTAAATTGCAGGAATTTTATGGGGTATTAGTAACTAAAAGGCGTTGGTGAACTTCCAGCAGACCAGAGGCTCACTCATCTTGAAGAAGTAGCTCTGGTGCTGAAATCTGGTGGTCCCACCTCTCCGTGCTGGCGGGCAATAATAGTGGTCTCTGTCACAACGTACTGCACAGATACACTCGAGTAAAATCACCAACTGAATAGACACCGCCTTGTTGACAGCTGAAACTCACAGCTCTGCAATCAAAGTATTGGCTATGTGTCAAAATTCTATTCTCTACCCACGTCTGGACACAACACTGACACAACAACCACATCATACAGACAGGTCAGATCTCTCTGACCAAACAGCACATTTACCATGGTGGTTTTACATCAGATAGGTCCTCCCAGACTATAGATTCTGAAAAATATTTATTAGTTTCCTTCCCTAAAAGTGGATAGGTAATATGTTTCATTATTCTCAACACTTGATCTGTCTTTCCTAACCCTTGCTGGAGTTTATGTATATTGTTGGTCCCTAGACCCTGACTGGGGCGGGGGGTCTAGAGCAAATCCCTACTTGTTTGTAAGGCTAGATTTCGATATGGCAGTATCAAATCACTCGAACATGAAACAATATTCAAAATATACAAAGAAATAATTTCAATCTTACCAGATTATGAATAAAGAACACAGAAATGCTAGCAAAACTCAGCTGAGCTGCTGGCTATAGTATGGCGTCCCTGAACTTATTTCACTTTCTTTCATTTGGAAATCACCACACTTTAAAATACTGTGTCTATCATCGAACAACTATTGAGAAATGGCCCCAAATGCGCGTCTGAGCGCCGATAATATGATTGTCTGTGGCCAATCACTGCCTAGGTTTTTTTTGAATTTCAAATTTCCTACACTAAAGTCATGTCAGTCATGCTTCAGTCAAGTATGGATTTTTATCTGTTAGTCTGTCCGTCTCTACTTGTGTTTTTACAAAAATGTACTTGATTTTTGAACCAACCTTTCTCTCCCCTCCAAAATTTTGTCGTTAAAAGTTATATTTAGACACAGCTCCCACCAATGTCCCTTCGCTTCCCTACTAAGTAGATTTGAACACCTGCGTCTCAAGGTCGTGTTTTTTTGTGCAAATAGCGACACTTTTTATTCCATACAGTCTGTCGTTGATGTGAACAACACTGTCTTTTGTCATTATCTTCAATATTATCTATCCGTCTGTAAAATTAAGAACATATTAGTTCACTGCTCAGAATGGGCCATCCGGCCAGCTAATTTTTATATTCCTAACATTAATATTAAGAAAAAGTTACTTTTTAAATTTTGTAATATTTCAAGCATCTGCGTTTAGCCGCTGAATTCAAATCAAAGGCTTGGTATCGCAAAAGCGACCAACAAATGACTGTGGCGTAACATATCCAAGGTCCCTTCTGTCGAGTTCCTTACTTTATGTCAACTTGGGAAACGTGACTTTTCTCCGTTTCCCCCCCAATTGCGTCTCCTTAGCCTTTCTAGTCTCACGCAATCTTTCCAGTCATATTTTTTTTCTTTTTATCCGCCGTTCCCCTCCTGTCTAGCAAGTCAATTTTTATGGAGGGTGATGACCCGCGGTCTGGGCGATCATGTACTATCAGCAGCCTACGCATTATGTTTTTATCCTTACATGTTATCTTTGGAGGTATTTTACCGTTGTATCTCTGTCAATTTCACTACACATCTCCCCACTTGAAAACATGCCTATGGCAAGTTCCAAAACCAGCGATACACATAGGTAAAATTACTCCTCACGTCTGCCACTACTCTAATTTTGATCACAGGGGTGCCGACTGAGGAAATCTGCACCGACATTCAATTTGCCTGGGATATATTGGATACTGAACTGATAAGGTTGAAGCAATAAAGACCACCTCAGCAATCTTGCGTTTTCATGCTTAGCCTGAGATAAGAATACGAGAGGCTGATGGTCCGTCTCCACCACAAAAGTCCTACCATACAGATAGATTTGAAACTTCTTTATTGCCCAGATTAACGCTAAACATTCTTTTTCGCTTGTGGAGTATCCTTGTTCCGCCTTATTCAATTTGCGGCTTGCATAAGCGACTGGTTTCAGTTCCCCATCAGGTGAAGATGATCTTTGCAACAAAGCCCCTCCTAGTCCTACATTACTTGCATCGGTTCTTAAGACAAAGTCCTGTGTCAAATCAGGCAGTTTGAGAATAGGCTTGCTAGTGAGTTTTTCCTTTAACTCTTGGAACGCTAGTTCACATTGTGCAGTCCAAATAATTTTATCTGGAAGTCCCTTGCGAGTCAGATCAGTCAGAGGAGCACAAATAGCGTTAAAATTCTTGATGTATTTCTGATAAAATCCGCATAACGACACAAATGATCGCACGTCCTTTTTTGTTTGCGGCCTAGGTGCTCTCTGCAGTTTTTCCAAGTTCTTAGGATCAGGGGTCATATTACCCTGATATACAGTGTGTCCCAAGAATTCCAACTCTTTGCATCCAATACAACATTTTGTTGGCCTAGCAGTTAAGTTCGCCTCCCGAAGTCTATCAAACAACATCTCCAGAGCTTCAATGTGTTCTTCAAATGTCTCTGTGGCGACGAGAATATCATCCATGAAATTCGTGATACATGGGTTATTCAGGGGATCCAACAATTTGCGCATCATCCTTGAAAACACACTCGGAGCATTTTTCAGTCCGAATGGTAGCATATTGAATTCATAATGTCCATCCGAAGTGCTAAAAGCCAAATAAGGTCTCACTTCAGGCTTCACTGGGATCTGGTAATAGCCTTTACTAAGATCCACCTTTGAAAAGTATTTTGCCTTGTTCAGTCTGGCAAATAACTGTTTTGTGTCTGGTAATGGATCCACTTGTCCTTCTGTGACAGCATTCAGTTTCCTGTAATCTATGCACAGTCTGTGTTCCCCAGACGGTTTTCTCAACAAAACGACACTAGAACTAAAAGATGATTCACTGTGCGAAATAATCCCCTCCTTCAACAAATACTCTATTTCTTCCTTCAATGCCTTCTCCTTCGCGAACGGAATAGAATAGGCTCTCATACAGATTGGGTTTGAGTCTACCAGTTTCATGTCATACTGTAGCAAATTTGTATGGCCTGGTTTATCTGTTAATACATCTGTATGTTCCTCCAGAACCTGTTGAACTCTCTCCCTCTGGTTTTTAGTCAGGTGCTTACTGACTTTTACCTGTGCTGCTGTTTCACAAGGATGTAATGGGTATTCATGTGAGGTGAGTGGTTCCTTTTGCATCTGGGTTGCAATAGCCAAGGTCAATAAGGGGGTGCTTTCCTGGAGTGGTCTGTCCAGATACTTCTTTAACAGGTTTACATGATAAACTTTCTCCTTCCCCTTTTTGTCAATTTTATAGTTTGTTCTAGACACCTTCTCTAGAACCGTATATGGACCTTGCCAACCAATTTGTAATTTATTCTGGCTTCCGGGTAGTAGAAGCAGCACCTTCTCTCCGACTGCCAGTTCCCTGTCCTTTGCCTTCCTATTAAAATATGCTGCATGTTTCTTCCTGGCTTGTTTCAAATTATCATTTGCCAGTTTCCATCCAGCTTTCAAACGAGTGGTCAGTTCGTTCACGTATTGATACGATGAGGTAACAGTCTCTTCCGCCTTCTCATCTGTCCAGGTCCTTAATAGAGCTTCTAATGGACCTTTTATTGGCCTCCCAAATAGCAGAGTTGCGGGAGCCATCCCGGTTGAACTATGTGGTACCTCCCGGTACGCAAACAATGCGGCGGGCAGGAATTGATCCCACAGATCCGGTTTTTCGTGTGCCAGCTTTCTCAGGATAGAAATGAGAGTCCCGTTGAACCTCTCTACCTGGCCGTTCCCTTGTGGATGGTACGGACTACAATGAAAGTGTCTGGCTTGAAATAGCTTAAAAACTTCTTCCGTTAGTTTCCCCTTGAACTGAGAACCATTATCCGTCAAGATTTGATGCGGGAATCCTAATCGGGTAAATATTGTAAGTAGTGCCTCTGCTACATGTTTTGAATCAATTGATGGCAGGGCTACCGCCTCTCCCCACATAGAACAAGTGTCCACCAGAGTAAGGATGTAACTGTTCCTCCTCTTGGTCCGAGTGAGAGGTCCTACAATATCCACTGCAACCCTCTCAAAAGGTGTTCCCACTATGGGCATTTCCCCTAGAGTTGCAGGAGCAGTCCAGTGCTTTGGAGCTACCCTTTGACATTCTGGGCAGGATTTGACATATCTTTTTATATCCTCCGTTATCCCTGGCCAGAAGTAATGACAAGCTATACGCTGTCCTGTGGCGCTGATCCCCATGTGACCACTGAAGGGAATCGCATGCCCGAGTTCCATCACTTTATCTCTATATGAAGTGGGAAGAACCAGCTGGTTGTGACCATTTGTTCCAGTTCCGGCCTTCCTGTATAAGAGTTTGTTCTTCATGAAATATTCCCCCTTGCTCGGAGGTGTGTGGCATTTGGGCAATTTTTTAAAACAGGGCTTGAGTGTCCTATCCTCAGCCTGCGCCTTCCTCATCTCCTCTGGATGAGCATTTATAGGTTCACCTTCTTCCTCCTTCTTCTGTGACCTGGTCTGCACTGTCGCCATGATCACAGGTTTCTCGGGATTCCCCAAGAAGACGTATCTACACCCCAATATCAGAGGGTAGATTGGTTCATCTATCACTGCTGCTCTGATTTCTCCTTCCACATAGCGAGTTTTCACCGTTATCCTTGCGATGGGAAGTGTCATGAGTGGTATGTCCTTAGTCGCCCCTTGTATTTCCACTGTTTCTGTGGTATACTGACTTGGGTCCACTAGGCTAGACTTCACAACTGAATCATAATCCAAACCTGTATCATAAAGGCACCTTATGGTGACCCCATTACAAATAACATCCTCACAAACTGGGGGGTGATAAGGTTCCTGTTGTCCATTAGGATTAACCTTTAATCTTTGCGTCCCCGACTTCATTGCAGCAATGTTTGAAGGTTTCCTTCTACAAAATTCGGTGTTATGGTTATCCTTCTTGCACCATTTACACCATCTTTTTCCTTGGTTCAACGGTTTTCTTTCATTGAACTTTTGGTCATTGAACTGTGAGTTTCTGTCGCGATAGTCATTTCTTGGCCGCTCAAAGTTTGTCCTACCTTTATTTCCCTGCTCTCTATTATCAAATTTATTAAATTGCTGTGGAGCTTTAAAATTGTCTATGTGCTTCTTTTTAGCACCACTTACCTCTGCCTGAGCTGCCTGATACCTCTCAGCAACATTTAAAATTTCCCCCAACTTCTCTGCACCTTGTTCCATGAGAAATTTTCTCATGTCTGGAGCCATGGACTCTCTCAATTGCTCAATCATGATCATTTCTTTAAGATCTTGGGTCTTCCCCAGAGCCGTCCATTTCTCCAAATAGGTTTCTAGTCTAGCAGAGAATTGGTGGTATGTCTCCCCAGACAACAGTTTGGCATTTCTAAATTTCTTACGATAAAATTCACCATTCTTCTCGTACCTTAATAACAAAGCCTGCTTTAACATGTCATAATTGTCTTGGTCTTCCCTGTTCATTTTGGCAAATACTTCATAAGAAGTACCTCTCAATCCCTGTGATAGCTTTAAACTCCACCTCTCTCTCTCTAACCCATATGTAGTAGCTAATAACTCAAAACGTCCTAGGTACCCCTCTATGTCATCGTCTTTTTCAACAAAATGGTCTAAATGAAACCCCATAGCTGAGTTTGAGGCTCCCAGACTGGGCGTAGCATCTGAGGCAAAAGGGCTGGCACCATTTTCAGGAGCCGGGCCTTGTAATTCCAGCTCCCTTAGTCGTAATTCGTGCTCCCTCTGCAACCTTCTATCTTCTGCCTCCCTTTGCTGTTGTTTTTCTTCTGCCTCCCTTTGCTGTCGTTTTTCTTCTGCCTCAATCTGCAGCCTCTTAATCTCAGCCTCAATTTGTAACCTCTTTTCTTCAGCTAACTTTCTATCTTCCCTTTCAATATATTTATCACATTCAGCCGTTACATATTGAATTAAAATTTGACCATCCATTCCCATCTCCTTTGCGGTCAGCACAGCAGCTGATCGGAATTTTGCTAGCTCCGCCATACTTTTTAGACAATATAATAATATACAAGCTAAATCTCTAACCAGTAAATACACTAAGTACTTCTTATGACTATAGTCTAACTAATTCTAACTAACCAGTTAACTAATTAATTATCACTGGCTGTGAAGATTCACCAACTTTTATCTGCAGGGACACTTTTAATTTTAAAGGGAATTTCACAATTTTTTTTCCCTAATTTTATTTCTCCAACCAGGAGATCCTAATATTACTGTTGGGCTAATTATCCCTGGACAAGACCCCAATGTATGTAGTGGGTTTGATGGTATTGTATGATGGTGATATTACTAAATGTAATGTATGAGGCCAGCTGTGAAGGCTCCTGAGATAAAATGTAGTTGTGAATTGTCAGAAGGCCTTTCTTGCTACCACTACGACCTCACACTTAATTTTTTTCTTAATGAATGTATCTAGGTAAAATGTCTAGGGTAATGATATGTAATGTGGTGAGATAATTATAGATACACCCACAGATATTTAAGCAGACTAATAATATTAACAAATGTTAAAATACACTGAACTAACTCACGTGTGTAAAATTTTTGATAGAATTATATTACATTTATTTGTTCTGGATCAAGTTTTATGTTGACCAGAACTTTTTTTAGGAAAAGGATTTAAAATTATGAAAGAGATGCATGGAATGTTACATAATAAATGCAAGAGTGTACATATATAAGTACTAGACTAGTTAGTTTTATTAAAATGTTCTAGTAGTCATCTACTTGGGAGGATAGTTAATGCTTGTGCTGTTGGGGTGGCCTCATCACACCTGTCTATATTGACTACACAGTGTCCAGTAAATTGCAGGAATTTTATGGGGTATTAGTAACTAAAAGGCGTTGGTGAACTTCCAGCAGACCAGAGGCTCACTCATCTTGAAGAAGTAGCTCTGGTGCTGAAATCTGGTGGTCCCACCTCTCCGTGCTGGCGGGCAATAATAGTGGTCTCTGTCACAACGTACTGCACAGATACACTCGAGTAAAATCACCAACTGAATAGACACCGCCTTGTTGACAGCTGAAACTCACAGCTCTGCAATCAAAGTATTGGCTATGTGTCAAAATTCTATTCTCTACCCACGTCTGGACACAACACTGACACAACAACCACATCATACAGACAGGTCAGATCTCTCTGACCAAACAGCACATTTACCATGGTGGTTTTACATCAGATAGGTCCTCCCAGACTATAGATTCTGAAAAATATTTATTAGTTTCCTTCCCTAAAAGTGGATAGGTAATATGTTTCATTATTCTCAACACTTGATCTGTCTTTCCTAACCCTTGTTGGAGTTTATGTATATTGTTGGTCCCTAGACCCTGAACTGGGCGGGGGGTCTAGAGCAAATCCCTACTTGTTTGTAAGGCTAGATTTCGATATGGCAGTATCAAATCACTCGAACATTAAACAATATTCAAAATATACAAAGAAATAATTTCAATCTTACCAGATTATGAGTAAAGAACACAGAAATGCTAGCAAAACTCAGCTGAGCTGCTGGCTATAGTATGGCGTCCCTGAACTTATTTCACTTTCTTTCATTTGGAAATCACCACACTTTAAAATACTGTGTCTATCATCGAACAACTATTGAGAAATGACCCCAAATCCGCGTCTAAGCGCCGACAATATGCTTGTCTGTGGCCAATCACTGCCTAGGTTTTTTTTGAATTTCAAATTTCCTACACTAAAGTCATTTCAGTCATGCTTCAGTCAAGTATGGATTTTTATCTGTTAGTCTGTCCGTCTCTACTTGCGTTTTTACAAAAATGTACTTGATTTTTGAACCAACCTTTCTCTCCCCTCCAAAATTTTGTCGTTAAAAGTTATATTTAGACACAGCTCCCACCAATGTCCCTTTGCTTCCCTACTAAGTTGATTTGAACACCTGCTTCTCAAGGTCGTGTTTTTTTGTGCAAATAGCGACACTTTTTATCCCATACAGTCTGTCGTTGATGTGAACAACACTGTCTTTTGTCATTATCTTCAATATTATCTATCCGTCTGTAAAATTAAGAACATATTAGTTCACTACTCAGAATGGGCCATCCGGCCAGCTAATTTTTATATTCCTAACATTAATATTATGAAAAAGTTACTTTTTAAATTTTGTAATATTTCAACATCTGCGTTTAGCCTCTGAATTCAAATCAAAGGCTTGGTATCGCAAAAGCGACCAATAAATGACTGTGGCGTAACATATCCAAGGTCCCTTCTGTCGAGTTCCTTGCTTTTTGTCAACTTGGGAAACGTGACTTTTCTCCGTTTCCCCCCCAATTGCGTCTCCTTAGCCTTTCTAGTCTCACGCAATCTTTCCAGTCATATTTTTTTCTTTTTATCCGCCGTTCCCCTCCTGTCTAGCAAGTCAATTTTTATGGAGGGTGATGACCCGCGGTCTGGGCGATCATGTACTATCAGCAGCCTACGCATTATGTTTTTATCCTTACATGTTATCTTTGGAGGTATTTTACCGTTGTATCTCTGTCAATTTCACTACACCCTTCTACCGTGAGGTGTAGAGGTTTGGAAGAGAGAGCGCCAGACTATTCTATCGGCTGTCTTCCTCCTGGTCTGGTGCCATTCTAGTCCTCGGTCCTTCAAAGATTGTCTAATGTTGTCCTTGTGAGGAGTTAATGTGATTGCATTTACAACAGGCCCCAAGTTTCGTTTCCTAGCATTTATGTACGTTTTTCAGGGAAGGATTACGGTGGGATATTTATCTTATTCGTTTTTTTTCGTTTCTTTTTGTATAATAATCGTGTTTGGACTTTTTGCGTAGATTAAGAATTACGTTTTTCTAGAAGAGATGGTAGGTTTAACTTCTAGACTGGCACTAGTGCGTTTTTTTTTCATTTTAGTAATTCGTTCATGTAGGAATTTATATTGTAAACTTAATGGCAGAGCATTTTGTTCTTTCTCAGGGAGCGCGCCGTAATTATTAGTAAGGGTGAAATCAGATGGGGGTAAGGGGGAGATTAAGCGCGTGGAACGGACAGCAATGGAATTTTTCCAGAGATTGACCCGCTTAAGAACAAAGCCAGGGAGTGACGCACGCGTAGCGTGGTCTCGGGGCTCGGGTAATAAATAAGCGTGTTTCCCTGGCAGAAGTCTCTCAGATTTTTAGAACTTCGACGCCTGGAAAGAACAGCCTGTATCGTATATACAGAGCCGACTTGCTCTTTCGAGAGAAATTCGTGCTGGTAAATATACAGTTAATTAAGCTTTAATAGTTTATAAGATTTTTGCAGAGTTTGTTTCTAGGAGTTAAAGTTAATTCATAGAAGTAGAGCCATCAATGCTAAATTTTTAACTGAATATAACTGACAGCGCAATTAGGTAATTTGTAAAAAAGAAGTAGGGAATTTTGATAGTTTCCTCAGAGTAGCTGTTTGTATAAATTGGAGTATTACTGTTATTTGTCAGAAGACAGGGTGTTACGGTCTCCCGCTGTATCTTTTCTTGCTAGGTGTTATTAAAAGATTCAGCACCGTTGGACGTGAGTTTATTGGGCTGCTTGTCAATATTTCAGATATTATAATTCATCTATTCTAATTCCAGCTTTCTAGTTCGAGTGCAGTGTTAAGCCATTCTGGTGTGATTAAATTATTATTATATTCAGTGTCGTTCTTGTATATTAATTCTTCCGCAGTGTTGGTTAGATTATAGTTAGTCTTAGAAATGCCTGTGATAATCTGGACTGACCTTGCAAGGATTAATGACAGTCACAGCACAGAGTGAGAACTTGCATAATTCAGGCAATCAACAAGTTCCATAGACGACTGAACAATTTAATATATACTTTTACACAATCGTGTAACAACATTTCACACATTTAACTTGGCTTCATCATAGTTCTGAGCTCTACACAATGTTCCTCTCACAGACTTAGCTCGTCTGGGTTAACCGTTAAGTTTATAGCGTAATAGAGTGTGCAACCAACTCCTCCCGAATCCGATCCTTAGAATTATTATCCCTTCACAATACTAGTGAGTACATTATCTGTAAATCTATAGATCCTGTCTATGTATAATTATTCAACGTCTTTGGCTTGCATCGTCCGGCTTTAACTGCCGTGTATTTAAGTTCAAGGTGAACGTAATCTGCTTTGTTCGCGATTCTAATACGGACTCTACATGGTCCTATAATCAATTTTGATACGGATCCTTACGCTATCTTACACTTTCCAGTGGATCTACCGTTCCACATATATATTTAATCAGTGGCTATGCCACATATTCAAACACGATCCTTAAGTGGTTTTACCACACATTCCAACACTGCCGTTCGGCTCAATGGCCACACATAGACTTTCCTAGTCTTTAGACACATATCCTTATATTGGCTTAAAGCCAGAACACAACGGTTCTACACATGAGTAAATGGCTATACCACACAATTGAAACACTATCCATAAGTGGCTGTGCCACACATTGAAACACTGTCGAATGGCACGCCGGCCATCAGGCCCGCAGGCCACATGCAGACTAAAGTGTAACTAAGCTAGACGCGTCATACCTCGATTTGCGCGATTTCTGGTCTTAGTTTAATTGAGGTGTTTCGTGGTGCACGCATGCGAATGTGGCCATCATTCACATGCCTGCAAGCCGCGAAACAGTCCTCAACATCATCCCCCCCGCTCCCAAACGTGACACTCGTGGCACGTGAGAGAGTGGTGGCGAAGATGTGCCCGACTACAATCTATGCATGTTATCTAACGTCAAAATGAAATAATGAAATTAATATTCCTAATTAGAAATAATAATTATAAAATTATGTCCCTTGTCAACATCGAGACAAGAAAGTTATATCAATCCTGTGACGTAAAATTTCTTGATAACAAGTCCGCGAGGTTATTATCAGTTCCTGAAATCGGAATTATTGAAAAGGCGAATTCTTGTAGTAAAAGAAACCACCTGTGAATCCTTGCGTTTTTCATAGTTCTCGAAGTGATAAACGTGAGCGGACTGTGGTCTGTGTAGATAAAGAACTTTCTCCCTATCAAGTACTTAGATAGTTTTTCCAAGCACCACACCACCGCGAGCAGTTCGCGCTCTCCTGTAGCGTATTTTTGTTCTGCCGGGGTAAGCTTGCGTGAGACAAACAAGCATGGATGGAGTATCCCTTCATAGCATTGAAGCACACAACCTGCGATTCCGGAGCTGGATGCATCTGTTTGAATCAAAAATGGTAACTGTATGTTTGGCAATAACAGGATAGGAGGATTCTTAAATAAATTCTCTATCATAATCAGAGCCTCTTCGCACTGCGGTGTCCATAATATTTTTTTTTTGGACTACCTTTGGCCAACAATCCGGACAAAGGAGCAGAAATCTGCGAAGCGTGGTATAAATTTGTGGTAATAGTTAACAAGCCCGAGTAAACTTCTTACTTGTTTCTTCGATGATGGAGTGGCAATCTCCAGTATACGCTTGACTGTATTGTCATCAGGGTGTAATCTATGATTACCTATGCGGTGACCAAGGAAAGTAATCTCCTGACAACCTATCTGGACCTTAGAAGGTCTTACAGTCAAACCATGTTGTCGTAGTGTAATGAGAAGAGAAGACAAACCAGTAATATGGTCTTCCCATGAGTTGTGAAATAGACAGATGTCATCGATGTATGTGATGACATCTTTTCTATCGCCCAGAAGGCGGCGCATCATGCGCACGAATGTCGCAGGCGCGTTTACAAGGCCGAAGCACATGTAATTCCATTGGAATAATCCAAATGGAGTCGTGAAGGCAGTAAAAGGTTTGGCATGTTCAGTGAGTGGTATCTGCCAATAGCCTTTAGACAGATCTAGTTTACTAAAGTACGTGACCTGTGAAACTTGTGAAAGTAGGTCGTCCAACAAATGCATTGGTTCAGCGTCAGTAATTGTGATACGGTTAAGACGTCTGAAGTCAATACAAATACGGAGCGACCCATCTTTCTTTTTCACAATAACCATCGGAAAAGCATAAGGAGATTCTGATGGAGATATAACTCCTAATTTTATCATATCCTTTAGCTCCTTTTCAACCCTGTCTTTATGATGTAACGAAATAGGGTAAGGTCTTAACTTAATAGGATGATCATCCGTTAGAATGATGTCATGAGAGATTAAAGACGTATGACCTGGAAGGTCAGTAAGTACATCGTTAAAAGAAAGAAGAATTTCCCTAACTTGACTTTTTTGTGACGATGACAAAGTCGAAGAAATTGTGACATCCTTCCAAGATTCGGAAGCTTGTAAAGATGGTAAAGTAAACTGTAAAGGAATTGAAGACGTAGTGTCTTCCTCATTCACTAGTGCAAAAGAAGAAATATGAGGTGAAGACTCAGACACAGACACAGAGTTAATAATAGGAATTAACTCTTGTGGTCTTTCCACTGCCAATTTCAACATATTGACATGGAACGTTTTAATTTTTCCTCTAACGTTTATAGCATAGTCAACATCCGTGACTCGTTTAATAATCGCAAATGGACCCTGCCATGAAACCAACAGTTTATTATCCTCATGAGGTAGAAGTAACCAGACTTTTTCCCCAGGATTAAAATATCGCAATCTTCTCCCTTGATTGTGGAATAATCTAGCTTTTTGTAACACCAAAGGTCTAAATTGTTTTGGAACGACTATCTGATGAATAATTGACCTACCATTGTCATAATATCTTGTAAGTATGGATTTCTTAATTTGAAACCAATGTTGTGCTGATTTCGTATGTTTACTAACTTTTTTTTCCGCTAGCGCAAATAAACGCTGTAAACTTGGATCATTTTTTTGTTTTTCCGCAAACGCCGCTGGTGCTTCAGCAACGACGTCGGGAGACATAACAGTATCTATTATAGGTGTAGGTGGGGTGGCCATATCTGTAGCCAACTGTTGTGCTCTAGTGACAACAGCATTTGCCACCAATGGGTGAGATTCAACCCATTTCGTAATCTCCTGTGGAGTACAATTTCTAACTCCAGGTATGTTACATTAGATTATCTCAGACACGGGAGCTCTTAACCCGCAAGCATACACCATACCTGTATAAAACGGTGTATCGATTTAGACATGTGCTATTGGATATTCTTCTATATTACCCCCAAATGTGATACATTTAACAGTTTTACCCGTAAATGCAGAGGGCTCGATAAGCGAGTGTTGTATGCCGACAGTAGTAGAGCCGGTGTCACGTAAAACTCTTACTTCGTTTCCGTATAAATATGCCTTGTGGTATGTGAGACGTCCCAAATTCTCACAAGCAGACATAGAAGACATTGTATGACCACAACGAAGCGTATTTTTCCTCTCTGATATAGGATGTGATTGACAAACATAACAAGAGTCATCTAATATGCTGCATGCATTAGCATGTTTGTTATCATCATTCTCATGATCTCTTTTGGTGGTACATGCATTAGCATGACCATGTTTGTCATTATTCTTTGAAGATGATCTGAAATGATTTGTTTTCTTTTTACCTGATTTTGTCTTATAATAAAAATTTGATGAATCATCATTATCATCATTCCTTTTATATGATGATCCATGATCATTATAATCCCTGTAATAGTCTTTGTGATAATCATCACGGCCCCTGCCTTTGTGGCCTCCACGATCATGAGGTGAATAACCTCGATAACTCCGACGATAGAATCTTGACGGTGAACGATAGCGAGGGAAGTTATAAGACCCACGATATTCATGACGAAATTGTGTACGATATCGACCGTCCGTGCTATGTGATCTAGGTCGGTGATCATAAGATCTATGATCTTGGAGCGCTGCGCACGTAGGCATCAGATCTCGTGGACAAGATCGATGGACATCCTTATTCGGATGTGCCGTGACAAACTGTCTACCATATTTTTCATATTCTGTAATAGAGTTAGGGTGTCTCTCTTGTAAGAAGGATTCTAAATCATGACTGCATGAGGACAGCACCTTATCACGTAGCATGAGATCCATTAGCCCCTCGTATGATTTGGTAATACCTGATAATTCTATCCATCTATTGAAATAATGTTTAATGGAAGCAATAAAATCCCCAAAGTCAGCGTCCTTACTAGGCTTAGCCATATGGAAACGTTCTCGGAATCCAGATTCAGTTAACTGGAACCGTCTAAGAAGTACTTCTTTTACGACATCAAAATCGTTTCTGCTTTGCTCATCTAGATTCATGAAAACCTTGAGTGAGTCCCCGGTCAAAAAATCAACCAAAAGACTACTCCATCTTTCCTTTGGTATGTTCAAACCTGTAACTTTCATAATAAATCTTGATATGAATGAATCGACGCAATCTCTAGATTGGTCGAAATGTGGCATCTTCAATTTTGGATAAAATACATTTGAATTAGCTGAAGGTCGGGATTGTTCTGATTGCAACCTCGCCAATTCAATAGCCTTTTCTTTCTCAGCATTTAATCTTAAAGTCTCAAGCTCAATAGCATGTTTATGTTCTTGGTCTAATTGAAGTAGTTCCATTCTTCTTATTTGCATTTTTTCTCTATCTAATTCTCTCTCCTTTTCTTGTTGAGCTATTTCCTTATCTTTTTGAGCCATTTCTTTCTCTTTTTGAGCTAATTCTTTCTCTTTAAGTTCTTTCTGTAATTCTCTATCTTTTTCTTGTTGAGAAATTTCCTTCTCCTTAAGTTCTTTCTGTAATTCTCTATCTTTTTCTTGTTGAACAATTTCTTTATCCTTTTGAGCCATTTCTTTCTCTTTTTGAGCCATTTCTTTATCTTTTTGCGCCAGTTCCAACTTTTTAAGTTCCCGTTGCTCAATTCTTTCCTGTTGCGATAAATGCTTTTCATATCTCGTTTCAGCATAAGTCTGCAAATCAGAACCTGATTTACCTAGACTTTGTCCTAATTTAATAAACTCTTCCAACGTAGACATGGTGCTACGTTTCTCAATAAATTATATAAGTATATTATTTGTCAATAAATATACTATGAATATGTGAGCTTAATTAATTCAAAGTAACTATGATATTTACTATAGCCAGAGACAAGAACAGGTGACGATAAACAATGGATGGAACAATCAAATGAAATGATATATTCACTTATACGACGCAATGAAACAGATAAAAAGAAACTAAGTAGGTACTAGACATAATAATTAGAGAAATAAAATGTTTAAAGTAACATTACAAAAATTTTACGATACAAGTCGTCCTATACTAACAATGAGACAGAGAGATTTTTAGGTCACAAACGAATAAAATAGTGACACAAAACGGAAAGTAATTTATTTAAATTAAATGACGTAGGCACGTGACGTCACAACTAGCACAAGCAAAGTGGTTATATGGCTGACTGAAGAAACATTTATATCCTAACTCAAAAGAAAAATTAATAATCAGTTAGATCCTCAGTCAGCAAATATAAGCAATTATCCCTACAAGTCGTTAAAATTGCTTAAATCTTCCAAAGGAATATAGAAGCAATGATAAGCCCTATCCATCCTCCCGCGAAGTTACATAAAATACATCGATAGTAAACACGTAATGATGAGTACTAGAACTGCAAAGTAGGACAGACAAGTGACAGTGGAGGAAGAATTGAAGACCAAAGCTAGCCAACTGGACAACACAATCTAGTCGAAAGCTCTAATTTAGACAAGAACTTATCTTCATGTGGTCATGCCATAGTGATCCCAAAATAAACAAGATGCTCCCAGCTGTTTGGACTTGTTTTCATAGAGAAGCAGACTTGAACGGTTGAACGAAGATTTTCAAACGTGATATTGAAAGAAATTCTGTTGAAATACTTCCCCGGTTGCTCTGGAGGTTTAACCAGTGTATGGATTGTCTCTCTGGTTCTATGTGCTCGTTCAGGATCGAAAATTGAATGACATACGATCGATTTGATTCAGCGACTCAGCGACCGTTAATCGGAGTGAAGACACGACCTTGACCTTCGTAACTTGATGTGTAAATTTGAGTTGCCAGCTTGGACTTGCGCCTTGAATGAGACTTTCTTGAACTGTTCAATTTCCACTGTTACCTTGTCTGTGACGAACTGTATTGATCTTGAAGTTGTTTCCACTAGAATCTTCCCAACTTGAAGCCTGATTCATGAACATTAGTTCGTTCAATTGGGTAACGGAAAAGATGAATTCTGAAAATTGTCCGAACACTTCTGACACCAGTATGTTACGGTCTCCCGCTGTATCTTTTCTTGCTAGGTGTTATTAAAAGATTCAGCACCGTTGGACGTGAGTTTATTGGGTTGCTTGTCAATATTTCAGATATTATAATTCATCTATTCTAATTCCAGTTTTCTAGTTCGAGTGCAGTGTTAAGCCATTCTGGTGTGATTAAATTATTATTATATTCAGTGTCGTTCTTGTATATTAATTCTTCCGCAGTGTTGGTTAGATTATAGTTAGTCTTAGAAATGCCTGTGATAATCTGGACTGACCTTGCAAGGATTAATGACAGTCACAGCACAGAGTGAGAACTTGCATAATTCAGGCAATCAACAAGTTCCATAGACGACTGAACAATTTAATATATACTTTTACACAATCGTGTAACAACATTTCACACATTTAACTTGGCTTCATCATAGTTCTGAGCTCTACACAATGTTCCTCTCACAGACTTAGCTCGTCTGGGTTAACCGTTAAGTTTATAGCGTAATAGAGTGTGCAACCAACTCCTCCCGAATCCGATCCTTAGAATTATTATCCCTTCACAATACTAGTGAGTACATTATCTGTAAATCTATAGATCCTGTCTATGTATAATTATTCAACGTCTTTGGCTTGCATCGCCCGGCTTTAACTGCCGTGTATATAAGTTCAAGGTGAACGTAATCTGCTTTGTTCGCGATTCTAATACGGACTCTACATGGTCCTATAATCAATTTTGATACGGATCCTTACGTTATCTTACACTTTCCAGTGGATCTACCGTTCCACATATATATTTAATCAGTGGCTATGCCACATATTCAAACACGATCCTTAAGTGGTTTTACCACACATTCCAACACTGCCGTTCGGCTCAATGGCCACACATAGACTTTCCTAGTCTTTAGACACATATCCTTATATTGGCTTAAAGCCAGAACACAACGGTTCTACACATGAGTAAGTGGCTATACCACACAATTGAAACACTATCCATAAGTGGCTGTGCCACACATTGAAACACTGTCGAATGGCACGCCGGCCATCAGGCCCGCAGGCCACATGCAGACTAAAGTGTAACTAAGCTAGACGCGTCATACCTCGATTTGCGCGATTTCTGGTCTTAGTTTAATTGAGGTGTTTCGTGGTGCACGCATGCGAATGTGGCCATCATTCACATGCCTGCAAGCCGCGAAACAGTCCTCAACACAGGGGTATCTAATTTTTCCTGGATTTGTGATTTTAAATGGTGCAGCGTAAAACACGCTCGCGGAATTAAATTAATTTTAGTTCGTAACGGACATGTCATGAGTTACCCTCTTATCTAAATTATTATCAGAGTGCATTCATTCTTTTTATGAGATAATGAAAGCTTAAAGATGTGAGATGTTAAATACCATAAATTTGAGACACGATGCACGTAATTTCTTTGTGATTTTCGAGGATTTGGAGAGGGGTACCGGAGCACGTGCTGCGTATCTTTTTCTAGAGGGGTGAATCTGATAACGGAAGAAGAGAGGGGAGATAGCGGTGTATGCATTGTAAGATAGGATTTCAGTTCCTTTATAGATCTAAATATATATATATATGGTTATCGGAATCGGGTGTAAATAATATTCCCGGCATGTGGGTGAAGATTTCCCAATATTTGATTTATAATGTTGGCAGAGTAAATACGCCAGGTATTTGCGTGTGTATTTAATTGTTCTTTAAGTGTGTGTAAATTTCCAGCG
Organism: Oreohelix idahoensis; assembly: GCA_024509875.1. Classification (NCBI taxonomy): domain Eukaryota; kingdom Metazoa; phylum Mollusca; class Gastropoda; order Stylommatophora; family Oreohelicidae; genus Oreohelix; species Oreohelix idahoensis. The sequence continues at coordinate 407,303 of JAMPIV010008488.1, read as the reverse complement.
GGCTCATTTGGGTCACGCTGTTGTTAAGAATGAGTGACTTTAATGTTAGAGCAGGGGAAATTGTGTATTTTTCTCTGTGTGGGTAAATCCTACATTTTGAAGTCAGCAGTTACGGGTCTAGTTGGGATTTTTAATTAGTCCCTATCAAATAGAGATATGTTTATAAGGGTGAATTCATGGAGACGGGAGATTATTGTCTCGGGTGAAGTCTATTGTAATGTGGTTTAGCGAGGTAAACACATCGATCATTGTTAAACAGTAGGGCTAGGAATTTACCGGCAACAGGTTCATTCAGTGGTCAGAATGTTGTGACGGCTAACCTAAGTCGCCAGCATGTAAGAGATTAAGCCAGCTGAGTCTGGAGATTAGAGTGTCGATATGACAGTATTTGAGGGAAAGTGGGGGTAGGCATGTTTACTAATCGCTGAAGCGATACTAGAGCATGGGAGCTGTATGGAAGATTGAGAGTTAGGTGTTAAAGATTTGAAGCTTAAGTGTTAGAGATTTGATACTTAAGTGGTTGAAGAGTTGGGATTTTAGTGTTAAAGATTGAGGGTTAAGGGAGTTTAGTGTTAATGATATGAAAAGATTTGTTGTGCGATATATATTTGTTATTGTTTTGTCCACAGCAGATATTTTCCAGGCGTGGCAGCTAGGGCTACAGTAGTCCTTCAGCTGGCTAGAAGTTCGCCGGTCTTCTCAGGAGAAGAAGAGTCGGCAGAGCCAGAAAAGAAAGTGGAGTGGTGACAAGAGGGTCACCGGTGCAGAAGTCAGTTTTTGTACCCAAGAGAGAGCAGGGAGCTGGAAGCACAGACTTCTTCAGCAAGAACAGATGTTCTTAACAACTTCGGAGCTATTTACGCTCATGTTAAGCACACAATGATCCTAGGAGCAGGGCCTAAAAAGTGTCGTGAATTTCGGGCATAATAATCCCGACAGCCTTGAGCCCAAGAGAGGGGTAACCGGGTTGTGGCAAGAAAATTCGTCAAATTGGAAGCAGCAATAGTCCAAATCACGAATCCAGTTTACCAAGCAAGTCAGCAGCTACAACAGGCGGAGAAGAGGGGGAAAGGGTTAAAATCCCTCTTAACTGCACCAGATAGGGAGAGAGAAGGAGAGTAGTGGAGGAGTTTTCTCAGTAGAATCTAGGAGTGTCAGACAGACACTGAACAGAAAATAGAAATTTTCGTCAAGTTGTGTAGGAGATGTTAGAAGAGTTCGTTTCGTGGACAGTGTGTTAGCCAGAAAAAGGTTAATTCGTCCAAAGCGGAGAAGCTGTGTAGACATTTCAGATTAGGGAAGTCTGCAGACAGACAGACAGTAGTAGTTAGATAGTGGTAGCAACTTATCAGCTGATTTATAGTGAGGTGGATCTGAATGTTAGAGATCCCACTGAACCAAATGTTGTATTACTTACCTTTCTTCCTTACAGGCTGAGGGGAGGGCGACGGTGGGGTTACCTTACTTAAATCACTGTACTTTAATTGTGGGTGTTCTTTTCCAGGTGTGCGAACTCGCACTTAGTTGATTTTGATATGTTGGCATGGTTTTTTTCTTTGATATGTAAATAAAAAGATATTTAACATTAGTTGGATCAGTCACTTACTTCAACCTTTATGTTGTTTGTATAGTGGTGTCTGTGGTGTTAAGTTACTTAAACCTTATCCCAGTCTTGGTAGTTAGAGGTAGTGAGGTTATCGCAAAACATTACGTCACCTAGTGGCAAGGGAGAGTCAATTTACGTTCTCGACCCTTGACGCCAATAGCCTCATCTCCCCCAGTCACTGTCATTTTTCTTCTGAAATCTATCTTCTTAGTCTTTCTTTCCACTAGGGTCTAGTCTATTTAGGTAGACAGCCTCTAGTCTTAAATCCACTTCGTGACAGTCCTCCCAGCGGACTCTGGGTCGTCCTGGGGGTCTGGATCCTTGGCTCTTTGTTTCCCATGCTTGTCGTGGTAGCCGATCTTCTCCCATTCTGCAGACATGGCCAAACCATCTTAATTGGAACTGTTCTACTTGGGTCTGCAGGGGGTAGGATTTAAGGCCTTGACGTATCATCTGGTTGCGTACCATGTCTCTTCTTGTTACTTCAACCACCTTCCTCAGATACCTCATTTCTGAGGTTTGGATCTGGCTTTTGTGGGTTGTAGTCATTGCCCATGACTCGCATCCATATGTCAAGATGTGCATTAAAGTCACCTACCAATAATGTTCTTTGGTCTATTTGTGTGTTTATGGTGGCAATGTCCCTATCGGTTATATTACCCTTGGGGCTATAAATGTTTATTATTTTTAAGTTATCTGGCTCACTGTCTACTGTTACACTTATTCCTTCAATATTTTCTGTGTTAAATTATTCCCAATTTAATATTTTGTAGTCTTCATGTATTAAAAAGGCCACACCCCCTCCTCTACCCTCCGGTCTATCATTTCTAAGTGTTATATATCCTTGATAGTTCAGTTTTTGTTGGGGGCTTAGGAGGGTTTCTTGTATTGCAAATATGGGTTTTGATTCCTTATATTGCCCCACAAGAGACATCAGGTTCTTCCTGGCACCCCTACAGTTCCACTGAACTACTTTTATAGCTCTATGGTCTCTAGTCTCCATCTTATATGGTTATATCATAGTTATGTTTTTTTTTGTTAGTTTCTCTATGTACTTTTTGTTTTGTTTTGCCCACTATCTCTCATGTTCTCTACAAACTCCTCATTCCAAGTAACCATTTTACTCCGCACTCTTTCTACTAGGTATGGAATGAGTAGTTCAACTGTTTCCTTAATTTTTTCTTCCATATTTTCTTTGTTTTCCTGCTTGTTCAATATGCCGGACTCTTGCCTTTTTTCTTCTGTTAAAAGTGCTCTTTCAATCTATATTTTCCTTAGGATTTCTTCATTAGACTCTTTTATTTCTGTTATTGTTTTGAGGTCTCTTTCTATTGCCTGTTGTACTATTTTAATTTCTTCTAATACCTGCCTGGCTTGGGCAAGTGTAATAAAATGCTCCGTTTTCACACCCCTCCCAAATATATATTAATGTTACCACATTTGAATTTTTCCGCTACGCCTAGAAGTAGAATTTACCATCCCGCCGCCATCCGTACCCTACCCCTCTTTTTAGTGTTTATGAATGTACGGCGAGAAAATTGGACAATAATTTGAATATTTCCACTATTGGCTCTAGATTTGAAAGTATAAACACTCAGTGTTAGGAGTCCTCTTCACCAAAACACACACACACAGCCCGCGTTTCCTGTCTCTAGTTGTTTCTGATGAAATCCGAAAGCGTGGAGTAAAAGAAAAAAATCGCGCCTAACTTGCACGTTCAAACTGTAAACTAACAACCACTATTGTGCAGGGGAGAGAGAGGAAAAGGAGAAATTTAGAGAATGGCTTTCTTTATAAACTACAATTGATGCTTGGAAGGATAGAGTAATATTGTTAATATGATAGCCTTCATAGTCCCTTATAATAACTTAGATGAACCTTAGAAGACATATTTTATTAATATTGTGGTTCATGTCGTGAAACGAGTGTGTGTAACCCCACTACTTTGTTAAATCATTATGTCGGGATACAAATTTGCCCCAGCCAATCAACGCACAGTTGCTGAGCCGGAATAAATTACAAGAAGTTACGCCAGGAAAAAAACTTAAGCCCTGTTTTTTTCGGATGTGGGTCGTGGCCATCTTGTTCACGCAAGATGGCGGAAAAAACAGAATAAAATTAGGCTGTACGACGCTTGGGACTAAACTGCAGGAAACCAATCAGCTTGCCCCGCCAGGAACCAACCAAAAGCTTTGCTTAAGCATTCATCTACCTATATAATCGGGCGAGATTTTATGCAAAAGCACGCAACCCGACACGAAGACAGAGAGGCGACCGACTGAATAAGAGGAGCTGTCAACTTTGATTTATAGCTTACCTGGAGTGCATTGACCTGCAGCCTGCTTCACTAAGTCGAGTCAAAACCTGGTCGGTTTAAAAAATCTTAGAGGGTAAATATAATTCACTATAAACTGGTAGGAAAATAGGTACAGCAGGTCTATAATGTTAGTATTTGTTGTGTGTCATTTATAATACCTACACCTGTATATATTTAATATATTTTGGTTCACTATGAATGTATCAGGTTACTGATTGTATCTTGGGGCATTAGGTATAAGGATTGTATTTCCTGATATGGATTGATGAAGACGAAGACTAATAGGACTCATACTTCAACCTATTGTCTCCTATAACTTCAATCTATTATCTCAAACCAACTGAAATATAACCAAAACAGTCCTTGTTAGGACTCAATCTATTGTCTCCTATAACTCAATCTATTGTCTCCTATAACTTCAGTCTATTATCTCAGATAAAACAAACTGAAATATAACCAAAACAGTCCTTGTTAGGACTCAATCTATTGTCTCATCTAACACCAATCTATTGTCTCCTATAACTCCCACCTGATATATCACCAAACAGTCCTCGTCTCATATACTCCTATCATAAGAACATAACAATATTGTTAGGATATATGTTACCAGCTTGTATAGCACTTGTCAGAGAGGGCCTGATATATTATAGGGGGAAGGAAATTGTTGTATCACACCTAGGTGTACATATTATTGGATGTATTCATGTATTGAATTTATATTATGGGATGTATTCATGTATTGAATGTATTCATGTATTGAATTCATATTATTGAATGTATCCATGTATTAATTTGTCAGAAAGAATGTTTTGCAAGTAGACACCTGTCTTGTCTCGCTATTGCTAAATCATACTGAGCCATGTTGTCATTCATCCTACATGCAGACACCTGAGACACGCTCATATCATATGCAATAGAAATAGGTGGGCTTGAGGACAGAAATTAGCCCCTATTTTTCCTTGTTACAGGTTTTATTCGTGTCATCAAAACTCAGATCGTGGGTCGTCAATCCAGCTGCCTGGAGCTCCGCAGGAGCATAGAGATTGCACAGAATCTACATCTTTGGTCCCCCTCAGTCTTGGGTGGGCTAAAGGAACGATCCTCAGCCGTTGTTGTGTGAACCAAACAAAGAAGAACAGACCTTAGAGAGATGAGTACACATTAATACCATTTCTGTCAGCATTGTGAGCAAAAGTTAGTGTCAGTGACGAGAAAGAGATTTAGCGTAGAAAGAGACAAGATTAACAGCATAGCTAATAATTGTTATAGACGTAATTAACAGCACAGCTGATACCTGTACTATAATTGAATAACAGCACAGCTGATATAATTTTTTGTTCCTATAATTGGAAAACTTGTTGTAATATATTTATATATCTATATAAATATTTGTAAATCATATGTAAACTTACAAATCCATTACATTCCATTTTTCAACATTCACCCTTCAGCACAAGAGTAGATAATGGATATACTAAATAAATAATAAGGAAATTGTATTTCCTTGTCTTAATATCACAGTTAGTTACACAGCGGAGGTGGCAAGTTATGTCGGTCTCCTCTCTACTAATTTTTCGAGATCAGATCATTCACAGCCGTAACTAATTTGTGATACCAGTAGTTCTCTCAGACACTGGGACTTCACCATTTTCTGCAGAAATTCTATTTCTGTAATTGTCAGTACTATACTGATCCAAGAGCCAAATAAAAACCTCACGCCACAGTTCAGTAGAAGAAAACCATAAATTAAAGGAAAAGTACAAAAATGGAAACGACGATAAAGAAGTACATAAAACTTACCTAGAAAGATAAAGGACAGTTGACTGTTTAATAATTACTTTTCATAATTAAAATCGCCCAATTAATAACAAAGATATTGTAAGAAATAAGACAATTTTGGAACAGTTGGACAGACACACTGAGATCCCCACTCAATTTAAAAGTTACATTTCGGGAGGCGTTGTTTAAAGGGTAGTCAAATTGGCTTGCCTCATTTGGATTGGGTACTGCTAGTGAGGAAAGGGAGAGGTAACTTTAAAGATTTGCCAGCTTAAGCGACACATAGTTTTACACAGTAATATTAAAATCAGACTGGTGAACTTATTGATAAACGTACACAAATGTTTGGGATTTTCAAAAAAGAGTCACATTTTTGGACTCGTGGTTTCATTGGCTAATGCACTTGATATTAGCAGAGAAGGACAGAGGTAGGACGCCACTTGACGAATATTTGTTCACCTATTGAGATTAAGAACAGTAGCAAAGCCTTGTGTGTGACCCATTGCCTTTGCGTCTGGACGGCGGCGATCAAAATTAGTGCCCATTGATCGCCAGTTAATCTATACTAGTGTATTATTTTATTGATTGCGGTAAGATAAATGCTTTTATTAATATTCTTATTAATGTGTAGAGGCTAACCCAGATAGGGCGCCCACAAATTTTGTGTTGTGCGACATTGCTATTGTGGAAGCTTATGACATCCTAAGAGAGCACATGCATGCCTAAGCAGACTATTGAAGCAGAAAAACAAAATGTAAATGGTGTTTAAATATTGCCATGCATAAAATATTTTGACTATAAGACCAGAAAGCTACTGGCAGTTCTCTACAGGCCACAGTGTTCCGATAACGCTTGGAGATTAAATAGGAAGTCATACTACCAGAGTTAACAGATCATTAGAAAGGAAAAAGAAAAGAGTGTATCCCAGCTGATGATATAAAAGATAACTAAAGTCTAAGTGACAGAGGCGTTGAAGCCATGTGGGAAAGAGCAGATACCCACGGATTGAGAAGAAGTCACACTACAATTAGGAACTGTAGCTATTGATTAGCACTTGCGCTGATCACTACGAATGTTTAACGATGTTTATTTATTAGGTGTGGAGATATGTATATGAGGTGTATTTAGGGAGGCATTGTTCATTGTTGCAGGGTTGCATCAACGAGTAACCAGTAAGACAAAACCTGGAGAGGCAGTGTACGAGGCAACTTACCTGTTGCTGGTATTGTGAAATTTTACTGCAAAAGCTGACTCCAGCTGAGACACGTGTGAACAGAAAGTGTCCTATTTCCAGTCAACCACCGACTTGCCACGGATTGAAAGATAAGCCTTCGTTTTGAGGGCTAATGATTTCTCATTGCATTGTTAACCTCCACACTGAAATAAAACGTTCTAGTGACATGATGAAAGGAACAGTTCTTACAACTAGTGACCCTTCTTAATACCTTGTTACTACAGCCAGGGATACAAGTACAGAAACATTTTAATATCATTTATTGGACAAGATGTCCATGCACTGTATTTACCTATGTACATAACCAGATTTATTTTGAGTTTAACCTTCCTGATTCAAAACATTTGAGAGTCAGGAAATTAAAATTGTAAATTAATTCTATAACTTTAACCACTGTCTTACTTGAGTTTATTAGATTGAGTTACAGTTGTGTTAAATTTGTTATCATACATACATTACCCTAGACACGTAGCCATATAAATTAATAGACTTAAAATATTTCGCAGAGTGAGATCATAGGGTGGTAGCAGTTAGGTACCCTGAGAATACATCATAATCAACTATTAGACTCAGGGACTTACATAGATGGACCTCACTCTGTAGACAATTAATACGAGGGGCGTTCAGAAAGTAATTCACCACATCGTTTTTCTCAGCTAATAATGAAGATAGAAGCATGAAATTGGGCACACTGCAAATATGGCATGTGCCAATTGTGTGTACCAAATTGCACCGCAACCGACCAAATAATAACGCTGCCCTAAGCCGTTGAAATGGAGCGTGTTAGCAACTTGCGTTATAAGCAGCGAATTGTGATATAATTTCTCGTTGCAGAGAAGGAAACTGTTGTGAACATTCACAAGCGTCTATGTGATGTGTATAGAAGTTTTGCAGTCGACAGGAGTACAGTCAGTCGCTGGGTTCAGAGAATTAAAGAATCAGGAAGTGGAGATAAGTAGCTGCCTGATCGGCCGCGCTGTGGACGTCCTGCCACGGCCATCAACGCAGAAATGTTGAAATGTGCTGAGGGCATTATTCTTACTGATAGGCGAATCACTACTCAACAATTGGCCTTACAGCTGTCAGTCAGCATTGGTAGTGCAAATGCAGTTATAAAAACTCTCGGATTTTCTAAGGTTTGCGCAAGATGGGTTCCTCGAAGTCTCACAAATGATCACCGATTGCAAAGGAAAGCAATTTCTTCTGAATTGTTGGAGCGTTTCAATGCTGATGGAGAGAACCTGTTGGCTAAGATCGTTACAGGTGACGAAACCTGGGCGCATCATTTTGAACCTGAGACAAAAAGACAGTCAATGGAGTGGCATCATCCGCAATCACCACGAAGAAAGAAATTCAAGACAATTCCTTCAGCTGGAAAGGTCATGATCACTGTCTTTTGGGACATTGAAGGTGTGATTCTTGTGGACGTTATGCCAAGAGGAGAGACAATCAATTCGCAAGCTTACATTAAGACATTGAAAAGACTCAATCAACGTTTTCGCAGAGTTCGGCCGCACAAGAATCCAGCAGACCTGCTTCTCCTTCACGACAATGCGCGACCTCACACAAGTCTGGCAACACGGGAAGCAATCACCAAATTGGGTTGGACTGTACTACCCCATCCACCCTATAGTCCCGATTTGGCACCCTCTAATTTTCATCTATTTGGTCCACTTAAAGATGCACTCCGTGGGACAAGGTTTGAAGATGATGAAGGAGTGATTCATGCAGCGAAGAAATGGCTACATGATCAAGACAAAATCTGGTACGGGCTAGGAATACATACACTTGTTTCGCGCTGGCATAAAGCCGTACAAGTTGATGGGGATTATGTTGAACAATACCGATGTTTACATGACATATCCACGTATATTGTATATAAATTTCATGCTTTTTGAATAAACAGCTCCTGAGAAAAACGATGTGGTGCATTACTTTCTGAACGCCCCTCGTAATAATTAACATATAAACCCACCACAGCGAGGTTATGTTCTGTCTCTTCTGTGTTGTTTTCTTCTTCGCTGCTGCTTATGCGTGTTTTACTTTCATCTTCTTTCTGTATTTTCTCCTTTATGTTCTTTACTTCAGTGGTTATTTGTTTTATTTGTTTCTTGATGTTGTTTTCTTGGAAGTTTTGAAGGTGGCTGTTTGCTTTCTGTTTTTCTTTCACTTTCCAGATTGGTGTGTTTGTTTCTAGAGCTTCTTTAAGTATGTATGTTGTCTCTTGGAAGACTGGGCACCCCTGGTACCTGGCACTGTGGTTACCCTGGCAGTTTGCACATCTTCTGTTTTTATTTTCTTGTTTGTAGTCTTTGTCCTCTTTAGCCATTTTGCAGTCTATGTGTTTGTGTGCTTCTGCACAGAAACTACATCTTGTTGCTCTTTTACAAGCATGGCAATATTTCATCAGAGAGGCCCCGACTATGAATCGACGTGAGTATATATAATTAAAAACCCCCACGCTGACTTAGCCGACGTCATTGCGTGCTTTTGTTCTAAGCCCAATGATCGCGCTGCATTTCAATACAGTTTGACCTCGGCCAATCAAAATTAGTAAACAACTCTGACTCATATTGTTACTGCTCGCCAGTATTACGTGCATGGGAAAAGGTCACTACCCCCATCCCCCATTTAAACAAAGAATGTACTGGAGTACCAAATAATAATCTAACCGTCAGGAATAATGCTCATCCCTCTACAAAAATGACCGCAATTATTTAAATCCCGAAATTACGTCTATTTGCACGCAATCGCTTTAAAGAGAAGAAAACTGGTGCAAATCTGCACTTAACCGTACCGTCATCCCTATTTTAAAAAACCTGCAATAAATTCCCTACAAAACAAGACTAAACTCCACTACTATTCATAGAGAAGAAACATAGTGCAGATTAGATAAAACTCCACCGTAATCCCTCCTGAAAAAACGAAAATAATAGAAGGAGAAGAAACCTGGGGTGGATTACATGTAATCCCTCCTAGAAATAAACGTAAATAATGCAAGGAGAAGAGACATGGGGCCTTTTGAAAAAATAAATTACAGTACAGTATCACACATGGGAACTCCATAATGCCTCATCAATTTCCAAAGCGATTCTCTGTCTACACTGTCAAATGCCTTTTCATAGTCCACGAATCCGATGTACCTTGTATAGCGGTGAATTCCATTCCAGACTTTGTTCAACTATTATTCTCAATGTGGCTATCTGGTCTGTACAGGATCTATTTTGTCGAAAACCTGCTTGTTCATCTCTCAGTTGCTTGTCTATGGACTCTTTTAATCTCTCCAGGATGATTCTGTTTAATACTTTTGTTGGCACTGATAGTAACATTATTCCTCTATAATTTGTACACTCTTGTAAATTTCCCTTCTTAGGCAACTTGACCAGATAACCTTCCTTCCATTTTGCTGGTATTTCCTCTCTCTCCCAGACTTTGCCAAGTAGTTTGTATAATATCTCTGTAGAGGTATCAATATCTGTTTTGATGGCCTCTGCTGGAATGCAATCTGGACCAGCTGCTTTTCCATCTTTCAGAAGCTTTATGGCTTTCTTTATTTCTTCTCTACTTTGTCATTCACAGCTCCTCTTCTGCTGGCTGGATGTCTGGCGGATTAGTTGGAGATGGTCTATTGAGAAGTTCCTCAAAATGTTCTGTCCATCTCTTTATTTGTTCTTGTATATTACTAAGCAATTTTCCATTCTTATCTTTTATGAGGCCATTTGCTTGCTTATATTTCCCTGTTAGCTTCTTTGTGTTGTTGTACAGGTCCCTCATATTTCCTTTTGCTGCAGCTTCTTCTGCTTCCCTTGCCAAATCATCAATATATCATCTTGTCTCTTTTGATGTTTCTTCTTTGTTTGCTTCTATCTACACTTCATGAGCCTTGGCTTTGGAGCTTCTGGTTTTGCTTCTGTTTAAATCTGCTTTCTTGTTTTTCCTGTCTTCTATCTTACTGTTGTTATCCATGCTTTGTGCTGATGTTTTCTTTTTCTCAGTACTTCTTCACGTCTCGTTCCATATATTTTTTACTTGTTGCCAGTGGTCTTCCGTATCTGTTTCATCTTCCAGCTGTTCGAGTACTTGGTATTTGTTGGATACTGTGATTGAAAATTTTTCTCTTATTTCCTGATTTCTTAGATATCCCACATTATACTGTTGTCTATAGCTATATGCTGTTGTAAATTTCTTGAGTTTTAATTTTGTTTTAGCCAACAGAAGATGGTAGTCTGATACAACATCTGCTCCTCTACATACTTTCACATCATGCAATGATGACCTAAACTTCTTGCTTATGCATATGTGATCTGATTCTCAGTTCTGCGGTCTGGTGATATCCATGTTGCTTTATGTATTCTTTTATGTGGAAATATGCTTCCTCCTATAGCTAGTTGATTTGAAGCACAGAAGTTTGCTAATAGTTCCCCATTCTCGTTCACCATACCTAATCCCTGCTTTCCCATGATTTCTTCAAAGCCAGTGTTGTCTGTTCCTATTTTTGCATTTAGGTCCCCCATCAAAATTGTTATGTCCTTTCTTTTCTTATTGTCCAAGACACTTTGTAGTATGGTGTAAAAGTCTTCTTTCTCAGATTCTTCTTTATTATTTGTTGGTGCATAACACTGAATGATGTTTATATTTACTTTCTTTTTGGCTGATTTAAACCTTGCTGTTATAATTCGGGGTCCCATTGCTTCCCATTCTATAAGTGCCTTCTGTGCTTCCTTTGACAGCATTAGAGCCACCCCTTCACTGTGGTGGGCTCTTTCCTCCTCATGTCCTGAGGACAACACCATGTCTCCTGTGATCAATCTCTTCTTCTCTATGCCTTTCCACCGTGTCTCGCAGAGACCCAGGATATCAATCTGATATTTCTGCTGCTACCTGTGCAGTTTTCCCTTGTTCACACAGAGTGCGAACATTCCAGGTGCCAATCCTGGAGATTTTCCTAGACGAAAAAAGGTTAGTCGGCAACCCAGACTCCTTTCGGTTTTCTCTAGGTTGCTTCATGCGCCTCCTTTCCAGAGGACCTTCTTCTGTCTAGGGCGGCTGAGTTGATTTATATTCTTTATTTGACTTGTCCATGTTTGTTGAAGTTTTTGTGGTAAAAAGTTTTTTACGGGATGGGGTAACCAGCCCCATGCCCAACCCTCCTGAATCGCTTTTTACGACATGCCTGGTAGGGTACAGTGTTACTATTCTTTGCTCCCCTTTCGGGCCCCGGTAACCCACGGGTGATCATATTATGCTGTCATATTACTCTACTTGTTCGGTGGCCACCTTTTATTCTAAATTATTTTCATATTTTGCTTTTGGCTTGGCATCTCGGTTAATGCAATCCCGGATAACCAAGAGTCTACTGTATATATGCTCCCATCACTCTGCATTCAGCTCTTTCCAAGCCCTCTTGTTTAAGGAAAGCTGATTAAGTTCTTTGGATGACAATTTCTTTGTTATTCTTCATGTTTGTCTCCTGTTCCCTTCTTTGTGTTTTGTAGTCTCCCTCTATTTCATCTGCACTAGGGATTCCAGAGCAAAGGCTGTCTAGTAATGCTAATAATTGTCTTTGTCAGTGCATGTTCTATCCACCTACTGCATTTTCTGGAAATTCTTACTTACTTAATCGTTCCCCTTCTACCGTGAGATGTAGAGGTTTGGAAGAGAGAGCGCCAGACTATTCTATCAGCTGTCTTCTTCCTGGCCTGGTTCCATTCTAGTCCTCGGTCCTTCAAAGATTGTCTAATGTTGTCCTCCCAGCGGACTCTGGGTCGTCCTGGAGGTCTGGATCCCTGGCTCTTTGTTTCCCATGCTTGTCGTGGTAGCCGATCTTCTCCCATTCTGCAGACATGGCCAAACCATCTTAGTTGGGACTGTTCTATTTGGGTCTGCAGCGGGTGGGATTTTAGGCCTTGACGTATCGTCTGGTTGCGGACCATGTCTCTTCTTGTTACTTCAACCACCTTCCTCAGATACCTCATTTCTGAGGTTTGGATCTGGCTTTTGTGGGTTGTAGTCATTGCCCATGACTCGCATCCATATGTCAAGACTGGGACATAGGTGGAGCGGTATACAGCCATCTTCGTTTTCTTACCAACCTCTTTCTTGCTGAGGAATCCTCGATTTATGGCCTGATAAAGTCTCCCAGCCGCTGCTTTTCGAGTGGCCAACTCTTCTTTGATGCCCCCCCTTCGGTCTATAATAGCTCCGAGATATTTAAAGTGGTCGACCTGCTCCAGGACCTGTTCTCCCAACTTAATCTGATGTTTTCTTTCTTCTCGTGATATCACCATGGATTTTGTTTTAGAGCTGCTTATGACCATCCCTCTCTTCTCCAGCTCTTCCTTCCAGACTTGCAGGTTGGATTGGAGATGTGTCTCTGATTTAGCAATCAGGACAACATCATCAGCAAATGCCAGCTCTGAAATACAGACCTGTCTCATCTTCCAGTACCCCACTGAATACTTTCTTGTTCTCTCCTTACATGCCTTGATGACATCGTCCATGAGGAGTATGAAAAGATAAGGTGACAGGATATCACCTTGTCTTACACCAGTGGTGGTCCTGAACTCTTCTGACTTATAGTTTGCTGTCCTCACATAATTTCTGCAAGACTTGTAGAAGCTCTGTATAGCATGAATCAGAGGTGCTGGAATGTTCTTCCTTGCCAAACAGTCCCAAAGTTTGCTCCAGGGGACCCTGTCAAACGCCTTTTCCAGATCTATGAAACAAAGATGGATCTCACTCTTGTACTCAAGGGCCTTTTCACTCAGCTGCCTGAGTGTGAAGATTAGGTCTTGAGTACTTCGGTTTGCTCGGAATCCGCACTGGGCTTCATCCAATTGTGGCTCAGCTAGGCATCGGAGTCTCTGCTCTAGGATTCTAGAGTAGATTTTACCAGGGACACTGAGAAGGGATATGCCTCTGTGGTTTCCACATTGTCGATTGTCACCCTTTTTGAAAATCGGTGTTATGATGGCAATCTCCCAATCCTTTGGTATGGCCTTGTTGCACCATGCTGCCTGTAGGACCCTTAGGAGTAATAGGTCGCCTGATGCTCCCATGTACTTAACCATTTCTGGTGTTATACCATCATGCCCTGCTGCTTTGCCCATCTTGATTTTCTCCAGTGCTGCCTTCAGTTCTTCCATCTTTATGTCATCTTCATCACCATTTGTATCCTCTTCTGTGCTAGTGGTTATCATTTCTGATGCTCTACCTTGCTCACCATCAAGGAGTTCTGAGAAATATTCTTTCCATCTTTCCATTACTTCCTTCGGGGCAGTAAGCAATTTGCCTTGCTTGTCCTTTATAAATTTAAGAGGGCATTGTTTTTCCTTCCTCATGTTCTTTAGGGTCTTATAGAACAATTTCTGGTTTTCTTGCGCATCCTTTTCTAGCTTTTCTCCAAATTCTTCCCAGGACTTCTGTTTTGCTGCTAGCACCTTGTTCTTTGCTTCTGTTCTGAGTATCACATATTCTCTATATTTCTCTATTTGTCCTGCTGTGTTTTTAGCTCCTAAGTATTGTTTCCATGCCATTTTCTTCTCTCTTATTTTCTCTTTGACTTCTTCTGTCCACCAAGGTGTCCTCTTTCTCTTGTTCCCAAGTCGGACTTCACCACATGCTTCTGCAGCAGCTGTCTTTATGATGTCCTTGAATTTAAGCCACAGGGTTTCCAAGTCATCAGGTTGTTCTTCTGTGTTTCTCACCGCTGTAGCAATAAGCCCCTGATATCTGGTCTTAATTTCTGGCTCTTTCAGCTTGTAGGTCTTAATGCTCATTTCTTCCGTTCGTTTACTTGGTTTCTTGCGTGGTGCTGGGCAGTTCCTAGGCTGAGCAACTCTTTCAGTTGTTCTTTTTATTGTAAGCAGGTAGTGATCACTTCCAATCTCTGGCCCCCTCCAGACTCTAGCATCCCGGACATATTTGAATGAGCTCCTCCTAACAATGGCATAGTCGATCACTGACTTCTCATTCTTTGTTGGTTCACACCTAGTGTATGCATGTATGCGCTTATGGGGGAACTTTGTGTTTGTAATGATCAGATTCTGCTCACTGCAGAATCTGAGGAGTCGCTTTCCATTGTCATTGAGAGTATCTTCTCCATATCTTCCGATAACTCCACCCCATCTAGCATGGTCATTTCCAACTCTGGCATTGAAATCTCCGAGCATGATAATTTCATCTAGGCAGTCATCCACTGTCCTTTGAAGCAGCTCGAAGAATTCTTCCTTGACCTCTGCTCTCTCATCCTCATTTGGCCCATACACTATGACCAGGTTGACTATGGTTTCTCCTTCTTTTAGTTTTACAACCATAATGCGCTCCGAGACAAAGTTCCATCCCTTGATACTATCTTTCTGGTTTTTGGCCACAATGCAACCCACGCCCCCTTTAGCTCTTTCAGATGTGGGTACACCACTGTATAGCAGAGTGTTGCCATCGAGATCCATGACTCCTTGTCCCTTTTTCTTTGTTTCGGTAATAGCCAGGATTTCTAGTTTTGCTTTCCTCATCTCTTCCATCAGCTCCTCTTCTTTCCCATTTATACTTCTTGTGTTCCATGAGTCGTAGTCCGAAGTCCGTTCCAGTTCATCGCCTTTAGAATCAGTCCGGTTTTCTCTCTTATATTGCTTGTAATCATAGTTTAAGACAAACAGGTGATTGGCCTGTTGTGCCTTTGCATGGTGGAGGGGCTGCCTCCTTACGGCCTCCATGCAGGCCGCCCTCCTCCTTTTTCATCCGGGCTTGGGACCGGCATTGGCAGAGTTGATGCCTCCCTTTCGGTCTATAATAGCTCCGAGGTATTTAAAGTGGTCGACCTGCTCCAGGACCTGTTCTCCCAGCTTAATCTGATGTCTTCTTTCTTCTCGTGATCTGGAAATTCTCTGTAGTGAAAAATTTCAAATTTAGAGTTTTAAATAGTAAAGTGGGTGACACTTCCAAGATTTTATTGCCATGAAAATATATTGGTTTTTGTGCCTAATTTAAGCTCAGAGTGTAACTCATATCTGTGCATTTATCATAGGGTGGCTTGTTTATCCTCCATTTTGTTCAAAGCTTTGGCACTGGTATTGAGCGAGTGTTTACCATGTCTATACCCAGTGCAAGTGTTTGCAGTTCTTCTATATTTCTGCATTCTGCTGTTAGCAAGTATTTGTGTGCAGCACTCCCGTATTTGCCATTTCCACAGCAGTGATGATACAACAGCTTCAATTTAAAAAAAAAAAAAGAACTAAATTAGTAGCACACCTTAGAACTGCTGAACACATTGGTCCCGTTAAACACATATTTGATGGCTAATGTATCATTTGTGTGATAGAACAAAATGTAACCACTGATCTTTATAACGAAACCTGGACAATTTTTTGGGTTTTCTGCTATTGAACTAGTTTCAAGAGGAAAATGTAGTGAACATGTAAAAATGGAATGTTTCCATGGGTTCACTCAGTTTATGATGCAACTGTCAAAAACATACGATCTGTGCTTGTTTATAATCATGTTAAAATACTGGCTACTGCAGGCTTAGATCATCATCATCAGCTGCCATCTCCACAACGAAGGTTGGCTGTAATGGATCTCCAACGTCTTCTGTCTCTTGTCTCGGTCGTGCACTCTGATAGACTCTGTCCTGTCCATCTCTTGATGTTATCTTCCCACTTATAGCGCTGTCTTCCCCTTGCACGTTTGCCTTCAACTCTCCCTTCTATTATGGTCTTCTGCAAGGTGTTATGCCTTTTTATGTAGCCAAAATATTTTAGCTGCCTAATTTTGATCTTCATTAGTGCTTTTTTCATAGTTTTTGTTTTCTCAATATTAATGTCCAATCCATATTCATGACTTATACTGTTCACTAGTTTTTGTAAATCCTGTTCACTTTTAGCTAACAACACGGTATTATCTGCATATCTAAGGTTGTTTATTGACCTTCCACTGATGTTCAGTGCTGGCATTTCCTGTATTTTGAAAATTTTTTCAGTATATAGATTAAACAGGTAGGGGGACAGCACACAACCTTGTCTGACACCTCTTTTTATGTCTATGTTTGGTGAATAATTCCTGCCAGATCTTACTGTAGCTGTTTGCTCCCAATAAAGGTTACTGAGTATTCTTCTGTCTTTTCCATCAATACCTATGTCTTCGAGGTATTCAATTATTTTCTCGTGATGGACTCAGTCAAAAGCCTTCTTATAGTCAATGAAGCACATGTACATACTTTTTTTGGACCTCTGTATATTTTTCTGCTAATATTCTTAGCCAAATATTGCCTCTCTTGTTCCGCTGTTCCATCTAAAACCAATCTGCTCTTCTTGGATTTCGCTGTCGACCTTACTTTTTATTCTTTCCTGTATGATTTCGAGCAATATTTTAATTGCATGACTCATCAGGCTGATTGTTAAGTCTGAACATTCTGTTGCATCAGGTTTTTTGGGCAATGTTATAAAGACCAATGTCTTCCTGTCATGTATATATCCTGTATTGTATATGTCGTTGCATAGATCTGTGGTTGTATCTATACCAAAGCTCTCTAGGGCTTCTATCATTTCAATTTTTATGTTGTCCATGCCTGCTGATTTTCCTTTTTGTATCATATGAATGGCATTCTCTACTTCTGATCTGAGAATGTTTGGGCCTTCATAAGAATCTGGTGATAGTTTTTTACTTCTGTTGTCCTCGAATAGTCCTTTTACGTACACAGCCCAACTGTTTGATATGTTTTTCTCATCAAGTAAGATTACACCATTTTTATTCTTGATACAGCCTCCTCCTTGGGCAAACCTCGACCTATTTGATAATTTCTTTATGTCTTCATGCATATCCTTTGTCATGTGCTTTGCTTCCATGTCTTCTATTTCTTTGCATTTTGTTTCTATCCATCGTTCTTTTGCTTGTCTACACATAGTGTGTATGTCATTGTCTATTGTTTTGTATTCTGGAGTGTTTTTTGCTTTCTTTCTTTCTGCCATTTTATTCAAGATGTCATCTGTCATCCAAATTTGATTTTTCTTAGGCCCCTGTTTAGGTAAATTTGCATTTGCTGATTGTATGCTTGTTTTTAAACATTCCCATTTTGTGGCTACTTTTTCTTCTGGGTTTTCTCTTCTGTACTGTTCCATGCTTTCTGTCAGTAACTGTTCATTTTTATTTTTGACATCGACAAGATATTTTTGTTCTATATCTGGGTTTCCTCCTTTCTTCTGTTTCCTGTCCTTTTTAGCTTTATATTTACTTTGATGATGACCGGATTGTGATCTGAATTTATTTCAGTGCCAGGATGTGTCTTTGCACTTGTGACACTGTTCTTAAATCTATGTTTTATCACGATAAAGTCAATTTGATTTCTTGTTATATCGCCTGAGCTTTTCCATGTGTATAGTTTCCTTGGGTGGTGTTCAAAAAAGGTATTACATATAACCAGCTGGTTTTCTTCACAGAACTGGATAAGTCTGTTTCCTCTATCATTTATTTTCCCTAGTCCATACTGTCCTACTATTTTCGTGTACTTTCCTTTTCCTGTTTTTGCATTCATATCGCCCATTACTATCAACACATCTGTAGATTTGACTGGTTTAAGTGTTTGTTGTAGCTCTTCATAGTATTCCTCTATTTCTTCTTCGCTGTTTGTAAGATTGATATGTCAAATGGCTTTGCTCTCATTTTCAGTAACATCATTCTATCATTGTGTGTCCAGTATCCACATACATATTTTTCGAATTCCTTCTTTATTAACATTCCTACTCCTCTTTCGTGTTTTTCTCCTCCTGAGTGTATAAGTGTATTGGTCTCTTTTTATGTAGCCTGTATCTAATAATCTTGCCTCTGCAACTCCCAGTATATCAGGTTTCATATTTGTTGCCTCTAAAATGAGATTATTTAGCTTTCCTCCTCCAGTGAGTTCTAACGTTCCATGTTCCTATTTTTAGGCTCCTCCTAGTTTTTAGGTGGTCTTTCTCAGAATGCTCCCTTTCAAAAGAATTTGAGGAACACTCATCATTAAGTACTTCCTTACTCATTAGAGGAGTTGCCTCTTCCCTGTTGTTATGTACAGTAGATTTCTCCCCAGGGGACCTATATCTATAGTGGCTAGCCGTTGTCTTTTTCTATGCCCGACACGCCTCTAGTGCGCCACACACTTTGCTGTTTCGATTTGTGAGCCGTTGATCTTTTTAGATTCCTCCACCTCACTCACCATCTCAGTCTTTGTGTACTAGGGATGGACATTCCCTTGAGTAAGATTGCTCTTACTTCACTCATGTAGTTTAGCCAGTCAGCCAAGACTGTTGCCCGGGATGTGGCCACCGCCGTACACAAGCGGTATTCATGGAGCCATATATGAGTAGATAAAGAGAGAACCAAATAGGATCCTGACTATCCATTATTTGGCTTAGATACCATCTATTTAATAGGTTAGATATTGGATGAACAGCAGTATATGTTGGTGTCACGAACACAAACAAACAGTAGGATGTGTACTGTATGAATGCAAGCTTCATGGCCATGACATACCCAGCACCCTACAGGAGAAGCTGTATGGTGATGAAAGAAGCCTTGTGAGAAATTTCTTTTTTATGAAATAGATGTGGCTATATGAAAGTAAATAAAAAAAATGATGATTAGGGAAATAATAATAAATCCAGCAGATTACTAACATCTGGAATGGGCATTACGTTGACCAATCACTTCATATGGTGAATTAGGAGCATAAATGTGGCTTTTGGATTATTAGACCTGGCATGATACTGAATGAAAATTTTATGAGAAGATTGTTGGAACAAAAAAAATACTGAAAATATGTATGCTGATAATGCTGGCCTGTTCTGAAAACTCTGAAGAGGTTCTTCATATCCGTATTATTCATCAGGCCTACGCACACATCGTGAAATTTCACACACTTGCCAAAACTTAATCGTTATTTTGACACAGTTGAAGAGTTAGATTTTCATCTTCCAAAGCTGTCTCAGTATGTGAACTGGTTTGAGAATTTGGTTCAGAAATCTGGGTCGTACTTTTCTATACTCATTAGCACATTGTTTTCACCACCTGTGCACATTTCAAAATAACATGCCTTTCTCATTTCTTGTGATTCATACATTACTTAAGGCTTAATGAATGTCAAGAGAATTCCAACCTTTGGTCCTCTTGAAACAAGCAGTATAGTGTTTGCTGCTCATATGAAAATGTTTCCTCTAAATCCAATATCTTGGGGTGTAGGTGACTGCTCAGTTAATCAAACTACATTGAGACTAGCTGTGAAGAACATTCTGCTTTTCTCCTGCTTTCTGTGAAATTGATGTTTCTGGTAAATGTGCAGTTTTGGAATCTTGGTACATGACACAAACTACAATGAGACCTGTTAGCTTTATTACAGGATTTCTTCCAAATGGCTATCGATACATTAGGTCGATTAAGTCACACAAGTTGTCTGCCCTTAAATAAGGATCCGGAGACCCAGTAATATATGCCTAGTTGGTATTATTTTTTCTTCCTTTAAAAAAAAAATGTACAGCTTGAATCTTTGTTGAAACAGGGTTAGGGTTAAGTTTGCTTTAGAAGTTATTTTTGTGTGTCTGCATCCTGTCTAACCCAAAATCCTAATGCTAAATCGCTAACCGTAATGCTGTTTCCAATGGTTTGTTTTATTTTTGCAGATAATAAGTAGCTGCAAATTCTCACAACAATAATGGCTAAACCCAAGTCTTAGCCCAAATCCTTACCATCTGTGAAATATTTTCAAACATAATTACAGACACAAATGGACAAGTACGACACCTATGGTAATAACAACTTTAGTGCTAAAATGTGTAGGGCTGTACAAAGGCAGAATTAGACTACTGCTTCCTCAGGTATACAGCAACTAATATAAGCCTGGCAATCTCATCGTGATTCCTTATTTTATGGAATGCTGCTTTTGCCTGACCTATTTTGTTCTTAATCTTAATATAAACAATAATTAAATCATTTATAACACAATTAATTTAGACAAGAAATATTTAAAACAAAATATCTGATTATTATATCTCTTATAAAGTTAAAATACACTTAATACAAATGTGAAATATCAAATGGTAATAAATATAGTTTTAAGTATTGATAATAACTATGAAACTCTAAAATAATTAATGTAAACATGAAATGTTAATGTGTAGATAATGATATCACTTGTTATAAAAGTAAAATATGTTGCCTCTATGGCTCAGAAACATGGCATGCCATCAAGAATATCACATGCCTATAAGATGGCCAGATATAATAACAAACACATTTATGGAAGAAAATAAGACAATAACCCATACAGCTGCAGACTAAAGATAAGACAAGCTGCAGACAAGTGGATAGATAAGACAAACCCTCAGGAAGAAATCAGCCAGTATAACCAGATATGAACTGGAACAGTGTGGTTGAAAGTGAAGACTAAGTGACTGGGACCTCAAGAGCTGAGAAGACAGCCCCAAATAGAAATCTGTATACATTTTTTTATCAACAGGCCATTGTGTTGTTTTACTGCATTTGATTTTCTTTGTTGTGATACTGAAGTTAGTTTCTTTCCATTGATATTTGTCAATTGTTCAGTATTTCTTCTTCTTCTTCGTTCACCCTCAGATGTCAACTTGAATAAGTTCAAAGAAAGCAGTGGTCAGCCTGAGGCTGTTGATATCTCCGTAGATTTTCTCAAGGAATGGTACTGGTGATGGCCATATGCGTTTTCTCTGTTCCTCATATGTTGGGCACCTTTGAAGCAGATGTTCGGCAGTCATTTTATCGGTGCCACAGTCACACTCATCAGTAGTTCCTATCTTTAATTTGTTGAATAGGTGGTATCTCAATCTGTTATGACCTGTGCGAAGTCTGAAAATTACCACTTGTTCACTTCTGCTGAGCTGGTAATAAGGATCATTTTTTGTGTGGCCTGGATGCTCTTCTTCCCACTTGTGCCTGTATCTGCGCTTGATAAAACTCTTGGACTCCTCATATGTTATATTTGTGTCAAGTTGAGGAAGTTTTCCCCCTTCCTTTGCCAATCTGTCAGCCTCTTCATTTCCAGGGATGTTGCAGTGAGAAGGGATCCACTGTATCACAACTCTTTTGTACTGCTGACATAGTCTGTGAAGTGTTACTCTTAGGTCATCCAGTTCAGCATTACTTTGACTTTTCAATGTTGTAATCACTGACAGCGCATCTGAGAAGATAGCTACTGGTCTCTCTGAGCTTTCTTCTGTCATTAGAATTTCTGATGCAGTTTTTAAGGCCTCTGCCTCTGCTCTGAAGTTAGTTAAAAATATCCCTGTTGCGACTGCTATCTTTTTTTGTGTGCCATTGCTTAAGCTCAGGAAGACTCCTCCACCCCCATCTTCTGTTGCATTAGTTGCTGATCCATCTGTGTTTGCATGGATCCAGGTGTTGCTTGGGTAATGTTTCTCTATATATTTTGTGGTTAGGACTTTCCTTTCTGTTTCATTTTGGCTGTTCTTTCTCTTAATACCAGGAACGTTTTCTATCATTTCAGGGAAGCACTGTTGTTTCCAAATTGGTAGATTGTGTGCAGTACATATTGGTGTAGCTGTTGACATTGCGTTAATGGGGTCTGCTCTCATCTTTGTTTTGACTGTCTCGTTCAGTATTTCTATTTGTTTACTCATTTTTTTTTTTTGCAGTGTTCTTTGACATTTTCTATTAGCCTTTCTATTTTTCTCCTCTTAGTACTTTTATTTGTTTATTATTTATTACTTTTTCCACATGTTTGCTCTGTCCGTTATAATTTTCTCATAGACTTTCTACAATTCTTGGCTTTGTTGCCTGTTTATGACTATAGCTGATGAAGGGTAACCTCAAAATGTCCTGTGTTTTAAAGTTTATTGTTCATCTGTAAAACTGACTCAAATATAATTTTTTTTTGTTACTTCCTATTATCAGTTTTACAGCATTAATTACAACAATTGTAGCTCTACATTACACCGCTCGTATTCGTTTGCTTTCATATAACCACATCTATTTCTCTCATAAAGGTGACAGCCTGTCTCAGCCTTGTCTCGTTGCTAAAAGGACTGATGATGAGTATGACGTATACAATTAACATAAACAAAAACGTTAGATAACAATGACAAAAATTATAAATATTTTCAAACTGTAACAGATGTGTTACACTTGGGTATAAATAAATTATATCCAAGTGTTATGTTTCGTTTCCCACTACAATTAAGATTAAGTAATCTGGTATAATATTTGTATGATAAACATATTTGTATGGTAGGCACCCTTGAGCAGTGCAGCTGACATCAATCAATCAATACCTTTTAGCTCCCCATGGAGCATAGGCCTTCAACAAACACATGCCAAGTCGTGTCACGTGCCATCCGCTCAAGTTCTTTCCATGTTTTCCTCCTCATTTTCTCTTCTGGCAGCTGACATATTCTCGTCTAAATCTGTTTCCTTCCTTCCCGTTTTCGCTCCTTGTGTATCGTGAGGCCACCACCAAATTCTTATATGCTCTTGCAATACTGGTTTCTGCAGCAATCTGTTTCAAATGGTGGGGTTGTCCAGTGCACATCATCTTTGTTATCTTATAACATGTCTGGTAGCATCAGTGCTTTAATGCCTATCTGCGAGAACCACACGTGGCTCTGACATATATTAGTTGGTCACAATCCATATTTTCTCTGTTGTAAACTGACCTGGAATGAGGCTTGTACTGTGTAATTTTTGTAGACATTGTTCTGCTTCAAGTACTTTTAAAGTTATTTTGAGTTACAGTTTAATGGAGTCTGCTTTTCTGTACTATGCCTTGTCTTATCTAATTTTAAAATGTAAAAAAAAATGTTATAAAACAAGTTTGTAATGGATATAAAATTTATTCATCTGCTTTTAAATGGTGTCTCAATACATTAAAGCTGTTTAAGCAAATGTTAACTGTAGTTTAAAAAAATAGAAAAAATGTTTCTCAACAATTAACATTGTATTCTGCATATTTAAAAACAATTTTAAATAATACCAAGAGCAAACATTCTGCTGTATGCAAAAATATTGCAAAGAAAGCAACAAACACACACACACAAAGCATTTGATTATACTACTAGACCTCTAGCCCAAAACCACTTAAAAGGATTTTATAGCTTCTGCAAATCAGGAGAAAGCCTTTGACAAAACAGACAAGAAAAAGTAAAAGCTATAAGACTTAGCAAGTCTTAAACACTATGGAATATAAAGACAGACACATCTTGAACCACGCAAGTCAAGTGCATTAAGAATAATGGATAGTCTCAGAAACATGTCTTAATGTGACAGGAAAATATACCATCAGTTCTTGAGTTTGACATTTATATAGGATTTGCAAGTATCAGACACTACAGACTGGGTACTATTTGCTGACATCCAGAGCCTCCTGCACACAGGAGCAAATAAACTATAAGATCATGCAAATATACTTCATTTAACATGCAAGAGCTACATTATGAAGATCAGCATATCTAAAGAGATGCAATGTAAGTTGACAGACCCAAAATCTATACAACATCCTTGTCAGTAAAAAAAAAAGATGTTAAAAAATATACCAATATGTGGAAGCCATATTCGCATTAGATGCCTGAATGAACAGAGATACAGAAATAAGACGTCACTTTCCAAGTGACCCCACTCCTCAGCAATCAATCTCCAAGGGAAGCTGATAAAAATAAGAACTCTTGTTACTATAGTCAAACATGGTCACTTTCTAACCATGTGAAAATTGCAGTCTGTAAGATGTGATGCCTGTGAAAGGCTATTAACATGAACATAAGATGTTAGAAATTGAAGAAAACGAGAAGCCGGTAAGAATAAGACTCACCTGCATCAACTAAAAAGAAAGACTGAAAATAAAATTGTTCGCTGCCTCAGTCTTAAGATCAGTTATCCACAGTTTGATGTTAGTCACTGCCACACACTTCACACAAGAACAGAAAATGCATCTCCACATGATGTTTGACAGCACAAGTGGAAGATCAAAAGTAAGTATGTAGGATATTATAATTATTTTCAAAACAGAATAAGGCAGAAAACGCATATTAACTGAAATGTCACACATTTTACATTTAAGAAAAAAAATTATTGTTTATCTGTTAACTGATTATGAGTAGTCTTATTTCAGATGCAAATATGTATAATATCATCGTTGTTACGTTTCAGTTCCCTGTGGCACACAGGTCTTCAACGAATACACTCCAAGCCTACCTTTTGTGCATCACTGGGTCAAGATCTTTCTGTATCCCCTTTATGTTTGTCTCTAGTTCACTTCTGCATGTGTTTTTGGTCTACAATATTTCTCTTACCCTGAGGATTCTAGAGCAAACTATCCACTGGTTATCTATTTGTATGTCCTATTCAAAAGCCAGCATCTTGTCCCACCGGTATCTGTTTTGTTCTTTCCATCAGCTCCACAATAGTGATCTTGTCATACCATTTTAAATCATCTATTCTGCTCAAGCAGTCATTTATACATTTTTTCCTTTTGTTTTTCATACAACAGGATTTATTTGAAGATTCTTATTTTTGCGTTGGATGGTTTCTTTTGATTTCCATATGCAATGAAAGCTCCTCTATTTTGTATTCTTATTTTCGTATTGCTGTCTGTTCCTCCAACTGTGTTTCTATTGCTGCCCTGATATATGCGTCATTCACATCTTGAAGGGATGTTTCTCCAAGTGCAATCTGGCTATTGCTAGTCACATTTATTCTCACAATCTTTGTTTTGTCACTTTGCATTTACAAACCAAGTCACTGTGAACTCTCATCAAGTATTCTCATTCTGTTGTGCATCTCGTTATGGGACACTAGTGCGTCTAGATCATCAAGCTGTTTTATCAGAGTCCACTGCATTTGATTTCTGTTGGTAATAATTATATGTTAGTTAAATGATTTATAAGGCAGTATCACATTTTTCAAATATACAGGCATTTCAATCATTCATGATTGAGTTACATCTTAAGTTATGTAAATGTAACCAGCTGAATAAAATACATTTTTATTCATAATTTTTATGATGGCACCAGCCCTAGCAAAGGGTTCCAAGATGAGGCAATACCAATGATAGATGAAACAGTTCCGGCCAAACCTTGGATACCAGGAGAAGCTTTCACATGACCTAATGTCTCTAGTGGGAGCACCAAATCACAAAGGTTCTTAATCAAGTCCAAGAAAACTGGTTGGTTTTCTAAAACGCACTTCATGATCACTTCAGTATTTGTAAGAACCGGTTTGGTAATTTGCTTATGCTCTGACATACCATTCTTGTATTGGCTCCGAGAAGCTTTTGCGGCCCGCAGTCTGAGTTCTTGAGCAAAAATCTGAACAATTTCATAAAGATCACGAACCAAGCTCAGTATTATGGTAACAATCCAAAAGCGTGCTGATAGGTTTGCCCATCTGTCTTTGTCAATAGCAGCCAGTCCTATTCGACCTGCCCAGATAATATGATCAAACAGAAGGTACACTGACTGATTTAGTTTGGACAAAGTAATGGACCAGCGGAGAATAGTATCTGTTAACTGTAAACTGCGAAGGGCTCCGTGCAGGAAATCTACACTCTTTCCCAGTCGCATAACTGTAGGATTGTATATAAAAATAACATTATCATTCAATTTACATTACATGTATATTTAATAAAAATATGTGTATTTTTAATGCTGTGCAGCCTACACGATTTGTTTCCACATGCAGTTGAGATATTGGCAAGTAACCATCAGAAAAGGATCATATATCTTTTGTTATATTTTAATTTAATCAACAGTCGCTTTAGCGTCAATGGCACCACTGTCAGACCCAAATGAACTTAAGTTTTATATGACAACGGGATCATTCTAAAAGAAACAATTTATTGCATGAAATGCTTGTTGCTGTATCTCAGTCAGTGGCGGATCTACTATGAAACCAATGAAGCTTAAGCTTCAGGTCCCCTAATCCCGGAGGGGCCCCAAAAGCGACTTTAGTCCACATTGCTTAAAAATTTTGGGTCTACTGCATGAGAAGGGGTTTTTAAAAAATAATAATATTAATAATATAGTGTAATTCAATACAAAATAATAGCTAAAATTAAAATTAAAAGGTTATTAAAGTATCATGTAGCAAGCCGTAAACGAAAAAACGCTTTATCAGAAAGTAGATCTACAATTTTTTCCTTTCAAAGCATGCGACAATAGTTGCACGACTCAAATTGATTAATTTTTTTGTTGTATATATTTCAACAATCTCAAAGTTTGAGAGTCAGTAGCACAGATGTTGTAAAGGTGTAGTGTCGCGGTAAGTTGGCTGTTCTGCTGTGGCTAATGTAGTGTTTTCCCCTTTTTAACAGAGGTTAAGACACTAGAGGAATAACAATAAGTTCACGAAAGTACTTAAGTGAATACCACAAACGCAAACTCGAGGAAAAGCGATCTGACGAAATCTCTAAATGTCAAAAACTAACAAACTAATTGGCAATGTCAAGTTTGTCAACACCTACAATTGAAACAAGCCAAGCAAACACCATTGAAGCCACTGATAGTGCACAAACTGTGGGAGCTCTTTCTAGCAATATTCAACCCACTGCTGACGCTTTTGATACAGATGACGATCACAGTGGTCAACATGAAAGTACCGCGGAACAAGCAGAGACTGAGCAGAAACATAAAACAGGAAGCGAATTCAGTGATTTCAAAGAATACAGTGACCTCGAAAATTGTCCCATAACAGTTGATAATGAATTCATACAGAATTGTTTAATGCAAGACTTAGGATTTTTTCAAAATAAAAAACCAGATGATGTAAATACCGAATCAAGTAGGGTTTAAAAGGAGCAAAACAGAAGTTTCTCAAACAAATATTTTGAAAAAAGATTGAAAAATGGTCAGACTGTGATGAGATCCTGGTTAGTTTACTCAAAGAACAAAGGCTGTATATACTGTTTTGTTTGCAAACTCTTTTCTAATTGCCAAACATCACTTACAACAGGTGGGTTTTTTGACTGGATGAATGTACTCAGAACTCTGGAGAATCATGAAGACAGCATGGAACATAAGAGGGTGATGTTGTGTTGGATAACAAGATAGTCAAATAAAAATACTTTGGAACAGCAACTTGAAGAACAGATGACAAAAACCATACAGTACTATTTTGAAGTAGTAGAAAAGAGTTGTAGCTGTTATAAAGTTTTTAAGTGAAAGAGTTTTGGCATTTAGAGGTCATGAGGAGAAGTGGGGCTCACCAAATAATTTAAACTTCATGGGGGCCATTGAACTTATTGCAGAATTCGACCCATTTTTACATGAACATCTCGAGAAATGTAAAAATTAAAACGTAAATGCTACCTAACCAATCCAAAACCGTGTATGAGGAAGTGATAGAAATTATGGGAAAACATGTGCAAGATGAAACTGTAAATCAAACCAACAGCCTAGACATCACTACTCTATTATTGTTGACTCTACGCCTGACCTGACACATATTGACCAGCTGGTAATTGTGGTTCGATAATGCTATAATGGACAACCCTGTGAGAGATTTTTAACATTTTTACTGATAGAAAACCATTCATTCACGACCTTGTTCAACAAAATACAACAAGTCCTGGGTGAACATAAGCTTTCACTTGAAAATATCCGTGCTCAGTCCTACGATAATGCATCTAACATGAAGGGCTCGGAGAAAGGGCTGCAAGCACTCTTTAAAAACATTAACAGGTACACAGACTATGTACCATGTGCAGCCCATTCACTTAACCTGGTTGGAGAAAAGACAGTGTCTACTGTACCTGAAGTTGTTGACTATTTTGGCATTTTGCAGGAGCTGTATGTTTTCTTTTCTGGATCTCCACGAAGATGGGGGATTTTTAACACACAGGGCAATCTACATTTTTCTCTAAAGAGCTTAAGTGTAACTAGATGGTCCGCAAACTATGAAGCAGTCCGGGCAATTAAAAATGGATATATGGTGTCATAAGAGGTTTTGATATTAATAAAAGTATAGGCTATCCTAGACAAATAGGTGTATCAGAGGATACCAGGATAGTGCCAGATAAGAGACTGAACTTAAAAGCAATACCCCCTTCTCTGAAAAGAGCAAGGGTGTATAGACAATCAAGGTGAGGTCAAGCTGTGTAAGTTCCCAGAGTAAGGAATGATGATGATAAAGTTCTCCGAGTCCCTATCCGCTACCTCTCAAGATCTCACCAAGATTAAAATTTATAGTATTGGTTGTTGAATTGACTCAATAGTTGTCTAGGGATAAATGTAATTTTACTAATACTTAATTATAAAACAGAACTTTAACTGTAATAAACTTATTAAGAAAGACTGTTGGAAAGTTTATATACAATTTAATGTTACTGAACCTCAATCCTTTTGGTCAGGAATTATCAAACTCAAGAAAATGCTTATTTACATAGTAAAATAAATAGTTTGGAAAATCTGTTCCATTCTTGAAAAGGGGTCACAGTAATAATTATACACACAGTCCCTGTTCCCAATATTGATACTGCTGCTATTACTACACTGTAAGGTCTTTACTTTGTAAGGTCTGATACTTTCATCATACCATGGTTATTTAGTTTACTTGGGTGAATGAGTTTGGATGAATTGACATTGCCTTCTTAAAGGACTTTTCTTAAACTGTTGCTGCTGTTGTTCTTTCAATAGTAGTCAGGATCACCAACTTTGTGACTCCTGGCTGAGAAGATGGGGTCTGGCTCCAGGTGTATGAGGAGCTCTCAACTCCCACACGTTCCTCTTCTCACTTTAATGCAGCCACGAGGTAACTTCGTGATATAACCTGGAATATAAGGACAACCCATTCCATGTAGAGGTCTGCCTCAATCAATTCACCCCTAAACAATATTAAAACTTACCATGGTCAGGCATTTGTGCTAACAAGTTGCACAAGACCTTGAATTCCGTTGTCTATCATCAGTTTTCATTCCATAACTCTTTCTCTGGGTTCATCAATGCTTGGGTATCTCGTCCATGTTTGGCTTCCATAAAATAGTCATGGCAAGTACAATACAGCATGTGACCTGTTGATTACTTCATTCTAACCTTCCCTAGATGTTTATTACATGATCTATGAACAGGGTGTCACTCCAGAAGAAAATACTACATTAAATCGCTTCTAACACTCCCTGTCGTAAATTTGCAAACACTATACACCAATTTTTCAAGTCGAACAAGTCTGCTACTACACACATTCCTACTTAGGTCAGCGTGACACAACACATCTCGTCGTCAGTTACACTTTCGAATAAATATGGCACACATAACCTGTTTACTTTACAGGTCAATTCTTTAACAAAGTATGCAAATAAAATTATCAATCTTACCTTCAGGTAAATAAGACACACACACACTCAAGCTGACTGGCTGTAAAGGGGTTCTTAGCTTGCTCTACCAGTCCAACCGGCAAAGGCTTTGTACTGCAGTCTTTTTGTATACGTCAGCTCCGCGTGGTTTTTATGATTTCAATGGCGGAAAACTACAAAAGTTTGTTACTATATATAGCAATACTCCCGGCCAATCAGAGAAAAAGTCAAAAAGTTAATTTTTGAGAATAGTATTTATGCGATTCTAAGCGTGTCTGTATGATCTGACTAAATTTGAATATTTTATATCATAGTTATTTGTGGACCGATTTTAATTATCAAAAGTGATAATCAAATGGCCAATTACTCTTTATCGTTCTATAAAGTTTTCCCTTAATTATTCCTTTGCATTTCAATCTGGGTAATTTTTAAGTAATTAAATTGGGCCTTACCCTGATGTGAAAATATTACTAAATTAAATTTTTCTAAGTTAATATAATTTTATTATGAGGGAATCTTTATGTATAGGTGTTAAGCAATGTCAGCGCTATAATTCGAGATATCCCTTTCATTTTAATTATCTTTAGTTATTAAGAAATAAATTATCTACGTTCGGTCAAAAACACAAAATAGGCATTATTTCCATGTCAACCAAAATTTTCTTGTCACTACAAGAAAAGGAAACGATTTGATTGGTTGTTAAATTTTGTACTATGCTCTTCGATAAATTTTGGGGTGGGCGGTAACTTTTGACTTGTTTCCTAGACAAATTCAAATACACTAGAGAAATTGTTGGCGGTAAATTTGACTGGGCCCTCAGACAAATTTCAAATACTGTAGTTATTTATAGATTTAAAAATACGTTAACTAGTTTATGAGCGGGGAATTTGAGCGTGGTGTCATACAGATTCACTTCACGACATATGGGCATTTTACAAACTCTCAAACATATTTTTGAAGACTCAGAAGAGAAGCCTGAATGTAAACGAGGTGCAAAGAATTTATACAACAAGTTGGTACAACTGGAATATGCTATTTTAACAGTCGTTTGGGAAGAAGTGCTGGGGCGTTTCAACAAAACAAGTAAGAAACTCCAGACCCCTAGTTTTGATGTATTTGAAGGTTGTCTTCTGCTTTTATCTTTACTTTCGTTTGTTAAAGAACTCAGAGAAAATTCAGCCGATAGGATTGCACACTATGAATCAGAAGCAAAAGGTTTGTGTGAAGATATCACTTCAAGTTATTCTGATGCTTCCAAACGCATTGTTACAAGGGAATTTTCCGATGGAACAAGTGGTATTGCTTCTTTGAGAGGAGCTGACAAATTTAGGATAGAAGTTCTATATCAACTCTATGACTGCTTGATAATCCAGTTAGGCAAGAGGATTGACCCATATGAGCAGATTGCGAAAATGTTCATGTTCCTCTCAGAATTGGTGAGCAATTCTGAAACTGATGAGGACAGTATTAAACTTATAATATTGTATTACAAAGAAGGTATTGACCACAAATTAGTAAACGAATGTTATCAGTTCAAAGAATATTTGCACCTTAGGAAATCCCAGACCACAGAAGAAAACACGCCATCTAAAATGCAATGCGCAGAAATTCTTCAGCTTACTTGTGAGCAACACCTAATTGAAGTGTTCCCCAATATTACTAATGCGCTTAAGCTGTACTCAACAATGCCCATCACGAGCTGTGAAGCAGAAAGGAATTTTTCAAAGCTTTCCTTTATTTAAAAAAATAAATTTCGGTCTACCATGACTGAAGAGCGCTTAAATTATTTATGCATATTGTCTCTAGAAAATGACATTGCAAAGTAGCTCCCATATGACAAAACTGTCCTGAATATGTTGCTAGGAAAAAAAACAGAAATAAGAGTATTTTGTAAAATGTGCTTCGTGTAGTATGATCTGGTAAGTTTAACTTTTCCTTCTGAGCACAAATCTATTATGGATACACCTTGTCAGCCTTGTTTTTTAACAAATGTATTAAAATGTTTTATATTTTCCTCATCGCTAATTTTTTTTATAATTTTCTTGGTATGTCTTCAACGAACTAATTCTAAATGATGGAGGCAATCATTAAAATAGTTAAGATTTAAAAAGTCGCATATACCAAGGTGGATAGTGGTTTAGTGATCAGAACATATGCCTTCCAAGCAAATGTTCTGCATTCAACCCCCAGCAGAGTTGTTTCTTTTTTGAAAATTCATTCATTTGTCTTCAGTGTTTATGTGTGTTTGTTGTGGATCTACTATAAAGCTTGAACTTCAGGTCCTCCAAGTCCATTTATCTCTATAATGCATTTCTTTCCCATCCTCACAATTGTTTTTTTTTATTTAATAAAAGGGGCCCCTTCAAGAGTTCAAGCTTCAGGGCCCCAAAAATGTAGATCCGCCACTGATCTCAGTTTTAAATTTTTTTCAGAACCGGTGGTTCCTAATGATGTCATACTCCCCCTGATCTCCTGGGTAGTGAGATCGGATGCTTGGCCTTCTCAGATAAAGGCAAAAAAATAAGAGGCCTCATGTGCAAGTTGCACACACACAAAAATCCCTTGGAAGTTGGAAGTCGTAAAGAGCAGACCATACAGTCGCTGCCCTGGCAAAATTTAAAAACCTACCCACCACAAAAAAATAGTGATTCCTGTATACACACATTGGGTTCCTTGCTGGTGCTATGGAGTTCGTGCATGTGCTGAGATCTTCCTTGTGTGATCTAAGGGAGGAGATCGGAGCACTGATGGAGTTGTCCGTGTGCAATGAAGATGGTTCTTAAAACCAAATCCAAACATCTTAAGTGCCAAGAAATCTTTAGAGGCTTTAAATGACATTCCTTAGATCTTATTAAAATCTTTAAACATGTGCTTTCATTGTATGAAAACTTATTGTTTTAAAAATAAGTGCAAGAAACAGCATATTTGAAATGGTAACTTTCTACTAAATCTTGTTTGTACAGTACTTACATTTCCTTGTTGTACTTAGTGCACTGCTAAGTCTTTGGAGTTTGATCACAGTTTGTGGAGCGACACCGTATTTCTGTAAGTACCACCAGCTGAATTTGCTTCCATACTGCAGTAATCTACAGTTAATCCACAAATACTTATTATCACAGGGAGGTTGTAGGAACTTTGTGAGCATTTTGTCAGCTATATTTTTTCTTTGGTTGCTAGTGTCATTATGCAATAAATATATAATACACAGTCAATATACAGTGCTCTTATTTGCCTTTCAGCTCCCCGTAAAGCATAGGCTTTCCATGTTAAGCCTTCCTGTCTTCTGCCATCTGTTAGTGTTCTTTCTGTGCCTTCTTCATCATGGTAGTTTGTCAGCACGCTTTAAGTTAAGCCTTGTTGAACCAAGTGACCTTTTGGTCACCGGGTCAAATTCTTATCAGAGACAGGGCCTTCAAGTCACAGCGCTGTAGACATTCTATATGGGGTTATTAAAACCTTCAGGCAAATTTATTGTTGGAAACTCTAGTTTTCATGTGGTGTTAAGTTATAGATGGAATGTTACTACATGTTTCCGTTTTGAAACAAACATTTAGAACAGAAGATACGAGAGTCTGAAATAGTGTAAATAAGTAATTTGATCATGTTTTAATATGTCATTATTCTTAAACAATAACACCAATATCTCAGTGCAGATGTGTTCTACTTGTACATATATATACAGTATAGGCATGTTATAAAAAGATGACTTTCTTTTAAGCAGCATGCTTCAAATATGAATTATCGGAAGATGAATCGACAATTCATTAATGAAGGTTCTGTTTCTACTACCTATACTATACAGTGTGTATAAGCATAGATTACTACTGAGAAATAACCCCAAGAAACACTTTGTTCAATTGTACATGTTTGTAAAGTAGACATGTCAAAGACAAACGACACTGTTGAATTTTTGTGTGCAGCAGCTTCAAATATGAATTATAGAAGAATAAATTGGCAATTAATTAACTATGATTAAATATTTCTACCGCTTGTAATGTTCAGTGCACATGGGCAAAAATTACTACTGAGAACTACATCAAGAAACATTGTATTAAAACTGTACATGTATCTAAAGTCATAGAAAATAGACATCGCTGAATTTTTGGGCAGCATGCTTCAAATATGAATTATTGAAAGATGAACTGAGAAATCATTAATTATGGTCATATTTATACTACTTATACTATACAGTGTGCAGGAGCATGAATTATTACTGAGAAGTGAGTGAGTGAGTGTGTGTGTATGTATGTATGTTTTCCAGTGAGGGATCTGCACATTAATGATGGAAAAATTAGCAATAAATGAGTTGTTATTTATAATAGTGGAATTAATGCATGGAGGCATATATGGAGTATCCTTATATGACCACCAGCTAGGCATAATGCTATACAGTAGAATATAGATGTGGCCGTGAACCTCTGCTTGTGTGACTAATTACGCCCACATTGACTCTTGAAATCATCCACACACTTCCAGGGATTCCCCATGTGGTGAAAAATGTTGAGAACTCAGCATTGCACACTAAGCTTGGAGGAGTCACTTGAGCCTAGGATGTAACTCTGGTTGGCTGCATGCAGAAGGATCTCACTGTGGACACCAGGGTAGGTAGGGGGAGCTGAGAAGTGGCTCTGTGTAGGACGTGACGATTTCTTGGGAGAACCCAGAACCAGAGCACAGTATTTTAGCTCTGCATGTTTGGAGAGCCCCCTTGGATGGTGGGGAATGCACAGTATGCCACATGATTCTTCCTCCTGGTTTGGGACCAGATGTGATGATCCTTTAAATGCAAGCCAAGTTGGAGAAATTGGAGCTCATGACTTCAACTCAACACATTTCAGAATGTCAGAAAAGCCACAGGAAAAGCTAAACCAACAGTGTAGATAATACCAAGGAGTATTCAACTTAGTATTGGCTGCAAAAGAGCAAGAAGTTCAGCAGCCCTAGTTAAACAACATCAACAAAAACAACAATTGTGAAATTATGTTTCGGCCTATTTGGAAATTGTTGATACATTCTGGCATGCCATGTCTACGTTAATTTTCTTCTGCATTCAGCAGTGTGATTGCATTGTTTTTCATTAGAGCATTGAAAAGAATAATTTGAGAACCTGATTAAACTATCATTATACAAATTATTATATTATGTTTGCAATATGAAAGAGTTTAATACTGGCATTCAGTATCATTTGTTCTGAACAAGTTCATAGCCTACATTAATGAACAGTAGAGAGAGTAAGAAAGAGCCAGTGAAAGAGAGAACAAAACCAATGAACAAAATCTTAATTTTTTTCGGGATAAAGAAATATGCATTTTCCCAACAATCTTAGCCTTGTTGATTCACCAATTTCAGTGTCATTCTCTAACAGGTGATCATTAATTGTCTTTAGTATATTATCCATAACCCATATCCCCACTATGAGTGCTCTTGAAACTAGCCTGTCTGCTTTCTCATTGCAGTGTACATCCACACCAGTTCCTGAAGATTCAAGGCTTCTTTGGATTTCCATCTGCTGAGGGATTTTTAACATGCGCAACTTGCACACATAACCTCCTATTTTTTCGCCACAAGGTTAGGCATCCAATCTCACTACCCAGGAGGGGGGGGGGGGGGGGGGGGGAGAGAGTATGATATCAATAGGAACTACTGTATCTGAAAAAAATTTCCATCAATTATATTCACTATGCTGGGAGCAAACCCGGTGGTGGCAGCCATCTTGCTTCACATGTGACTGGACTTAATATTAAGGGAGTTTTTTTCTCTTATTTTTATAGTTTCATGTTCTCTACTTAATTCTCATTTTCTTTCCCTCCTGTCTCTTGTTTGTCTGTCCCTGACGAAGGCCTTGTGGCCGCAACGTAGGTTTTTCTTGTCCTTCTCCTTGTAAGACGTATTACTATTTGTGTGTGTGTTTTTTTTTTTTTTCAACTACTTTTAGAATTAGAGGCAGACACCATTCCTCTGAGCCACTCCGACCCCCAACAGTATCATGATACATGAACCTGATCATGTAAAAACAAATTGCTTCAGAAACATCTGCTGCACGAGGACATGAATGTTTTGGTGCAGGCTTCCTGCAAGGGGGCCAGCTGCAGTGGTGGTTCCATGCTCCATTAGGAGTGACAAGAAAAATAATGGTGATGATGAATTCAACAAGTAATTGCTCATGTAATCCACATTGGATGGAAATTACTTGCGAGGCTTCAGCTAATTTACTTAAGCAATGTAAAAAGATTTGCATGCTTACTGTTATTGTGAAAAGTCAGACTGCTAAAATCTATCTTACAGCATATGAAC
This sequence comes from Oreohelix idahoensis, assembly GCA_024509875.1. Lineage (NCBI taxonomy): Eukaryota > Metazoa > Mollusca > Gastropoda > Stylommatophora > Oreohelicidae > Oreohelix > Oreohelix idahoensis. The sequence goes on along the minus strand of JAMPIV010008488.1, from coordinate 370,783 downwards.
ATGTGCACACATAAGATGAACACTAAGTTAGGGCACCTTTCCACCTATATGCTACAGGAAGTTTCTGTGGCTTTGTAGATTAACATCTTCAGCAGACTCAGTAGCACACTGATTACTGAACCAAGTCATCAAGTGCACAAACACTGGTAAATCTTTTAGGCCTTGTCTAATGGTCCTTGTTCTGACCAAGAGGAGCACACTCTGTGACCAGCCTCAAACAGTTATTGTTGAAAAGAATCAATATCGTTGCACTCTGGGCACACCCATAGGTGCTTAGTCTTCCTCAGCATATGTCGAAGGGTATTAATGCGAACTGTTCCTGTTGCGCATTGGTTGTATACACGACGGGTATCCTCTTATATGTCCATCCCTGCTAGCCTTATGTGTGATGTCAAATTCCAGCAATCTTAGCCTTGTTGATTCACTGATTGCAGTGTCATTTTCTAATCAATTAATACCCTTTAGCTCCCCAAGGAGCATAGGCCTTCAACAAACACATGCCAAGTCTTCCTGTCCTGTGCCATCCGCTCAAGTTCTTTCCATGTTTTCCTCATCATTTTCACCTCTGTTTCCAGTTCTCTTCTCCATGTGTTTTTTGGTCTACCTCTGCCTCTCTTTCCCTGTGGATTCCAGAACAAGGACTGCCTTCGTAATGCTATCAACAGGTTTCCTCAATGTGTGTCCTATCCATCGCCAGCGTCTTCTTCTTAACTCTTGTTCCACTGGCACTTGTCATCAATTCCACATTTGTCATACCATTTCAGTCCTTCTATTCTACGCAAGCACCCGTTTATAAAAGTCTGTAGCTTTTTGGTTGTTGTTTTTGTTGTTCTCCATGTCTCAGAGCCATACAATAGGACTGACTTCACATTTGAGTTGAAGTTTCTTATTTTCGTGTTGGACTTGACTTCTCTTGTTCTCCATATGTTTCCCAATGCAACGAAAGCTCCTCTTGCCTTTTGTATTCTTATTTTGATATCACTGTCTGTCCCTCCAACTTTGTCTATATTACTTCCAAGATATGTGTACGATTCTACATCTTTTAGTGGTTTTTCTTCAAGTTCAACCTTGTTATAATTTCTTGCATTTGTTCTCATTATCTTTGTCTTTTCCCTGTGTATTTTCAGGCCCACTTGTTGTGACCTCTCATCGAGAATTTTCATTTTTTCTTGCATCTGATTATGGTTATGGGACAGAAGAGCCAACTCATCTGCAAAATCCAGATCATCAAGCTGTTTAGTCAGATTCCACTGGATTCCATTTCTGTTGTGTGATGTCGATGTTTTCATAACCCAATTAATTGCTAGTAAGAAAAGAAATGGAGACAAGAGGCATCCCTGTCTCACTCCCGTTCTAATCCTAAACGGTTCTGTAAGTTGTCCTTCATGAAGAACTCTGCATGTCATGTCTTCATAGGTCTTCTTTATTATGTTAACGATCTTCATGGGAACTCCATAATGCCTCATCAATTTCCAAAGCGATTCTCTGTCTACACTGTCAAATGCCTTTTCATAGTCCACGAATCCGAAGTATAGCGGTGAATTCCATTCCAGACTTTGTTCAACTATTATTCTCAATGTGGCTATCTGGTCTGTACAGGATCTATTTTGTCGAAAACCTGCTTGTTCATCTCTCAGTTGCTTGTCTATTGACTTTTAATCTCTCCAGGATGATTCTGTTTAATACTTTTCCTGGCACTGATAGTAACATTATTCCTCTATAATTTGTGCACTCTTGTAAATTTCCCTTCTTAGGCAACTTGACCAGATAACCTTCCTTCCATTCTGCTGGTATTTCCTCTCTCTCCCAGACTTTGCCAAGTAGTTTGTATAATATCTCTGTAGAGGTATCAATATCTGTTTTGATGGCCTCTGCTGGAATGCAATCTGGACCAGCTGCTTTTCCATCTTTCAGAAGCTTTATGGCTTTCTTTAATAGGCGATCATTAATTGTCCTCAGTATCTCTCCCTTATTCATATCCAATACACCTTCTATGGGTGCACTTGAAACTAGTCTGTCAGCTTTTTCATTGCGGCGTACCCCTGCATGACCAGGACAGTAGATCCACACCAGTTCCTGAAGATTCGAGGCTCCTTTGGAGGTTTTCCATCCATGCCAGAGCTATCCACTTTGGACCTTCTGAAGCATGGATTGTGAGTATGATACAATAACTGCCCTTGTTAATGAAGTCTCAGGCAGCCACTTTAAGGCTGCAGTAGCTATGTTCAGCAACGATTGTGCCCTTTACTCTAGCAGAGAAGCCCCAGCCAGATTTCTCACCATGGATTACAGACATATCAGTGAACACAATGGCATCATCATCCCCAGCGTGATCATTTATCAGTTGGTCCATTTCCAGCTCTGCCCTTCCATTGGCCCAAGTTCTGCACTCTCTACCAAGATTGATGATAACTTGTTGGTAGTTAGTCCAGTTCTCATCTGACTTACTCCACTCTTCCCCTTTGAATATATTTTTAATTGTGGTCACCTGCTTAATCGTTGCCTCTGCCATTTATGACATCCCTTGCTTTATTCTCGCTCCCTAAATGTCAGCTATGTTTCCATGCAGGGTGTGCCTTTTGTCTGTGGTTACTCGCATATAGGCTTTTGAATGGGTCATTGCATATCTGGTATTTTCTACAGAATGGTGCACCCCAACTAAATCATGCAGCTGTGCGTATCTGGCCAGTAAATGTCCTGAACAATGGATGTCCGAAGGAGTAAATTTTAATACCATCCAAGGTCTTCAGACCTCACTCTTTTGGACTTTTTTGCACGGGGATAAAGAAAGATCAAGTTTAAGCTTGTAAACTGCAAACACTGACAGAAATGTGGTGGCAGAATGGTAGGAAGCACACACACACACAAATTTCACCTGACTCGTGCTCTCTAGTATGCAAAACTCTAGAAAACATATGTCACTCATGCATCCGTGCTGGTGGTAGATAACTTGCCTAAGTTTAGTTTATTGAAAAAATTGCACATTTCTGAGCTTTAAAATAATAATAATAAAAACGTTTATTTTTGCGAAAAATGTTTAGGCTGTGCATAATAAAAAAAATAACAACAAAATACCATTCATTTTTATCTCCTTTTTCACTCCCAAGGAGCATGGAGTAACCACTGCAGCTGGCATCCTATTAAGAAGCCTGCATCAAAACACACGCTCCCGCAGCAGTGATTTCTGTAGCAATTTCTTTTACATGAAAAGGTTGCCAGCCCCATGCAAAGCGAGCCTCCTGGTTGAAATGAAGAATAGTGGGACATGTAATCAACAAGGTCTTAAAAAAGAATTCAGAAATGCAACAATAAGGGGTAAGGGTTGTGGTGGATTTGATGTTATAAGATGTTATTCCTATTGTACTGAATGAGGTCAGCTGTGAAGGTTCCAGATTATACTAAATGTTGGGTTGATTTATCAGAACACCTTTCTGCTACCACCTTACGACCTCAATCAGACGTATTCTTGACTAATATGTATGTTAGCTGCATCTATATGTCTAAGGTTATGAGTGTATGATGTATTGTAAGTACAAGTACTACAAACACATGTATTTACTAACACACACATATATATATATATATATATATATATATATATATATATATATATATATATATATATATATATATATATATATATATATATATATATATATGACTGAGTCAAGACTACAACCACAAACACACTGACACTCTAAGAAATATATCTTATAGAAGTCTGTGTTAAAAGTTTGGTAAAATGGGTATTTACAATTTATTTGGCCTGATCATAATTTTCTGCATCAGGTCCAACAACCAAAATTGATATTATGAATGTATTTACAACAATTTAAATACTACCATGGATCTTCTGTCCATTCAATTTATAATAAGACAATCAAAATATGTGTATCTATGTTCACTAAGTTAACGACACTGGTAATTAATAGTATGGGTGGGGTACTGTCATCATTCCCTCTTTCTCTTTTAAAATTATCTTGAAAGTTTCTTGCCAACAATTTATTTTATGTTATTTCTATACAGAAATATAGTATTTTAGTGGATAAACTGAGTGCCGACATGTATGGCACTTATCTAGATAAATGATGTTGCTGTCATTTTCACAGGCTCTCTGGTATGACCACGCTGACAAGGTTCCTGGTGCAGTAACTAGACCTCAGGGTCCAAACAATAGGTTACTTTAGTACACTGCAACAACGCCACCAGGGTTCTGGTACCCACACTGTACCAGAACAAAAACCTCTGAAACAACGTTATGATTCTTAAAAACACATCTATATTCCCCTTCACATGTAATAATTTACATAAAGAAAAAGGGTCAGATCTCTCTGACCACACCATACCACTCTGAGATGACAATGCATTACCAGTGCCCCTATTCTGTTCCCTAAGGGCTACAACGCCTCTGACACTTCAACAATGATGATCTTCCATAGGATAACGTGGGTTAGCTTTTCCACTGGCAACTGTGGAAATCATTTTCAGTTATGCAATACACATTAATTTACTGCTTTAACACAACACCACAGGTCCTGCATAACTCAGCTGGGGACTCTTTACTTAGTTGAAAACCTTCCCAATCGAGCAGTATCGCAGACACCAATTTTATTGAAATAACAAAATTAATAAATTCCTTCCTTACCACAATTCAAAGAAATATCACAAACGTACGTTGACTGGCTTTAGCATAAATAGTAGTTTAAGTTCAGCTTTGCCTTCTGTTCAGACTGCCAATGGGTAATAACACACTTGGTACTGCTGAAAACAACGCAGCTTGCTTCTAACATATTTCTTTACAACTGGCGCTGAGCTGTAAATGCTTTTTGCCAATATGCCTAGACCGGCCCAATCACAGCGAGGGTCTAGCATTTCAATTTTCAAAAATTTAAAAAGAAAAACACTACTTCACACTTCTAGGAGTGATTTTTCTAAATATAGATTTTATCTTTTCTGCCCAACCAATACTCTCTGTCTACCCTCCTATACCCTCCAATCAGATTCGAATTACTCCTATGCCTCCTTTCAACTATCGTTCCCAATAACGTTACAGTTAACGATCAAGGACAACAGTCTGTTCGTCTAAGCGTTTTTAGTCAAATAGTATTTTCTCAATAACTTGGCTAATAATTGGACTACCCTTTATATTAAAACATATTTGTGCTCAGAATACACTAAGCTACACGAATATATAATTTTTATGACTATATTCATTTGCGTTTAGATTTTCAGTTTTATCACTGCCAGTCGTTAATTATAACTTTTTACATAAGTCTACCATCTTGTCCCCCTCCTTCTGTCTCACTTTTTAATTTTTCAAATAAACCAACTTGTTTTTGTGACATCACAACTACACTACGCGTCGAGAATTTAAACTGTCTGTGTGTGTATATCAGTTGGCTTTGCCCACAGCGTGTATATACTAGTTGTCTCGCAGGCAGAACGTCTCAAGCGAAGCGGGGTGTTGGCGTGGCGGGTTAAGAATTGGCGTTAATAATTTGTATTGTATCGTGTAACACTACCAAAAAAAGTAAGGATTACTACTAAATTTTGTGTTAAAGTTGACAGAATACGTTAATTCAGATAGTTATTTTGCGGCACACTTCCGCAAAATCGTTAATTATAAGGCTAGGCTGCAGAATGTATGCAGCAGATCTGGCAAAATGTTAAATGTTGGTAGTACGTTTTCGAAACCGAAACTAAAACGCGTGTTAGATTTTTACCGTGGGATCGTTCTATAGGCTTTAGCACTGCACAAAATTCAGCGCTATGCTGGTGTGTGAGAGGATCACCGTCAGACACAATAGGGCGGGTTTATTTATTATCATTTTATGACTAAAATCTTACTGAAATGAGCGATTATTCTCGCAGATTTTACTACAAGGATTAGGAGTCCTGAACTTAAACCTAACTCTAAACCCTAACGATATGGGTGACTTATTTGGATGGTACTGATGAATACATCTCATAGTTCTTCACTTCAACACAGCCTCACATTAGCCATCTTGTGCCAAGTGCCTAAGGGACCAGTAGCCCTATTCTTTTTAACAAAATACAACTTACAGCTTATTACTCCATCTCCTTTTTCGAGGGCATACAAACTTGGACAACTTGTCGGTTATGAATGGATAGCCATCTGGATAAAGTTGTATTTTCCCCTACAATCTTTCTTTCAACCATGTTTGTACATAGGCTAATGAGATTGCCAGATCTATTCACAACCTCACGTTAGCATGCCTCCTACATGTTTCTCCACAGACCTCGGGAACTACATGGGGCTGTAAAATATCTCACTGGTTGAAATGAAGATTGAGTGGGACATTTCTTTTATATGGCCTTAAATATGAATTCAGAGACGCATTATTAAGGGGTAAGGGTACAGTTTAGTAATCTTAAACCTATCCCTAAACCCTGATGACGAGGGACACTTCTTTTGGATGGCACAGAAGAACACGCCCCCGTAACCTTATTTTCAAACCACTTCACATAACATTTAGTGGATAGATCACGAGGACAGTAGACAAGGTCCATCATGCTGGCCAGATTGGCAATCTATATTTACGTTACAGCTAGGTTAAAACCTAATCCCAACGCAGGTTCGAGCTTTGTTTTAACCTAATACCAACCCTGTTTCGAGTTTTGTCAAAATTAACAACGTCCAACAAACACTGAGACCGTGTTCAAAATAAAAGTAAAAAAAAATTTCCAACTTGAAGCGAAACGCCGCGTTTGTGGCCAACATGGTGGCCTCTAGTCTACTGTCCTCAACTTAAACCCATTTATTCCTTTAGGCTTACCTGAATAATTTATCTCTGCCACTTGCTAGTGAATTAAATTTCACAAAATTATCTAAGAAATCTGAATCCATGATATGATACAAACTGCTACCACAAAGTCAGTCAAATGTTTACTGCTTTATAAGTGCTTAAGTTGCAAATGTAACAGAAGACTTCGAACATTGCATGTGGTAGTATCAAAAGATATCGGCTCAAAGTCCATCACACGTTCCAGTTTTCTACAATGACTGCTCCCACATTCACGGAAACGGTGATCAGTTACATTTGCACATTTAATTTATAATTAAACAAATCTGCGCACTCATCAACATGTAACTTCTTTTTTAAAAAGTGCTTGCATTTTTTATGTCGGGTAAAATTATATCTTTAAAGTATTCTCGTTAACTAATAACTTTATTTTCCTGTGGATAAATATAGTTTTAATGTTGAGAGCAAAACTATGTGTGTGACCGATTGAAAGGGACGTAATTATCATGTTCACAAACGTCGGACCGACAAGTATCTATCATTAATCCAAAATTGTAAGTCTTCTTCAAATGATTTGATGTAGTTTTATGTAATTAGATCGTCTGCACTTCAATTTATTTTAAGTATTAGTTTATATTTATGTTATGCCTTATAAGCAGTGTATTTATAACAGTTTGCAGAAGCTAAAGATAGAAAACCATAAATGAGGTGGAAGTGAGAATCACTGCATTGCACTCGCTAAAATTACTGCACTGTTGAGTGCAGCAAATTGCTGCTACATTAGTAATTTAATAATACTAACCAGACACTGACATGGAACCAACAGGGATAACAGAAACCACATAACACACCGAGAAGAGAGACACTGTGATAGATGCCAGTTATCTAATGGTTGTGGAGAGACATCGTGAGATATTTACTACTCTTTAATGGCACTATTAAACTCTTGCTTGAGATACCTCACTGAGGATCCCCGATCTGTTTAATAATCTCTTCCGAATTTACCTAGTCTTTTGCATTGTTCTTCAGATGGCTGAATCATCTTCCTTTAAGCACTGCATGTAGCTGGTGCCCTGACATGAAGCATTCATATGCTGTTGGAGTAGTGGTTACTGTAGCAATTTGTTTTACAACATGAGGTTGCCAGCCTCATGGACAACCTCATATTAGTCGCCTTGTATTACGTAGCTGAGGGAGCAGTAGCTCTATTCTTTCTTTGTCGTATCAGAGACCCCCGGGAACTATACAGGGTATATGGCTGAATTGAGAAATGCAAATTCAATATTTCAGTGTTTTCCCTGCTTTCAGTTTTCTTCTTTAAAAGGTATAACAACTCCTTATGAGTCATAACAACTGTCTTAATTACCTACACCTTTTATAGTGCATATATAAGCCATTAAAAAATTCCCATTATACTTATATTTTTTGCAGCATGTCGTAATGTTTTTCCTGTTCATAATTTTTTTTCACTTTTTTTTTTTTAAACTTTGTCTCAGAGCTGCTGAGAATTTCTTTATTTGATGTCTTTGAATCTTGTGAAATTTTATTTAAGACCCTGATTGCTTTGTTTTGGAAACTGGATTTTTTCTGTTTTCAGATGTCGTAACCCAAATCGCTCAAAATAGCCCAAGTTGCCCAACAAAAATAGTCAGAAATCACACTAATTGTGGTAGAAAAGTAGCCCAAAGTAACTTGTTTTTTTTATTATTTTTTTTAGAATATTTAGGTTTTTGAGTGTTCGGATAAAAGGAAATAGACCTTACTTTGTTTTTGTTTAGCTGTTTCAAAGAAGATTCCTCAGTTTATCAGTATTTTTCCTGTTCTGTATCACCAAATGACTTTCGATCAAATTGTGTATAGTATCCATTTTTCTGGCAATCATTGAACATTCCCCCTTGTGAGCACATTTCCTTTTTTTTTCAACTGCAGTAATTAGTGGTCTTGTCTGCACTTTTGCCACCAAGTTGCCATTTTTATTAGTAATTTGCCAGAAGAATAGTTTTATCTTGTGTAAATACATAATCTGCTTTTAAGTGGTGATGCATTTGTTTCTTTTGATGGCATGAAAAACTCTATTTTGCTTATCTATCACTAATCTGAAATTGTAGTTATTTTTCTTACAGAACACTTAACAGTGTTTATCAGGAAACTGAAGTCAAAAAATGTCTTATCCTGGATACGGTAGTGGCCATTTTACACCATCTTCAGGCTATGCAGCCATGCAAGGAGCTGGTACAAGTAAAACCTTTATTCCTGGCAGAACACTGAACTATCATGTAGGCAGTGTTGGGAAGCGAAGAGCTATGACTGAAGAAGAGTAAGTCAGTTTCTTATAATGGCACACTTGATACAAAGACATTAAAACTGATTTGAAGTAGACAAGGAAAACGATATTTAATGTCCTTGTGAGAAATGTCTGTCAAGTGTGCTCTAAATCTGTCTGCCTGACTATTTCCCTAATATAAGTAATATCATACCTTTTAAAAACAACAGTTTAGATGAGATTCCTGGCTTCAAAAGGCTTCCCTAATAACAGGGGTAAAAGTAGTATCATTGCAGGTACTGCTATAGGTGAGTGAAGTATTAGAGACTTCACCATACTAGGTCTCAGCTTTAGGAGATGAGGTGACAAGTTCCCTCCTTTACTGCCTTGGCATTTCCTAACTCAAGCAGAATCAGGTACCCATTTACAGCTGGGTAGATTGGAGTGTGGCGCTACAAGGTTTCAAACTTTGCCTTGAGAAGCAAGCACTCTAATGTGCCTTTTGGGAAATTAAACAGTTTGCATTTGGAACACAAGCGGACAAGTATGACACCAGAGGTGATGACAGGCCAAAATCTTTATGGCCATTACTCACCAATGCCTGTGTTACTAGATCATGAAAGGGGCAGTACAGAACAATATATAGCTACAGACCACATTTTCATGAGGGATATCTCCGAAATCATTAAACAAAATGAACATTAATTGTTGCATTGTCCAATAAGCACCAGGTCCTCCAAAAACTAGAGGATGTAACAAGTACAAAAGGTCATTGGCAACAGGTAAAACAATAAGAGGTTAAGACATGTGGAGAAGTTCTGGGGAAAAGAGAACACCAGCACAAAGCACGGATAGCAACAGAAAGATGAATGAAAGGAAAAAAAGAAAGCAAATTTACACAGAAGCAAAACCAGACATTTCTGATCCAAGGCTTATGAAATATACATAGAAGCAAACAAAGCGGTAAGAAGAAATATCAGAAAAGATAAGAGGAAATATATTGACAAGGCAAATAATAGCCAGATTGCATCTGTACAAGATGTCGAATAATAGGCAGCAATATAGACAAAGCTGGAGGAACAGGAATGATATAAAAATAAGAATACCAAAGGCAATTAAAGCTTTCATTGCATTGAGAAATAAATGGTAATCAAAGTCCAACACAAAAATGAATCTTCAACATAAGTCATATTGTATGGCTCTGAAATATGGAGAACAACAAAAATGGCATCCTGAAAGATTTCACAAATTGGTGCTTGTGCCGAATAGAAAGATTGATAGATCACTTGTGTAGAGCTAAAGCAAAGAACCAGACAGATACCAGCTGGTATAAGATGTGAAAAGACATTGGATTATGATAGGACACACATTGAGAAGACCTGTTGATAGCATTACTTGGCAGACCTTGTTCTTGAATCCCCAGGATAAGAGAATTTAGAGGGAGACCAAAAACATATTCAGAAGGGATGAAGACATGAACTTGAAGGGTATAAAAAAATTACAGTGAAAGGCTATGAACTGATAGCACTGGACCGGATCAAAGGCTTGGAGCTGAAAGGTTATGAATGACTTAATTACTCTCCAAGGGAGTGTAAACTGGATTGTCTCTGAAATTCCTATACCTACAATATGCCACCATATATGTATGTTTAAAGGTCACGCTTTTAAGAACACATTGATAATAATTTTAATTTCATCGCTAGAGGTGCACAAATGCTTTTTGAATGACCTGGATTGTTTGGAATCCAACCTTAATCACTAACACCATCTTTTGACTTGTTACGACACAAATAGTCAGTATTTTACAGTATGCAGTTTAGCAGTATAAATATTTGACACTGATAACTTTTATTTTTTTTAAAGTAGTTTGATTTGGATTAGTAAGAAGATAAGGTTTATTGTGTAAGCGTTTTCAATTTATTAATTTTAAAATCTTTGACAAAGGCAAGTTAATATATGTGTCTTAAATGGTTATTAAATGGATGTATTAACATAGCTAACTGAATTTATTATATGTCAGTTGATTTCCATCGTGCCCATGTTTATGTGGTCTTTCTTTAAACTAATCAGATATTTCAATGATGATGAGGAAGAAGAACATAAACCAGCAGACCCTTATCAGAAAGCCACTGACAGTCCTGCACACAGTGATGAAAGTGATGATCCACTGGATGCATTTATGGCAAGCATTGAGGTTTGTCAATAGATTGTTCATCTGTGTCAGTAGATGGGATCTGAGGGGCAGTCAGTGGATACTGATTTGAATCTTAAAATCCTGATTCCTGTGCAAAATGCGGATTTTGCAAGCCTTAAACTATCAGCATTGGGTTGATTGTGCTATTGAGGATGGCATGTATCCACATGTGTGCACACACACACACACAGTATCTTGTGGCACTTATTGTATCTGTAGTCATCCTTGCAGTGCCACAAGCCTTGGCCTATGCTACCTAGTACTATAGCTCGCAATAATAGGAAGAGTTGATGTAGTGTCACCATGTACTTTTCAGTACTTCAACGATGTGTTATAGCACACATTAACCTAGACATATTTAAACAACTGCCTACAATTCCCAAAATTAGGATTTTCTGTTATGTATGTTACCCTTGTTCTTACAAGTTTGAGTATTTCAATTTTAATGTAACAACAAGCTCACAATATTTCTACACCAAAATCAGACATAGTTCCAAAAATAGCAACTGTTCATCGAGGTTGGTTGTCTTTTATTCAGACAGGTGAGTATATAAATATAAACAATTTTATTCTTTTGTTCATATCAAAATTGATGTAAGACAATGTTTGCCTACCATCTCTTATTTTCTAGAAGTGATGTAGGAGGTTATCTTTGATTATGGTCAATTTTCTACCGTTTTTACCACACTGGTGCGGCGTAGCATGTGTGGTTGGAAGATTCAAGGATTTAGAGAAATTTTCCAAAAATTCATAATGCAAAAAATAAATATGATCATTTTCTTATTTATTTTAATTGTTTTGTTACATGTGATATAAAGTGGGACATATATGTATAGAAACCCATAGAATTTTGCAGAAGTATCTGATTTTATTCAGTAATATAATTTATTTTTTATCAAATAGATTTGAATAATTGTTAATTATTAGGTTGTGCATGGGGCTGTCAACCTCATCATGTAAAACAGATTGCTCCAGAAACCACCATTGCAACAAGACATGAAAATGCTTGATGAGAGGTTTGAAAAAGGAAAAGGCAAAGATAATGAGAAATAGCTGTTATGTTCTTTTTCACACCCCTTTTTTATATGAATGAAATTGTGTGCACCACGGATTGAAAGATCTTATTGGAAGCTTTTGTGACATGTTGTCAAGGAATTTTGTATAAATAAGAATGAATGTGAAATCTCAAGCACAGACATATATAAGAACATTCACAATACCTGCCCATGAATGCTGAAGAAAAAAGATGTAGGTTGCATAATCCATAACAGCAAATTGTTGTCCTAGGAGTTAATTTGCGCTAATTTTGGATTTATTCTTGCCATTATATTTTCCAGCAATATTGTGTACATAAAAATTAACTCTGAATCTACAGCAAAAATGCATACAATAATAATAAAAGCTCTTTTGAAGTCAGAAAAACTAGGGTGATAATGGCAAGAATGCTGTGACCTGAGAATTAATTAATGCTGGTTTTTAGATTTATTCTTCAACCGGTGGTATTTGAAACAAAAAATTATGAATCTGCAGCGCAAATGTGTGCAAGAAAATTCACAATACTAGCTTATTGATGCTGAAAAATGCAAATAAATAAGAGTTGCATACCTTGGGAATTAGTTATCAATAATTATATATATTTATTTAACACTGAATGTTCCTGTTTTTTCAAGTGTTTAGGATTTCCAGTTACTTGATAATAGGCTACGGCTATGTATGTTTTGTTTTTTGATTTAAAGTATTGATTTGTGGATGTGTATATTGATATTATGAGAAAGAATTAAGACTTTCAAAATATGGATATACAGATGAATAAGCCGCTTTCCAGGGAAACCAGAGAAAACAAATAGAAAATTCCTAGAAAAACTAGAAATGAAAAAGTAACTTGTGAAAGCTTTAAAATTTTGACAAATATAAAATAATTTGGACTTCTAAAGCGATTTATTAAATTCTGTTTCATGATAAATTTCATATTTCTATTTTTAGGTATCTCCTAGTTTTCAGGTAGACTTTCTTATGATGCTTTAATGTATATGTATGCAGGTGCCATTAATGTACACACATATATTTATAAATATCCCAACTAACATAATTACCGATGTATGTTACGTCGGTCGGTCTCACTCAAAATAGTAACTCGCGCCAGAAAAAAAAGTGCGCATCGCATGGTGTGCAACTTGCGCGTCGTGGCTGTTATATAAAACAAATACTTTGGTTTTATTTATTTATTTATTTTTTTAATTCTTTCACGAAATTAGTAGCACTCGATAAAGAAAAAGTGCGTAAAAATTGGTGTGCATGAGCCCTAACCCGATGTACAAATCATGAAAACTTGAAAGTTTTTGTTAAAACCACTTATTATCAGGGAACACTCTTTGAAAACAATCCACGCACTTTCACACGAAATGTTGTCATCAAAGAACGTTTAAATTGAATCTAAAATAACATAATTCTTGCCGTGTGTACGTTGGTCACAGCTGAGGAATGCAACTGTGTTGAGAAATTGTATTGTTTCCATTATATTTACTCTCCCAAAAGTAGTTACAATCAACAAAGAAAAGCGTTCAAATGACGGTGTTTGTGAACAGTTTGATTACACTGTATAATGGAAAGAAACCAAAAACACTCTAAGAATGTACTTCTGTCTGCTCATCTGGGAACGGAAACAGCACACTATAATTAAAAATCCGTCAAGTTTGACGGGTTATTGCTAGTTTATATATAATATGTGACAAGCATAATCTGCACTTCACATAGTTCCCAGGAATCTCTGGGGAAACAATGAGAGACTTGGACTACTGCTCCCTCAGGTATATTGTAAAGGGTGACTGATATTAGGTTGTGGTATGTGGCTATCAACCTCATCATGTCAAACCTTTTGCTCCAGAAACCACCACTGCAACAAGACATGAAAATGCTTGATGAGAGGTTACTTCAAGTGGGTTTGAAAATACACAGGGAAAAGGCAATGATAATGAGAATAACTGCAAGAAATGATTAACAAGCTTGAAGAAACACCTGTACAGGATGTAGAATCATACACGTATCTTGGCAGGAATATAGACAACTTTGAAGGGACAGACAATGATATCAAAATAAGAATGCAAAATACTAGAAGATTGAAATGGTGCGACATGGTTACCAGTATGAAACTGATGACAAGAAGCAGACAAGTGTCAGTGGAACAAGAGATGAGAAGAAGATGCTGGTGATTGATAGGACACACACTGAGGAAACCTGTAAATAGCATTGGGTTCATTTTCGATACAAGACAACAGGAGGCTGAGATGCTTGGGAGTCATGACCCAAGTGGGCCCACTCCCCTTAGAGTGTAAAGGAGTATATCAGGCCGAAACACTTGTCGGACGGGGGGACTTCTTCTAATGATCAGATTGCTTCCTGTTGTATCGCTCTGTAAAGAGTTTCCTATCATCATCAAGGCTGTCATTGTTGTGGAATCCCTGGGGTAAAGGAGGTTAGAGGGAGGCCAACAGAATTGAGGAAGATCTGAAAAGACCTTGAGCTGATGGCATGGGACAGGAAGACATGGCATAAGATTATTGAAAGTGTTTGCTTCTTGGGTGGGTGGGGGGGGGGGGGGGGGGCCCGAAGGGTGATGACAAGGGTGATTCTTCTTGTGGCAATTGATGATGTTTGTGGTCAGGAAAACACAACAAATTTGCAGTTATTTGTTTTCCTACAATGGGAGAATTGTTATGTCATCATTACATTGAAGATTTTTCTTGTTTACTATTCTGTTACATCTTTATTCTGGTCAACATGCCTTTTCTATCTACCACTTTATCTGCATTGTTTGTCTATGATTTTGACTGTCCACAAACATCACATATCTCAAATAGTATCTTACAAAAATCATTATATCTAGCTCAATAACAGACTAATGTTACTTCCCCTTACAGTAAAAGGACAGTCTTGCCTATCTGCCCAGTTCCAGTTTTTAATGTAATACATGAGTATTACAGTTTGAATCAATTCTAGAACACAGTACATTGAAACCTCATTAGCATGTTTTTTAGGGGATGGAGTAGGGGGTAATCATGTCAAGGGAAAAACATACTAATGAACATTTTCATATCAGTTAAAAATCATGTACAAGCATTTTTTAAATAATCTTATCCAGAGCACTTTGTTTCTTCTTGGTCTGGTCTAAATGACATCCTGCTGAAAATTAAAATTATAGATATAGCACTACACAGTGTCCAGGCCTTCCACAACTAAAGACAGATGCAGAACTGCTGGTGCAAGCTCTTGTTCTTTGCCTTCATCCATCTCATTGATGGTGACTGCATTTCTTTCTGCTAAGTGTTGTTCCATAATTTCTTCCAGGGATAGGGGCTTGGAGATGATGATGCAGTTGTCACCTTCAGCATAACCATCAAAACTAAATTGCTGCCTGCAGTTTGTTGTCATTCATCTGACTGTATCATGTCATGATCTGTATCTGCAACTTGGAAACTTTCCAGATGCAAACAACAAAAACTACTTTGTTGAAACAGTTCCTTACGGTGTTTAATCAAACACACATTCAAAAGGAGTGATGGATCTCCACACACTTACATAGATAACACAAAAGCACACAATAATTCTGGTAACTGAAAATAGACAGCTGAAATCACACAAGAAATAAACAAAGAACACATCTTTGCACCATTTTCAAGAAACAAACCTTGTCATAAAAAATTTACTGAATGGGCAAAACCACTCAGCGTCCATATAATTCTTAGCAGCTTCCAAGAATCACAATTAATTATGGATCTTAACAAGACATGATGGAAATTTAAACTTAGTAAATGGAAATCATAAACATGATTCCTGTACATGCAGCTACAAAAGGACAGGATCTAAACTTTTGAGAATCATTCTGCAGTACTGGAGAGCATGTGAAGTGTGAATGTACTGATGAGGTTCCTCTTAGCACCGTACATATTGCAAAACTTACTACATGGAAAGAAGTAGATAAGCAAACGACGGCTTTATGCTAAAGCTTTCATTGTAAAATTTAAAAAATATTTAAAAATAAAAACGCTACATTTGAGCAAACAGGAGGCAGTTCATATTGTCATATGAAATTGAATAAAAATGTCTATGGTTGAAAGTAGATTCAAGCTTGATGTTTTTAACGTAACATTAAAGATATTTGGTAGATGCATCTAGGCTGCATTGTCATAGATACCAGTGTACTGTGCAATAAACATGTAATAAACTTTTTTCTCCTGTACTGTGTTTTTAGAAAGAGATTGTTGAAGACACGAAAGAGCGCATATCATCTGTGGAAGAAAAGCTAAAAGAGAAGTAAGTAATGTTTTCATAAAATGTAATTTTACAGTGTTGTTAAAATATTTTTTGGAATGCTATTAGTGTATTTACAAATACAGGATAATTAAAACATTACAAAAAATAGAAATTGTAGTCATCACTTTTATTGTATTTTAGAGAAAGTGGTTAAATTTAAAAAAAAAAATAAAAAATTATCCAATCCTTGGTGTTGCTGCTAACTTATGTTTGGTCCAGCCTGTTATGTCTACCTCCCTCTTCCAGTCCATTTCATTTTCTAAGATAAAGTGAGCTTGCATGTTTCATTATTTTTGTTATAGTAGTAGAAAAACTTTGTTTATTCTTCTTCTTCTTTGTACACTCTCAGAGGTCCACTTGAATGTTCTCAAAGAAAGCAGTAGTCAGTTTGAGGCTATTTGAATCCCCATAAAGCTGTTCCACGAAAGGAACTGGCGTCGGCCATATGCGCTTTCTCTGTACCGCATATAAGGGGCAACTTTGAAGCAGATGTTCAGCAGTCATTTTATCAGTGCCACAGTTACACTGATCGTTAGTTCCTATCATTAGCTTGTTGAATAGATGGTATCTCAATCTGTTGTGGCCAGTGCGGAGTCTGAAGATTACCACTTGTTCTCTTCTGTTGAGCTGGTAGTAAGCATCATTCTGTGTGTGACCTGGATGTTCTACATTCCATTTGTTTATATATCTGATTCTGATAAAACTCTTTGCCTCCTCGAAAGTTATGTTTATTCAATTTATCTTCTTCTTCTTCGTTTACACTCAGACGTCAACTTGAATATGTTCAAAGAAAGCAGTGGTCAACTTGAGGCTGTTGATATCTCCGTAGAGTTTTTCCAGGAATGGTACTGGTGATGGCCATATGCACTTTCTCTATTCCTCATATGTTGGGCACCTTTGAAGGAGATGTTCAGCAGTGATTTTATCGGTGCCACAGTTACATTCATCTGTAATTCTTATCTTTCACTTATTGAATAGTTGGTATCCCAATCTGTTGTGACCTGTGCGAAGTCTGAAGATTGCCACTTGTTCACTTCTGCTGAGTTGGTAATATGCATCTTTTTTTGGTGGCCTGGGAGCTCTGCTTCCCACTTGCTCCTGTATCTGCACTTGATAAAACTCTTGGCCTCTTCATAAGTTATGCTTGTGTCAAGTTGAGGTAGCTTTTCCCCTTCCTTTGCCAATCTGTCAGCCTCTTTATTTCCGGGGATGTTTCAGTTAGATGGAATCCATTGTATCACATCTCTTTTGAATTGCTGACATAGTTTGTGAAGTGTTACTCTTAGGTCATCCAGGTCTGTATTATTCTGATTCTTTAGCACTGCAGATACTGACAGCGCATCTGGAGCAGGTCAACCACTTTAAATACCTCAGAGCTGTCATAGACTGGAAGGGACGCATCAAAGAAGATTTGGCTACCCGAAAAGCAGCAGCTGGGAAACTTTTTCAGGCCATAAATCGAGGATTCCTCAGCAAAAGAGAAGTTGGCAAGAAGACGAAGATGGCTGTATACCGCTTTACCTGTGTCCGTCTTGACGTATAAATGTGAGTCGTGCGCAATGCCTACAACCCACAAAAACCAGAACCAAACCTCAGAAATGAAGTATCTGAGGAAGGTGGTTGAAGTAACAAGAAGAGACATAGTCCACAACCAGATGATATGTCATGGCCTAAATACCCAACCCCTGCAGGCCCAAGTAGAACAGTCCCAACTAAGATGGTTTGGCCATGTCTGCAGATTGGGAGAAGATCGGCTACCACAACAAGTATAGGAAACTAAGAGTCAGGGATCCAGACCTCCAGGACGACCCAGAGTCCACTGGGAGGACAACATTAGACAATCTCTGAAGGACCAAGGACTAGAATGGAACCTGGCCAGGAGGAAGACAGCCGATAGGACAGTATGGCACTCTTTATTCCAAACCTCTACACCTCTTGGTAGAAGAGGAATGACTAAGTAAGTAAGTAAACATCTGTGAAGGGAGCTACTTGTCTCTGAGCTTTCTTCTGTCATTAAGACTTCTGCTGCAGTTTTTAATGCCTCTTCCTCTGCTCTGAAGTTACTTGAGAATTTTCCTGTTGCGACTGAAAGCTTTGTTGTGTGCCATTGCTTAAGTTTAGAAAGACTCACCCCCCCTTCCCCCATCTTCTATCTGTTGAAAATACGATGCATATAAACCAACTGTTTCTAGTTAATAAGGAGGTTTAGTTAATAGATTATACACCTGTGCAGTATTTGTAACTATACTTTCAGAAAATAGTCTACCAAAATGTTTATTTATTCAAATATCGTGGCAGCAGTGTAGATCATGTTGGTGAAGCAGAAAGTGAAATAAAAACTATACTGTTCAAAAAAAGAAACGCATAGCTACTGAAGGCACACACATAGCCATAATTTTGACATTCAATAACTTTTTTAATTTAATGAGTTAATTGTTCAAATTGCACACAAGAATACCTTAGGGTTCAACCAATCAATTGACAGTTGTTTTGCATCTGGGTCACGAGAGTTTTTTGGCGTACAAGCTTTCCCGTTAGTATGGTGTGTGGCCTCCTCTTGCATCGATCAGCGACTGGCATCTCCTGGGCATGGATGCGATCAGGCGTCTGATGTGGGCCTGTGGGATGGCTGCCCACTCTTCCTGGAGTGCCTGGAACAGATCATGACGATTGGCTGGAGCAACGTCTCGGCGACAAACACGTCTATGCAGCTCATCCCACAGGTGCTCAATCGGACTCATGTCTGGAGACAGGGATGGCCAGGGAAGGGTGAGAATGTTGTTGGCGGTCAGGAACTGCGTGGTCAACCATGCACAATGGGGTCTGGTGTTGTCCTGTTGAAACACAGACCTTTGGGCAGCCAAAAGTGGAAGGACATGGGGTTGAAGAATTTCATTGACGTATCGTTGCGCATTCAAGCCTCCTTCAATGTGCACCAATTGACTCCTTCCGTTGTAACTGATCATTCCCCACACCATTGCACCTCCACCACCGTGCGGCGGAGCTTCATCAACACAATTTTGGGCAAAACGTTCATTTCGCCTTTGGTAGACCCTACGCCGTCTATCATGACACTGCAACAAAAAGAAAGATTCATCACTAAACCAGACACGTCTCCATTGATTGTCAGCTGCCCAGGGACGATGCTGGTTGGCCCAAAGAAGTCGATTTTGGCGATGGCGGCTCGTAAGGACAGGTCCTCGGTGAGGTCGTTGTGCCCAAAGTCCAGCATCATGCAGTCTATTCCGGACAGTTTGATCAGACACATAGCGTCCTGCAGGCAATGACTGGGCAGTTGAGGAAGCTGTTGTAAACCTGTCTCTGAGGTGACGAAGCCGAATAAAGTGATCCTCCGCTGCTGTTGTCACTCTGGGTCATCCACTGCGATGTCGGTCTTCAACTGAGCCAGTGGCTTGGAACTGGTGCCAAAGTCGACTGATGGTACTCTGATGCACGTTTAGATGCCTGGCAACCTGACTTTGACTTTCGCCTGCATGCAGTCGGCCAATAGCAATGTTCCTTAAATTTATCGATAGAGACGCCATAAATGTCTGCTTGAAAATGAACTGAATTTTGTGTGTGTAGCGTTATCCTTTTATAAAGGTTTCAGTTGCGTAGTCAGTGAATAGTGTTCACCCCAAATTTTGTTGCTTTCACGTGCGTGCAACATGAGCTGTGGTCAAAAATTGCGTCATAAACACTATTGACCACTGCGTTGTAATGATTACAAAAACTAACGCAATTCAGGTCAACACGTGCATTTGACACTGTAAAGAACATTTGAGGCTGGTTTTTATATACCCTAGCACCAAATTTTACTTACAAACTCATAAAAACGCGCCCTCGGATAGCTATGCATTTCTTTTTTTGAACAGTATAGAATACAACAGGCAAGAGCAGCTTTCACTGCAGTGGGAAATCAAAAGAGATCAAGTCCAATACAAAAATTAGAATCTTCAACATGAGTATTAAGACAACCCTATTGTATGGCTCTAAAATGTGGAGAACAGCAAAATTGGCAACCAGAAAGATTCAGACTTTCATAAATGTGTGCTTGTGCAGAATTGAAGGATGGAAATGGTACAGCAGGATCACCAGTGTGGAACTGATGGAAAGAACCAGACAGATACTTTTGGAGTATCAGGTGAGGAACATGTTGAGAAAACCTGAGTGCTGATAGCATTACATTGCAATCCTCATTCTGGAATCCTCAGGATACTTAACTTTACTTTTTCATTCCACTCTTGCCGTGAAGCTTAGTGGGAAGCTTGCCTTTAAGAGCCAAGTCTGTCGCACTGGCTACTGTGAGCCAGAGTTTTTGTAGGATTGCTACACTTTTGTCTATCCATCTGCCTCGTGGTCTTCTCTATGCTCTGAAACCATTTCTTCTGTGATGGTATTGCCTCCCCTGCTTTGCAGTAGTGGTCCAACAGTGGCCAAAACTCAAAGAGTATCTAATATGGGCTTCAAAGGTATCTACCTTCGCACAAGATTACTCTTGGCAGAGATGTAGATAGAAGGGTGATGACACTTCTATTACAAAGGGAGTCTTCACAAGATATTCAGAATAAGCGAGAACACTATTGCATTGGCTGAGTATGTTAACTCTGTAATTCTGCCGAAGCTTTTGTGAAGGATTTAAGCACTTATTACTTTCAGCTCATTAAGCCACCACCCCTGATTTACTCAGTGGAATTCTATTGTTCTAGTACAGCTCTGTTTAGAGTGTGTGTAGTAATTTCACTGAGACAAACATGCAGTAACTTTAAAATGATTAAATCGAAGTTAAATTTCTAACATTACAAATAACAAAATTTAATAATCACTTTAGGTTTTAACAGTTGGAAATAATTTGAATAGTTATGGATCAAGAAAAGTTATCATCACAGTCTTTAGAGAATGTGAGATATTACAAGAAGTTCAAGTGGCAGCATATATTTTAACTTAGCTGCCAATGACGGTTCTGCACCTTCTTATGGGTTGGTTCTTTTCACTCTGCTCCCGCTCGTCTCTGATCAAGGTTGTGGGGGGTAGCTCGTTTCCCAGAAATGTCAAGGAGAGTCTACCACGTGGGTCCTTCGTCTTAAAGCTTAGGCCATGATTCCCTTCTTGTTCCAGAGATAGTACGTTCTGCTGGTACTTCTTCTTCGTTCGTCCTGAAAAGGACGTTGGTTGCGTTGTGTCTGTTTACGCAGTAGCTGCGATATCTGCGCCTTTCGGCCGACACATCCGACTTCAGCACAGCATTTTTTGGGACCGGGTTTGCCTTCCCTCTTCGATCCCTACTCTCTCAGCCAGACTGCAATGATGCAGCCTGTTTCGAGGACCACCACGTGGAGGTGGAGTAGGGTCTTGGTCAGCTCTGGTTCGCTGACCCTGACGCAAGCAGTCAAGCTATAGGTCGCTGACTGCATTCTCTATTGCTGCATCTTTGGGTCACGTACTGCTGGTACCACCAATAACTATGGTAAAAGAATAGAACGAAACGCTCTTCTGAGTATGGCGTTTTCCACCCCATAGTTATGGGTTCCTATCTTCCCATACCACCATCCCAGTTCCTTTACCCTCGATGAGAATTAAATTTAATCCCTCGGGATAAAACTTCCTTTACATTTAAATAGAATAGCTTTAGCTTTACATGACATTTAAATGAAAAGGTTAATAATACAGATAGAGTCTGTTTACATATATATCTCCACTGTTGAAAAGTGTTCACAATATAAATTGAATATGTTTTCAATATTCGTTTGCACTGATTGAAAAGTTTGAAACTTCCATTAATTTAAAATGAATATTTTCACATAGACATTTACACTGGTTTAAGCTTGAAAACTTACATTAATTTTAAAGTGACTGTGTTTATAGGGACATTTACACTGCTTTGAAAATGTAAGTATTATACTTAGAATGTACATCATTTCTTTCATCTTTCCCTCCCTACTCCATAGGGAACCTGGAACTACTTTATGCTTTTAGTTCTCTTTACGAAACTAGCAATAAAGCAATCACCAGCCCGTGCAGTGGTGGGTCTTGAACTAATCATTCTAGATACTGAGGTTGCCAGCCTCAAATGACTTGGGCGTCCTGTAGCAATTTTCACACATAAAAATTCACATGGTGATATATATATATATGTTAGTTCACATGTTAGTAATAAAATATGAAATGTAAATCACAACTTACACCAATCCTGACTCACAGACTTTTTGCTCAGATGAATAAAAGAGACTTGAATCAGCCTCTTACACGCATCAGGGGTGTCGTTAATTTTAACTTCAATTCCCTCTGACTCCGTGTCTTTCTTCCGTTTCCTAGTCCCGGTGTTCCTTATTAAAATGTAGAGATTTCCTGTGCTTTTGTAAGTCTTATTTGGTTCTCCAATAAAAGGTCCGGTTAAAAAAAGGAATTATGAATCTAGTCTTCACTCTGGCGAGGTCTGATGTTGTCTTGGCGAGCGTGAAATTCACAGTGAAATAAAACTGCGAAATGGTCAGACTAAATTCCTATCTTCCCACGCATTGTTGTTATGAATCTGATCAGAAAGATCCAATCATTTCAAATCATGCAGATAGGGTGTGATATTTTCAAAATAGTCCCACGTGAAATAAGGTGCGTGCCTGCAAAGGTCATGTATTACCATATATGGACATCTGATGCCTTGCATACACTCTCACAGGCAGATCGGTAGACACACATGACAACATGGTTAAGCTGTAATACTTATTACTTTATTAAAAAGTAATGTTGGTGTATCAAGGATGACCCGGAAGCACTTCTGTCACACTTGTCTGCCCACATGTGTCACACAGTAATCTCGTTATCTGTCATATGAGTACGCAAAAACTCAATGTCTGCCCATCTGGGTTACCAAACGAGTCGTCTTATCAAGCGGTTCAATCTAAACACGCAGGCGACTATCTTATCTCAGTTGCTCACCGCAAGCTAGGATGACCGGGTAACAAACAGGTGACATCACAGAGAGGAGTGTCAACAAATGTTTGCACCTACAAAATATTTGCCACACAAGGAAAGAAAGAAAGAAAGAAAAGTGCGACAATTGAGAGCAAATAATAAAAATCAGTACCACAAATGTACCAAAACTGCCGGAGTGAAACAAAGAACGATAGAGGTTGCCCCGTTTTGTCACATCTTCTACTGTTGTATGCATGTAGTGGTAACTAATAAGGCTCTGATTCTCCAAGAACACCTTCATTTTCTAGATTTGCTTCTGATGTTATTTTGTTCATTTATATGTTGAATAATAGTGGTGATAGCACACAGCTTTGTCTGTAGTTAGATCAAATGCATTAGTGAGTCCAACAGTTGTTCTTACTACACTTTTGCATATATTTTACACTAGTCTCACGTTATCTTATAGCTACCCCTGTATTCCATAGTCTTCTAATACTGACCAAAGTTTATTCCCATCCACTCTATCAAAGGCCTCTATCAAAAAACAATTGATTATGACAGTCAGTTAAATATGGTATTTACAGACCAGGGTCTGTAAATACCATATTTAATTGACTGTCATAATCAATTGTTCTCACTAAACTCTCTTAAGGGGATAAAAGCATCAGTATATCCCATTCCTTTCCTGAATCCGTCTGTGGCCTAATGGATATGAACGCAGTTTCATAATCCAGATATACCTGGTTCGAAACCTGCTGCAGGTGGTTTGGTAGCAGATCGCTTTGCGTGGATTTTTAACAATGGTATAAGCGCCGTACCGTTCAGAAAGCAATGGCAAACTACTGAATGAAAAAAATTGCCTAGAAAAATCACAAACAGCCAATAAAAGCTGGGGTTGATTGCCACGTCCTGTAAAGGATAAGCAACTAACTTTCCTGAATCCAAATTTGGCCCTACTCATTTGTGGCACAACAATGGGTCTTATTCTTTGCTCACGTATTTTTGCATATATCATTCATATGTGCCTTTGTAGTGAAATACCTCACGTGTTACACTCCCTTTTTCAAGATTGATACTATTATGTCTTTTTGTCAGTCTTCTGGTACTCTTTTTTCTGTTCATGCTGCTGTAATAATGATTTTCAGCCATTTGAGTACTATCTTGCCACAGGCTTAATTTGTTCTGCTGTTAATGTGTCACAAACACACAGAGGAAAGCAAACACACAGCCGTCAAGGACTGTTCTTTATAACTTCTTCTCATCCCCAGAATTAGGAGATAAAAGGGGGAGAACTAAAAACACATTGAGAAAGAAACTGAAAGCAAACATGAAAGGGATAAAGAAGACATGAATGAATGGCACAGGTATGAAGGCTTGCCTTGAATCAGTTGATTGCCTGTGCTCCACAGGGAGCTGAAGGATAATGTTGATGATCATTGGTGTACTGAGTCTATTCATGATTGATTGTAAAGGTAAAATAAGTATGACATTCTTTGCAGAGGAACCCGAGATGACATTGATAATGAAGATGTACAGGAATCATATTTTCGTTACATGGAAGAAAACCCAAATGCAGGAGTGGTTAACGAAGAGGAAGACATCGTTGACTATGACAGTGATGGAAATCCTATTGTGGAGCGCAAAAAGGTTAAAAAATAACCAGTCTTAATACATAAAATAAGATTTTTTTTTAAATTTAATGGATATGATGGATGAAATCCCCTAAAAATGTGTTGAGATTGAAATGTCTTGTTTATCAATAATTCACGACTGCTGGTGTGCATCCAGAAAAAAGCATGAATCTATATCATCAGTTGTAACTGTTGATTCACAACATATTTGATTCTCAGCATTTTTTCTGGTATTTCTCCATTCTTTATTTCTTTATGTATTTACATTAGCTTTCCCTTTCCTTTTTTTTTGTTTATACTTTTTTTTGCGCATCCTACCCCTGACTGAGACCTCAAAGTCATAATATTGGTTTGTTTTTGCTTATGTTGTAGTAAGACTGTCTCAGCCAATCCTCATTTGCATCAGGGGGTCAGAGTGGCTAGGAGGTATGGTGTCCGCCTCTAATTCTAAAGGTACCAGGTTCGCTCCCAGTATAGGGAATATAATTAATGGAATTATTTTTTTTTTCAGAACCAGTGCTTCCTAATGATGTCATACTCCCCCCTGATCTCCTGGGTAGTGAGATTGGATGCCTAGCCTTCTTGGATAAGGGCAAAAAAAATAGAAGGTCTTGTGTGCAAGCTGCACATGTTAAAGATCCTTCAGCAGTTGGAAATTGTAGACCATATGGCCACTGCCATGGCAAAAATTTAAATATTAGTAAATCTACCCACCACAAAAATATTTATATCACACATTGGGATTCTTGCCGGTGCTATGGGGTTCATGCAGTGTGCTGAGATCCACCTTGTGTGATCTAAGGGAGGAGATTAGAGCACTGATGGAGTTATCTATATGCAATGAAGATGGTCCTTAAAAACCAAACCAAACCAATCATTTGCATCATTGTATTTTTTGTTTCTGTTTATTAGAAATGTCTGAATAATCTTATCAGAGTTTTAACCAGTATGCTCGATTATGATCTTAGAATGAAACTGTTATAGTGGAATGAATTGAAGACAAGTTTAATGTAGACATCAGAGCATTAATAGTGTATTTACTTTAACTTTGATGTCATTGAAGACAGGTTTAATGTATACATTAATGAGTATGTGCATTTTTAGCTCTCATTTCTTCAGTGATTTGTACCAAAGTTTAAGCTCATTAATGTTGTCTAGGAAATATTCATTTCCAACTCTTGTGAAAATTGATACTGTAAATCTATGATTTGAGCAGGTGATTGACCCACTTCCAGCTCTTGACCACTCAGAAATTGAATATGAACCCTTTGAGCGAAATTTCTATACACCACATGAAGACATCGAATCCTTATCTGATGATCAAGTAAATGAGCTCAGGGGAAAGCTGGGTATAAAGGTAAGGAAAAGCACTCTTATTACAGTTTAAAGAGTAATGACAGCTGCAAATTACAGAGAAGTGAAGGGAATTAAATTATTCACAGTAAAACACTTAAAATTTGAATTGTAATATTATGTTTCAGACTATCTAAAATTCCTTTATATTCATAGGTTTCAGGTTTCTCTCCACCTCATCCAGTTAGCAGCTTTGCACACTTTGGATTTGATGAGGCTTTACTTGGTGCAATTAGAAAGTCAGAATATACTCAACCTACTCCTATTCAGGCACAGGTAATTTTTGTTGGTCATATTGTTTTAGTGTTGCATAGTTCCTTTATTTAAAATGTAACATACTATGTTTTTTATTATTTCAATATTTTAAATATTTTAGTATTGTAAGCGATATTTGTAGTTTTCATAAATATATATTATCATATTCTGTTGTCCATAGGGCATTCCTGTTGCTCTGAGTGGTAGAGACTTGATTGGCATAGCAAAGACAGGCAGTGGTAAAACAGCAGCATTTTTGTGGCCTTTGATTATTCACATTATGGATCAGGTACTTTACATGTGCTTGTAAATTTCTATAGGATTACGGAAACATTTGAAAGCATAAAGTCATCAGCATTACCCTTTTTGCACCCTATGGAGCATGGAGGCACCACAGCAGCTGGTCCCCTTGCAAGAAGCCTGCACCAAGCATTCACATGTGCTTGTAGTGGTGGTTTCTGTAGCAAATTGTTTTACATGATGAGGTTGCCAGCCTTATGCATAACCTCATATTCATTCATAACCCTCCACTCCCAAAGGAGCATAGACCTTCAACAAACACATGCCAAGTCCTCTTGTCACGTGCCATCATCTCAAGTTTTTTCCACGTTCTCCTCATCATTTTCACTTCTGTTTCCAGCTCCCTTCTCCATGTGCTTCTTGGTCTACCTCTGCCTCTCTTGCCCTGGGGATTCCAGAACAAGGACTGCCTTGTAATGCTATCAATAGGTTTCCTCAGCGTATGTCCTATCCATCGCCATCGTCTTCTTCTCATCTCTTGTTCCACTGGCACTTGTCTAGTTCTTGTCATCAGTTCCACGTTGGTAACCTTATCATACCATTTTAATCCCTCTATTCTACGCAAGCACCCATTTATGAAAGTCTGTAGCTTTTTGATTGTTGTCTTTGTTGTTCTCCATGTCTCAGAGCCATACAATAGGACTGACTTCACATTTGAGTTTAAGATTCTTATTTTCGTGTTGGATCCGATTTCTCTTGATCTCCATATATTTCCCAATGCAATGAAAGCTCCTCTTGCTTTTTGTATTCTTATTTTGATATCACTGTCTGTACCTCCAACTTTGTCTATATTGCTGCCAAGATATGTGTACGATTCTACATCTTGTATTGGTGCTTCTTCAAGTTCAACCTTGTTATCATTACCTGCATTTATTCTCATTATCTTTGTCTTTTCCCTGTGTATTTTCAGACCCAATTGCTGTGACCTCTCATCGAGTGTTTTCAATTTGTCCTGCATCTGATTACGATTATGGGACAGAAGAGCCAAGTCATCAGCAAAATCCAGATTATCCAACTGCTTAGTCAGAGTCCACTGGATTCCATTTCTGTTGTGTGTTGTCGATGTTCTCATAACCCAGTCTATTGCTAGTAAGAAAAGAAATGGAGACAAGAGGAATCCCTGTCGCACTCCTGTTCTTATCCCAAACGGTTCTGTAAGCTGTTCTTTATGAAGAACTCTGCATGTCATGTCTTCATATGTATTCTTTATTAAGTTAATGATCTTCAGGGGAACTCCATAATGCATGCCTCATCAATTTCCAAAGTGATTCTCTGTCCACACTGTCAAATGCCTTTTTGTAGTCCACAAATCTGATGTATAGTGGTGAATTCCATTCCAGACTTTGTTCAACTATTATTCTCAAAGTGGCTATCTGGTCTGTACAGGATCTGTTTTGTCGAAAACCTGCTTGTTTATCTCTAGTTTCTTGTCTATGGACTCTTTTAATCTCTCGAGGATAATCCTGTTTAATACTTTTCCTGGCACTGATAGTAACATTATTCCTCTATAATTTGTGCACTCTTGTAAATTTCCCTTCTTAGGCAACTTAACCAGATATCCTTCCTTCCATTCTGCTGGTATCTCTTCCTTTTCCCAGACTTTACCAAGTAATGTATATAACATCTCTGTAGCCGTGTCGATATCTGCTTTGATGGCCTCTGCTGGAATGCCATCAGGTCCAGACGCTTTTCCATCTCTTAGAAGCTTTATGGCTTTCTTTATTTCTTCCTTCATTGGTCTTTCACCGTTAATTTGTAGCTCTTCTTCTGCTGGCTGGATGTCAGGGGGGTTTAGCGGAGCTGGTCTATTGAGAAGGTCCTCAAAATATTCTGTCCACCTCTTCATTTGCTCTTGTATATTGCTGAGCAGTTTTCCATTCTTGTCTTTCGTGAGGCAACTTGTTTGCTTGTATTTCCCCATCAGCTTCTTTGTGCTGTTATACAGTTCTCTCATATTTCCTTTGGCTGCAGCATCTTCTGCCTCTCTTGCCAACTCCTCAATATACTTCCTCATGTCTCTTTTGATACTTCTTTTTACTTCTTTGTTTGGTTCTGTGTACACTTCTTGAGCCTTGGCTTTGGAACTTCTGGTTTTGCTTGTGTTTGAATCTGCTTTCTTGTTTTTTCTGTCTTTTATCTTATTGATGGTTTCTGTTGTTATCCATGCTTTTTGTTGTCGTTCCCTTTTCCCCAGTATTTCTTCACATGTCTCATTCCTTACCGTTTTGATTTGCTGCCAATAGTCTTCTGTATTCTCTACCTCTTCCAGCTATTGGAGCACTTGGAATTTGTTGGATATTGTGACCGCAAATTTGTCTCTTGTTTCTTGATTTCTTAGATGTCCTTTATTAAATTGTTGTCTATAATTTTGTAATGTTGCATATCTCTTGAGTTTCAATTTTACTTTGGCTATCAGAAGGTGGTGATCTGATGCCACATCTGCTCCTCTATATACCTTTACATCCTGCAATGATGATCTAAACTTCTTGTTTATGCATATATGATCAATCTGATTTTCTGTTCTAGGGTCTGGTAATATCCATGTTGCCTTGTGTATTCTCTTATGTGGAAACATGCTTCCTCCTATAGCCAGTTGATTTGAAGCACAGATGTTTGAGAATAGTTCCCCATTTTCATTCATTATTCCTTGTCACCAAATGGATTTAAGACTAAAGGCTGTCTACATATAGTGAAAAGACATTAGTGAGAAGAAATACTGAAATGATAGATTCAGATGAAAAATGACAGTGCAAATGTGAAAGTGAGACCATTGGCTCCGAGGTTGAGAACCGAAGTTAACTCTCCCTCGCCACTTCGGACGTCTTAATTGCTATGGCCTCGACCACCTCTAACTACCCTAAGGGGATAAGGTTCAATTACGATTCACATACACCACGATACAGACAACAGATAGCTACTGTACGTAATTAAAATGACTGGTCCAGACTATAAATGTACAAGTTTTATTATACACACAAACAAGTAATCAAATACATGTCAAAAGGATAAAAATGCAGTGTAAGCACACCTGGAAAACAAATTCAGGCCAAAAAAAAACTACAATTGATGTATCATCAAACCCAACCCTTCACCCACAAGGTTCGCCTGTCTGGAGAAAGAAGGTAAGATTAAATTAAATAAACTACACTGCACTTGGTGGGGTCTCAGATGTCGAGCCTCCACTCCAAACTAGCTGTTCTAAATTCTAACTCTAACTCTAAGCACACAGTCAGCTGGAACTACTATGAAATGTCTACACAATCACTGCACAGACTTCGATTCTACAACGCCTCTCCTGAATTCTCCTAAACACTGCTACCCAGCTACCTGCACCTCTAACCTTCCGCAGCTGTCCTCTGCTATGATCTTCAACAAAACTATGGCTCAGTTCTGTCTTTCTGGTCTACGATCTGTAGACTAAACTTCAGCAGCTGTCTTCTGCTCTAACATCTGTAGAGAGGATTTTTACCCTGTTGCTCTCTACAATTCTGTAAATGACGACTAAGTTTAACCACTCTGGAGTTACCTGCCCGCTCCCTCCTCTGGGTTCAGGCCTTCGGCGTTATTATGGCCGGGACGAATCGAAATAAATTTACAACCACGCTGGCAACTTGCCGATTTGCGAGTGTAAGAAGATTGAGCATCAGAGCTCCGGATTTTCCACCAAAATCCCTTTCAACTGGAGAATGTCTTCCCTGCCTTGGGAAAACGTATTTTCTTTCGCTCCGTCCACCACTGGCAATTAACGCACGACTTTGCATGTCGGCGAATGCCACAACTTTGCTGTGGGAGAAATTTTGTGGTATCAAAAATTCTGCTCTTCCCCACAAAAGCCGGTACCTGCTGTTTAGACAAAAAAACAAAACAGCTAAACACACAGTAATAATATATTTCTAATAACAAACAACTCCCGTACTGTCTGTTCCCATTATGCACCTCCATACAACCATAATCAGGCCAACACAGCCCTCTCTCCCACTCAGCTCCCTTCTCTACCTGAGCCCAAAGTAAACATTACCCGGTAATACAACACGCAGACCTAGGGTTCTGCATGACTGGTTACAATACCAACAGTTTTTCTCACTGAGGGCCTATCTACCTGTCCAAAAATACTGTGGCCCACTTTCTACACTGACACTAAAATACAGCAAATGTTTACCACAATTAAAATAGCCCTCTCTAGGAATCAGATTCCCGTTCAGTAAAATAAATCACTTTCAAAAATGTAATACAAAATAATTCCCTTTAAAAGAAATAATTCATCTCCGTCTTCTGAGTACACAGAACACCAATGCACAATCAATAACGTATAACCCTGTTAGATGCTAGCATATACATACTGCTTACATAACCCCTGGTTACCAATTACATCTCGAGAGTTACCAACACGTGTTTACAATTCTTTACCACCACGTGCTTCTGCATAATTATTCATTAATGACAGCACCCACGTGCTTCACTCTCTCTCGCCCCTCTAAACATCGTATCAAATAAATATACAGTAATGAACGCACCCAAGTGCTTACAAATTACACCTCTTTCACTCCCGTCCACAGATAGAGGTGTAACTATATAAATAACTAGCAACATTACACTCTCAATAAAATTGCAAATACCCATGCTCCCGTCATTCTGTAAATTCATAAATCAGAGATGCGGGTTTCTCTCCCGACCTACTTTGAAAAAAATCCAAAGCACGCCCGTAGCATCTCAACACCGCTATTCCTTCAATAAGGAAATAAATGGCCTCTTAAGTTTCTCAAGTCTATCACTCAGATCGTATTTGATGGCTCTGGCGTTAAGAATTAACATTAAACTTAAACTGCGCAAGAAACTTAAATGATCTGCCTAGGACTAGGAAAATTAAATAGAGTACACGCAAAAATTATGCTTACCAAATCTCGAATTTTCCCACTGAAAGGCAATCGACAATTTGCCTCAGGCATGCGGCTGGCAATTACATTAAAGAGACCGAGAATTAAATTACGGCCCTATTTATAATCAACTAACAGCACGCTGACCTCGTGACGTCATATACGCGGCTTCGATTTAAACCCCCAATGATTTCAAACGCCGTTAGCTCTCGGCCAATCAAAACTGTAAACAATTCTGATGCAACCGGTACTGCTAGACAAAGAAACGGGATTAAGCTCTGCCCTCTACTGCCAATTGAAGCAAAATGACCGAATTATATATATATATATATATAAAATCCCGAAAAATGCGTCTAGCCTGCCATATCTTTTAAAAAGACTAAACTGGTGCACATCTGATCTAGGCTCTATCGTCCTCCCTATAGAAAAATACTGCAACAATTCCCTACACCCCAACTCTAAACACATAAAGAAGAACCATAAAGCAGATGAGATAAAACTCCACCGTTATCTCACTCTGGAAAACGTAAATAATAGAAGGAGAAGAAACCTGGAGAAGGATTACCTGTAATCCCTCCTAAAAATAGTGAACAAATTGCAAGGAGAAAAAGACATGGGCCATTTGAAAGACAGAATCTCAGTACTTTCGTCACATTCCTAACCCATGTTTTCCCATGACTTCTTCAAAGCCGGTGTTGACTGTACCTATCTTTGCATTCATGTCACCCATCAAAATTGTGATGTCTCTTCTTTTTACTTTTTCCATAATTTCCTGTACTCTAGTATAAAATGCTTCTTTCACAGACTCTTCTTTGTCATTAGTTGGTGCATAACATTGGATGACATTTACATTTATTTTCTATTTAGCTGTTTTAAAAGTAGCTGTTATTATTCTGGGTCCAACAGCTTCCCATTCAATGAGTGCTTTCTGTGCTTCTTTAGATAACATAAGAGCTACCCCTTCACTGTGGTGTGAACTTACGTCTTCATGTCCTGAGGACAGCACCAATTCACCTGTGATGAGTTTCTTCTTGTCTACCCTGCGAGAGGACCTTCCCCTGTCTTGGATGGCTGTGTTTTATTTTCCTTAATTGACTTGTCCATATTTGTCACCTTATATGACATGCCTGAGGGAGCAGGTCTCTTTCTTTGTCTTATCAGAGACCCCTGTAAACTACACGGGGCAAAGCATAAAGTAGAATCTGTGTATTTTGGTCACTGTGTGCGTATAAAGCAATCAAATGTTCTGTTTTGTTGTCAGTGGAAGAATGGAGTAGATAGATTTAAAAAAAAAAATAACAAGTACTTGAAAGCAGTGAGAAAGAAAATCTTGACAAAGGCTTAAAATAATAGACAGTGTGGAATGAATAGGTATGGTGTCTGAAGACTGCAGGTCATAATCATGCTGAAAATGAGGTTCATTTACTACTAATTCCATGGTGCCTGTAACTTTACTGAATTAAATATATTCACTGCTTGTTTTCACAAACATCATATAAGATTTTGAGCATCAAGATTATTTTGTATTTTATTTCTGTCTTAGAGAGAGCTGCAGAAAGGTGAGGGTCCTGTAGGCTTGATTCTGGCACCCACTCGTGAATTGTCACAACAGGTAATCTGATTTTGTATACTTATATCACTTCAGGATCTTGTAATCTGTTTATTGCTTACATTCAGATTTCTGCAAAAACATTTTAAAAAAAATACCAGTAGCTGTTCATGGTAACTTATTTCCTTCATGATCTGTGTGCTTTAGTTAGCCTTGTTGAGTTCTCGTTAATTAATAGAAAGTGGTTGATGTGTTAAACGTGAGCAGACATATGTCACTAGCCTGTGGAGTTCAAGAAATGTAGGTCGGTGTGATCTTAAATGCTGTATTAAAAACTTTTTTTTTTAACCTGCTTCATTTTAGTATGGCACAAATGTTGCTTAAATTAATCTTCCAGAACCTTTATTATTTAGTGTCTGCTGATTCTTGTTTCAGTTTATTAAAAACAAAAGTAAAAATTAAAATAAGAAGAAAAATTAGTATTGAGCCAGTTTTACAAAAGAGCAATACAATCAAAACAAGGGACATTCCTAGGATTACCATTTATCAGCCACAGACATTGACAGGAAACAAAAAGATAAGAAATATAAAAGGTATAGAAGATAAGATGAGCTATCCTTTTTCCCAGGCCTATAATATCAAGGATACTTTTGAACTGCTTTGACTTTCATTCTGTAAAATGAACAGTACAGTAAACTGTTACTTGTAAATCATGCATCAATTTATTCATTAATGATATGAGAAAGATGAAAAGAAAAAATGACAGAAGAAAACAAGGAAAAAGTAACACTAAATAAGGAGAGGAAATGAAAAAAAGAATGCGAAAAGGAAAATGACATGACAAAACAATTAAAAATATGTAAACAATAAGCCTGTGCTAAAATATCGATGTGCAAAATCGCTAATGTGGAAGTTGAAAGTGACAACAGCAGAAAGTGACGCAGGGAAGCACAAATACTTATACGAAAAACAGATACAAAACAAAACACAAACAGAATCTCAGCATCAAATTTGGTTGATTATTTCTTTTTTCCTTTTTTTTTTTTTTTCAATTTTTATGAGCTATCTGTCCTTGAAATATTACTAATTTTGTTGCTTTGCATTTGGTATAAATATGGTTTGACATATTAGAAAAATTCCAGTCCTGGAACATAGGAGTGAAATGTGGGTTATCATTATTTCTGTCAATGTCCAGTGATAACCAGATCATTAACATACACAGATGTTACAAGTCAGACCTTTATTGGTATCTAATTTGATTTTTAAATCCTTCTTTTCAAGGTATAAATGATGATTTGGTCGATAATTGCTGTCATTGCAGATTTATCATGAAGCAAAGAGGTTTGGAAAAGTTTACAACATCAATGTTGTTTGTGCCTATGGTGGTGGCAGTATGTGGGAGCAGTCAAAGGCTTGCCAGGAAGGAGCAGAAATCATTGTTGCCACTCCGGTAAATGCTTGGATATTAATTATAAAGAGAAAAGAACTCCATGTTTACATGCAGTAGTCTTAATTTCTAATTATTGTTTTTGCTTGCACAGATAGTGTTGATAGATATAGTCATGAGTCCCCAGTATTACTCATAGCTTTTGCTAAAGGATAGTGTTAATTTATTAAAGTTATAAATCCCCAGATGTTTGTGTCAGATTCATTTTACATTACCAGTTCTCTTTGTTGGATTTACAGGGCAGACTGATTGACCTTGTGAAGAAAAAAGTCACTAACTTGCAGAGAGTTACTTATCTGGTCTTTGATGAAGCAGACAGAATGTTTGATATGGGCTTTGGTGAGCATCTCATAATTTTTTTTTTAAACAAATGAGGAGTTCTGCCGTTCAAAATATTACAGGCTGTGTTGTTCATCCGCATCATTTGTTGCCACTTCATAAGGGTATCTTTTTTCCCAGGTCTATAATATCAAGGATACTTTTGAACTGCTTTGACTTTCATTCTGTAAAATGAACAGTACAGTAAATTGTTACTTGTAAATCATGCATTAATTTATTCATTAATGATATGAGTTACTGATCAGATCCGTGGGAGCATAGGCCCTCAGAAAGTTCACATCAACCTTTCCTTTCCTGTGCCATGCATTAGATTTTGTACCACGTCTTCATTATCCCTTTTAAACCTGCCTTCAGTTCCCTTTACCATGTGTTTGTCTCCCTCTATTTCTCTTACCCTGGGGATTCCAGGCCTGACGCCAATATCTTTCCCACACCTCTTATTCCATCGAAATTTGTCTAGTTTCCATCATTTACACATTGCTGGTATTCCCCTGTGCCGTAAAAGCTCTTTTTGCCTTTCATATTCTTATTTTGATATGACTGTCCATTCGTCCACCCTTGACTGCTTTGCAGCCAGGATACATGTATGGGTTGTCATCTTATAGGGATATTTCTTCATGTGCAGTCTGGCTCATTTGTCACATTAATTCTTGTAATTTTTTGTATTATCTGTTTTTTTTTTTCAAACCCATTTGATGTGACCTATCATCAGGTATTCTCAGTTTATCTTGCATCTGCCTATGGGTATGGGCAGAAGATCTAGATCATTGGCAACATCTAGATTATCAAGCTTTTTGTCAGAATTCACTTCATTCCATTTCTGTTGGCTGATGTTGATGCTTTCATAAATCATTCTTATTCATTTGTCCTTATAACCACATCTAAGGCTTCTCTCATGCCATAGTTTTTCCCTCAGAGAAATGAATGAAGACCTGGCTGTCAATCTGCTCCTCTTGTGGAGCTAACATTCTTGAAGGACATGACCTACTGTTTACATTTCTTCCCCGTATGCACACATATCTGTGGGCCACCATGCAGTTTTTTTTTTCAAGCTATTTTTATTATTGCTTTTATCTCTTCAAATTTAGCATTCTTCTCAGTTGGAATTTAGCTTCCTCCTTCTTATACAAGTCTATGTGCCTAATAATTTCCATATATCTTGCAATGAGCAGGAATCCATTGCACTGTTACTTTGTAGAATTTTTAGCTGGTTTCCAATAGCACCTGAAAAGCTGTCTAATTCATTTTTATCATTCTTTAGAGCAGTTATGTCTGATAGGGAATCGCTTGTCTGAATTGGCTGACAATTCCTGCTTGAGTAAGCCATTCACCTTCTTTCTTAACTATTTCCCTTTGGGCAAAAGGCACTGTTTGGGATTTGTGGAACTTTGGAATAGCATTTGTTGGAAGATACAGATGTATGATATAAAGCAGTGCAATATTCTAAGCCATTTGCAAAGACATTTGGAAACTTGTTGCAGAGTTTCTTGACTTTAATTGAGCCAGGTATGTTTACAGTCTTAGGAGATATTTTATCAGTAATGATTAGACTAACAATATGATGCCATTGCCATCCACAACATTTACTACCACGAAGTGTGTCAGCTACTACTTGTCTCAGAATATGGACTTTGTTACTTAGCTGTACTCTTACATTGGTCTGTCCTTTGACTGGAATACTGAAATAATCAGTCTTATATAATTGTGAATAGAATTTTGAGAAATTGTATATTGTCACTGGCTTGAATGTCATTTGACTTCAGGTTCTGTCAAGATTTGAAGTCTGGCATTGTAGTGATATGGGCAAGTCACTCTGGAATTGCCACGTAAACTAGTGTCTTTATGATAAATTATGAGTTGCACATCAGTAATTCTGCTATAACTTTATGATTAATGCCCCAAACAGAAAAATTCTTTTTGGGATTTGAACAGCTACAAATACATGTAATTATGGCAGTGGGAAATCATTATCTGTGGCAATTGACAAGGAAATCATGTTTTTATTGGAAAAATCGCACAACAGCATTGAAATCCCTTGGACGTTACAAGCAGAAAAAGTGAACGCCAATGCAGACCTCCAAGAAACAAAGGTTTAGATCTAGATTGGGTATATAAAGCCCAAGCTGGCCTGCTTGTGAGCATAAGTGATAGCTCAGATCCGTAATACTGTGTCTGAAGGGTTCTTATAAGAGAGAATCACAACAAAAGCTTCTAATAAGAAGCATAACACACTGCAGTGTGTGATTCAAGAACCACCTCTGCAAAATTGCTGGAGTAGCATTGTAGCTATCTGTCTAGGTGATTTAAGACATCAACACCTTATGTAAGATGAGAAGTGTCTTCAGTGAAAGGACCTGAATTAGAAGTAATCATTACTTTGAAGAAACAAGATCCAGAAGTCACCAATTACCCAAAATGATGAACAAAGAAATTGCCATTTCTTTTTACTTGTGATTCATGTAAATACCTATCTGTGATCTTTACCAAACTTTTAGTTTAATTATTAAAGTGTACAGACATATTTTATAAATCGCAGTTGGTTGATTTTGTTTAAATTCCAGTTTCTGTTCGAAATGTTATTGTTGTGTGGAAATTAAGAGAATTATTTAATCTTTAAATTGGTAGAGATAATTAACAAGCTGCATTTCACACCAATTAGTAATAGACACCTTGGAGCATAGGTCTAGCGAGAAGGTGACTTACTTCACATCTCTCTTCTACTGCTACCATCAAGGACTGTGCAGTTAACTACCTGACTTGTTCTGTGCCATCCCTACCACTAGTTCACCAGTTCTCTTCTCCATATCTGGGAACGATATCTACAATTTTTCTATCTAACATCTATCTCCCCACAGGCATGAATTCTGAAATTTTTCCAAAATTAAAACACAGCTCTTTTGGAATTGCAAACTGAAGCAATGTCACCAATTTTTCCACAAGAGATACATGTTGGACTCTTGCTTTGAGGAGTATGCATATGTGATGATGGTGTAGAAGATGTTGAGTACCCTTTATTCAGTCTGTTAATAGATTTAACTTTTTTTTGCTTGCCCATTCTTTCTTGAAGTAAACTCAAGATCTGAATCATTGCAGACTTCTGAGTTGACTGCATGGTAACAGGTTCCATAATATGTTATACCTGTAAAGCAGATCAAGTGAGCATACTGCTTCATCGTTAAATGAAGTAGCATAGCTAACTGCTTGAGCAGCAAAGAAGCAAAAGCAGGATCATCATCAAATGGTCTTGTGGCCAAATGAAATGACATGGGTTAGCTACCAGTGAAGAGCTGCTTCCTCACTGGTCACCAAAATGAAGTGTTTTCAGTGTGGATGAAAAGTTGTGAGTAGCAACTCTCCATAAACATAATGCACAGGGTTGCCTTGGGTCATGGAATATGAAAAAAAGGCAAATTTTAGGTGCTGTGTATATTTTGACAAGTATAAAGGTCATACAAAAATGTATATCATGGAAAATTCATGAACTTTTGGATTTCTGAGTTGTCATAAATTAGTTATCTCATAAAACAGCTTTTGAAGTTATGGTTATGACTTCATGTGCACTGTTGCTGTAATATTTATGAAAATCAACACATCTTCATTTGTTATGCTCCTTCAAGAACCACGGTTCTTTTCATCAGTTCTTCACTGGTGAACTTGTCATATCATTTTAATCCTTTTATTCTGCCCAAAAGCACCCGTTTATGAAAGTCTGCATTCTCTTAGTTGTCATTTTTGTTTTGTTCTGCATGTTTCAGAGCCATTCAATACAACTGCCTTCACTTTTAAGTTGAAAATATTTTGTTTTGTTTTGTTGGGCTTAACTTCTTTTGATTTCCATATATTTTTCAGTGAAAGTCCCCATTTGCTTTCTATATTCTTATTATATTCACTGTATGTTCCTCCATCTTTGTCTATGTTGCTGCCTCGGTGTATGTATGAAAATCTTCATTCTCGTGGGTTTGGTTCTTCAAGTGGCACATGGCTATCATTTGCCACATTTAGTTCCATAATTTGTGTCATTTCTCAGAATTTTCAGGCTCACTTGCATTAGCCTTGCATCTAATGCTCTCATTTTGTCTTGCATCTGGTTTTGGTAATGGGATAAAAGGACAATGTCATCTACAAAATTGACATCATCAGAGACTGTTTTGCCAGAGTCCACTGAATCCCATTTCTGTTGGTTGATGTTGTTTTTATGATCCAGTCTATTGCCAGTAACAAGATAAATGGTAACAAAAGGCACTCCGGTTCTAAACTCGGAGGGCTGTGAAGGTTGTCGGTCATGAAGAATTCTACATTTCTTGTTTCATATGTTTTCTTTATTAGGTTGATTATTCATGAAAAAGATGATTATCTTCATGAGTACTTCATAACGCCTCATCAGTTTTCAGAGTGATTGTGTGTCTAAACCATCGGAGGCATTTTTATAGTCCATAAATTCAGTGTAAACTGATGAGTTCACTTCCAGGCTCTGTTCTGCTCATATGCACTCTATAACTGCCTGGTCTGAGCAGGATGTGTTTTGTTCACAACCTGCTTGTTCTTCTCACAATTGTCTGTGTTCTCTTTTAACATTTCAAGGATGATTATGTGTAACCATATACTGATGATAACATTAGTCCTCTGTTATTTGTGCACTCTTGCAAACTTCCTTTTTTCAACTTGAACAGATACCCTTCCTTCCAGTCTATTGATGTTTCTTCTATCTGCCATACTTTACCAAGTAATTTGTACGATGTTTCTGTTGAGGTGACAGTAGCAATGCCAGCTGGACCAACAATTTTTCCATCTCTTAGAAGCTTTATAGTTTTCTATATTTCTACCTTTTGTTTTTGGTTTCATGGTTAACTTGTAACACCTTTTCTGCTGGCAGAACGTTTGGGAGATCTTGTGGAGCTCATCTGTTTTGAAGTTCTTCTAAATGTTCCATCCATCTCATTATTGGCTCTTTTATGTTGCTAAGCCATTTTCTGTTCTTTCAAGGCCATTGATTCCTTATATTTCCATGTAGTCTTTTGTCCTGTTGTACAAGTCTTTTATATTTCCTTTGGCTGCAGCTACACTCTGTCTCTTGGTCTCTCATAAGTATATTTCTTATTAACTATACATAGTCAGTGAACAGATAACAGGAACACAGTGACTTTTGTTGTGAAATCAAATTTAATAAGTGAATTTGTGTGTGTGTATATATATAAAAATACCTTTTTGATTTTCCAAGAGAAAGAAGAGATAAAATAATTACTAAATAAATTGATTAATTTTAACTTCTGTAGTTGTGAATTTATTTCCATTTGTTCATTATTGTGAATTTGGTTAAATGGGGATAAATTATAATAGAGCATAGAGTAGTTGTAGCGGGAAGACTAGGTAGGCTCTTGTTCTGCATTTTACCATCTGGACAAGAGTACTTAATCGTTTGACTATAACCTGTGCCATCCATACACCAGTGCTTATTTCTGAGACTGGGATATTTCTTCTTGTCAAGTATTCCTTGACCTAACCTACTATCATCTCATCACTAAATTCCCATCCCGTCACATCACCCTTTGGCCTAGTGCCATGTAGTGGTATTTGCATGTGCTCCATATAAGGTTCTTTTGCACCATATAAGGTGTTCCACTTATCTGGCTTTGATGGAAGGAGCATTTTCTTAACATCATTGAGTGCTGGGCACTCAAAGAGGTGGTGATCAAATGTTTCATAGTGGTAGGTACATAGCTGGCACTCTGAACCTTCTCTCAGAACTTTGTGCTTTTGTGTCTGTTTAAATCTGCCTTCTTATTTCTTTCTTTCCTTTATCTTAATGATGATTCTGTTGTTATCCATGCTTTGTGCTGAAGCTCAGATTTTCCAGTAACTTTATCACGTCTATTTATATATGTTCTGTATCTGCTGACAGTGTTCTTTTGTATTTGCTTCATCTCCTAATTATTTAGCACGTTGTACTTATTGGAAACTGTAAATTGGTCTTGTGTTTCTTGATTTCTGAGATACCCTACTGTTGTCTGTAGCTATGTGTTGTTGTATGGCTCCCAAGTTCTCATTTTTATTTTGGATAGCAGAAAATGGTGATCCAATACTGTATTTGCTCCTCAGCGTACTTTTACATCATGTAAAGGTGATCTAAACTTCATATTTTTTCATGTATGATCAGTCTGATTTTCTGTCATGTGGTTCAGATAATGCACACATTGCTTTGTGTATACTTTTATGTGGAAACATGCTTCCATACATCTGGAGCACAGCAGTTTATGATTCTTCTTCTTCCATCCTTAGCCATCGACCGTCAAAGCAGACAATGGCCAATCACGCCTAGTGGCGTCTTAAGGGCAACAACAAATTGATTTTATTTGCCGTTGTTTCCCATCACGCCTAGTGGCGTCTTTAGGGCAACCACAAATTAATCTTTATTTGTTGTTGTTTCCGTAATCAAAGTGACTGGCAAACAAGTGATCAGTCCATTGTGCAGTTTATGATTACTGCTTCATTTTTGTTCATTGTCCCATGTCTTTGTTTTCCCGTGATCTTTTTGAAGTGACTGCATTATAGAGCAGTGCTCAGAATGGCAAAGACAGCTGGACATTAATTTCGTTGATTTTGAAAAGGCTTTTGACAGTATACATAGGGACAGTTTATGGAAAATACTGAGGGCTTATGGAATTCCAAGCTGCATAGTGTCAATCATAAAAAGCCTTTATGCCAACTTTACGTGTAGCATTGGGCAGAGCAACCTAATCTTTGAAGTGAAGACAGGAGTACGACGGGGATGCCCCTTATCAACCACTCTATTTTTAACAGTCATAGACTGGGTGATGCGCCAGACAACAGAGGGCAATCCAAGAGGAATAAGATGGACTACATTTTCTACATTGGAAGATCTGGAATATGCAGATGACATTGCACTGCTAGCACATTCACATCAACACATCCAGGGAAAAACGGATAGACTTAATAAGTATAGCCAGCAGGTGGGATTGAACATCAACCTAAAGAAGACAGAGGTCATGACGCTCAATGTGAGCAACCCTGAGCCCATATCAGTAAGGAATCAGCAACTGGAACAGACAGATGCCTTCACATACCTAGGATGCATAGTAACACCAGACGGCGGAGCAAGCAAAGACATCAACAACAGAATGAACAAAGCAAGAACAGCCTTTTTTAGTCTAAACAACATCTGGAAGTCCTCTCAGTACAGCACAAGCACAAAATTAGGATTATATCAGAGCTGTGTGCTTTCTGTGCTTCTCTATGGCGCGGAGAGCTGGAGAGTTACAGAGAAGGAAATGTCGAAATTGTCCTCTTTTCACACAACATGCCTAAGAAAAATTCTCAGAATCTTTTGGCCGAATACCATCACCAACCAAGATCTGCTTACTCAGAGCAAGCAAGAGGACATGCACACCATCATAGCTGGCAGACGCTGGAGCTGGGTTGGCCATGTCCTCAGAAGAGACCCCGATGCCATCACAAGAACAGCTATGCTATGGACCCCTGAAGGAAAACGAAAGAGAGGCCGACCAAAAAAACAACTTGGCGGAGGACTGTGGAGGCTGAGATGCAAAAAATGAACCAGAGTTGGGGCACTGTACAAAGGATGGCCGCCGACCGAGCAAAGTGGAATCAATTTGTTGTTGCCCTACAAGACGCCACCAGGCGTAATGGCCACTGATTGCTTTGACGGTCGGCGCTAAGGATCAAAGAAGAAGAAGAAGAATGGCTCCCAAGTTCTCATTTTTATTTTGGATAGCAGAAAATGGTGATCCAATACTGTATTTGCTCCTCAGCGTACTTTTACATCATGTAAAGTTGATCTAAACTTCATATTTTTTCATGTATGATCAGTCTGATTTTCTGTCACGTGGTTCAGATAATGCACACATTGCTTTGTGTATACTTTTATGTGGAAACATGCTTCCATACATCTGGAACACAGCAGTTTATGATTACTGCTCCATTTTTGTTCATTGTCCCATGTCTTTGTTTTCCCGTGATCTCTTTGAAGTGACTGCTGTCAGTTCCTGCCTTTTTATTTAGGTTGCCTGTGGAGGTTGTAAGGTCTACTCTGTTTAGTTATCCATTATGTTTTGAAGTTTGAGGAAAAAAAATTTCTTTCACAGATTCTTCTTTGTCATTACATGGTGCTGTGGTTTCTATGGCAGTTAGTTTACATGATGAGGTTGTCAACTCCCTTGCACAACCACTTAGTTCTCTTCCTTCTTTGTCTACTCAGAGACCCTGGGGTTAACAGATTAGGTGTACTTTCATTCTCATGTCCTGACAATAGCACTGTTTCTCCTGCATTCAGTTTATTCTTTTCAGTTCCCTTCCATTGTGTATAGCATAGTTCCAGGATGTGAGTTTTTTTAGCTTCTCATGTCTGCTGCCACCTGTGCAGTTTTACTTTCTTTGTTTAGGGCTTGAACATTGAAGTTTTTTTTTTTTGGCATGAAGTTTTCGACAAGATAAGGTTGCCAATATCATGTCCAACCCTCTTGGGGTGCATTGCCTGATGTTATGGATAGGTTAAAAATTTATCTAACCATTCTGTTCTCCCCTTTTGGGCCCCTGTAAAACATGAGTGAAAACATTCATGCCGTTTAATTTTATTATGTTTTTTTATCTAAATTTTTAACCATTTTGTTATTCTAGGTTCTTAAGAACCACAGTGCCAGCTGCATATGTTTTAAGTGATACAGGATAAATAACGTGACATAATTTATGTGTTTTAAGTGATGTAGAGTAAATACCTTATATATACATGATTGTTATTTTTGTTTCTTATTCTACATTCCTAGAGCCTCAGGTGAGATCTATTGCAAACAATGTGAGACCAGACAGACAGAGTGAGTATTTTAAATTTGTAGAATGATGCATAAGCAGCATTATGAAAATGTACATTCAATAACAGTCCTTCATTTTAAAACAAGTTGAAGTAATAAATATAGATAGTTAGCATTGACATATAAGTCATACACAGCCTGTCAAATATTTTGAGATTTTAAAGGGCCTTTTTAAAGACTTTTAGAGTGGTAAAGTGTCCTATCTAAATAGTAGGAAAATCATTTCAGCAGAGTTAGTGACCTGTCAAATTCACAAGTGCTCTTGGGCCCATAATTTCCAGTTATAAACTGGCATGACTGCAATGAACTTGAGGTGACTATAGATTGAGTTCTCTGAGACTCCTGGGATTAGGCATCTGCCTAAACAGAAGTGATTCATTATTAGGAGGAACAATAGACTAAGTTTCTGTGTCTTGTGTCAAGACATTGGTTCATATAATGGGTAATTTTATCTTCTTTGTAACTTTGGCACTATCTGTTTGGCTTCATGAGACAAAGACAATCATCAGTGAACTTACTAACATGATGTTATAGTCAAGTGGAAGAAACCACTAGAACA
The DNA here is from genome assembly GCA_024509875.1 of Oreohelix idahoensis. Lineage (NCBI taxonomy): Eukaryota > Metazoa > Mollusca > Gastropoda > Stylommatophora > Oreohelicidae > Oreohelix > Oreohelix idahoensis. The sequence goes on along the minus strand of JAMPIV010008488.1, from coordinate 326,190 downwards.
GCATCAAATTCACATCTTGCACCCAATTTAGTACCCCAAGTCCATCAATCGTAGGATATCTTCATGGTATGCCATCAAGTAACTTAAACCAGAGGATTTAGAATCAATTGATAAGTAAGTCCCTGCTTTAGTCTTAGTCTGAAGCCTGAGTTTGACTAGCAGCCATGTCTGTGGTAAGCCTTTAAAGTAAATTCTGCATAAGAAAATTTGTGTAGTGAACACATCAAGCCCCTGCTTTATGCTATTACTGTTTCCAACATCGTGTAAATGGAAGGACTTTAGGAGATGGAGACTGACTGTTGTTGTGTAATCATTGTTACAAACATGATCATGTCTTTATTCTTGATAACAACTGAAGATAGATGACACCGTGGTATTTAATCTTATCTCACAGCTCTATTGTTTAGTGCTACATTTAGGAAGAAAGTCGAAAAGTTAGCCAGAGACATTCTTTCTGATCCAGTTAGAGTTGTACAGGGAGAGGTTGGAGAGGTGAGTGTTTATGTCTTATGTAGTTTTAAAAAAATGTATGTCTTATATAATTTTTAAGTGTAAATTTCAGCACATTTATGGTTACCTGATACCTGTTCATAAGCCTTGAAATGCAGAGAAGACTTTATTTTAAAATGTATATTATTTATGACACAGATCAGACAACATTTGTAAATGCTACTAAATTCTCATACAGGCAAATGAAGATGTCACACAAATAGTGGAAGTTCTTCCACTTGGGCCAGCCAAATGGACCTGGTTGATGAAGCGATTGGTTGGTTTCACATCAGGTTAGCACTTTCTTTATTTGTAAGTTATTCAGTTTTTGAAAATAGAATGAAATTTGATATGTGAATAAAATTGATTCAGCTTTCCTAATTACCATTTTATTTACTGTATTTAACATCAGCTGATTAGTTTAGCAGATGTGTTTTAGAGGTAGCTGTTATAAATTGTCACTTGAAATTACTGTGTGTTAAAACTAATATGAGGCTTTATGTATGTTTCATTACAGAGGGAAGTGTGCTAATATTTGTGACACGTAAAGCAAACTCTGAAGAGCTGGCTACCAATCTAAGAGCTAAAGATTGTCCATGTAAGATGGACCATGTTACTGTCTGGTTGTTGGCTTCAGTAGTACAGTGTTGTTTCTACATTTTTTTTCTGATGTAAAGAAGCTGATATGTAGAAAGTTATTTGAAAAAATGAAGGTAAATTCAAGCATCCATATGAATGCGAGCAGACTATTTGTCATGTGGTCAGTGGTTATATTTCCATTACTAAATCCTGCAGGAATAGTGGTTTAACATACACTCAATATAATGAAAGCTGTCACCTACAGCAGTGACAGACTAGTCAGTAAACAGAAGTGAGAACAAGTCATAACTTCAGACGTAGTAAATGACTAATGCAGCCTTTCTCAACTGTTTTATCCTGGAGGAACCCTTGAAATAATTGTCAGGTCTCAGGGCATACAATTATTATATCTACAGCTTATGGTACCTTTAGTGTAATCAATAAGTTGTAAATATAATAATCCAATAAAAATTGTCAGTGCTTTTTTCAGTAGAGTTTTTCTTCGGATCTATTTATTTTGGCCAACTTATTAGCTTACTCTGTTTGTGTGGTTTCCCCCTCCCCACAAAGGATATCAACTCTAGTGCAAGTCAGTAGGTAGAAGAAACTTCAGTTTTTTTCCTATTTAAAAAAAAATTTCCTGCTTGGTTTTTTTTTTTTTTCTTCACCATATCCAAGTAGGCCTAAATGTCTTATCACAAATTTTTACTCTGTAAGATGTTAATGAAATACAGTATGTGCAAAAGTGAACACGGCCCTATTGCACCCTGCCATACGGACTGTTTGGTCAGTACCCACCACTGTGTGAGCTAACATTGCCCAGCGCGCAAAGTTTAAAAAAAAAAAAACGACATTTATATGTGGTGAAGTGGGATGTTATAAATATTTATAGGGGACTTAGTGTACTGACTGAGATCAGCTGTGAAGGTATATATATCTAATAAGAGTAGTGTATTATATATAACCTTACTTGCTACCACATATCTATATATCTCAGTCAGAATTATTCTGGAATAGTGTGATGACTACGTTATGTGTCTAGGGTATGTGTATGATGAAGTGTAAGTCACAACAACAGACAGATAAACAATTTAATTTAATCCACTACTCTTAACAACACTGTGACACTCACATACATATAACACTCTATGAGAATATCTTAAAGAAGTCACTCGTAACTTTTCAAATAACAATATGTATTCATTACTGGCATGAATGAATATGTGTCCTGATTCAACTACAAGGGAACCAGGAATCACAATCAATTTAAATTACAAGTTATGTACAGAATGTATTTAATATGAATATTGTAGTGACATATATTATTACAAATGTTCTATGTGTGTCAGTTGTGTAGTAGTAAAATGAGGTAATACTGGTTTTGTTTTGTTCAAGCTCTTTTGGTATTTGTCATCATGACTTCAATAGTTTGTCTTTAGGGACTAGTATTGGAGATGTTCACAGTTCCTGATTTTAAGACAAGTAAATTCCCCTCTTAATGTTAATTTTACAAAGTCAGTTCAAGATGAGGGGACATAATGTTGAGCTCAGCTGGCCAATTCGCTTATCTGGCGTGATGGCGGCAGGAAAGGACTCCTCTGCTCGAATTCTCCTCTGGGCTCAGGAGACACCTCACTGATAGCTAAAAGACCAAGGAGTATGCTGTCCGACTCTGGATTCAGCAAAGCTCTGACCAGGTGCTGCTCACTACCATCAAGACCACTGTCCCTGAAATCAAGAAGGATGTACCTTCTACTTCATAACTAACTTAAACTCTCTTGTTACACTGATCACAACACAGCACAAACATTGAGTTCAGAGCATTAGGCCAACTGTCAGCTTCATTTGAAATACTTTATTCCAGTATTACCCTTCTTAATGGTTACTACGCCTCTGCAATTCCAGCATTATTTCTTTCTAGTCAATCATCTAGGTGTCAGTGTACTATTTGGCCATTCCATGCCGTTTTACTTCTCTCCGACACCCTCTGTTCAGGCTGGAGCATTACAGGCTTTACCTCACGTTGGCCACTGAACTACACATATATATACAGGCATAAATCAACAATTCACATTCAATTTTCATTAAAAGATATTGAATGGTTCAAGCTTACCACAATTCATACGAATAAACACAGATACGTTGATTAGCAATGAATTCTGGCACAAACTGGCACAAATTCCCATCTGCTTATCTTCCAGGCTTTTATTTAGCCAAATATAAGCTGGCTTCAACGCACTGATGCTTTATCAATTTTATTTAAACAAGTGGTTTCGAACTAACGCTCCCAAGTGTGTATATCAGCGAGTCTGACCAATGAGCCCCGTTTCGACAAGTGTTTGAAAAAATGTTACCTTTCCCCGTTTCCCCTAACAACCAAGATAGTATTTATAGCCCGACCAATCGTGGTTAGGCTTTCATTTGTTGCGCTCCAATCAATTTGGAGTTTACATGGTAGGCTATTTCTGTAACGTAAATTTTTTTCAAACACGTTAAAAAAAAATCTTATGAGCAGAAATGATTTTATGCTGTCAGGCACCCCCAATATTTTATTTTGGGTATAATTTATTAATTCCTGGACTATTTGCGTAACGTTTTACATATTATTTGTCAGCAAGCCCTAAGGAACCCAAAAATACAAATTTAAAGGAGCTACGTGGCTGCATTCAAAATATGCAATTTCTTCTACCTCCTGTTTCGAAGATGTGCTGTCTGGGTACTGTTATGTTTTCAACCGTAAACCCATCTAATGTTATCTTTTCTAATAAGAGTTTTTTTATGATTTATAAACCTAACTCTGGGAAAGGGTAGTGTATTTTATCACTGTCCGTCTGAAAAAAAGTTAGTGCTTGTAGTCTTACACGCGTGATGGCAGCATTTGCGTATCGCGCGAAGCGTGTTGCATGCGTTCCTGATTTTCAGCCCTCCCCTCTCTCTCTATCCTTTTGTCCATCTGTTTGTTCGTTTTGGTAACGCAGTATAATTAATGTTAGGATTAATTTAGGTCATTACGCAGGGCCTCTCAATGCTTTTCCAAGAAATACAGCACACGTTTCATTGAAGAAAGCGGGTAATAATACAGTAAGCTTTTATATCAACGTGAAAGCGTTACAATTTGCAGACGAAGCATAAAACAAGGGGGATTTCGAGCACAGTCATTGTGACAGCACTGTTCTTTACCATTGCTCTTCTCTTTATTTATTATATGTATTTATTAGGCTTTATATTTACTTGATAATTTATATATGTGGATTAGAATATTCCATGACATTATTATTCTTTTAAATCACGGTCTCTCATTGGACCCTTAGCTACCTCTCGCGGAACCCTATGATTCCCTGTAACCCCGGTAGAGAAACCCTGGACTACTGTAACATCTAAAGGAGTATTTCCTTTCTCAGGTGTGCTGGAATAATGTTTGTGACATTATAGAATAGCAGATGAGATCATTTTTACTTTCATAAATGGGTACCTGCATAGAGTAGAAGGATTGAAATGGTACGACAGGATCACCAAAGTCAAACTGATGACAAGAACTAGACAAGTGCCAGCAGAACAAGAGATGAGAAGATGATGCTGGCGATGGATAAATACACATTGAACAAACCTGTTGATAGTATTATGAGACAGTCCTTGTTCTGGAATCCCCAGGGTGAGAGATGTAGAGGGAGACCAAAAAACACGAGAAGAGAACCAGAGATGAAAATGAAAGGGATGAAGAAGACATGGACAAACTTTGAGTTAATGGGCACATTAATGACTTTGTGTAAATTTGTTGAATCCCTATGCTCCTTGAGGAGCTGAAGGGTAATGAAATAAGACCAGTTTGTCGAGTCACTGGTTAGCCAGGCACAGTTTGGATTCAGAAAAATGACAAGGGTACATAGATGTAATAGTTTTACTAAGGCAACTTATTATTTAAAAAATAAATATAAAAGAACTTCCTCTCATCACTATAGATGAGGAGAGCACTTTTGACTAAGTAAGCAGAAACCTACAATTTCAGGTGCTCGAGGAACATGAAATCTAACAACAGCTGTGAAGAACACTGTAAAACAGAATGCAGAACTGCTTGAAGAACAAAGGCTAGCCTTCTAAGTGGTTTGCTGAAACATCTGGAGTAAAACAAGGATGTGTATTATGATCATCACTGCGAGTTGTCATGTGGATAACGACATTTTAAAAAAAAACCACTACCATTTGTACTGAAGAACAGTGTGATCTTAATGAATAGCTCATTGCTGATGACCAGTGCATATGTCACACTGACAGCACAAAGCTTTAGAATCATAAATATTCACATCATCTCAGTACAGAGCACATATAAATATTAATAATAAGTAAAATGCCAAAAGAGAGAAACCAAACTATAAGTGGAAGAGTTCAGATACCTTGGCAGTTTGTTAACCACAGATAGAGAGATTGAAATTATAATTCAACAAGCAAATGAAGTAATCTGTCTGAGTTTTGAAGCATCCAATCCAAATGATTACCACACACACACATAAAAAACCTCATAAATACATAATTTTTACCATCTTCTTACCAGTTTCAGTTTCAGACCTGGACACTTAATAGAGAAAAAAAAACAAAAAAACTCACTATCTCTAAAATGAGATGTCTAAGAAAAGCAGATAATAAAACAGAATGAGCTACTGACAAGTGGATAGGTCTTCATTGGTGATGATATTTAAAAAAAATTATAAGTTAGTTGGGACTCCTTGTCAATAAAAATTATCAACCAATAGCATGGGTATACAACTCTAAAATGGAAGGGACCAGGTATAAAGAATAACCCAGAAGAGAAATGAAGAGCCCGCTCTCCACCCATCAACGCATCAAAACAACAACAACAATGAATTAAGGGAATGGTAAAGTGTGAAAGCACACCAGGCTATAGTATGTGCATAAGATTGGAGGCCTATAATCTACTCCAGCCTGCAACGTTTTATGGCAGAAGTTGTAGACACACACACACACACACAAATGAACAGAAAGAAGACTAGTGAACGAAAAATGCTGGTGACCACCAAAGTTAAAATTTTTAAAAATCTATGTATATAATTGTGAATTTTTTCTCTTGTAAAGGCTTAGCTTTCTTTAAGTAAAGTTGTGAAATAACCGACCTGATGCATTTTAAATATTACAAATACCATCGCAGTAAGGAAGCTGAAATGTTTCTGTCATATAAAAAGACATATTAGTAATGGAAGGCATGGTCCCTGGAAAAAGGGGAAGGGGACAACCTAGACAACGGTGGATCCAGGACATCACAGAGAGTCTGAGCTTGTCTTTGGATGATGCAGGTCGACTTGCCCAGAATTGTGATGCGTTCAGAGCAGCTGAAATGGAGACAACGTTCTGGAGGAGAATACGTCACATGATGATGATGCATTTTATATGATTGTCTCAAATTTGATGCTTTCTGTATTTGAAGCCATTTTTTAAAAGAACGATTTATATTTATGTCTTAAACAAATGCAGTGGGTCTCATGCATGGAGATATGAGCCAAGTGGAAAGAAATGAGATCATAAGTGCATTCAAGAAGAAAGAGTTTCCTATCCTTGTGGCTACAGATGTAGCAGGTAAGAGATTTATTTCTATCTTCCTGTCATTCATTTGACCTTGAGTGATTTGGTTCTGTGCATCTGTTCTCCATACTATGAACATTGTCTTTTCTGTACATTTGTTTCAACTTTATGTACAGGATTCATCTTTATAATTTTCCATTCTGTGATTGTGAAATTGGTTAGAGTTTTCTTTCATGGAATTAAAGTATTTGCTTTATGAGATAAAAAATAGCTTAACTGATTTATTTATCTGTGTTGTTTTACTAACAGCTCGAGGGTTGGATATCTCTCATATCAAGACAGTGATCAATTATGATGTGGCACGTGATATCGACACCCACACACACAGAATTGGAAGGACTGGTCGAGCTGGTAGGCTTTCGTTTTGTAATTTGCTGTAGATTTTTTTCAGTGTACTTTACTCATATTGGTGTATGTAGGTAGTATTATGTTTCATTCCCATTAACAAATGCTTTACTCACGTGTGACTTTTAGTACAGGAGTGCTTTCATCTTGCTTCTCAGTCTTATTGAAATAGGAATTATGACAGGGAGCATGTACGCAGCAGTGGATCACCACTCATAATGGCCAGGATACAGATTAAATTAAAAGGACCCCAGACAGATTCAGTAAAAAATACAATGTAGTCTTTTTCACAGGATAACAAAATTCTGAAAGCAGTGAAATACAGCTAACCAGTCTGTTGCGTGATAAATTCTCGCAACATCGTTTTATTTCAATATCTATTTTATAACGCAAGGGCAACAACTGCTTGAAATTTATAGTCACTTTTCTCGGTAAGCATTTGTCTTCTCGCGTTGGTATCGAATGCAGTTAAGATTTGAGCTGTGGTCATTTTGCGCTGGACTGCGCATGACTTGTCTTGCTTCTTGGTCGATCGGTTTCCGCCCACCACTAGTGGAGTGAGCGATTTGGAATGGCGAAAGAGATGCCTCGTTGAAGAGGGGATCTCCGCTATTTTTTTGTTCTGTCAGGAATGTGAGAGTCCTCTTATGGATATTTCGTTTATTCGAGATAATACCTCTAGTGTATTTGCACATGCCGGGAGGCATAATATTTCTGTGTATTTCCGGAAGGCAAGGTAAATTAACATTTTCATTAACTCTATCGATTTTTGGTCGTGAACGATTTCGATTCATAGCCTGTCTTCGAAAGTCGTCGTCACGAGATGTTTTCCTAGCTCACATGTCGCTGTATTGTACTGCATCGGTTGATGCAGGTACCAAGGACCATTACTTGCTACTTTGTTAAATGAACTAGGTTTGAAAAACCTTTATTATCTAGAGGATATTTTTGAGGACATTATTTATACTTCGGCAGACGTGTCTGTCTTGCTGAAGTCAAACTAAGGAGAGTGAACTGATCTCATACATCTGGTTATCTCCTGGCTGTTATAGAAAAGGATGGAGTTTTTCACCTGACTACATTTACAGCACTATGAAATATAACATGCATCTGACTCATCATTGTAATGCTGTCTACCGTCTATTGCTGTATTGAATGTTGCTGTGATAATGACTGTTTGATGTGCCTACATATTCGCGTAACCATTTTGTCACTGTGGCGTCCACAATAAATAATGAAGAAAAACGTCAACGGCTGTTACAAGAATCATTGACTTTATACGTCGTGAGTTTACTGACGTCCTATGTGGATTGCCCTGTTATTTTTGTATGAACATTGTTTTGACTGAACACATCTGCACACTACACAAAACCAGACATGCGGATACCATCCATCATCATATGGCATCACGCATCATTTGGTGGCCATAAGCTGGTTTGATTCTGGTACCAGCAAACACGGGGTCCCTTACCCACTTCATTTTCAACAAGAATTCATCAGCATCCTTCAAGAAATTAACATTCTTCAATACAGTCAACATCTTCAAAATTTTCAAAGTACTCGGCGTTGCCCGGTAAAAGTCAAAATTTCAACTTTTTGACGGAAACAAGAATTTGACAGTACCCGGCGTTGTTACATGTTGCCGGATAACTCGGACTGCTGTTATCTTTTACGCAAGTCAAGCAAGTTGCTGCTGTCAAGGTTCCAGTGCTGTCGTTTTTGTGAAGGTCAAGTGCCGGTTGAAACGGGTTGTTTTCTGAAGAAGGCCAAGTACCGATTTCCATCAACTTACTTTTGGATTAGAAGGTCAAGTGCCGAAACAACTCAACACACAGTATTTCAGAAGCTCTTGTACCATCGTGTTAGCAGTGGAAGCAGTTCAGATGTGCCATCATCGTTGGAGCTTCGCTCTTTAGGACGTTGATTGACATCCGTTTTTTCTGCTGTTCTACGATTGGAAGCCTATAAGTTAAGTGGCCTGTTTGTATGTAAACTGTGCCCTTATACTTCTGCTGAGTCTTCTGTGTATCATCTCATTCTATATGTTATATGTTTATATGTTATTTGTATATTTATATGTTTATATTTCAGCGGGTTCTCGGTTGGGTGGTGTCTCCGTTAGATTATGCCACGTCATAGAGGTCGTCTATTGTGAGCGTTTTCTGTAGGGTTTGCAAATTTCCGATACTGGAATTTGCTAAGCGACTTCTGTTGCTATTTATGTTAGCTGTGATGACATGTTTTAATATTGTTTTCGTTATTATTTCGCATTCTTTAGTTTTGTTTTGATTTGTTTGTATTTGTTAGCCTACTCTTGTCTATAATTTAGTTTCATACAACATTTTTGTTTATACACTGTGGTGTCATGTATTTTGTTTAATTCTATCGCAGATATCGTCACATTTTTTGTGATATTTCATTAATTTCTGCTTTATTTTTAGTTGATTTCTGCGAAAGTTTTTGTATTGTTGCTGATCTTTGTTATTGTTTACATTGTTATTGTTTACATTGTTTGTATTGTTTACATTTTCAATGTTTACATTCTGCATGTGTTTACATAGTCATTGTTTACAGTTATAGTAATTAGTTAATGGGCTATGCTAATGCACTGTTACTACTACACTGATGATAAATGAATGATGAATAGTGTCGTGCACTATTGAATGAGAAGTGCACTTATGATCAAGAATTGATTGTTGATATTTCATATACAAGTTCTTTGATTGGAGACTTGTTTCCCACAGAGACTGGGATAATATAAGGTGATGTGAATATACAAGTGCTTAATTAAGACTTGTTACACTTAGGTTTGAAATAAATTAGTTAATTATTTCAGGTTTTGGACTCATATGTTAGACAACATGTCTACATTTGAGCACTTTATTGAGCAGGGTAAATTGCTTGGGAAGACTGGTGATAAGTTAGAAGAATTTGCAACTGCTCGATATGATAAAGCAATGGAAGCTGAACAAAAGAAACTGCATATGGAAGCTGAACAAAAGAAACTGCAGATGCAGGTGGATGAAAAAAGATTCCAAATGGAAATGGAAAAACAAAAAAGGGAATCAGAAGCTGAGGAAAGAAAACTCCAGCTACAGCTAGAAGCTAAAAGACTTGAAAAAGAAGCTGAAAATAAAAGACTTGAAAAAGAGGCTGAAAATAAAAGACTTGAAAAAGAAGCTGAAAATGAAAGACTTCAAAAAGAGGCTCAGGCTGAGGAAAGAAGATTACAGAGAGAGTCTGATGAGAGGAAAGAGAAAGCAAAAATGGAACATGAAGAAAAGGTCTTAGCTTTAGAGTTGGAAAAATTGAAATTGACGAGCATGAGTAATGGTAATGATTCAAACAAGGGTTCATCTTCTGGTAAGGCTAATAATGATACTTTTAAGATTAAGTTACCAACATTTAGTCCTTCCAGTGATGACATAATGTTCTATCTGGACAGATTTGAACAAGCATGTACAGCTCATAACATAGACAAAGCAAAATATGTTTATCAGTTATCAGGGATACTGACAGGTAAAGCTCTAAGTATATTAAATATGGTGGATGAACCTGACAAGAACAATTATGAGGTTGTCAGGGCCGCTTTGTTAAAGAAATATCAGCTTAACGAAGACGGCTATCGTCTACAATTTAAAAACATGTTACCTGAAAATGGAGTTGAATTCTCCGAGTTTATTGCAAGAATACGCATTACTTTCTCACGATGGGTTGAACTATCTAAGACGGAAAAAACTTATGAAGGACTTATGGACTTAATACTTAGAGACAAAGTCATGTCGTCTGTCAATGAGTCTTTCCTTGCTTTCCTTCATGAACGTAAACCTAAAACAATAAAAGAAATGGAAGATTTCTGTTGCCAATACGTAACTGCGCACCCACACATAACCATGGGTAACTCTAAGGTGAAAGAAGGTTTACCAGTTGCTTCGGCAGCTCCGTATGGTCAAAACTTTGCTCGTAGATTCCAACAAAATTTTGATAGAAAGAGTAGCGGTAATTTCTGTCAAAATCATGGAAATCAATTTCATGGTGATTCTTCTTCGAAGAATTGGAGACAACCTGATAGTACTCGTTACTATCACCCTAATAATTATAAGCATTTCAAAAGAGGATATGGTAATAGAGGTTATTCCTGCCGAAGACCTCAGAACCAAACAAATAGATGTTCGCATCAATGTGAACATGATAGTAATCGTGGAAACTGGAATTCGAACCAGGATAACAATTACAATAGAGACAATAATAACTGCAGAGATAATAATAACTCTGATAACTTCAGAGGTAATAATCGTCGGGGTAGATCTCAACACAAAAAAAAGAGATATCAGCAGGCTAATGCTGTACAACAGGAAACTGAGGGAGCCTGTAATCATGTTGTTGATAGTAAAAACTTTGACGCTGTCACTGGTTCTGCTTTTGACTTTGAGAGAGCAAACAAATGCCCCCAATGCAGTACTTTATTCGAACCGGGTACCATAACTACTTTGAGTTGTGGTCACCCACTTCCCGCTCTTCCTGCTGCTGTTGCGCATGACGGGAGGGGTTCTTTAATTCTACATAAGGGTCTTGTTAATGATACTCCGGTCTCACTACTTTTCGATTCCGGATGCACCACTATTGGTGTTAGACAATCGCTTGTAGATCCATCTTGTGCTACAGGAAGGGTTATTAAATGTGTCACATTTGGCGGCACTCTAGAAAAATATCCTACTGCTGTAATTCGCATTGCCACTCCTTTCTTTACTGGAGATGTGCATGCTTGTCTCTTACCTAATCCTATTGCGGACCTTATTATTGGTCGTATTCACGGAGTTAGGGAGTGTACCCCACAGCAGATTGCTGCTTGGGAAGATAATAACATGCAAGCTACAAATGCAGTAGTTACAAGAGCACAAGCTCTACAAACACCCGAAACTTCACTGAATAGTGATAATGAAGTTGATAGCCAAGATAGTCACTTAGTAATCACTCGTGACTCTTTCATAAAATTGCAAGAAGAAGATCCTTCTTTAAAAAAATTCTTCGTTCTTGCGAAGAAAGGTGATCCGAATCAGGATACAAATAGAAAATCTTGGATTGCAATGAGAAACGGCGTACTTGTACGTATGGTACAAGATTCGACTACGTCGGCACATTCGCAAATTCTTGTTCCCAAGAGCATGAGAGTGCAAATATTACAACATGCTCATGACTCGCAATGTGCTGGACATATGGGTTTTGCCCGTACGAAGTCGAGAGTCCTTGCGGCTTTCTTTTGGCCTTTTGTCAATAAGGACATTCGTATTTACTGCCGATCATGCAAGGTATGTCAGGAGGTCAAATCTAGAGGACCACGACATGCTGCGCCTATCCAGGCTGCTGACATTCCTATTCGGCCGTTTCAGAAAATGGCCATAGATATTATTGGCCCTTTTAAGGTCAAGTCGGCCAGAGGACATCAGTTTATCCTTACATGTGTCGATATGTGCACACGTTGGCCAGAGGCTATTCCTCTTAAGAGCATATCTACTACAGATATCGCAGATGCTCTTTGGTTGATATTTTCTCGCTTGGGGTTCCCCAGAGAAATATTGTCAGACCATGGCACTCAACTCATATCTGACACTATGTCACAGGTAATGTCTACCTTACATATTGAACGATCTCTCAGTAGTATCTACCATCCTATGTCTAATGGGTTAGTTGAGCGTCTGAATAGAACGCTCAAGACTTTGCTTGGTAAGATAACTGAAGATCATCCTCAAGATTGGGACAGGGTTTTACCCGCGGCTCTCTTTGCCTATAGAGAAGTCCCTAATGAACACACAGGATTTTCTCCCTTCGAACTTGTCTTTGGCGCGCGTCCACGCGGCCCTATGTCTTTATTACACGATCTCATCACTGCCGATGATATTAGCGATGAAACTCAATCCTCATATGAGTATGTCATTGCTCTTAGACAAAAGATCATTGAGGCATGTAAGCTAGCAACTGCTTCATCAGAAATTGCTAAAGAGAAGGCAAGGCAGTTTGCTAACAAGAATAGATGTCTACGACAACTTTGTCCAGGTGACAAAGCATTCGTCCTACTCCCCAGTAGGGAAAATAGACTTCTTATTGCATGGAAAGGTCCGTATGCAATAGTCTCTCGGATTTCCGATGTTGACTATGTGGTCGATATTGATGGAAAGCATAAAACTTTCCACATAAACATGCTTTCGGAATTTCACGAACGTCCGGACTATTTGCTGCCTATTTTCCAGGCAACGGATGATGCTCCTGCACCTCACGGTCATTATTCATCCCTGTCTGTCATTCAGGATGAGGAAGCTACCTTCTCTGATGTCAACCTTCCCCTTCCAGTGGTTCCATTACATTCCACGGAATCTTGGAAAAACGTTTCTGTTTCTCCTAATCTTTCTGGTGACGAACATCGACAAGTCTCGTCGATGTTACAAACATTTCAGGATGTTCTCACTGACATTCCTGGACACACAGATGTCATAGAACATGACATAATTCTTACCGACAATAATCCAATTAGGGTTAGGCCGTATCCTATTCCTATACACTTTCAGTCGCAAGTGGAAAAGGAATTGGATGAAATGATTCAATTAAATATAATTGAACCATCGACTTCACCATATTCTTCTTCCATGGTTATTGTCCGGAAGAAGGATAAGAACATACGAATTTGCGTTGATTATCGCAAATTGAATCAGGTCACAAAGTTCGACGCTGAACCGATGCCTTTGTTAGAAGATCTACTGATTAGACTTTCTAATTCTAGATTCTTCACTAAACTTGACTTGTCTAAAGGTTATTGGCAAGTGCCTTTAGCAGAGCATGCCAAACCTCTTACTGCTTTTTCTACACCTAGGGGTCTATTTCAATGGAATGTTATGCCTTTTGGTCTCATGAACGCCCCTGCCACTTTCGTTCGCATGATGCGTCGAATTCTGTCACATCGTTCGGATGTCATCGCATACTTAGATGACATCTGTCTCTTCAGTGATACCTGGGAAGATCACTATTTAGGGTTATATGACTTACTGTCCACTCTACGTGAGAATAATTTGACAGCAAAACCTTCTAAAGCTTTTGTTGGTTTTGGTGAAATCTCTTTCCTGGGTCATCGTGTTGGTCATGGTCTCTTGAAGACAGAAGACCACAATACTTCCAAAATACTGAACATCTCTGTTCCTAAAACGAAGAAACAAGTTAGGAGTCTCTTAGGTTTAATTCAATTTTATGGGAGATTTATTCCAAATTTATCTTCGATCATGGCACCTCTCTCAACATTGTTGAAGAAAGGTTCGCCTAATCTGGTCCGTTGGTCTGAAGAATGCCAATCTTCACTAGACCAAATCAAGAATATATTTTCTTCTCCTCCCATCTTAAGATTACCTACTCTTGATAGGACTTTTGTTCTTCGGAGTGATGCTTCATCCACTGGGATTGGAGCAGCACTGATGCAAGAATATGCAAATACTCTGCATCCTGTTATGTACATTTCTAGAAAACTAAATGCGGCAGAGAGGAACTACTCGGTTTTAGACCGTGAGTTGTTAGCGATGGTTTGGTCAATTCTAAAGCTACAAAGATTCCTCCTGGGCGCACATTTCATTCTAGAGACTGATCAGAAAGCTCTTACAGCTATTCAGACTAAGAATTTGAAGAGTTCGAGATCCACTCGATATGCTATAGCTCTTCAACCTTTTCACTTCACGGTACGAGCTATCCGTGGTGCGGATAATGTGATGGCTGACATTTTGTCTAGATGCCCACATGACTCCAACTAATACTTCTGTCCTATATTTCCATATATTACAGAGTCATAACACACCTATATTTCTACAATAGATTAGCACATCTGTACTTACTTTATATGTACACACTATCGTGCTTTGTTGTCATCTTCTTCTGTTCGTTTTTTAAGATGATAGAGGAGGACTGAGTAGTTAATATAAGGGCCGTTAGTTTACTAAACAGCCACAATTATTAATAATGTATTGTACCTTATGAAGCATATTAGTTATTAATTAGCATTATATTGCTTGTACTTTCTCAGAATGTCATTGTTGAGCTGAGGACTTACCTTACTAGTATCAAGCATGACGAGTTCTAGATTGTGTACTTACCCTCGGAATACCAGAGCATATGTCCTGGATCGTCATGTAGTTTAACTTTACTATGTACTTATGTCATTACATGTCAAAGAATGTACTATTTAAATTTTCCTATCAGATTTGTACATCCATTTTTAAAGACAATATTAGAGTATGCTGTTTAATGATGATTATAGTAACTTGCATACGTATATTGTGTTTACATGCTAACGTGATGTGTGTTGGTGACACCTCCCCGATGTGAATATTTTTTGAGACATATTTATTTTTCTGTTGAGGTATATCCTCACCAGACACTCTATAATTAGCCTATTGTTTGGCAATTTAATTAATTATCAGCGCATAATTCGTGCGTTTTGAGCCGCTTATCGCATGCTCTTTGATATTGAAAAAAAAAATATGTTCCACATTTTTTTTTTATCGGGAGGAGGTGGTGATATGTTGCGTGATAAATTCTCGCAACATCGTTTTATTTCAATATCTATTTTATAACGCAAGGGCAACAACTGCTTGAAATTTATAGTCACTTTTCTCGGTAAGCATTTGTCTTCTCGCGTTGGTATCGAATGCAGTTAAGTTTGAGCTGTGGTCATTTTGCGCTGGACTGCGCATGACTTGTCTTGCTTCTTGGTCGATCGGTTTCCGCCCACCACTAGTGGAGTGAGCGATTTGGAATGGCGAAAGAGATGCCTCGTTGAAGAGGGGATCTCCGCTATTTTTTTGTTCTGTCAGGGATGTGTAGTCCTCTTAATGGATATTCGTTTATTCGAGATAATACCTCTAGTGTTTCCCACATGCCGGGAGGCGTGATATTTCTGTGTATTTCATGAAAGCAAGGTAAATTGACTTTTTCATTAACTCTATCGATTTTGGGTCGTGAGCGATTTCGATTCATAGCCTGTCTCCGAAAGTCGTCGTCACGAGATGTTTTTTCCCAGCTCACATGTCGCTGCATTGTACTGCATCGGTTGATGCAGGTACCAAGGACCATTACTTGCTACTTTGTTAAATGAACTAGGTTTGAAAAACCTTTATTATCTAGAGGATATTTTTGAGGACATTATTTATACTTCGGCAGACGTGTCTGTCTTGCTGAAGTCAAACTAAGGAGAGTGAACTGATCTCATACATCTGGTTATCTCCTGGCGGTTATAGAAAAGGATGGAGTTTTTCACCTGACTACATTTACAGCACTATGAAATATAACATGCATCTGACTCATCATTGTAATGCTGTCTACCGTCTATTGCTGTATTGAATGTTGCTGTGATAATGACTGTTTGAGGTGCCTACATATTCGCGTAACCATTTTGTCACTGTGGCGTCCACAATAAATAATGAAGAAAAACGTCAACGGCTGTTACAAGAATCATTGACTTTATACGTCGTGAGTTTACTGACGTCCTATGTGGATTGCCCTGTTATTTTTGTATGAACATTGTTTTGACTGAACACATCTGCACACCACACAAAACCAGACATGCGGATACCATCCATCATCATATGGTATCACGCATCACAGTCATAATTTTTCTCAACAGGAATGCTAGGAGATTGTGATGCAAAACTTGGATGAGAGGAAAGATTTAGAACCACAAATGGGAAAAAAAGAATATCATGAGAGGAGCTGACAAAGACAGTCCAAAATATAATTCGTTGATGAACTACAGATGCAGCCTAATGTTCCAATTAGAGTGAAAAGGATTTAGTGATGTGATGTGGCCCAAACATAACTTGAAGAGAAATGCATTTTTTATTGTGGTACATGCCCATGATGGTCATCTAGAAGAAAATGACTTCTCCAGAATGCACTATTAAATTCAAAGGAACAGTTTTTTAAACAAGTCAATAAATTCAAATAACTGAACATTAATAATGTCAGATGAACGATGCATCTCAGAGGCGAAAAGTAGAATAGTCCAGGCTAAAATTGTGTGCAACATCTTTTGTCACTGGAAGTAAGAAAGAGAGCTCTTAAGGGTTATATAGAACAAGTCCTGGTATAAGGAAGTGAGTCATGGACAATTAATAAACAAGCATGAAAAGCCCTGGAGGCCACAGAGATGTGGTTTTACAGACGAATGTTGAGAGAATACAATGGAACACTGACAAGAGTAATGAGGATGTCCTGAAAGATACCAGTGCACAAAGGAAGCTTATTTCTCACGTTAGAAGGACGCAGTCCATTTTCTTTGACATGTTATGAGAAGAAAGTCAGAACATATTGTGACAGTAGGAAATATTGAAAGAGATAGAGGACAACAAAGAGAGAAGATACTGGACAGTTTGACATCATGGCATGGAAAGAAGTCAACAACAGAATTAATAAATGGCTCTGGGGACAGGAAGTTGGAAAGAGACACAACCAGGCATGGTGCTTGTAGAAAAAGAAGACATGCCTTTATACTTCATACTGGCTATAGATGAGTTATGCAAACTATGACACCAGTCAACAGAAATTAAATTAATTTGTGACAAAGCAACATGATGATAAGATTTTGCAGATGACCTGGTTTTTCTGTTCCATAACTATAACCAGATGTAAGTCAAAATGAGAATACTGGATGAGAGGTCCTAGCAGTTGGGTCTGAAATTGCACACAGAAAAGACAAATATTATGAGAATAAATGCAGCAGTTGATAGCCAAATTGCATAGGTAGAAACACCCCTACAAGATGTTGATTTATATATGTAGCTGTTATGGATAGAGAGGAATGGAATGGAATTATATTTGTAGCAAAGAGCCTTATGAGCTGAAAAAGAAGAAAAGCAGATTCTTAAGATGTTAATGATGAAAATAAGAACATATTCTTGTGGTGTTCTTGTAGAGGAAGAAGAGAAAAATCGATATGATAAAATCAGCCGAAACATCCCAGTCTGCACCACCATACAGAAAAGTTGTTGAGGGTAAATGAGAGTTGGTGACCTGCTGGATCAGAGCTAGTAAACTACCTTGGATTTTGGTATTGGCCATTTGCACTGAACTGTCTTTCATAGGAACAAGTTTGTAGGGCATACTTATGGCACCAGGTATAACGACCATGATGTAATGGTACCTAGCATGCATTTAAGTAGTGCTGCAACATTGGTTTCCCTGTTGCAGGGACAAGTTGAGGCTTGCTTCAGATTCCAGTGTTTCGTATTTATTACACACGGCAGAACATTATACACAGCACATGACTAGAAACTGAGGTAGAACTGTGACATCCTCCACACATCATGTCAGCATACTGACCACTATAAGATGCTCTTCTGTGACTTCCATTGACCTCATTAAGCATGTTTGCAGGCTTTTCACATTGAGAGGCATTTTTGGATTTTGAGTTTTTCGTATGACTGAATCCCAGTCTGTTAGACTGATTTGCCTAGAATTTCTTTATTTGTATTGCTGAAGTAGTAGTTGACATTGTGTCCTGAGCCAGACAGCTATGCCACATGTATGCAGTTGATGCTAAATTGCACTTTTGTGCCTTACAAAATGTCATATAGGTGTAATAAAATGAAGCTTGTTTAGTTTACAGTGAAAGGGGATATCTGTCAGGCAAGGAGGAAGAGAGTTCTGAAGAATGATTATGTATTATATAGAAATTAATGTCTACAATTAAGTCAGTATATAGTTTTATTTAATATATTTATTGTTTCTCCAGGAACAAAGGGTCATGCCTACACTCTTATCACGGAAAAGGATAAAGAATTTGCACCACATTTAGTTAGAAACCTTGAAGGTGCAAATCAGCATGTTCCACCTCCTTTGTTAGAGCTTGCACAGAAGGTAAAAACAGTGTTAAACCTTATTCAGTATGTGTGAGGAGTTACTGTGATTTGATTTATAACAGGCCCCATGTCTCTGTTCCTTGCATTTATTTACGTTTTTCTAGGAGTGATTACAGGTAATCCACCCCAGGTTTCTTCTCTTTTTAGTATGTTCCGTTTTTTTCAGAAGGAGGGGATTACGGTGAGATTTTTATCTTATTCGGGTTTTTTTCCTTTCTCTGTGAATAATAATGGTGTTTGGTCTTTTTTCTGTAGATAATTAATTATGTTTTCAAGAGGGACGGTAGGTTTTAGATTCTAGACTCGCACCAGTTTTCTTTCCCATGAAGAAATAGCGTTCATGAAGGAATTTCTAGTGTAACAATGGCGGGGCATTTTATTTCTGTAAGCAGTAAGTGCACCCATAATTATTAGGAGGGGTAATTCTAGACGGGGATAAGTTGACGAAACAGCATCTACTCACGTGAAAGTTGGGGGTGGGTGTGATTTACGCGCGTAGCTCAGAAAGAATGGAATTTTTCCAGTTACTCGTAAGTTCTAAATTTAGCTTATGACCTGCAGGCTATTTTTAGATTTCACAGCATGATGATTGGGTCAGAGAGTGACCCGCTAATAGAACGAAGCCACGCAGTGACTCACGCTTAGCGTGGGTCTGCTTCAATTTCTGGAATAAATAAGCGTGACTAAATGCAGAACGTTCTCTGATACAAAAAAAACTTCATGCCGTGAAAATCAAAGCCTGTATTTAATATACAGAGTTTGTCTGCTCTAAAGGAGATATTCGACTTTGGTAAATATATAAGTTAATTGAGCTAATATAGTACCGTCTGTAAGATTTTAGCAGGTTTTTTTTGTATCGTTGCTATTCTAGGAGTAAAGTTAATTCGAAGTAGAAGAGCCAACAAATGCTATCTATTAGAACTAATAATAATACTAGAAAGCGCATGTAGGAAATTGAATGCAGGGAGTATTGAACTCTGATAGTTTTCTCAGAGTAGATCCTCGGACATAATTGGGTATTGTAATTAATTGGATTTTGCTGTTATATTGTCAGAAGACAGGGGTACTTACTAATTCCTTGACTTGTGATCAATAAATAATTGCACGTAAAATACGCTCGTGAAATTAAGTGTATAAGTTAGCAGGCTAATACCTACTGAAATCGTGAGGGGCGATGCGTGTAACTTCACTGTGATTTTTAAGGATTTGGAGCAGGTGTACGTGAGTGCTAGCTGTGTATTTTTCTAGCGGGCTAACTTGATAACGTAGTGGCAGAGAGGGGAGATAGGAGTGTATGTATTTTGTGAGATAGGATTCAATTCCTTAAGAGATATATATCTACTTTATACGAATCGGGTGTTAATAATATTACTGGCATGGGGATGAAGATTTCCCAATATTTGATGTATAACGTTAGAAGAGTAAATACGCTAGGTATTGTGTGGGAGTTAATTAAGTGTTCTTTAAGTGTGTGTAAATTACCTGCGGGCTATTTGGTAACGCTGTTGAATAAGAGAGAGTGAATTTAACAGGTCTGATAGGGCATAGGTAATTGTGTATTTACTACATGTGGGTAAATCATACACGTGTAAGTCAGCAGTTACGGGTCTAGAGGAGATTTAATTTAGTCCTTAACTAGATATATATATTTATAGTGGTGGAATTCATGGAGACGGGAGGTTATTCTTTCTAGAGAAGTCTAGTTTATTTTGGTCTAGCGAGGACTCACCTCGATCACTGTTAAATAAGTAGGGCCAGGAATTTTACCGGCGATAGGTTTGTTCAGTGGTTGAAATGTTATGACGGCTGACTGGGCTTGTAAGAGATTAAGTCAGCTGAGTCTGCAGATAGGGGTTTTCCGATAGGACAGTAGTTGAGGGAAAGTAGGGGTAGCCATATTTACATATCGCGGGTGCGATAAGAGAGAGAGAGAGAGGCGATCCATTATGGGAGTTAAGTGTTAAAGATTTGGGAGTTAAGTGTTAAAGATATGAAAAGTTGATGTGAGATATATCTGTTGTTATTGGTTGTTCCACAGCAAATATTTTCACGGCTGGTAGCTAGGGTGTCAGTTGGTCCTACAGCTTGCCAGAAGTTGTCGGCCTTTCTCAGGAGAAGAATAGTTGAGGCAGAGCCAGAAGAGAAAGAGGAGTGGTGACGCGATAGTCACCGGCGCAAATTCGGTTTTGCACCAGAGAGAGAAAGCACAGGTCGCTGGAAGCGAAGCCTTCTCCAGAAAGCACGGATTGTCTTAACAAATCCTGAGCGCTACGCTCATATACGCACACACTGAACCTAGGCACAGGGCCTAGAGGTGTCGTGAAATTTGGTCATAATAAAACCGACAGCCCTAAACCCAAAGAGGGGTAATCGGGCATACGAATTAAGATTTGTCATTTTGTGAAGCAGCGATAGTCCAAGTCACTTATCCAGTCTACCAACCCAAGCCATCAGCTACAACCAGCGGTTAGACGAAAGAGGGTCACAATACCTCTAAACTGCACTAGAGAGAGAGAAGGAGAGTAGTGGAGGAGACTCTTAGTAGAAACCAGGAGTGTCTTACAGACACTGAACATAGAATTCAGCAATTCATCATTTAGTTGTGTAGGAGGTGATAACACCAGTTCTTTTTTGGTTCAGTGGACATAGTGTTAGCTAGTGAAGGGTAATTTGCCTAAAGAGGAGAAGCTGTGTAGGCCCTTCAAGTTTATTGACGCCTGCAGACAGACAGACAGTAGGATTTAGATTTTGGTTACATAATATCAGGTGATTTAGAGTAAGGTGGATCTGATGTTAGAGATCCCACCTAACAGGTTGTTGTATTTTCTTACCTTTCTTCCTTACAGGTTGAGGGGAGGGTGACATTGTGGGGTTACCTTACGTAATCACTTTAATTGATTGTTATGTTCTTTTTCCAGGTGTGCGAACACACACTTTATTTATTTTTGTATGTTATATGAAATTTGTTGTGTAAATAAAACTATTTAAACTTTAGTAGTCTGGATCAGTCACTTTCTGTAAACTATACGTCATCTATATGTTGTCTGTATAGTGGTGCCTGTGGTAGTTAGTTAAACCTTATCCCAGTCTTTGGTAGTTAGAGGTGTTGAGGTTATAGCAACACAATATGTCACAAAGTGGCAAGGGAGAGTCAATCTAGGTTCTCGCCCCTTGACGCCAATAGCCTCATCTTCCACAGCCACTGTCATTTTCTTCTAAAAATCTATCTTCTTAGACTTTCTCCCCACTAGTGTCTTGTCACTATACGTAGGCAGCCTCTAGTCATAAATCCACTTCGTGACAGTATGACACTTTAAGTTAAAAGGCCAAAACTAAAATAGGAGGAAATAAGTGATGTTTTGATGGCAGAAATTAAAAATAAAAGTCTTAGCTGTAATTTTGAGAAGACAAGAGTTGCCACTGAAGAAAAAAATTTCACTATACTACAGTTTGAGTGGGACAATTTCTTGAAACATATTCATTATTGTTATTTTTATGCAACAGTCTTCTCTTCAGAATGCATCATCAGAGTAAAAAAGGTAATCAGTCCATAGGTTTAAATACCTTAGCTTATTAAATGATTTATATGACTTTTTTTTGCTAGAATGGATAACAACCGAAACCATCTGTAAGTTAACCCATTGAACCCTGGCCACCCAGCCCGTAAAACCCCATTCCCCTGGGCTCCTGAGCAAAAAATTTCACTCTGAGCCGTCGAGGCCAGCGATAATGCCGGTGCGTTTTACTGAGACGACAAACTTGGTCGTTGACATCGCAGCAACCCATGAATGTACAGTTGACATTCAAAAATCCGGCCATCGATAATCCGGTTCCTTCAGATTTCCGGCATGGATTTCGGAGCACATTTTTAAATTTACCGCGTTGGCGCGCCACTGTTTTCTGGAGCAGTTTATGTTTTGATGCAGCTGTTGGGTCTTGCTTGCACGTGTTAACAGCCATTCCTGCTCATTCCTTCTCATTTTATCATTTATTTGCTGCTGTTTAGCCCCATTATGGATTCAGCAAATAAAAGAAGTGGTGTAAAACGTAAACATCGTGCATTGTCGATCGCAGATAAAGTGTACAGGTAGTCATTTTCTGTTAAATATATACAGAATATATAACCATAAAAAATCCGGCATTTTCAAAAATCCGGCACTCCTCAGGTCCGGAGGTTGCCAGATTTTTGAATGTCTACTGTATTGTAGTCAATACAAAGTTGAGGAGTTTGAACATCCACAGTTGTGAGACCAAATTTACTTGATACATTATGTGGGATACGCCCCTTTCCACGCCCCTGCACCATAGCCCGATCCCCTGAGGGGCCAGGAACAGGGTTAGAACTAGCTGGATCATAATCTGATTCACAAGTTCCGTCACTCGATCACCATCTAAATCTATATTCATCATCCTCCGAATCATTGAGCACAGGTTCAACTGCTTGTTCCGTTGATAGCCTTTTAGAATGGCTATTTCCTGGATTTTCAACACGCCTTTTAATTATGAAAACAATTAAAAAATTGCTAAATATTATCACTTTTTGGGCGCCGCCATTTTTGAGTAACATTCCACAAGACATGTGTACTTCGTGACGTCATTATTTTTCACACATTTCCATTCCGGCCCCGTATTGCTAAGCTAGGTGTGCCCAGACCGAGATTGCGGTCGCTCGGGGAATGGATTTTTTATACACGGACCGAAATTTCGGGACCTCGGGTTCAAAGGGTTAAGGGACAAAAAAGAAAAAAGATTTAACAGAAGCAAAACTAGAATTTCCAGAGCTAAGACTCATGCAATATGCATAGAACAAAGAGGTGAGAAGAAACATCAGTAGATATTTGAGTTAATGCACTGACAAGTTGACAAAAGAAGCAGAGGAAGCTGCAGTCAAAGGAAAGATGATGGACCTGTTCAGCAGTACAAAGTAGGTAACAAGATGAGAAAGGACATTTACTTAGTAGCATAAAAAATCAAATGAAGAGATGAGAACATTTCAGGGAACTTCCAAATAGACAAAATTTCCCCACCCCCACCCCTTCCTCTCCTCCACCCCACACCCAGGTGGTAGAAAATGAGATAAGTTAATTGTGAAAAACCAAATAAGAAAGAAATGAAGAAAGTCTCAAAGAATGTTAAAACCTGTTCTGTTAACACATTTTTCATTTACCCATGAGACTCAGGAGTCTGCATATCACTCTGGGCATTCTCTGTGCCATTGATCATTGAATTTATTTTGTTATTATTGCTCTTATCTCTACGTATGTTTTCCTGTTCTCAGTTTGAATTTTCATTCTGCTTTCTTTTGCAGTTTTACCTGCCTTGTCATTTCTATATATTTGCAGTTATGTTATTGTAGACTAACTACCTTCTGAGAATAAATAGCGTATTTCAGCAATGAATGGTTTTGTTAAGCATATCAGAATTTGTTAATGTAGTGCTGGGATTGTCATAGTATTAAAGAAGGGAGATAAATGGTTTGAGGGAGCTACTGTCTGCTTAAAATGAATACTCTGGTTTGTGAATTATTTGTAGTGGTATTTTTTTGCCTAAATAAATTTATTTTATTGCTGCAAATAATTATATTGTTTATAGAATTAGATCTATTTAATGAACTATTGTTGGTTATATATCATGGTAATTTTTCTCTTGTACTTAAACTGATAAACCTTGTCCCACGACAGTGTCCATGGTTCAAGAAAAATCGTTACAAAGGTGGGAAAGGCAAGGTTGTGGCTGGCAGGGGTTTGGGATGTAAGGAACGGCCAGGACTTGGTTCAGAAAATGTAAGTCTTAAAACATTAGTCTCAGCAATTGGGAATAATGAGTGAGGTGGGAAGCAGTTAAGTTTTCACAAGGAACTTACTCCACCTCATATTGTTTTTCACAAAGAGCTTACTGCATCTCATTTTGTTTTTGGAGACACACATCATATTATTCTGTAGTACATCTTGCTATTGCTTCCACTTTGCACAGTTTACAGCTTTCAAATTGGTCAGTAGTTGAAAGCATTGCAGAAAAGTAATGTATGTATATAATTTATTATGATTGTTTGCATACACACCATATTGCTCAGAGCAGCTTGCTCATAAGTGTCAGTGAATGTTTTATTCTTCCTTAAAGTGCTCCCTGTAGTCTTTTTTTTTTTTAACACATTAACTTCCGCGAGCTGATGGGACCGGCTTTTTTTTTTCTTCCTCTTCCTCGTTCGTCCTGAAAAGGACGTTGGTTGCATTGTGTCTGTTTACGCCGGAGCTGTGATATCTGCGCCTTTCGGCCGACACATCCGACTTCAGCACGGCATTTTTGGGACCGGGTTTGCCTTCCCTCTTTGATCCCTACTCTCTCAGCCAGACTGCAGTGATGCAGCCTGTTTCCAGGACCACCACGTGGAGGTGGAGTAGGGTCTTGGTCAGCTCTGGTTCGCTGACCCTGATGCAAGCAGTCAAGCTATGGGTCGCTGACTGCATTCTCTATTGCTGCATCTTTGGGTCCCGGACCGGCTTTTGAAATCCTATCATTTGGACCGCGAGCCGCTCAGAGCGTAGATCTATGTTCAGTAATAAAATGAATGAAAAATGTACTGAAACACTTTCTGATCTGGTTCGAGATTTTAAATTGCTACCGGAAAACAAATTCCCAAAGCATGGTTGTTGTAGAACACTGGAAACTTGATATTATGTTCATATTTTTCAGCATTTTGGGTTAGTTACCAAATCGTGTAAAGCTGTTTACCGTGGCAACTAGTGATAGGACCACAAAAAATGCTTGTACATCTCGTCTAATGGCTGAATAGGCTAGAAACTTATTTCAACAATTGACTGATAGATCTAGCGACGAGGATAAGAGTGAAAACGGTGTGCGCATTGATTGAAATAGTGATTTTGATAGAGATGGGGCGCAAGTAGTTATAATTGTGAAAATATTGCAAGTCCTCGGCCATCGAAGGGCCGTTAAATAGCAACAACCTCTATTAGAGTTACAAATGGTGCTTATTGTAAAAGTACATTCATTTATCTTTAAAATGACGTGTAATTCATAAAAATCTGTAAACAATTACGAAAACTACAGCTTACTTTGTGCAAACACCTACAGGATTAAAATGGGAAAAAAATTTAATTCGGCCACAGTGTGTTTTTCAATTCGTAAGTTATGTGTTAACCTTGATAACAAAAATCATACAGAATTGAAAAACAAGTCATGCTGAAACTTTAAAACATCATAGTTGAAAAAGTGTTTATCTGATAAAGAATGATGTCTATATTTGAAGATCTCATGAACTATATAAAGTGATTGTAAATTTGTTCAGATATTATTGAGTGTACACTTCATCTTGCTATCAGAGTACCAGAGTTCAGGATGCCACGAGCCTAAGCAGCTTCAAATCAGCAGCCAGTTCAGGTCCACAGTCAGACAGACTTTCATCTATGAAGTCCGCTTTTTATGTAAGTGTCTGTTTTCTCTGTCATTTATCTAAATTATAAAATGATATGCTTCTGTGTATAAACTGATACTGAGAACCAGGGACAATCGTCCCCAACCCAGTGCTGCATCACATGTGATGGATAGTGCAAATTTCCCCAGATATGATGGATAGCTACAGACCAACTGGTGGCAGTTGTGGAAAGCAAAGGTAGCTTAGCAAGTTGCCCTGCTGTCTCTGTACAATGCCCCATATGCTTAATGAAATGACTGTCAAGCATGCAAGAAGCACCTTGAAAGTTCCCAGGTCTCCATTGCCTTGTGGACACAGTCACTCCAGAGGCTAAAAGAGGTTCTTGCTGAAAACTACTTAAGAAGAATTATGTTTCAAGAGGTGTCCCCAAGAACAACGATTTTTCAAATCAGATATACACAATTTGTAATAGTGAATGATGATAATGGAAGTCCCAGTAAAAAAGTCCAAGTCTGATATTGAAAAATCATGAGCCACAGGTGGTAATCTAGCTACTGTTGCCAAAACTAGCACTGAAGGAAGATGTAGAACTAGAACATGTAGAGAATGAAGATAAATAATGTAGAAGTAAGTAACATGAGATGACACAGTGTTATAAATATAAAATTATATATATATATATATATATATATATATATATATATATATATATATATATATATATATATATATATATATATATATATATATATATATATATATATATATATATATATATATATATATAATATATATATATATATATATATATATATATATATATATATATATATATATATATATATATATATATATATATATATATATATATATATATATATATAATATATATATATATAATAGTAGGAGTAAAATTGACGAAAAACATTCAATAGCAGTCAGAGGATTTTAAAATAAAAGGGTTCTACTAATCAAACTGTGTGGAAAACCAGTAGCTATTAATGTCACAAAAGAGTATGCAGCACCATCTGATAGCCCAGAAGATGATCTTTGAAATGGCTGAAATCCTTTTTTAGTAAATTAGTAAAATCATTTGAGATTATAATATTCAAATAGGAAGGAGAAAGTTAAAGATTGAGTAATTATGAATTAGGGAGATAAGTGGGCAAAGTACATTATGTGGTAATTGGAAACACCTGATTCACACAGCATCTGAGAATACTATGGGTGTGGAGAAGGCTAGATAATAAAACGTATTCAAATTTATTATGCACACAACAACAAAAGATGTAGAAATGCATTGTTTTCAGCAAAAAACAAAACTATGAACTGACTGTAATAGTGATCACATACTATTGTGTGAAAAAAAATAAGATTAAAGTTAAAGAAGTCAAACAGGACAGTAAGTAACATCAAACTAGACATAGAAATGTTAACAACACATGCTGAACAATAAGACAAGTGTCAAGTTACTGTAAAAAGTAGATATTGTTCATTCATTACCATACAGCTGCCCAAGGACCATAGGCCTTCAGTAAACTCACACCAAGACTGAAGTCGGCAAATTGGATCCGTAACTTCAGGAAATGGATTGGCTCTGAGGGCTGGGTCAGTTGGGCCAGGGTACGAAGTGGGACTGGGATGGGCCCAGGCTGGGTGAGGCTGCTGCTGCTAGCCAGTGGGCCAGCCAAGCTTGGAACGCGATTGTAGACCACTCCAGCTATGCGGCATTGCCTCCATGTGGCATCCGCGTCGACTGGCATTCAACCGCCAACTCAGAACTGGTATGGACCAGGGGAATCCAACTGTCTAATTAAAATAAAGCATAGTGAAGACCATCACCCGGTGTTGCCACATTGTGATTTCTGCCCAGTGCTCTGAATGTCAAAGTGATGATGTTCTCGAGCAAGTCGATACTTTCGACCCTAAAATTGTCTAAAGACATGCGGTATAGCATATATATATATATATATATATATATATATATATATATATATATATATATATATATATATATATATATATATATATATATATATATATATATATATACACACACACACACACACGCACACTCGCTTGCTCACTCACTCTTTGTGCCAGACTGTATCGGTTGCGCCGTTCCTCTGGATCAAACAGCTTCGAGGGGCATGCTACATGAGCAACAGTTTGACTTACCCAAGTGCCCAACCTCGCACCCGCCGAGACATCGTCTTGGGGGCACATTCCTATAGTCAGTAATGACTGAAAGGGAAACTGCTGCCATCAGTTTGTCCATGTCATCCTCAGCCTTTTCATTTCTGTTGCCAGTTCTCTTCTCCATCTGTTTTTTAATCTCCCTCCATCTCGCTTACCCTGGGGATTCCAGAACAAGACTGCCTTGTAAGGAACAGGTTTCCTCAATGTGTCCTATCCATTGCCAGAGTCTTCTTCTCATCTCTATTCCACTGGCACTTGTCTGGTTCTTGTCATCAGTTCCTAATTGGTGATCTTGTTGTACCACAGATGATGTAAGTTTCTCCATTTTATCCTTAGCAGATAAAATGCTTGTACCAAAATACAGAATGTAGACCAGGGAGTCCCAACCTTTTTCAGCTCTCGTTCCCCTTGGCTTTTAATAAACTTTCCCATACCCCCTGTTAAAAGTGAAAGGAAATAAATTCTACAGTTCACTTTGCATACGCGTATAAGAAAATAAATGAACAGATTAATTAATTTTTCATAAAGAAAACATTATTTGGCACATACTTTTTTTTTAGTGCTACAAAGTTGTTAAATGTTTATCAGAACCCAATCTCATAAATTATTGAGATTCTGTTTTTATCAGACAAGTAACACCCCTTGGTAAAGATTTTAAAAGATAAACCCTTGTAACATTTTCAGCCCCCATTTTGTTTCTTGCTTTGGATTTGATTAAGATCAGGGCCGAGAATTCTGATTAAGAGAGATAAGTTGTAATGAATTTAAGCCTATAAACACGTTGAGTAAGAATGGAATATGCTTCTCCAGGGGTACACCAAAAATTGTGGAAAAATTTCATTGATAGGAAGATAAGTTTGTAGTTCTTGTGGACATCCTTTAGTCTTTAATCAGGTCATCGTTTGATTTGTCCTAACTCAGTATGCAAAGCTTTGTACCCAGACCTCATTCATTTGGTCAGTAGGAATTATTCCTTCAACTGAGAAATCAAATTTGCAATAACGCAAAGTCAGTCTTTTAAAAATATCTGAAGATTCAAATTTCCCCAGTTGAATGCAACAAAATTACACTGGAACACGCCTTCCACTGGAAGCTTGCCAATATTAAAGTCGTAAACACTATTTGAGCAATGGTTATAGTTGTGGCTACTGGTTTTTCCGCACAGCTTGACTAGTGAGCTCTTTCATATAGTCTAAAATCCTCTGACTGCTCTTGAATGTTTTTTATCAATGATTACTCCTACTCCAGAGTATATTATTTCATATTTTTCCAAAGATTTTGCTGAAATCTTTGTGAGCTGACCTCATCCTCGGTGTCGTTAGTTTCTCTTTCTTCCAGATTGAGTGAGAGGACAGTAGGGACTCCATTATCTTTCACACCCGCTATTCTTAGCTGCTAATTATGGCTAGAACTTATGATAAGCGATAATCATCTGAGTTCAGGATGGCAAATATATTCCCTGTACTCCCTAGACAGATTTCATTTACCAATGGATGTATTCATCACCCAAGCCTAGGCCATCTCATATCTGGATCTTATTGCCAGAAGTTCAAGCATGTACACTAGTGGAACAAGAGGTCAGGATAAGACACACATAGGGAGCGAAATAAAGAGAGGGATGGCACAGGCAGAGATTGGGCAGCTGACCATAGTTGAAAAAAAAAATTCAAGCAGGAAGATAACAATGCAGTTCTTATTCTGGAACCCCCAGGGTAAGAGAAAAAAAAGATGTAAACCCAAATACACATGGGGAAGGGAATTTGAGATAGGCTTAAAGGGAATGAATGATATGGAAAGACCTTGAACAGTTAGCTCAGAACAGGAAGGCTTGAATTTGTTGAAGGTCTATGATCTGCAGGGAATTTTAGTGTAATGAATTGATAACATTATAAAATGTGTTAGCAAAGCACAATCTTTGATGATGTGAGTTTCTCAACCATGAACTGGAGAAAATATAAAGAGCAAAAACCTGATTGCAGGCTTTGGAGTGATTTTTCTGTCTTTAAAAATAATTATGGTTTTTTGGTCAGTCTCAGTTCAGGAGCAGCTTTGTCTCAGCAGTAGAACAAGATAAATCAGCCAGTGAAGAAAACTATGCAGCTGCTGGTGGAGCATCACAGCTGAATGCAGCCTTGCAACCTCAGATGATCCAACCATCTGGCATAGGTGGTGCTTCTCGCATGGGCTTGGGAAGTGATGGCCCACCAAAGAAAAAAAAGAGAAGCCGGTGGGACTGACCTTTTCACCTGATACAAGCCACAGTTTTGAAGAACAGTTTTTTTAAATAACTTCAGATAAGTCAGAGTTAGATTTGATGTTTGTGTAAACTGTACATGAATCTGTATGACACAGTGGATTGAGTAATGTTTATTGTTTACTTCATGTACTTTTAGAATTAAGAGAGATTTGCTGTCAATGGCATTTATGGAGTACATGCAACATAATAAACCAGAACTTGACATATGCTTGAGATAGCGTGACTTTACTGCTAGTAATTTCACTACATGTATTTCAAAATTGAACATTTTGTGTGAAAGCAAATATTCCCAATGGTAATGAGTTGTTGGGGTAATGAGCTGTAACAGTTTCTCGCCACAAATTTCTATTTTGTACCATCTTTTACAGCTCTGCTGATTGGACCCCACCTTGGCATCCTCTTCCGCTTTTCTTCTCCAGGTTCTCCTTGGTCTCCACACTTTTCTTGTCTCCTGTTGATTCCAGTCAAGGTCATGTGTAGTTATGCTGTTTGGTTGTTTTCTGAGGATATATCCTTTCTGTCTTCACTTTGTCCCTTTAATATCCAGCTGTGTTTATTGTTGTCAGAGTCTGTTCCATAGGTCTATGTTTGTTATTGCATCTGATCATTTGAAGCGGAGAAAGGGGCAGGGGTATCTGTTGGTGAATGTCTGGAGTTTGGGCATGGTATTCTTGGTGACATGCTGTTTCTGAGCCATAGAGTAGGACAGATATAATGTATGTGTTAAATAGCGAAATTATGTTTTTTTCTAAAAGATCTGCTGAGTTTCATACTGGCTTGAGAGAGTTAATGGCAAAGCTGACTTTGGTTATCATGACATTGACCTCATGGTTTTGCCTTAGTGTCGCTATTGTTTCCCATGAAGGTGACACTGTGCGAGTCTTCAGTCCTCATCTAATCATTGATCTTTATCAGGCTTCATCATCAGCATTGGCCTTCAGCTATCTGTATAGCATAAACCTTCAACAAAGTTCCTGCCAGCCCTTCCTGAAGTCCACCCATTCAAAGTCTTTCAATGTCTTCTATATCCCTTTTAAGCCTGTCTCCATTTCCCTTCTCCATGTCTTTTCAGATCTCTCTCTATTTCTCTTGCCTTAAGAGAGTTCCAAGATCTGCATGAGGAAGTTCATTGGTGAAAGCAGACATCTTTGTATGAACTCACTGTCTACTTCTTCTTCTTCTTGGATCCTAAGTCCCTGACTGACAAAGCAGTCAGTGGCCATCACATCTAGTGGCGTCTTGTAGGGCAGCAAAAAACTGTCCCCATTGTGCTCGGACGGTGGACATCCTTCGTGCTGTGCCTCGAATTTGGTTCATGCATAGCATCTCAGCCTCCACTGTTTTCTGCCAGGTTGTCTTTAGTCTGTCTCTCTTTTGCCATGGGGTCTATAGCATTTCAGTTCAGGTGATGGTGTCAGGGTCTGTTCTGAGGACATGCCAACCCAGTTCCAGCTTCTGCCTGCAGTAATGGTGTGCATCCCTTTTTGACTGCACCGTGTAAGCAGTTCCTGGTTGGAGATGGTATTCGGCCAAAAAATTCAAAGAATTTTCCTTAGGCAGGTTGTTGGAAAGAGGATAATTTGGACATTTCTTTTTCTGTTACTCTCCAGCAATCCGTGCCATACAAAAGTACAGAAAGTACGCAACTCTCGTATAATCTTAATTTAGTGTTTGTGCTGTACTGAGAAGACTGTCTACTGTAAATGACTTTACGAACATTTCTACACATGGCATGTTGATAGAAGTCTCAGATTATTTTAATAAATATTTCAGGAGTTCCATAGTCAATATGTTTTCCAAATGAAAAATGTGATCTGTACTATCAAATGCATTTTCAATTTTCGCAAAGTTATTATATTGTGGTATCTGCCATGAATTTGACAAAATAATGACTTGCCTTACAGTTACATCAGCATAAGTACACAACCATGAAATGTTAAAAAAAAAAAGTTCAGAAAGTGAAAAATAAATGAATTCATGGTTACTTAAGTAAAATTAGAAAAAAATAAAGAAAGAAAGAAACAAGACAGTTCTGCTTTATCTACTTAATTTAGTAAACTATTGAGTGCTGGCTTCTTATGCAGAGTTAACCTTTAAACCTCAGGTAATAGCTTTTATCAACATTGGTACATGCATTGTAAAACTAATTTGGCATGACAGATTTTAAACATGATTGTGGACAGTCATAGCAATAAATTTAAGTATTTAAACCAATAAAACGGTATTGAATCAGTTTTACAAATAACGGTTCACAAAAACCAAGGGACGTTTCGGGTTTTACCCTTCGTCAGCCACAGTTATAAACAGGTGACAAGGACAAGAATTACATATAGGTACTACAAAAACATACGATGATGAGAAATATACAACAAATGGGCGATACAAGCAGATGGAAAAAGTAAACAACAGCAGTGATGAGAGAAAAAAAGAACAATAATAATACAAAAAAATTGTAAAATCTAAAAGAAATACCGAAACAAGAAAGTAAATAATCAACGAAACGAAAAAATGAGAATTAACAAAACTTTGGAACAAATAAAAGTTCACTGAGCTCGATCTGAAGATACTGTGAAAGAAAGCCATAGTATTCCTTGCGATTTCTGTGACGGAATACTACGGCTTTCTTTTACAGTATCTTCAGATCGAGCTCAGTGAACTTTTATTTGTTCCAAAGTTTTGTTAATTCTCTTTTTTTCGTTTCGTTGATTATTTACTTTCTTGTTTCGGTATTTCTTTTAGATTTTACGATTTTTTTGTATTATTATTGTTCTTTTTTTCTCTCATCACTGTTGTTGTTTACTTTTTCCATCTGCTTGTATCGCCCATTTGTCTGTATATTTCTCATCAACGTATGTTTTTGTAGTACCTATATGTAATTCTTGTCCTTGTCACCTGTTTATAACTGTGGCTGACGAAGGGTAAAACCCGAAACGTCCCTTGTTTTTTGTGAACCGTTATTTGTAAAACTGATTCAACACCGTTTTATTGGTTTAAATACTTATATTCCTTACCAGTTTTACAGCAGCCCCTTAATTTATTTACTTACACTATAGCAATAAATTGTTTAGCCTGGACAGCACACAACAAATATAGGTAAAGATTGTTTGCTTTCATCATCAGTGCACCCCATCAAATAAGGAAATAAAGTCATAAAGCTTCTACAAGATGGCAAAGCTACTGGCCCATATTACATTCCAGTAGAGGCTATCTGCGACGAGAGGTTTTTGGTTATATATAGAGAAGATATCCAGATGTATCAGATGATACAAGGATAGAATGCCAGTGCAGAGTTCTGGTCTTAAAGGTAATACCCCAGTCTTAGAAGTAAGCACTGGTGTATAATTGTCATAGGAATAGTCAGACTGAAAATCACTGGCCCAGATGGTAAGAAGTAGTACCAGGATTTAAGGTGTCTCCTCCCCACAACTATCCTATGATAAATTAATGCTAGGGGATAAATGAAATGAATAAGAACTTTAAACACGAATGGTAAAAAGTAAACAAGTCCTCGGGTACAATTAATGAATCATTTAATATTTATATTGCTTTTCTTTTTCTGCTGTTTGGAAAAGAGTAATAAAAATATTCACACAATATTCACAGAATTAATGTTATCTTTTATCTAGATTAATTGTAGGAATGTTCTTTCCTCTTAGAGAAATAGTGTTACAAACAAAGTCACTTGGCAGTTGAATCAGTAGTACTGTCCTTTTCAATTCAAGATCTGGAATACTATTCTCTTGGCTAGTAAAGTTAATGAACACTGCTTTACTGTTACTAGAATTGCTGTTCTTATAGTCCTTTGACTTTATCACAAGATTATCATCATCTGACGTGCTACTTGAAATAGATATGATAACTGTGTTAGCTGTTTTAGCTGGTGTTTCATATAAGCTTCTGTCAGTTCCTTTATAGAACACTTATCTTGTTTCCTGGATACTGATGACACAGTTTTGTCATGGAGTTTATCAGTCTTGGCAGACCCAACAGTAGGGGTACCAAGAACCAGCTGTAGTTCACACGTTGGGTTCCTTCACTTATGTGGGATTACCACTGATGAACGTACACAGGCTTCTGATAGTTGACAGTATGGATCGAATTGTCAATTGAACCTATCGGTCTTGGCTAGTATCTGGCTAGATTTATATGTGACTAGCACAGATGTCAGACCAGTCAGTCATCAGATGTCGAGGTTATAAAGTCATAGTAAGCAAGGACATCATTTCAGTAATACAGTACTATCTTAAACATTTCCATTATTTATACATATTAACAATCATCTTGTTTTATCCACTCCTGTACATCCTTAAATAGTTTACAGCTTGATCCTTCCGAATATTAATCACAGGCCTTATATTTTTCCTGAATATGCTTGATCCTTCTCATCAGGTACAAATTTAAAGAAACTGATGCAATTCCTAGCATCTACACACAAATAATATACATCATATATTAACCTGCAATAAATAAAATATATACATGATAGTTTTTATAATTCAGTTTACCCTCAAACTTCAGAAATCACACTGGACATTAATAGCTAGGCAGGCTGCACACAACAGTAGATGGCAAAGGCGTGGTAGCAAATTCTGTCCTGCATCCAGTCTGTTTCAAAACTTTTTTCAGTGTCCCTTGTTCAAATTGCGCTCCCCCTTTTTATTGGCCAACACGTTCCATGAGAGAGCATGACATCACAGGTGTGTTAAGTCTGCTTAATTTGTTCACAAGATGAATGAAATTTTGACTTCTGTACAAACTGTTCCACCTCTTCCTTCATCATTCTAGACTTCTGTCCATCCAATTCTGTCCATTTAGATCTCGTTAGAACCGGACAGTCCAAAGCTACCATTCCATCTAACTTTCTTATTTGTCCGACCATTTAACATTTTCCTACATTGCTCGAAAGTGTGTAGTGACCCTATCAACTGACAATTTTATGCATTCAACTTACCATATCTTCCTTTCTGAAACCATTCCAGCCATAATACATATATGTGAATATAGAAGCAATCTCCCAGAATCGAAACATATAAGTCTTTCTGCTATTCGCCCATCCTGGTCGTTATAACATCATTCAGAAGTTGGAACTAAAACACAGATCACTAACAAAAAGGAGGCCATATTGTAGGCATTGTGACCCTCCTCGCTTGCCGAGCTGTGATTACGTGATATTTTTAGAGACACCGTCGCATTGCCGTAATCGATTCTACAACGTATTGAAGACAAATTTTGCTACACTATCAAAACAGACATTGTCATCTCTGCGTTATACTAATTACTTGGTAAAGTCTAGGAGAGAGATGAAATGCTAGAAAACTGGAAAGAAGGATATATAGCCAAGTTGCCCAAGAAGGAAGATTTGTAAGAGTGCACAAATTACAGAGGAATAATGTGATAGCAATGCCAGGAAAAATATTAAACAGGATCGTGTTTGAGGGATTAAAAGAGGCGCACAAGCAGATAACTTTGAGAAGAAGAAACAGTTCTTGACAGTGAACATGAATTAAAGAACTTGTTTGCCTAATCTATCCCTCTTATTCACGTAGTACACAACCGCTTGTTTGACAACTGCAGAAAAGATGTTGTAAGTAAGTTATCTTTAAAAAAACATTTTTTTGTAAGTAACAAACATTTATGCTCATTCATATAACACAGTCACATTTTACCCACTGATGACAAAGCACTGAATTGGATATGTGAAATTATTTGCATCTGCGTTATCACATAAATACACATCTACTGATGTATTCACTTTTCTTTCACAGTGCATAGGTCATGCCTGCTTATCAAACCAGGTGCAAATTAGTGTAATCAGTTTAGTGAAATCACAGTAGAAGGGGAACGACTAAGTAAGTAAGTTTAGTGAAAGTTGTAGAAAATGTCAGTACCACAATGAATACACAAATCTGGTTTTCTGAGGATGTGTCACATATTGTGGAAATTTTTACTTGGTGTACATGTGATGCTCTTGATATATGTCACTGATAAACTTTTTACTCTTAAGTTATGCTTATGTAAGAGTACTAAACAAGGTTTTTGTTTGGAGTAATTGCAATAGTAGCTTGACATATATTTGTATCAAATTATGAAAGCTTAGCTTAACATGATACATTTTATTCCTGATATCCTTGTATGTTTGCCTTTTATATTGTCATGTATTAACGTCAGTGTTATCGTTTTCATTTTAGCTGTGTTGAAAGTTTGTACACTTTAATTTAGTGATCTGATATGAAATATTTTAGACTGACTAAAAATTATTAAAGTCAGAAGAAATCGTAACTATTAAGCCAGGCATATTTCAGTTTATAGTTGGTTAGCAGCTGCTGTCATTTGTAAAACCAGTGCAACGCACATATAAATACAGAAATCTGCTTTACATATACATATACAGCTGTCATGTTTGTGCCATTGTAAATATGATGTTATTATTTTTAGGTACTTAATTTTACTGCAGACATTGCATCAAATTTGATATTGTCTAATAATCATAAAACACTAAATAAGTTCAAGTGAAATTATTTCCAATAGTTTCATCATGGAAGTACACTTATATTAATGTCTTCTTTTTTCCTAAATAGGTGATACATGCTTGTTAAATCAGTATGTTGTTGTATGAAAATTGTGGAAAATGTCAGTATCTCAATGTAATTATGAATTATTACATCAGCAATGTCTGAATCAAAATAAATGCACAAAGATGCTATGTCTGAAGTAAAATCAAGTACATAAATGCCTCAGCATGTTAATAGCATCAGATGGATCTCAGAGGTTAAGACTAGAATAGCCCTGACAAACTCTCAGAGGTTAAGAGTAGAACAGCCCTGACAAACGTTGTGGTAGATCTGATGAAAAGTGTTTTATGCAACAAATCGTTGTCAGTGGAAATAAGAGTTTTCGCCAGTGTTACTGTCATATAAAAGCAAGTCATAGACAATCAAGCTAGAAAGTCTCTAGAGGTGACAGATGTGGAAAAGAGTACCATAGACATTAAACAAAGAGTTATGAAAATGTCCTGAAAGAGGTCAATGCACAGCTTGTTACTCATGTTAGAAGGAATCAATACTCTTTCTTTGGGCATTTTATGAGAAGAGAAAAGTGGGAATATATTGCAACAGAGGGAAAGACTGATGGAAAATGAGAGAAGATGTTGGACAGATGAGCATTATGGCATGAAAAGAAGTCAGCGGCAGAATTAATAATTAGCACTGGAGACAGGAAGCTGTGGAGAGACATGATCACTTACACCAGCTGACAAGGCACTTGAAGTAGTTCAGGTTATAATTACAACAACAACAACAACAAAAATCTTTAAAAGTCTTGAATAAACCATACATTGTATAGCATGCATGAGAGTTTCCATTGGAATTTTATTTTGATTTAACTTTTAGATGAAAATTTGTCATCTTGTATAAGAGTACTTTTGTTGAAGTTTTTGTGGTAAAAAGAATCTTCAACTCAAATGTGAAGTCGGTCCTATTGTATGGCTCTGAGACATGGAGAACAACAAAAACAACAACCAAAAAGCTACAGACTTTTATAAACGGGTGCTTGCGTAGAATAGAAGGACTGAAATGGTATGACAAAGTCACAAATGTGGAATTGATGACAAATGCCAGTGGAACAAGAGTTGAGAAGAAGACGCTGGTGATGGATAGGACACACATTGAGGAAACCTGCTGATAACATTACAAGGCAGTCCTTGTTCTGGAATCCACAAGGAAAGAGAGGCAGAGGTAGACCAAAAAACACATGGAGAAGAGAACTGGAAACAAAGGTGAAAATGATGAGGAAAACATGGAAAGAACTTGAGCAGATGGCACAGGACAGGAAGATTTGGCATGTGTTTGTTGAAGGCCTATGCTCCTTGGGGAGCTAAAGGGTATTGATTGATTGATGAGAGTACTTACGTTTCAACCTGATCATATCAAACAAGTTTGTTATACCATGCTTCTGAAGAAGCAACAAAAAAAAAAAAAAAAGCAGAAAATCAGAATCATTACAATGTAGTGTTCAACCATTGGTTAGTAAAGGGAAAATTGTTGGTTCTTAAATGAAGAAAATATTTTTAAGTTGTTAATGCTTGGACTTGCTTGTAGCAGAGTTTAACAATTATAGAGTAAGAATTGGCACTGAGGTTAGTTTTAAAAAAACCATTTAAAATAAGATTATTTTTTTTACACTGATAGAAATTAAGCTTTCAAAAGCAAATCCTTCCAGCCTATGCTGTTTTGTTTTATATTCTCACACCATCCCAGTTCACACTGGACTTTGTGAGCATGGTGCATTATATCTTTTTTCAGTCCAAAATCTGCAGGAAAACTTTGCTGGACAAATTTCCTGTTGAAAGCTTTGAGTGTACTATTGTTAATTTTATTTGAAACATTTAGAATTACTGATGGGGACAGTACACAGCCTTGTCTCCCACCTCTTTTAATGTCTGTATTTGGTGAGTAATTCCTGCCAGATCTTACAGTCGCAGTTTGTTCCCAATAAAGGTTACTGAGTGTTCTTGTCTTTTCTGTCAGTACCTATGTCTTCGGGGCCTTTATTTTCTCATGATGAACTCAAAAGCCTGCTTATAGTCAATGAAGCTTATGTACCACTTCATTGTCCACCTTATTTTTTATTCTCTCCTGTATGATCTAGAGCAGTGTTTCCCAAAGTGGGCAGTACTGCCACCCTGGGGGCATTTGGAAGACCAAAGGGGGCATTAAGAGAAAAGGGGGCAACAGGGGGGCATTCAGTAGAAGGGGGTGGTTGAGGACTTGTCATGCTAAATTCAACAATATTAGTTAATACAACAGTTACATGTAAAAGCAATTTGATTATACAGGAACCTGACATGAGCGCTTAAAAGGAGAACGAAGCGTGAACAAACCCTAACCTGCTGCATCTCCCTAATGTCACTCGTCCTAGTTTCTACAAGCTTTCCAAAGGGTACTGGGAATATTTGGTGATTAACTGCATTATCCTTTTCAAATATTGTGAAAAAGAGGTTGTGGTAGGTTACTAATGTACTCTCTTATACTGTTGGTGAGTTGGTTATACTGGATTACGTAATTAAGCTTTATTTTTATTAAATTAATAGTAAGCATATCTATAGCTTTCTATTAGAATTTAAAAAATAAAGCAATTAGTTGTCAGTTTTCAATTAGTAACTGCTTTTATCTTCCACTCTTTATAGTTTTTTATGTAATGCAGGGAAATGGAGGGTGTACAGGAGATGTGTTCTGGGTGCCAAGCGGGTGGTCACCTGAAAAGTTTGGGAAATACTGATCTAGATCAAAATTGTAAATATGTGACTCATGAGGTTGATTGTTCTAAAGTCTGAACATTCAGTTGCATTGGGTTTTTTTTTGCGCAACATTATAAAGACTTTTGTCTTCAGGTCATGTGGTATGTATCCTGTATTGTATATATCGTTACATAGATCCGTGATTGTTTCTGTACTGAAGCCTTCTATGACTCTGTCATTTCTAATTTTATGTTGTCCATGCCTACTGATTTTCCTTTTTGTACCACATTTATTGCTTTCTCTACCTCTGATCTGAGAATGTTTAGGCCTTCATTAGAATCTGGATAGGAGCCGCGCTAGCGTAGTGGTTACAACACCGCTCTGGCGACCGGGTGATACAGGATCAAACCCGGGCGACGGCATTTGAGGATTTTTCGTCGACCGGGATTTGGACTGGATTAACTCGAGACCTGGCGAGGACATTTGAAGGAGTGTCGTCGACCAGGGACTTGCGGCTCCTGAGCCGACCCAGCTGCAATGGGTACCTCCGAAATCGGCGAGTATTTGCCTGAATGGCGAGGGACACCTGTCTCTGTACAAGAAATAAAGGGATACTCACGTAAAATCAATGTCAGGTTAGACATAAAATAATAACCTGAGATTTCGCCTCGAGTATTAGCGGGCGAACGCAAAAAAAAAAAAAAAGAAAAAGAATCTGGTGATGGTTTATTACCTCAACTTGTCCTCAAATAGTTCTTTTACGTGTTCTGTCCGTCTCTTTAATGTCTTTTTCATCAAGTAAGATTACGCCATTCTTATTTTTGATACAGCCTCCTTCTTGGGCAAGCCTTAACCAGGCACTACTGCTCACAGAAGACTTGAGACAGTATTTTAGAACATTCATAACTGACAAGATGCTGGATGTAATTGTCACAACAACCAAAAAACCGCAGCAGCTAAAACAGTAGTTGTACTGTTGTAAGTTACATTTTGATACACACAAAAAATTCTGAGTAAATAAGAGTGTACTGTGTCTTAACTAAAACAGTCACAGAAATAGAAGAAATGCTGTGCATATTTCAAGGCTTTGTTTAACCCTTCTGTACCTTAGTCCCAGATTATTGGGAATACCCAAAATGACTCTGCCGGATTCCCCTTAGAACGAGAATGGACAAAACACCCCTGTAAAAAGTGTAGTCCAAACTAAAAACTTATCAACCAGTCATATTAAATGCAAGTAATGAGTGCGATATATATGTTCTGCAGCAACTGACAGCTTTCGTTAATGCCATCTGCCATCAATGGTGCCTACACCTAGTAGCGGTATGGCAGCTTGTGTACCCAGACAACGCCCAGAACTATGCCAATAGGAGTTTTACTCCTGGCAGGTTCTACCAAGCTGGATGGTCGGTGCAAGTAGTGGTCAGACTAAAGCTGGTACCCTGGTCCTCCAGGTTGGTGGTTTTAGCACAGGGTCGACACCACTGCCTATGTAAAACATGACATGTTACGGAAACCGCAACAAATTAACAAGCTTTGCTGCGGGATGGGCATCCGGAGTCTGAGGCTTGCATGACAGCCAGTGGTGAAAGCCAAAAGGAAGCCCCTGACATGAAAGCGGACATCCTGACCGCTAAACAAGAAACCAGAACTGGATTTTGGAATGTAACAACGATGAACGAGACAGGGAAACTGAAACAGATTATTGTGGCAGAGGATATTATGAAAATAGATTTCATATATCTACATTTTCTTTCACCAGTCTTCACCAGCTTCCTTATGAGCCATGCACGGTTGGTTAACGTAAAACCCTCCTACACTCAGAGATCTGTCTCTTTTTCTAATTTAGCACGCCTATTTTATTTTCTGTTCTCTAATTTCCTTAGGAATGTTTACCAACAGACCTATTTAGCTAACGTTGAGCCGGTTACCTGTAATTATAAAGCCAGCTATTGGAAATCGTCGTAATAGGATCAAACAGGGAGAGACGGAATGCGTAGAAAGGGGCGACTATTTCAAAAGAGTCGTAATTTTGGCTCAGGGGAAGATAAGCTAATGTAGTTGTAACGTATTTTTCGTTAGACAGTGATCAGGGGAAATAATTTGAGTAGAAGGATTAGATAATTTGGAACCAAGGGCAGATAATCACAGTTACTTCCCCCTGAATCCGTTCGTTTGGAAGGTAAGTAAACACGGTGAGAATCGCCAGATCAAAAGATGGGCTTTGCTCGATTGCCAGAGTCTGCAAGCGGTAAAAGCGTGAAATTTCCCTCTGATTCGCAGATCGACCGAGGAAAAGCCCGAAATCTGAGCGAAGGCGTTAAAAGTAACAAGCCTGAGCGAAGTTCTGCAAATTTAATATATATATCTCTGTCTTTAAACTCAAAGTATCCAGTACCGATAGAATTTCAGAGAACATCTAGCTTCGAATTCTAAGATCAGTTATAACAGTGGAATTACTTAGTTTTTCGATTGGAGATCGTTTATTTCTGTGTTTGTGGTAAATACTATACTAGAAGTTTGAGTGATTAATGGTTAAGTCCGTATTTTATTTACTAAGATTTTTCTGTGTAGAGCGATTTAACTGTTGAGTCCGTCAATTATATTCCACTAGGATTTTATTGTGTGTTAATTGACTAGCAAACTAAATATAATCTATAGCTAAATTGTTCCGGCTGTAGCGTTAATCTAACTAACTGATATTAACCAGTAAGAGTTATTTTAATCGTCTAGTAAATGCACTATTCATTATGAGTACTGACGAAATAGATATTTATTTCTAATTCATGATGATTAAAAATATAAATGACTAGCGCTTATTTTACGGAAACTTTTATTAAATGATTCAATATGAGATACACGTGTAGTTCTATTCATAAGTTAAATAACTGAGTGTATGAATATATATTATATTTTACGCGGGTTAAGGATAGGATTGAGAATACTATATTATGGTTAAGTATTTGTATTTTTTCTCCTTTACACAGTATTGGGTCAAACCCAAAATCTACCAACGGCTTCCATATAAATCTGAGTATAACCATACAAAAGAACATTCTTTATGTGATAGGGCCGGAAAGACACCCGGCTTACCCCTTCACGGGAAGACACCC
This sequence comes from Oreohelix idahoensis, assembly GCA_024509875.1. Classification (NCBI taxonomy): domain Eukaryota; kingdom Metazoa; phylum Mollusca; class Gastropoda; order Stylommatophora; family Oreohelicidae; genus Oreohelix; species Oreohelix idahoensis. Next base: position 283,100 of record JAMPIV010008488.1, on the reverse strand, counting down.
GAGCTTCCCCCTTCATTGTGAGTGGCACATTTATCGCCCATATTTTCGATGTGCGCGAAGCATGCTGGGATGTAAATTCTTCAAGATTGATGAAAAGGCCATAATAACGCCTAGAAATTAGTTTTGGTGCATAGTTGTGTGTTATATTTGATAGTGGTGTTTTTGCTCTAGAAATAGTTGTGTATATCTGTGTTTTCATGCCTGGTAGAGCAAAAATCGCGAGTGTTATGTATGCGGCTAAATTAATACGCCTAGCGCGCAGTAAGTTGAGTGATTCGACCTGGGCTTATAAAAGAAATAGCGAACCAGCAGCGGCCCTTCTTAAGTATCAGTCCAGACAAGAGAGAACGAAACGAGGCGCCCTGTGTACCCACACAGAAGAACACAAAGACATGACACGTGAGTTAATTTAAATTAGCATTCGTGTTCTATAAGTCTGAAATTATATTCAGCACGAGTCTGTTTTAATGTTTAGTGAATTAGGTCTAATTAGATAGATAGATGTGAAAGTTTAAGAGCGATTATTTTATTTATCAGAAAGGCAAATATGGTATGAAGCTATTTCACGTGAATTTAGGTCTAAATAGATAGATAGATGTGAAAGTTTAAGAGCGATTATTTTATTTATCAGAAAGGCAAATATGGTATGAAGCGATTTCACGTGAATTTAGATAATACCAAGCCTATAATGTTACGCAGTTTTATATCGTGTGAATTGACACGTGGGTGAAAGTAAGTTAAATGTAATTTTCCCCAGTAGTGGAAAAGAGAGTCTTCGTGGTAAATTTCCTTTATGTGATACTAGTTCTAGTTAAGTCAAGAGTAATTTTATTTTATTCTTTGATGTAAAAGTAATTGAGTGTATTTCACGTTTATTGATGATTCTACTGTATATCTTTAGTGGGTTACTTTGAAGTGAGAATATGTATTTAGATTTCTGGAGAGCGTTCGTAAGGCGTAAGGCACGTTGAGACAGGTGTTTCTCTGTTTGCTCCCGGCAGAGCATGGAAACACCAATGCAGCTGGTGTCCATTACAGGCCCACAATAAGCATTTTGATCTCACTTGGGTTATATTTTAGGTTGTATGTTAAATTTGCTACGTGTCTAGGGTAATGTAAAGGTGATGATGTATTAATACAACATACACAACTAAAATTTAATAATATCGAATGAACAAGACTTTGGGTAAAATTTGGCAATCACGTATAGTACCATTTAATTTTTCCTGACTCTAAATGATCTGGATCAGAACTGTTAATTCAAAATAATAAATGTGCATTTATACAATGAATAATAATTAATGTAAGTAATCTGTCTTTAAGAATGAAAAGGCTATCTTATTACAGGATATGTATTTCCCCCTCTTTTTATCTTTATTTTTAAAAATGGATAAGTGATGGTGGGTTGGGGTGGATCATCATCCACTCTATTGTTTTCAACTTTTATTACAATTTATATAAAGTGGATATGAGATCAAGTGCCGACCAAGTGGCACTTATCTTTAAAATATGTTGTATAGTGCTGATGTGGTTCTTCAGTGACCATGGACCTGTCTCTGGGAAGTCCTGGCAGTACCAGTGGCAGGGGGCTTGTATTTCGCTTGAAAGCTCCTCCTCACACACCATAAGGCCTCACCAGGAGTTCAGGGTCTGGCTTTTTAACACGAGATTTAACCCTGGGGAAAGAAGGTATTTCCCCTTTCTGTACATCACATTCAAACTAATGATTATACAGTTTAAAACATGGTACATTCAAAACAAAGAGTGTCAGCTCTTTACGACAACCCATTTCATCCATCTTCATTTAATATGACAATGGACATCAGTGTTTACATGCTTCTTTCAGATAGTTGCAAATCCACTGTCATTTCAATATTGATCTTCTTCCATCTAATCAGGTGGGGTATACACTCTCCTTCTGGCAACTTATATTTATTTTATTTTCTCAATCATTTTATATAGGTGTTCAAGTGTCAATTGAACACTGAGTTACATGAAAGAATTTCTCTTAGTCTCTTAACTTACTGTCGTAATAGTTTATGATGTTAATATTAAAATACAATGTCCCTATATTCATGACTACCTTAGGCATGATGTGCTCCCTAAGGATAGCATAGGCTTCTTTTACTTACTATGTCGTGTAATACAAAGTTATGAGCGCCCTCTTCTGGGGTCTATCTTTAAAATACAACAAAAGATATTAATAAAACATTTCTCTTACCGAAATCAATGAAATAATTCACACACTAGTAATAGTTTGACTGGCAATTCTTTTAGCCCAAGAATAGATCGCCTGTGTCCAGACTGCAAAACTTTATTTGTTAAAAGCTTGACTTCTGCTCTCAAACATACACTAGGTTGAATATTTTGTTGTCAAATGGCACTGAGCCTTGGTTTACTTCCCTATTGTCAAACCCACTGGCCAATGAAAAAGACGAGTCCAAAAAAACGACTCTTTTTTTGAAAATCTCAAATACGTCTATGAGTTTATACATGTGCTGGTCAGTGTGTCTTTACTATTACGGTGTGAGAAAATGTTTCGCGTGGCTAACAAATTTGCCGTTCCTACCTCCCCTCTTTCTTCATAACTAACTAACATAAGCCAATAGGATTCAAATCTACGGATTTGACTTTTGGTTTGAAATGTTACCAAAACCGAGTATGAATGTGTCAAACCGTATGTCTCAATCCTTTCGTTCTTCCTTATCTTCGATATTATTTGACCGATTAGGGAGCCGCGCTAGCGTAGTGGTTACAACACCGCTCTGGCGACCGGGTGATTCAGGATCAAACCCGGGCGACGGCATTTGAGGATTTTTCGTCGACCGGGAATTGGACTGGATTAACTCGAGACCTGGCGAGGACATTTGAAGGAGTGTCGTCGACCAGGGATTGGCGGCTCCTGAGCGGACCCAGCTCTATTGGGTACCTCCGAAATCGGCGAGTATCTGCCTGAATGGCGAGGGACACCTGTCTCTGTACAAGAAAAAGGGATACTCACGTAAAAGCAATGTCAGGTTAGACATTAACAAAAACCTTAGATTTCGCCTCGAGTATTAGCGGGCGTACGAAAAAAAAAAAAAAAAAATTTGACCGATTGAAAAGATTAAAATTGTTTATTACTCTGTCAAGTGTCCTGTATCTTACTGTTATATTTTCGTCTCAGTTCAGAGAACATATTCTAAAGATGATATGGTATAGAATAAACAACATTATCGTTTGTTATTTCACTTTGTCTTTCCTTTTTATTCTTCTGTCTATACATTATACACGCATTCAATTGTCACTGTCTTTTCCCCCTCTTGCTAGTCGTTCAGTTGCCAAGCAACCAGTATCATTAGGAGTATGTTAGACTACCTCCACGCTAACTCCCTTTGTAAGATTTGCCTCTCTCTCACTCGAAACACGTCTTGGTCTTGTGCCAAGATCGTTTTAAGTTATATTTAATTTTCATTACAGGGATGGGCGAAGGCGGTGGGGGTTATCCTCACATGGCGTTACTAGATTCAAAATCGCGTGTCGTTGGCGGGCGTTTTTTTTGGGAAAAATGCGACTTTCTAAGGAGAAAATATTACATTATTACGTCCGATTTTGTGACATTTTGCTAGTGGTTTTGCCCTAGGCAATTATCACTGGGAGTAGGGGGGTCTACAAGGTGTAACTAGAGTGTTTTTTTTTCTTTTCTTTCCAACAGTTTGATTTTATGAGAATATCAAGCGGGTGGGGCAATAGTGTTAAGGAGGGGTTAATTTTTTCATGGCATAGTGAAAATAAAATGCAAATGCGTTAATGACGTTACATTGAGACGAGTGAATCAAGGATATCTCGCTACACATCTCCCCTCTTTAAAAGTCTGCATCCAAATGCAACTTTATAATCCGTGATACACATCGGAATCAATGTTCTCAACTAGACTTTATGAGTGTCCGGATTTTCTGCAGATGGGTCATTCAAAGTAGGCACTACTGATGAAGGTTGCCTCAAACCTCTGCAATCCAAGAATCTATTTCAGTTATTTTACTGAACAGCTGCAAGTGTTACTGCTTGTCTTAATGCTGCTTATTAATCAGTATTCACCATTTCTCTTCTCTGAGTCTGTTCATTGACATGTCCAGAGGTTCTTAGATTTCCTCAAGGTTAACATGGTGATAGCAGAGTTATGTAGAGGATCCAATAATTCTCTTATCAGCCTGGATAAAACACTCGGAGCAATTTCAATCCAAAGAGCAACATCGGAATTCAATGTGCCCCCTCCGATGTGCACACAGCCATCTAGTGGTCTGCGCTCTGGCTTGACTTGAATTTGGAAACACCCTTTAATAATATTCATATATGATTCTATGATCTGCCATTCAAGTGGAGGCCATATTCACCAACTGTATTCTTAGCCTAATGACAATTTGGTGATATAATATATAATGTGGGAAAATGAGTTTTTCTGCACCAGACATCAATTCTCCATTGTAGCATTGCTATGATATGTGTGATCTCAATCCAATGTCCGTACAATACTTCCACTTGGATTGTATATAGGGTTCGGTCAACTATAGCACGTTTCACTAGCTTTGCCCAACTTCAAAATGCTATATCTCAGCGAATATATAATGCATATAAGTGAAATTTTGTGTGTGAATTTGAAATGGTATAGATCCTATGAATTAAATTTTTCATTAAAATGCGGCCATTGGTTTCAATTTTCGTTTCTTTGCGATATAATATAAAATCCTACTTGCCAACACACATCACACGCACACATATTGAAATGTCTACAGTAAATTATACGACCTCATTTGCACATTTTTGGTTTATCAAGCAATTGGCATGATTTTTGAGTGAAATTGCGTGAAATCGCACTTCTTGAACATAAAACAGTTTATATCCGGTGCAACGCACACATTGTCAATCAGAGGTGTGTCTACAAAAATTATTGTGTGGTTAAGAAGGAAAAATGAGTCTGCGAGTACATTTTATGACATTACAGCAAATCACAAATAGGATTTTTAAGTATTTCTGCAATGAAGCTACTCGAGGAAAACTATATCATTCTATTTCAAACCCACAAAAGAGGACTATTCACGCCTTGGGGATAAGCAAACGATCATTGCACCGCTGGATAGCGACATCTGAAATGTCTAATTCCAGTGTTTTACACACGAAAATTAGGCCAAGAGTGGTGGATAATTTTGACAGAGAATTGATCCGCAGAGAAATTTGCAATATGTTTCACAATAATGAGGCAGTGACTTTAAGGAAATTGAAAATTTGGTTAAGAAAGAATAATGACATTGATATTTCCAAATCTACGCTATGGAGGACTATTAGGAGTTTGGGATTCACTTTTAGAAAATATGTTGGTGGTAGAAACCTTATTTGTGAGAAGCCTCATATAGTTGCAATGAGAAGCAAATATTTACGCGAGGTCAGAGAAATGAGAAGAGATTGTTATGATTTTGTGTATTTAGATGAAACTTGGATCAATGCGCACCACAGTAATGAACGAGAATGGCAATCATCTGATGGAACAACTAAGAGACTAGTACCAAGCAGCAAAGGACAGCGCCTAATAATTGCACATCCAGGAAGCAGCCATCATGGGCTTCTAAATAATACTGAACTCATATTTATTTCAAAATCCACAGATAATAGGGATTACCATGCAGAGATGAATGGCAAGATATTTCAAGATTGGATTGTGAATCATGTACTTCCTTCCTTGGATAGACCGTGGTGTTTGATAATGGACAATGCCTCATATCACAACGTTGTGGCACCAGAAGATAAAGTTTCTAATTCACCAAGTATTAAAGATGTAATAAAGATTAGGCTGACCATAAACAACATTCCATTCAACGAAATGTCCATGAACCTGAATTACTTGGAATTGTAAAAAAAGACACAGCATACAAAGATATTTCACATAGACAAGGCAATCCATGAACATGGTCACAGATGTTTAAGATTACCTCCTTACCATTCTCACTTAAACCCAATAGAATTAGTATGGGCTAAAATTAAGGAACATGTAGCAACAGAAAATAGAACGTTCAAATTAAAAGATGTTGAAATACTTATAAAAGCCGCCATCTCCAATATAGCCAGGGATTATTGGAAGAAAAGTGAGAACCATGTGTTACAAGAGGAAGAGGAATATTGGAAGAATGATGGTTTGTCCTTCATTCAGCCGAGATTGATTTTCAATTTCTCAGAGACATCTGATTATGATTCGGATGAAGTTTAATTTCTTTAAAGATGACCTTACCGTTATTTACAAGCACATTAGAGGAGCAACGTTCCATTATGATATTTATGAACCGCAAAGAGATGATACCCATTGAAATAATTAGATCAAGGAAGGTCCAGTTTGGTAGCGCATTAAATGTCAATGACAAACAATGTCACGAGTATTTCGCATGCAGATCATTTAAGAAATCATCTTCAACACGTATTCAATTGCAAACGTGATGGCCACATTATTGTAATAGTAGACACGCCTATGCCTAATCAATTCACAGAATCTGTGCATGAAGTGGTAAAATTTCTTTTCTCGATACACAATAATTAGTATGCCGACAAAGATCAAAGGATTTCATCCGTTTATGGGAACTGGACAAGATGCACAGATATAAAGTATATATTTGTTGGGTCTAACCCAATATAACATCGTATGCAAAAAACGGCATTAATACGTTAGACGGTTAATCAGATAATTACATTTGTTTGAGGGCAAAGCTAGTGAAACGTGCTATACCACTGTCACCTGTGCCCTTATAATGCTAAGTTAATAGCCATATTGTGAAGTGAGCTTGACATTAGGCCAACTGGCCAACCGTCCGCTCCCCACTTTTCTCGCGTGATCACTTAGTTTCGGTTTCTCTGTTTGCCGATTATCCTCATTGTTATCCTCAATGCTAATTTTTGCCAGTTCCCGGCATGCGGCTTCAAATTGAGCAGGGGATGACTGGTCTGTGTTTCTATTTTCTCTGGGTGCCATACGCAGAGTTGCCATTCTAGCTATTTTAGGGGAAGACTGTTTGTGGAAAAGTGCATACCTATCCAATGTGTCTACCTTATTATATTTCTTTTATTTTTTATTTTTAGGCCCATGTTTATCAGAATGCTTCGCTGGCATCTGATTATTATTTTTCCATCGTGTGGAATTTTCCTTGCTGCACTGGTCACAGGCCTCAACAAATTTTTTTATGTCTTCAGCTACGCCTGGCCAGAAATATGTCACAGATGTCCTTTGACGGGTGGTTCCACTCCTCTGATGTCCACCGTCTGAATCAACATGTGCTTGTGCCATTGCTTTTTCCCTATAACCCCATGGCAGTACTAACTGGCCATATCTTTTGGATCCTGCTCCAGCTGTCCTGTAGAGCAGTCCCTCCTTCAAATAAAATTGTCCTTTCTTAGGGTGTGCATGGCTGTTTGGCAATTTGCCAAAGCAAGGTTTTAATGATTTGTCCTGGGCCTGGGCCTTTCTCATCTGTTTATGAGAATAAATTAGTGGTGGTTCCTCCTCTTTACTAGGGGTCAACCTGACCTGGAGCGTGGCCATTACCACAGGTTTTATAGGGTTCCCTAGAAAAACAAATCTTTTTCCTAACACCAGCGGGTAATTAGGGTCGTCACACACTGCTGCACTTATTTCTCCTTCCACGTACCTTGTCTTAACATTGATCTTGGCTACGGGAAGTGTCATGGTTGCTACTTCCTTTAGTGCCCCTTGGATCTCCACTGTTTCCGTGGTATATTGATCTGGGTGCACTAGGTGAGAACTCACGACTGAGTCATATTCCAAACCGGAATCGTAAAGGCACTTAACTCTGGCACCATTACATGTCACTTCTTCACAGATGGGGATGATGAGGTTCATGCCGTTCTGTTGGCAAGTCCTTCTTTCTTCCCTTGTCCACTGTTATCATGCATGCAGCGCGATATGGAGGAACTTTCCTACCACATTCGATTGTATTATGATTATTCATCCTACAGATTTTACAATATTTACCATCAGATCTGTAAGGTTTCCTTTCATTGAATGGCGGGTTTCTATCTCGTGGGTCAAATCGTTGCCTATCATAGTTGGATTTACCTTTGTTACTTTGTTCTCTATTGTCAAACGTATTTGGGTGTTGAGGGGTCTTAGTATTATCTATAAGTTTTCTTTTTGTCCCAGCCAGTTCTGACTGGGCTGCCTGATACCTTTCAGCAACATTGAGGATCTCCCCCAGCCTCTCAGCACCTTGTTCCGTGAGAAATTTTCTCATGTCTGGAGCCATGGACTCTCGTAATTGCTCCATCATAATCATTTCCTTTAAGTCTTGGGTTTTCCCCAGAGCAGTCCATTTCTCCAGGTAAGTCTCAAGTCGTGCAGAGAACTGGTGGTAGGTTTCCCCGAAAAATAGTTTAGCATTCCTAAATTTTTTTCTATAAAATTCACTGTTCTTTTCATAACGAACTAGGAGAGCCTGCTTAAAAATGTCATAATTTTCCTGTTCGTCTCTACTCAGTTTTGAGAACACCTCATAAGATACTCCCCGAAGACCCTGGGATACCTTCAAACTCCACTTTTCCCTCTCTAAACCATAATTTGTGGCTAGTCTTTCAAATCTAGAGAGGAATGACTCGATGTCATCCTCTTTTTCAACAAAAGGGTCAAAATGGAAGTTCATGGCTGAATTAGCATCAGAGGTAGATGGGCTGTTACCATTTTCTGGAGCATGGCCTTGTAACTCCAACTCCCTTAGTCGTAGCTCATGTTCTCGCTGTAATCGTTTTTCCTCCTGTTCAGCCTCTAGTTTCCTCTCCTCTAATTGCAACCTCTTAATTTCAGCCTCTCTATCAGCCTCCAATCTCCTAGCCTCCCTAGCATCTTCTAACTGAATTCTCTTCTCTTCTGCTAATCTCCTATCCTCCCTCTCAATGAACTTATCACATTCTGATGTCACATACTGAATCAGAACTTGCCCCTCCATTCCCATCTCTCTTGCAGTCTGCACAGCAGCCGATCTAAATTTTGCTAAATATGCCATTTGTTATGTTTGACCAAATTTTTAACTATAACAATTCAAATTTTCCAATTATGACTAACTAATAATAACAAATTATAAGCACTGACAACACATCCACTTTCCAAGTTCTACAATATTATTTTTACAGTTATTATGGGGATACCCTGGATCTATGATGGTACTAATTTAAAAATCCCGGACCGGACCCCAATATATGTAGTACTGAGAAGTTCAAATCCCGGGCGAGCGTCCCAATATATGTGGTGATGTTATGAGGTGTTATGAGTGTTGTATCCACCTACGTGTACACCGAGTGAGGTTAAGCTGTGTACGTCCCTGAGTCTAATTGTTGAGAGTTTATGTATTCTCAGGGTACCTACGGTGCTACCACATTTAGATCTCACTCGGGTTATATTTTAGGTTGTATGTTAAATTTGCTACGTGTCTAGGGTAATGTAAAGGTGATGATGTATTAATACAACATACACAGCTAAAATTTAATAATATCGAATGAACAAGACTTTGGGTAAAATTTGGCAATCACGTATAGTACCATTTAATTTTTCCTGACTCTAAACGATCTGGGTCAGGACTTAATTCAAAATAATAAATGTGCATTTATACAATGAATAATAATTAATGTCAGTAATCTGTCTTTAAGAATGAAAAGGCTATCTTATTACAGGATATGTATTTCCCCCTCTTTTTATCTTTATTTTTAAAAATGGATAAGTGATGGTGGGTTGGGGTGGATCATCATCCACTCTATTGTTTTCAACTTTTATTACAATTTGTATAAAGTGGATATGAGATCAAGTGCCGACCAAGTGACACTTATCTTTAAAATATGTTGTATAGTGCTGATGTGGTTCTTCAGTGACCATGGACCTGTCTCTGGGAAGTCCTGGCAGTACCAGTGGCAGGGGGCTTGTATTTCGCTTGAAATCTCCTCCTCACACACCATAAGGCCTCACCAGGAGTTCAGGGTCTGGCTTTTTAACACGAGATTTAACCCTGGGGAAAGAAGGTATTTCCCCTTTCTGTACATCACATTCAAACTAATGATTATACAGTTTAAAACATGGTACATTCAAAACAAAGAGTGTCAGCTCTTTACGACAACCCATTTCATCCATCTTCATTTAATATGACAATGGACATCAGTGTTTACATGCTTCTTTCAGATAGTTGCAAATCCACTGTCATTTCAATATTGATCTTCTTCCATCTAATCAGGTGGGGTATACACTCTCCTTCTGGCAACTTATATTTATTTTCTTTTCTCAATCATTTTATATATGTGTTCAAGTGTCAATTGAACACTGAGTTACATTAAAGAATTTCTCTTAGTCTCTTAACTTACTGTCGTAATAGTTTATGATGTTAATATTAAAATACAATGTCCCTATATTCATGACTACCTTAGGCATGATGTGCTCCCTAAGGATAGCATAGGCTTCTTTTACTTACTATGTCGTGTAATACAAAGTTATGAGCGCCCTCTTCTGGGGTCTATCTTTAAAATACAACAAAAGATATTAATAAAATATTTCTCTTACCGAAATCAATGAAATAAGTCACACACTAGTAATAGTTTGACTGGCAATTCTTTTAGCCCAAGAATAGATCGCTTGTGTCCAGACTGCAAAACTTTATTTGTTAAAAGCTTGACTTCTGCTCTCAAACATACACTAGGTTGAATATTTTGTTGTCAAATGGCACTGAGCCTTGGTTTACTTCCCTATTGTCAAATCCACTGGCCAATGAAAAAGACGAGCCCAAAAAAAAACGACTCTTTTTTGAAAATCTCAAATGCGTCTATGAGTTTATACATGCGCTGGTCAGTGTGTCTTTACTATTACGGTGTGAGAAAATGTTTCGCGTGGCTAACAAATTTGCCGTTCCTACCTCCCCTCTTTCTTCATAACTAACTAACATAAGCCAATAGGATTCAAATCTACGGATTTGACTTTTGGTTTGAAATGTTACCAAAACCGAGTATGAATGTGTCAAACCGTATGTCTCAATCCTTTCGTTCTTCCTTATCTTCGTTATTATTTGACCGATTGAAAAGATTAAAATTGTTTATTACTCTGTCAAGTGTCCTGTATCTTACTGTTAAATTTTCGTCTCAGTCGTTATCAAATTATCCATTTTTGCTTTCCATCTTTATTGGTTCAGAACAACATACTTTTATTATCTAAGTTCAGAGAACATATTCTAAAGATGATATGGTATAGAATAAACAACATTATCGTTTGTTATTTCACTTTGTCTTTCCTTTTTATTCTTCTGTCTATGCATTATACACGCGTTCAATTGTCACTGTCTTTTCCCCCTCTTGGTAGTCGTTCAGTTGTCAAGCAACCAGTGTCATTAGGAGTATGTTAGACTACCTCCACGCTAACTCCCTTTGTAAGATTTGCCTCTCTCTCACTCGAAACACATCTTGGTCTTGTGCCAAGATCGTTTTAAGTTATATTTAATTTTCATTACAGGGATGGGCGAAGGCGGTGGGGGTTATCCTCACATGGCGTTACTAGATTCAAAATCGCGTGTCGTTGGCGGGCGTTTTTTGTTGTTGGAAAAATGCGACTTTCTAAGGAAAAAATATTACATTATTACGTCCGATTTTGTGACTTTTTGCTAGTGGTTTTGCCCTAGGCAATTATCACTGGGAGTAGGGGGGTCTACAAGGTGTAACTAGAGCGTTTTTTTTTCTTTTCTTTCCAACAGTTTGATTTTATGAGAATATCAAGCGGGTGGGGCAATAGTGTTAAGGAGGGGTTAATTTTTTCGTGGCGTAGTGAAAATAAAATGCAAATGCGTTAATGACGTTACATTGAGACGAGTGAATCAAGGATATCTCGCTACAGCTGGCAACCTAGCATATAGAATGATAGTTTCATGAACCACCACTGCAAGAGCTGCTGACTGCTTCAAGCGGGTATTTCATAGAGAACCAAAAGCAGAGGTAGTCCCAAATTGCCTTTGGAGCAGGGAGTGGATGATGACAGAAGTGATGTACATAATTATTATATTAACCTTTTCAACCAGTGCAAATGTATATGTAAACATGTTTTATATAAATGCAATGGGTGTTTTCCGCTCACTGGGATAAATACTAATGCTCGGAGAGAATAAAGTTCTGAGGCAGATAGGATGGTGGAATGAAAGGGGGGGGGGTGGGGTGGGGAGACACACATGATTTTCATGTCAAGAAACCCAATACGCAGGATGGTATTTGTTTCTCTCTTATTTCATGATACTTCATGATACTTCTTATTTCATGGTCAGTGGTACCAATTGGTGGTACTAGTCTGTGGAATAAGTGTGTGCTACAAGCGGTCTTCAGTAAAAGCTAGACACCAACATCAGACGGGTCTTAAAAGACGCTGTACCATCTTCGCAATTACCCCACGATACAAAGAGGAACGTGTTGTGGCCACTAGACTTTACCAGTGACGAGAAGAACCAGTCCATAACCTGCAAAGAACAAGCATAGGCTGGAGCAGAAACCAACCGACATCTTACTGGCAGCTAAGTACACATTCAGAGCTGCCAAGTGAGCTATTTTCTTTAAGAAAATTTGCAAAAAACCCCTATCCAGATCATCACCAGTAATGAAATGTTAAAGAAGATTATTAATTCACCCCACATTTATTTATTTTAATTGTTACCTATAATTACTTATTAAAATTTGCTATGTGCCTATATACACATTTATGGTTGATTCTGTCATTTTGAGTGAACTGCGCAAGTATGTCTCAGTCATTTTAAATCTTATAACAGAGCTTTTAAAGTAATATTCTACTGATTTAAATCAACTGGGGGCTCATCAAAACGAGCAAAATTCTTACTTCTCATAAAAGGTCAGGGAAGATAGAAAGTTTACACGGCCTGGATCCTAACCGGCCGTAGTCCATGTTTTCTAAAATTCCTATGAGGCTCCGTAGAATTGAAGCACCATTTTTCAATTCACATCTTTGCCAAGAGTAATCTTGAGACAAAGGTACATACCTTTGAATACCCTCAGTAGATACTCTGAACTTTGGCCACTGTTGGACCATCGTTGCAGAGCAAGGGGAGAAATTCCCGTGACAAGAGCAAACCCAGAAGACGAAGAAAACGCAGAAAGTGCAGAATACAACCGACTGCTTGAGTTACGTTTTTGCAGAGGACCCAAGTCTAATGTATGAAGAAAAAAACCAATTGCAAAAACATACAGACGCACTTAATTCAACATGTGGAAGATACAACATGAAGATCAACACATTAAAGACAGAAATTATGAAGATTAGCAGATCGCCAGGCCCACTTAATATACATATCAACAACAGGCTTAAGCAGGTTCCAGAGTTCAAATACATACGAAGCATTGTGACTGAAAATAAAAGACTTGACAAGGAGATTAAAACAAGATGTCAAAAAGACAGTGCTGTGACTTACCAACTGTCACCACTACTCAGACATCAAAAAACATCACTATGGAAACTAAACGACAGCAGATACATAGTATATTCTTATCAGCTCTTTGCTTACAGTGTCAAATATGACCCCAGCACAGGAGAGGAAATCATATCCTGTGAGATGAGATGTTTAAGAAAAGCCATTAATGTTACCAGGAAAGACAGAGTGAGAATGATGACATCAGAAAAATTGTAGGAACTGCATCAAGTGTATAGAGACACATACAATTTAGTGGTTTTGCTATGTTATGAGAATAGTAACTGATAAACTACTACTACGCGCCGACGACAGCAGAAGATCTATTATAAGAGCATTGGGGAGACCTAGAAACAGATGGATAGACAACATCACAGACATCCTACAAAAACACCGGCTCACTGCAGCCAACGCGACACCCTTGGCCCAAGAAAGCACTCTTCATCCACCTACTAAGCTTCATGGCAATGATGGATGAGAGAATTAGGTCAAGTATTGAACTCAGAAATTGTTTTCTTCACATTTTTTGAAGATTTTTGATAGGGGAATTAAGACATTGGTTGGTCCCTTCTGAATAGAACTAGAACAGGTGATAGCTCAGTGAGAAGTAATAATAGAAATAGATTTTTACGAGTGAGATGGTAGAAATTAATAGAGTCTGTCCCTGAAATCGAGAATCTTCTCTCTTTCCGCCTATCTTCTACAAGAGATCTAGAGGAGTCAGATTGTCTATTAAACTATATATATATATATATATATATATATATATATATATATATATATATATATATATATATATATTATATATATATATAAACATATATATTAAATTATATATATATAATTTATATATATATATTTTATATATTATATATATATATATATATATATATATTTATATTATATATATATATATATATATATATATATTATATATAATATTATATATATAAATTTATAAATTATATAAATTATATATATATTATATATAATATATAGATATATATATATATATATATATATATATATATATATATATATATATATATATATATATATATATATATATATCACATACACCCACACATAAGTGACGACAGTTAGCAGTTAGACGCACAGACGTGAAAAACTATAACAATGGAATATAGATATTTTGGAACGAGCTGACCGACACGCTTGAATAAAGTTTATGTAAATTTTATTATCATAAAGAAAATTTTACCAACACCATAAATTTATACACATAGATTAATGAATTACTAAAAGAATATTAGACTCATAGGTGTAATCCTTTCCCCCTCTGTTTAGCCCACGATCCTGTTAGAAGAAAAGTCATAGCCCCCAAAGAGTCACAGATATATATACTATGGTCTAAGATTTCCCTCTCTCAGTTAAGAACAGAGTTGATATATTAATCTACTCTAAGAGGAGAAAGATTTTTTTTTAGATACACAACTAGCATATAAGAAATACAAAGTGGGTGAAATATGTTATACACTAAAAGAGTCACGCATTCCTGCTCTCATTCTATTCATACAACAGTTGCCACTGACAATCTTGCTACTTACAGACTGGATTTTTCCCTTTCTGGAACAATCTTTGGGACATACAGCAGCGCCCGTTATTTTTCGCCAAGAGAACCCCAGCTCCTCAAAAGACAGAATCAAATCCATTGTTCCGGGAGCGCACCCTTGGTTATTATTATTTGGATTACTGCTTATGTCACTAAGAAAAATCAGTTCACGTAAGAGATGCCACAAAGCTCACAGTGTCAGAATCTTGAGGTTTCCAGTACTTTAGGAAATGGCAGGTTGGTACTTCACCCCGTATAAACAATTGATTGTCACACCACAACTTGATCCAAAAAAAAAAAACCGTCGGAAAAAGTTATAGTTTGTAATTTTTCTCGCCACAGGGGCTGAAAGTACATGAGATTTAGGGAAGAAAATATAATCTGGCTTGATAGGCCCAGTTATTTCATTTAGTCTTAAAGTTCGTGAAAAAATGGGTACTCTGTTTCTTTCTGGATGCAAACGCAATACCAGACAGACTTGTAACCCCACGTATTTAAAGACCTAAAATGTTTCTTCTGTGTTTTATTCTCATATATTGATAAACCGCTGGTAGAGGTTGGGCTGACCCAGATACTCTATAAAGAAATAGAAACATACAGAATACTAAAACATAATATTATACACAACCTATCCTACCCTCGCGTAAAATATAATATTTACTTCGGTTATTAACTTTAAGTTAGAGACTATAAGCTTAGCGCTTGTCTCATCGTTTAAACTTCCGTGAAATATATTCTAGTCATTAAAAGAATCAATCATCATGAATTAGAAATACATAAGTATCTCGTCAATACTCAATGATGAATCAGTGCATGTCGCATGGAGATTTATGATCAATAAATGTTCTATATTCTTTTCTTTTCTACCCGTGTCCTCTACTTTATTATCGCTCTTTTATCCTTTTCCTGTTTTTCGCATTCGTTCGTTTGCGACAAAATATAACTTTCCCATTCTGACTTTAGCCGTTTCTTTTCTCATAATAGTAACGCATTTTATTGCGTAAGATGTCAGTCCCTGGATGAGAACGAAATAGTGTGAGAATGCGTTCTCGACAGACATAGAGAGCAGACATTTGTCTACATTTTCACCTGTCGAGTTTTTCTTCGGCTAGTTTCTCGGCGTGAGGTGTGGAAGGCGCCAATCTGCATCGCTCAGAAATGAGACATGTTGAAGTAGGTGTGAAGACGCGTTTTGGCAGTTATGGCCAGCGTCTAAGTTAATGTGAAGTGTTAAGAGAGAGAGAGGGGGGAGAGAGGGAGAGACCGGCGCTATTTCGGGTTTTCGTAATAGCGTGGGATCCTTTGTCTGTTTCATATATCTACCCCGTAGTTTAAACTTGATTTCATTCAGTTCTCCTAAATTTGCAGTAGACAGGTCGTTTTCGTGTTAAGAGAATAAGCTGTATAGCGAAGTCTTAGTTTGTTCTGGAAAATTTTGCAGAGCTTCTAGACTACCAATAAATATAAGCGTATAATTCTAGTTTGTGCGATCGCCTGTAGTTCTGTCTGGAGATAAATATATTATATATCTAGTAGTGTTGAGTGATTCAGTGATAACCGCTTATTTCATTTTATTAGTTAGATTTCTGTGCAGAAGTAATTAAATTGTAAGTCTGTTATATTCTCTAGCTGACGTGTTTCAGTGGATAGCAAAATAAATTATAATTTCTAGCTTAAACTCATGCAGCTATAAATAAATTTTATTAAATTGCTAGTAATCAATCGAGAATATTTTAAACCAACTTATAACTGCACTGATTCATCATTGAGTATTGACGAAATACGTATGTATTTCTAATTAATGATGATTGATTTTATGAATATAACTTATTTCACGGGAGATTTAAACGATAAGACAAGCTCTACGCTAGCAGTTTATAGTGTAAGTTATAACCGAGGAATAGTATGTATAAGTATTTTATATGTTGTTTTCTCTTTATTCAGTGAAACTGGGGTAGCCCGACTCTACCAGCGTTTTAGTACTGAGAAATATCTGTGAAGAACAAATACATTTTTTTTCTTAAAGACTTGGGTGTATAAAGTAAAACCGGTCTGGCATTGCGCTGGCATCCAGAACGACAGAGTACCCATTACATGAACTTTAAGATTAAATGAAGTAATGGGCCCATCGAGCCAGATTTAATTCTTCCTGAGAAAAAACTCAAGTACATTTCAGCCCTTGTGGCAAGTAAAATATTACTATCAGTAACATTCCGACGGAGTTCTGACTAGTTGTGGTGTGACCAAATAAAATCCTATACTGAGAGAAGGCACCGACCTGACATTCCTCGTTACTAGAAACCTAAGCTATTGACACTGTGCTCGCTGTTAACGTTCGTGCCTGGACAATTTTAATGTGACATAAACAGATATTAAAAAAATAATAATAACCAAGGAAACGTTCCCTGAAGTAGTGAACTCAACATGACTTTGCGGAACTGGGGTTCCCTTGGCCAAGATTACCACTGGAGATTCTGTATGTGCATGTCCTAAAAATTGTTTTTCCAGAAGTTGCTACCAAAGCTGTAAGTACGAATGCAAGCTAGTGATCACGGCTGACTGAATAGAGTGAATGCAGGACTGAGTGATTCCTCTATTGTTGTATTTTTGGCACCCATTTTGCTGTCTTAAATTTCTTTGTGCAAGTTTTTTGTTGTTGCTAACAATATTTTCCGTAGGATAGATTAGAGTATCCAAGTCTGTTCCTATTTTTTTTAAAGGGAAATCTTAGACTATAGCGTATGCATCCTTGACTCTTTGGGGCTATCACTTTTCTTCTAACAGGACTGTGGGCTATACATCGAGGGAAAAGTTTATACCTATGGGTCTATCATTCTTGTAGCAATTCATTGACTTATGACTATTTGTATATGCTTGATGTAATTTTTATGTGTTGTGATGGAATTTTATTATGATAATTAAAATTCACTTGAACTTATTCCAGTGTGTCGGTCAGTTCGTTCCCAATTATCTATATTTCCATTGTCATAGTTTCACGTCTATGTGTCTATTGTAGTCACTTAGGTGGGTGTGTATGTGAGGGATATATTTATTACTATATATTATACTAGACGGTCTGACAAATCTTAATCTGTTGTAGATGATAGGCTGACTGAGAGAAATCATCTCGAGGGTCAGAGACCGACTCTAATATATTTCCTCCATCTCACTCGTGAAATCTATTTCTATTTTGTCATCTCCCACTGAGCTATCACTTGCTTCTATTGCTATTCAGAAGGGACCAAACCAAGTCTTAATTCACCTATCACAAATCTACGTCAGTGCATTTACTTAGATGGTTAAATATTCTCGGACTGGTTACTGGCAATTAAATTAAATTTATTAATAGCTCAATGGGTTTTAGCTAGGAATTATAATTTATTTTGCTATCCCACTGTAACACAATAAACTAGAGAAATATAACTACTTTCTATTCTAGAAAATCACTCTGCACAAAAATTTAACTAGTGAAAATAAAAATAGGCGATTTACCACTTAAATCACTCAACAATACTAGTCAATATATTTACCTCACACAGAACTAAAAACTATCTCCAATCGACCAACTAAATGATACTTCTATATTAACAGAGATCTTAGGAATCAGAAGCTAGATGGTTCTAGTCTTGACTCATCATCATCATCAGTTGCCATCTCCACAACGAAGGTTGGCTGTAATGGATCTCCAACGTCTTCTGTCTCTTGTCTTGGTGGTGCACTCTGATAGACTCTTTCCTGTCAATCTCTTGATGTTATCTTCCCACTTATAGCGCTGTCTTCCCCTTGCACGTTTGCCTTCAACTCTCCCTTCTGTTATGGTCTTCTGCAAGGTGTTATGCCTTTTTATGTGGCCAAAGTATTTTAGCTGCGGAACTTTGACCTCCCTCATTAGTTCTCTTTTCATACCTAGATTTTCTAGGACCTCCTTATTTGTTTTCATCTCTTTCCATGAGATACGCCCCATTCTTCTATATATCCACATTTCAAGAGCCTCAATTCTTTCTTTCAACTGCTTATTCATCGTCCATGTTTCTGCACCATACAGAAATGCAGAATATATATAACACTTTATGATTCTCAGTCTTAATTTGTGAGATAACTGTTTGGATGTCAGTATATGTTTCATGTTGTTGAATGTAACTTTGGCCATTCCTATTCTCTTCTTGATTTCTGTTTCACATCTGCCATCTTCTGTTATTATATGACCAAGATATACGTAGCTCTTGACTTGTTCCAGGATTTTCCCATTTACGCTTATCTTTAATGTGGGTTTATCGTCTGTTTTGCTAATTATCATAGTGTTTGTTTTCTCAATATTAATGTCGAGTCCATATTCATGACTTATCCTGTTCACTTGCTTCACTAGTTCTTGTAACTCCTGTTCGCTTTCAGCTAACAACACGGTATCATCTGCATATCTAAGGTTGTTTATTGACCTTCCACTGATGTTCAGTCCTGGTATTTCTTGTATCTGTTTGAAAATTTTTTCGGTGTATAAATTAAATAGGCAGGGGGACAGCACACAACCTTGTCTGACACCTCTTTTTATGTCTATGTATGGTGAATAATTCCTTCCAGATCTTACTGTGGCAGTTTGCTCCCAATAAAGGTTACTGAGTATTCTTATATCTTTTCCATCAATACCTATGTCTTCGAGGCATTCAATTATTTTCTCATGATGGACTCTGTCAAAAGCCTTCTTATAGTCAATGAAGCACATATACATACTTTTTTGGACCTCTGTATATTTTTCTGCTAATATTCTTAGGCAAAATATTGCCTCTCTTGTTCCACTGTTCCGTCTAAAACCAAACTGTTCTTCTTGGATTTCGCTGTCTACTTTACTTTTTATTCTTTCCTGTATGATTTTGAGCAGTATCTTAATTGCATGACTCATCAGGCTGATTGTTCTGAAGTCTGAACATTCTGTTGCATTTGGTTTTTTGGGCAATGTTATAAAAACTGATGTCTTCATGTCGTGTGGTATATATCCTGTATTGTATATATCGTTGCATATTTCTGTGATTGTATCTATACCAAAGCTCTCCAGAGCTTCTATCATTTCAATTTTTATGTTATCCATGCCTGCTGATTTTCCTTTTTGTATCATATGAATGGCATTCTCTACTTCTGATCTGAGAATGTTTGGGCCTTCATTAGAATCTGGTGATGGTTTTTTTACCTCTGTTGTCCTCGAATAGTTCTTTTACGTATTCTGCCCATCTGTTTGATATGTCTTTCTCATCAAGTAATATTACACCATTTTTGTTCTTGATACAGCTTCCTCCTTGTGCAAACCGCGACCGATTTGATAATTTCTTTATTTCTTCATGCATATCTCTTGTCATGTGCTTTGCTTCCAAGTCTTCTATTTCCTTGCATTTTGTTTCTATCCACCGTTCTTTTGCTTCTCTACACATAGTACGTATGTCATTGTCTATTGTTTTATATTCTGGAGTGTTTTTTGCTTTCTTTCTTTCTGCCATTTTATTCAAGATGTCATCTGTCATCCAAATTTGATTTTTCTTAGACTCCTTTTTAGGTAAATTTGCATTTGCTGATTGTATGCTTGTTTTTAAGCATTCCCATTTTGCGGTTGCTTTTTCTTCTGGGTTTTCTCTTCTATACTGCTCCATGCTTTCTGTCAATAACTGTTGATATTTATTTTTGACGTCGATTAAATATTTCTGTTTTATATCTGGTTGTTTCAGCGCTGATATTTCTATCTGGGGTTCCTCCTGTCTTCTGTTTCCTGCTCTTTTCAGCTTTATATTTACTTTGATGACGACTGGATTGTGATCTGAATTTATGTCGGCGCCAGGATGTGTCTTTGCACTTGTGACACTGTTCTTAAATCTATGTTTTATCATGATATAGTCGATTTGATTTCGTGTTACATCTCCTGGGCTTTTCCATGTGTATAATTTCCTTGGGTGGTGTTCAAAAAAGGTGTTACATATGACCAGCTGGTTTTCTTCACAGAACTGGATAAGTCTGTCTCCTCTATCATTTCTTGTCCCTAATCCATACTGTCCTACTATTTTCTTGTATTTTCCTTTTCCTACTTTTGCATTCATATCACCCATTACTATCAACACATCTGTTGATTTGACTGGTTTAAGTGTGTGTTGTAGCTCTTCATAGTATTCTTCTATTTCTTCCTCGCTGTGATCTTTAGTTGGTGCATAAGTTTGTAAGATTGATATGTCGAATGGCTTTGCTCTCATCTTTAGTAACATCATTCTGTCATTGTGTGTCCAGTATCCACATACGTATTTTTCTAACTCCTTCTTTATCAACATTCCTACCCCTCTTTCATGTTTTTCTCCTCCTGAGTGTATAAGCGTGTACTGGTCTCTTTTTATGTAGCCTGTATCCAAAAGTCTTGCCTCTACAACTCCCAGTATATTGAGTTTCATGTCTGTTGCCTCTAATATAAGATTGTCAAGCTTTCCTTCTCCGTTTAGAGTTCTAACATTCCATGTTCCTAGTTTTAGGCTTCTCCTACTAGTTTTTAGGTGGTCTTTCTCAGAATGCTCCCTTTCAACAGAATTTAAGGAACACTCGTCATTATGTACTTCCTTACTCATTAGAGGAGTTGCCTCTTCCCTGTTAATTTGTACAGTAGATTCTTCCTCAGGGGACAGAGAGTTCTCTACATATCGGTTCTTATCTTGTTGTTGTGATCCAATTACGTTCTGTAGGAAGTACGTGGTAAGGACCCAATCTCTTCCACGGTGGCTAGCCATTGTCTTTTTCTATATCCGACACGCCTCTAGTGCGCCACACACTTTGCTGTTTCGCTTTGCGAGCCGTTGATCTTCTCAGATTCCTCCGCCTCACTCACCATCTCAGTCTTTGTGTACTAGGGATGGACATTCCCTTGAGTAAGATTGCTCCTTCTCCACCCATGTAGTTTAGCCAGTCAGCCAAGACTGTTGCCCGGGATGTGGCCACCGCCGTATTCGAGGAGCCATACATGAGCTAGATAAAGAGAGGAGAAACAAATAGGATCCTGACTATCCTTAAAAGGACATGGCTGTCTCTCACCGTGAGGTACTATCCCTCTCTCTTTATCCTACATCTTGACTGCGGAGTACTGAATGCATTTGAGTTAGATTTCCAGAGTATATATCTCTCCGAAATCAAAGAGGATATTACGCCTCTAACCCGAAACAGACTCAAATTCCAGATGTTATACCTACGTTTAATTCTACGTTCAAATTTAGAGAAACAAGTGAAATCAAAAGATCTGGAATGAAGAAATAGCCCAAGCTTAATACATTAGCACCTACGCCCAGATTTACATATATTATCGCCTCCTCTCGCCATCTGCAGAGTTGGTCGTAAAAGAATTGTAGCGAGAGTCTTTGATATGGCGGTTCGCATGTTGTAACTTAACTTACAACGAACGAATTCAGGCAGAGGTGATAGACACATTGTCTCCCCTTTCCATCACTGACTGATCTCATTACAGCGATTTTTATGATCGCTGCCAAGAAAATTACAGGTGAGCGAGACCAGGTCTGCTCGTACTCTCAACATCAAAGAGATTAGCAGACAGCCATAAACTGTGCATGCTAACTAGAAGAAATGACAAAGGTTTGAATATTGGAGGGCCAAGTTCCAACAGGCGCAGGCGAAAAGAAGGCAGAAAAAAACGAAAGAAAGGTAAAAGAGCGAAAGAACGGTAAAAGAGCGGAATTAAAGGAAAAGACAAGTGTAGAATAAAGAATAGATATCTGAAATTTATTAATCATAAATCTCTCTGCTACAGACGTCCCCCCTTTTAGATATGGAACCATTCCATGTCTACTATATGAAAATAAATTTCCGATATCAGTAGCTTATGGGTGCCTGTTATCTACACTATCGTCCCCCCCCCCCCCCCCGTCTCTGTCCAATTCTTACTCATGACTGCTCCCAAAGTTTTCTTTCTCTGCAAGGTCTTCCGTGCGCGCTTGAAAGAGAGTCGCCGCTTTTGACATCGTTGAAAGATTTCGTGTGTGTGCAGTGGAAATTCCTTGCCACTATCGTCATCTTCGTCAATTTTGGTAATCGTCAGGAGATGTTCGGAGGTTGGCACTGGTCTTTCCACGTATTTCTTTAACAGATTTACATGGTAGACCTTCTCCTTTCCTTTAAGAGAGATCTGGTAGTTAGCCTTAGAAATCTTTTTAAGGACGGTAAACGGCCCTTGCCATCCGATGCGTAGTTTGTTGCTTCCGGTTGGCAGTAACAACAAAACTTTCTCCCCTGGTTGTAGTTCTCTCTCTTTTGCGACTTTCCTGTATCGGTTAGCGTGCTTTGCGCGTGCTCGCTTAAAGTTGGTCGTTGCTAGGTCCCATCCTAGTTTCAACCTTTCCTTTAAATCAGACACATATTTACTGGCTGAGACAACTGTCTCATCAGCCTTCTGGTCTGTCAGCGACTGAAGTAAGGCTTCAAGCGGCCCCTTAATAGGTCTGCCGAATAAAAGCGTAGCTGGGGGAAATCCTGTGGAAGGATTTGGGGCTTCCCTGTAGGCAAATAAAGCTGCAGGTATACAAAGATCCCAATCTTCAGGTTTCACTTGTCCCAGTTTACTTAACATCATGTTGAGGTTTCCGTTGACACGTTCTGCTAACCCACTTCCGGCCGGATTATAAGGCTTTATGTAGATGTGCAGGTCACTCAAGATCTTAACGATCTCATCTATTAACAGGTTTCGGTATGGAGATCCGTTATCCGTTAACACATATTGAGGGAATCCCAACCGAGTAAAAATCTGCACGAGGGCTTCTGCGACATGCTTGGAATCCGCGCATGTAAGCGGTATAGCTTCTGCTCATAAAGTGCATGTGTCAACTAAGGTCAGGACGAGCCTGTTCCTTCTTTTAGTCCTTTCCAAGGGTCCTAAAATGTCGATCACTACCCGTTCAAATGGTGTTCCCATTATTGGCATTTCACACAGAGAGACTGGGGGTGTCCGTTGCTTGGGTGGCACAGGTTGGCACTGGGCACAGGATTTCACATATCTGATAATATCAGTATTCATTCCTGGCCACCAATAATGAGTAGATATACGCTGATTTGTGGCGTTCTGTCCCAAAAGTCCGCTGAAGGGAAGAGAGTGCCTCATTTCTAGGATTTGGCTTCTGTACTGTTTCGGTACTAGGAGCTGATTGTAACCTTGGTCAGGCTTGCCCGTTCTGCGATAAAGTACGCCATCCTTAGAAAAAATGTCCCCGTGCTGTCTAGGGTCCTTAGCCATGGGCAGTTTCCTAAAGCAGGGTGCCAAAGTAGGGTCCTTTTGTTGCGCCTCTTTAAGTTCCATAGGTAACAAATTTTGCGCAGGCTCCCGTTCCTTCTTGGTTTGCCCTCGTGTAGTTGCTGCTGCCACAATTGGCTCTTCCGGTTTCCCAATAAACACGTATCTACCGCCAAGTATGACTGGGTAGATCGGGTCATCCATAACAGCCGCTTTGATCACACCTCTGACAAAATCAGAGTGGATCTCAACCAATGCGATGAGAAGCGCTGTAGGTGCATCACTCTTAGAAACTCCACAAAGTTGGACGGTTTCTCTTGTCTCTTGACCGGGTTTGACCAGGTGCCTGGCGACAATGCAATCATAAGAAAGCCCCGTGTCAAATAAACAAAAAGTTGAAGAACCGTTCAATATAACAGTACCTCGCGTAGAGGGTCTCCCCTCTTCAGGTTGAGAATCACTGACATCAATTATGCCTTGCGAGACTGTTAGCAAGCATCCGATGCGTTTAGGCTCGGTGTGCTCGCTCTGATCATATGTCCCGTGCTCAGGGGTTTTCCCTTTGCCACCTTGTCCTTTCTGACCGCGCTGCCATGTAGGACGGTTGGGTTGATCAGACTGCTTGTTATTATTGGGGTACTTGTTTTTGTAGAACTTAGACTTTTCAGGAGGGGGGTTTTGGGGTCCAATTTCTCTGTGGTTACTTTGGTGAGAAGCATGAGAAGATTGGTCTAGATTATTCTTTCGAAAAGGCTCTTTTGTCGGTTTACGTTTTGTGGCCGGCAGTTCGGCCAGGGCATTATGATATCGCTCAGACTTTTCCAAAATGTCTTTCAGCTTTTCTGCACCCTGCTCAGCTAAAAATCTCCGGGTGTCAGCAGACAAAGTGTTCCTTATCTGTTCGCATATAACGAACTCCTCAAGCCCTTCATAGGTACAGGCGAGCTGTGACAGCTAGAGGCACTTTGTCAAGTATCCCTCAAACGAGACGAGAACTGCTGAAAAGTTTCAGAGCTCTCCTTCCTGCTGTTGCGAAACAGTAGCAAAAATTTGCGCGCATTCATTTCAAAGCGCTCCAGTAACGCTTTCTTCAACACGTCGTAGTTGTCTTGTTGGCTGCTTTCCAGTTTGGCGTAAACATCATAAGCCAAACTTTTTAAAGCCTGTGAAAGCTTCATATTCCAACGCGACCTCTCTAAACCGTACAGAGTTCAATTTTCTCAAATTTTTCTAGCCGTGTGTCAATCTTCTCTATAGGACAAGGGAAAGATTCTAGAGCAAAAGACATAGCGTTGAGTTGAAGAGATTGAGTGTTAGAAGGATCAGTTAAGGAAGAATGAGGAGAAAACTCTCCATTGCTGGAGGTAGAGGCAGCACCACGACTTTGAACCTCTAGAGCTTTGAGCGCCAACTCATGCTGTCGTCGTTGCTCATTTTCTCTTTCCAAATGCTGTCTCTCCTTCTCTCTTTCCTCCCTCTCCTTCTCTCTTTCCTCCTGTTGTCTCTCCTTCTCTTTCGTTCGCCCTGCAAATTTCCATTTCCTCATCCATCTTCTTCTGCTCTCTAGCTTCGGCTGATTTCCTCTCCGCATCATATCTGTCAAGTTCTTCGTTGACAAACGCTTTCGCTTCTTCTCCCTGTAATCCCACTTCCCTTGCTTTGTCTCTGAGCATCTGTCTAAGCTTTGCCCTCTCTGATATTGCAAATAAGAGATTGAGACTTACTCGAGAAAGTATGAAGAAAAAGGATACACTGGTTCCTTACCACTTACGAGAAAATACAAAAATATATTTATCTTGGATACCTCCTCCTATAATATCAGTATCTAACTATCGCTGCTATTAATCGGCAATAAAAGCTATAAATGTAAGCGACTATGCCAAATAAATGGTAGTTAAGATTAATCACTAACAAAAATAAGTTGCTACAGTGGAAACAAAACAATTATTGCAAAAATTTAAGGAGAAAAAAAATATTCCCTTAATTTTTAAATCCACTACAAGTTCACCCCTGAAGTCAGATCGGGTAAAGGAGGCAATTAACTGGAGGGGAAAAAAAATTTCTCCGAACGCACTCCTTAACTTAGTTCAAAACACCTTCTGCTTCACTACCCTGTGATTGTTACGCAATCACAAATTCTACCAGTGGTTTAGTATTAAAAAATCAACATATAACATAACTTCCGACAAAATCAACCTGTAAATCAAATGTATAATACTCAATAATGCTGCGAAAAAAAAATTTACTATTAGTGTGGTCAGCAAGCCCATAAACAGATCGTTAGTCTAGAGGATATATTATTTTTAAAGATACAAAGACTCACGAGACATCACACTCTTACTCTATTTCAGAATTCTTCTTCTTCTTTGATCCTTAGCCGCCGACCGTCAAAGCAGTCAGTGGCCATCACGCCTAGTGGCGTCTTGTAGGGCAACAACAAATTGATTCCACTTTGCTCGGTCGGTGGCCATCCTTCGTACAGTGCCCCAACTCTGGTTCATTCTTTGCATCTCAGCCTCCACAGTCCTCCGCCAGGTTGTTTTTGGTCGGCCTCTTTTTCGTTTTCCTTCAGGGGTCCATAGCATAGCTGTTCTTGTGATGGCATCGGGGTCTCTTCTGAGGACATGACCAACCCAGTTCCAGCGTCTGCCAGCTATGATGGTGTGCATGTCCTCTTGCTTGCTACGAGTAAGCAGATCTTGGTTAGTGATGGTATTCGGCCAAAAGATTCGGTGAATTTTTCTTAGGCATGTTGTGTGAAAAGAGGACAATTTCGACATTTCCTTCTCTGTAACTCTCCAGCATTCCGCACCATAGAGAAGCACAGAAAGCACACAGCTCTGATATAATCTTAATTTTGTGCTTGTGCTGTATTGGGAGGACTTCCAGATGTTGTTTAGGCTAAAGAAGGCTGTTCTTGCCTTATTCATTCTGATGTTGATGTCTTTGCCTGCCCCGCCGTCTGGTGTTACTATGCTTCCTAGGTATGTGAAGGTATCTGTCTGTACCAATTGCTGATTCCTTACTGATATGGGCTCAGGGTTGCTCACATTGAGCGTCATGACCTCAGACTTCTTTAAATTGATGTTCAAGCCCACCTGCTGGCTAAACTTATTAAGTCTATCCGTTTTTTCCTGGATGTGTTGATGTGAATGTGCTAGTAGTGCAATGTCATCTGCATATTCCAGATCTTCCAATGTAGAAAATGTAGTCCATCTTATTCCTCTTGGACTGCCCTCTGTTGTCTGGCGCATCACCCAGTCTATGACTGTTAAAAATAGAGTGGTTGATAAGGGGCATCCCTGTCGTACTCCTGTCTTCACCTCAAAGGTTAGGTTGCTCTGCCCAACACTACACGTAAAGTTGGCATAGAGGCTTTTTATGATTGACACTATGCAGCTTGGAATTCCATAAGCCCTCAGTATTTTCCATAAACTGTCCCTATGTATGCTGTCAAAAGCCTTTTCAAAATCAACGAAATTTATGTAAAGCTGTCTTTGCCATTCTGAGCACTGCTCTATAATGTTCCTGAGAGTGAATATATGATCTACACATCTCCTGTTCTTTCTAAATCCTGCTTGTTCTTTCCTCAGTTTGTGATCTACTGCCTTTGAAATTCTCTGTATAATTATCCTGCCTAGTATTTTGCTGGGAACTGAGAGAAGAGTGATTCCTCTCCAATTATTGCAGTCTGCAAGATCTCCCTTCTTGGGCAATTTGACAATTATTCCTTTGTTCCACTCTGATGGTGTTGTTCCCGTTTTCCAGACTTGTGCAAATAGTGGTTCTAATAGTTCTGCTGCTAGCTCAGGGTCTGTCTTAAATAGCTCTGCATTTAAGTTATCATGGCCCGGAGCTTTGCCGTTCTTTAACCCTTTGATTGCTGTGATGATTTCTTCTTTTCGTGGAATGTCTGTATTCACATCTAGATCGTTTTCAGCCTCAGGAACATTCAATTGTGTCTCTGGTGGTTCCTTGTTCAGAGTTTCTCTGAAGTGCTCTGCCCATCTTGTTTCTTGTCCCTCTGCTGTCGTGATGAGATTACCTTGCTTATCTCTTACTAATGTAATATTGTTTGCACCTCGTTTTCCGCTGATGAATTTAGTTATTTTGTATACTGTGCTTTGTTCATTTCTCAGTGCTGCCTCCTCTGCCTGTCTTGCAAGATCGTCTAGGAAATTCCTTTTGTTGGCTCGGGTTTGGCGTTTAACTTCCTTGTCCAGCTGACTGTACTGTTCGCTATATAGTTGCTTTAACCTGGGGGACTTCGCTTCTGTTTTCTTTCTTTTCATTTCCTTTCTCATCGTTATGGTGTTTAAAGTTTCTGGTGTTATCCAGTCTTGCTTCTTCCTTTCCTGGAATCCCAAACATGATTTGCTGCTTTCTTTGTATATTGTTGAAATGGTGTTGAAATTCTGGTCTATATCATCAGTCAATGTCTTTTCCTGACTTTTGGCAAATTGATATCGTTTCTTTATGTCGGCCGTAAAAGCTTTTCTGGTAAGGGAGTCCTTCAATTTGCTGATGTCAAACCTTTTCTGTGTAGTTACAGTTGGTGCAGCCCTTCTTAGTTTCACTTTCAGTTTTGCTACTACTAAATGGTGATCACTTCCCACATCTGCACCTCTTCTTACCTTCACATCTTGTAATGCATGTCTCCATCTACCGTTAACCATGATGTGGTCTATCTGGTTTCTGTCCCTACCATTTGGTGATTCCCATGTTAATTTGTGAATTTCTTTATGTGGGAAGAGTGTTCCTCCAATGACCAGGTTATTAATGCTACAGAAACTTATTAGTTTATCCCCATTTTCGTTTGCTGTTCCGCTGCCGCATTTCCCCATTGTTCTTTCATTATATGTATTGTGTGTACCAACTTTCGCATTGAGGTCTCCCATTACTATAACAAGATAATATCTAGGTGTGTCTTCCATTTCTTTCTGCAGTTGTTGATAGAATTCATCCTTGACCTCCTCATCGCTATCATTCGTTGGTGCGTAGCATTGTATTATTGTAGTGTTGATGAATCTCCCTCTAAGATTGAGAGGGAGATATTTCAGAATAAAGAAAATTAATCCTTCAGACGAGCTGATATTTGCCGTCTCGTCTTCCTATTCTAAGTTCAAAATCCCGTTAAACGAGAAATTCTGACGACTTGCTCAGGATTTGAGTTCAATTCCCGGAAAAACGAGCCCGCATTTGTCGTAGATTTTTGATAGGGGAATTAAGACATTGGTTGGTCCCTTCTGAATAGAACTAGAACAGGTGATAGCTCAGTGAGAAGTAATAATAGAAATAGAGTTTCACGAGTGAGATGGTAGAAATTAATAGAGTCTGTCCCTGAAATCGAGAATCTTCTCTCTTTCCGCCTACCTTCTACAACAGATCTAGAGGAGTCAGACAGTCTATTAAACTATATATTAATAATATATATATATATATATATATCACTCACATACACCCACACATAAGTGACGACAGTTAGCAGTTAGACGCACAGACGTGAAAAACTATAACAATGGAATAGATATTTTGGAACGAGCTGAACGACACGCTTGAATAAAGTTTATGTAAATTTTATTATCATAAAGAAAATTTTACCAACACCATAAATTTATACACATAGATTAATGAATTACTAAAAGAATATTAGACCCATAGGTGTAATCCTTTCCCCCTCTGTTTAGCCCACGATCCTGTTAGAAGAAAAGTCATAGCCCCCAAAGAGTCACAGATATATATACTATGGTCTAAGATTTCCCTCTCTCAGTTAAGAACAGAGTTGATATATTAATCTACTCTAAGAGGAGAAAATTTTTTTTTTAGATACACAACTAGCATATAAGAAATACAAAGTGGGTGAAATATGTTATACACTAAAAGAGTCACGCATTCCTGCTCTCATTCTATTCATACAACAGTGGCCACTGACAATCTTGCTACTTACAGACTGGATTTTTCCCTTTCTGGAACAATCTTTGGGACATACAGCAGCGCCCGTTATTTTTCGCCAAGAGAACCCCAGCTCCTCAAAAGACAGAATCAAATCCATTGTTCCGGGGAGCGCACCCTTGGTTATTATTATTTGGATTACTGCTTATGTCACTAGGAAAAATCAGTTCACGTAAGAGATGCCACAAAGCTCACAGTGTCAGAATCTTGAGGTTTCCAGTACTTTAGGAAATGGCAGGTTGGTACTTCACTCCGTATAAACAATTGATTGTCACACCACAACTTGATCCAAAAAAAAACCGTCGGAAAAAGTTATAGTTTGTAATTTTTCTCGCCACAGGGGCTGAAAGTACATGAGATTTAGAGAAGAAAATATAATCTGGCTTGATAGGCCCAGTTATTTCATTTAGTCTTAAAGTTCGTGAAAAAATGGGTACTCTGTTTCTTTCTGGATGCAAACGCAATGCCAGACAGTTGGTAACTTGTAACCCCACGTATTTAAAGACCTAAAATGTTTCTTCTGTGTTTTATTCTCATATATTGATAAACCGCTGATAGAGGTTGGGCTGACCCAGATACTCTATAAAGAAATAGAAACATACAGAATATTAAAACATAATATTATACACAACCTATCCTACCCTCGCGTAAAATATAATATTTACTTCGGTTATTAACTTTAAGTTAGAGACTATAAGCTTAGCGCTTGTCTCATCGTTTAAACTTCCGTGAAATATATTCTAGTCATTAAAAGAATCAATCATCATGAATTAGAAATACATAAGTATCTCGTCAATACTCAATGATGAATCAGTGCATGTCGCATAGAGATTTATGATCAATAAATGTTCTATATTCTTTTCTTTTCTACCCGTGTCCTCTACTTTATTATCGCTCTTTTATCCTTTTCCTGTTTTTCGCATTCGTTCGTTTGCGACAAAATATAACTTTCCCATTCTGACTTTTGCCGTTTCTTTTCTCATACTAGTAACGCATTTTATTGCGTAAGATGTCAGTCCCTGGATGAGAACGAAATAGTGTGAGAATGCGTTCTCGACAGACATAGAGAGCAGACATTTGTCTACATTTTCACATGTCGAGTTTTTCTTCGGCTTGTTTCTCGGCATGAGGTGTGGAAGGCGCCAATCTGCATCGCTCAGAAATGAGACATGTTGAAGTAGGTGTGAAGACGCGTTTTGGCAGTTATGGCCAGCGTCTAAGTTAATGTGAAGTGTTAAGAGAGAGGGGGGGGAGAGAGGGAGAGACCGGCGCTATTTCGGGTTTTCGTAATAGCGTGGGATCCTTTGTCTGTTTCATATATATACCCCGTAGTTTAAACTTGATTTCATTCAGTTCTCCTAAATTTGCAGTAGACAGGTCGTTTTCGTGTTAAGAGAATAAGCTGTATAGCGAAGTCTTAGTTTGTTCTGGAAAATTTTGCCGAGCTTCTAGACTACCAATAAATATAAGCGTATAATTCTAGTTTGTGCGATCGCCTGTAGTTCTGTCTGGAGATAAATATATTATATATCTATTAGTGTTGAGTGATTCAGTGATAACCGCTTATTTCATTTTACTAGTTAGATTTCTGTGCAGAAGTAATTAAATTGTAAGTCTGTTATATTCTCTAGCTGACGTGTTTCAGTGGATAGCAAAATAAATTATAATTTCTAGCTTAAACTCATGCAGCTATAAATAAATTTTATTAAATTGCTAGTAATCAATCGAGAATATTTTAAACCAACTTATAACTGCACTGATTCATCATTGAGTATTGACGAAATACGTATGTATTTCTAATTCATGATGATTGATTTTATGAATATAACTTATTTCACGGGAGATTTAAACGATAAGACAAGCTCTACGCTAGCAGTTTATAATGTAAGTTGTAACCGAGGAATAGTATGTATAAGTATTTTATATGTTGTTTTCTCTTTGTTCAGTGAAACTGGGGTAGCCCAACTCTACCAGCGTTTTAGTACTGAGAAATATCTGTGAAGAACAAATACATTTTTTTCTTAAAGACTTGGGTGTATAAAGTAAAACCGGTCTGGCATTGCGCTGGCATCCAGAACGACAGAGTACCCATTACATGAACTTTAAGATTAAATGAAGTAATGGACCCATCGAGCCAGATTTAATTCTTCCTGAGAAAAAACTCAAGTACATTTCAGCCCTTGTGGCAAGTAAAATATTACTATCAGTAACATTCCGACGGAGTTCTGACTAGTTGTGGTGTGACCAAATAAAGTCCTATACTGAGAGAAGGCACCGACCTGACATTCCTCGTTACTAGAAACCAAAGCTATTGACACTGTGCTCGCTGTTAACGTTCGTGCCTGGACAATTTTAATGTGACATAAACAGATATAAAAAAAATAATAATAACCAAGGAAACGTTCCCTGAAGTAGTGAACTCAACCTGACTTTGCGGAACTGGGGTTCCCTTGGCCAAGACTACCACTGGAGATTCTGTATGTGCATGTCCTAAAAATTGTTTTTCCAGAAGTTGCTACCAAAGCTGTAAGTACGAATGCAAGCTAGTGATCACGGCTGACTGAATAGAGTGAATGCAGGACTGAGTGATTCCTCTATTGTTGTATTTTTGGCACCCATTTTGCTGTCTTAAATTTCTTTATGCAAGTTTTTCTTTGTTGCTAACAATATTTTCCGTAGGATAGATTAGTCTGTTCCTATTTTTTCTAAAGGGAAATCTTAGACTATAGCGTATGCATCCGTGACTCTTTGGGGCTATCACTTTTTTTCTAACAGGACTGTGGGCTTTACATCGAGGGAAAAGTTTATACCTATGGGTCTATCATTCTTGTAGCAATTCATTGACTTATGACTATTTGTATATGCTTGATGTAATTTTTATGTGTTGTGATGGAATTTTATTATGATAATTAAAATTCACTTGAACTTATTCCAGTGTGTCGGTCAGTTCGTTCCCAATTATCTATATTTCCATTGTCATAGTTTCACGTCTATGTGTCTATTGTAGTCACTTAGGTGGGTGTGTATGTGAGGGATATATTTATTACTATATATTATACTAGACGGTCTGACAAATCTTAATCTGTTGTAGATGATAGGCTGACTGAGAGAAATCATCTCGAGGGTCAGAGACCGACTCTAATATATTTCCTCCATCTCACTCGTGAAATCTATTTCTATTTTATCATCTCCCACTGAGCTATCACTTGCTTCTATTGCTATTCAGAAGGGACCAAACCAAGTCTTAATTCACCGATCACAAATCTACGACAGTGCATTTACTTAGATGGTTAAATATTCTCGGACTGGTTACTGGCAATTAAATTAAATTTATTAATAGCTGAATGGGTTTTAGCTAGGAATTATAATTTATTTTGCTATCCCACTGTAACATAATAAACTAGAGAAATATAACTACTTTCTATTCTAGAAAATCACTCTGCACAAAAATTTAATTAGTGAAAATAAAAATAGGCGATTTACCACTTAAATCACTCAACAATACTAGTCAATATATTTACCTCACACAGAACTAAAAACTATCTCCAATCGACCAACTAAATGATACTTCTATATTAACAGAGATCTTAGGAATCGGAAGCTAGATGGTTCTAGTCTTGACTGCGGAGTACTGAATGCATTTGAGTTAGATTTCCAGAGTATATATCTCTCTGAAATCAAAGAGGATATTACGTCTCTAACCCGAAACAGACTCAAATTCCAGATGTTACATCTACGTTTAATTCTACGTTCAAATTTAGAGAAACACGTGAAATCAAAAGATCTGGAATGAAGAAATAGCCCAGGCTTAATACATTAGCACCTACGCCCAGATTTACATATATTATCGCCTCCTCTCGCCATCTGCAGAGTTGGTCGTAAAAGAATTGTAGCGAGTCTTTGATATGGCGGTTCGCATGTTGTAACTTAACTTACAACGAACGAATTCAGGCAGAGGTGATAGACACATTGTCTCCCCTTTCCATCACTGACTGATCTCATTGCAGCGATTTTTATGATCGCTGCTAAGAAAATTACAGTTGAGCGAGACCAGGTCTGCTCGTACTCTCAACATCAAAGAGATTAGCAGACAGCCATAAACTGTGCATGCTAACTAGAAGAAATGACAAAGGTTTGAATATTGGAGGGCCAAGTTCCAACAGGCGCAGGCGAAAAGAAGGCAGAAAAAAACGAAAGAAAGGTAAAAGAGCGAAAAAACGGTATAAGAGTGAAATTAAAGGAAAAGACAAGTGTAGAATAAAGAATATATATCTGAAATTTATTAATCATAAATCTCTCTGCCACAACTATGGCGGATAAAAGTAGACTATTAGGAATGAGGTTATCAAATCTTATTTGTTCAGACTTTATTTATGAACGAAGTGACACACACTCGTATTTTTGGTGACGTCACATTTCCTTCCCCCCCCCCCCCCGCGTGACGTCATTTGTGGACGACCCTAATACATTCAACGAAAGAGTAATGGGAAATACAACAGCGGAATAGCAAATGAAAATGGTGATACATTAATAGGCTTTCGTAGCATTAACAACCTTGTCTTTGGTGGAACACATTTTCCACACTAGGAAATCCACAAATTAACGTGGGAGTCACCAAATGATCGTGACAGAAACCAGATAGACCACATAATGATCAACGGCAGATGGAGGCATTCTCTGCAAGATGTGAAAGTAAGAAGAGGCTAAGATGTGGGAAGTGATCACCACCTAGTACTTGCCAGAATAAATATGAAGGTCGGGACTACTGGGCCAAAAGTGACAAAACAGAAAAGATTTGACATCAGTAAATTGAAGGACCCCCCTCACGAGACAAGCATTTGTATCTGATATAAAGAAACATTATCACACTGACAAGAGTCTGGAAGAGACAGCAGTTCAAGGTGTTGATCAGAAATTCAGTACAATTTCAACAGTACGGTATATAAAGAAAGCAGCACAACTTGTTTGGGATTCCATTTGTGACCGCTTGACATACACTACCATTGATACGTGTTAAAAACTACATAAAATGAGAAATAACAACATTAAAAGCAGTTAAGACATTTGTGCACAAAACACAGTATCATGAAAAGTTCACGGCTTTGAGAGAAGCTGTCCCAGAACAACAAAATAGTAAATGCATGTTTTTGAATGGAAAGTTTTGTGAGAAGTTGCTAATCTGGATTTTTTCCGTTGTTAGAGAGAAAGACGTGTGGAAAAAGTCGAAAAGCTGAGGAACCGTGTGCAAATGTATATGTTTTGTACTGTGTGAAAAAGAAAGCATCGTGTGAAAACTGGCGGGAAAAAATAGTGGGCTGTATAAATAGAAGAGATGTGGGCGATAGGCAATGATTCCAGGATTTTTACAGATAGTGATAGGTGAACTGCGTCTTCGAGATTATCAAGACCAGTTATTATTTTCTTCTGTTGGATACATTTTCATGTTGGATATATCTTTTGCATTTTTGGATACTCACTACTTTGTGTAAGCAAGAAATTAGTACTTCATTATTGTGTCAATAACATTGCTGTTCCAAATCACGTTAATAAACTATATTTTATTTTTCTACATTGCTGAGTTTTCTTTGGAATATTACAGTGGATTACTTTGACAAACCATTATACGAGGTTTCTTTTCACTAAACATAAAAAGTGTACGAACGAATACTGGGAAGAAAGATAAATTAAGGTCAAGAATTTCCATCTCAGGCGGAAAGGCCTGTAACGACTTGAACCAGAACGTACAAGAGTTAGCTCACGTCTAAAATATTAACCTGCTCTCAACACCATTAACTGAACTGACCCGACCAACTGACGGACACAGACACTCTTACATTGATGTTGTAACCAGCCCGGTTACACATTAAAGGAAGATACTCGATTGGATAACACCAGAAACGTTGAAAACCATTGGGATGAGAAAATAAATCAAGAGAAAGAAAATAGAAGCAAAGTTCCATTGGCTGAAGGAAATATATAGTGAACAGTACAGTTAGCGGAGCAAGAAAATAAAACGTCAAACCTGAGCTGACAAAAGGAAATTCATAGATAACATTGCAAGTAAGGCAGAAGAAGGCAGCACTGAGGAATAAACAAAACACAGTTAACAAAGTAACAAAAGCGATCAGTGGAAAACGGGGTGCAAACAACGTTACACTAGTGAGAGACGGAGTTGAAATCTCGTCACCACAGAACTGGGGCAAGAAGCAAGATGGGTAAAACACTACAGAGAAACCTAAATAAAGCACCTCCAGAGTCAATTGAACATTCCAGAGGCTGAAAATGATCTAGATATAAATAAAGATATCCCACGTAGGGAAGAAATCATCACAGCTATCAAAGGGTTGAAGAACGGAAAAGCTCCACGCCATGACAACCAAAATGCAGAGCTATTTAAAACTGATCCTGTATTAGCGGCAGAGCTATTCATTCATTCATAACCCTCCACTCCCAAAGGAGCATAGGCCTTCAACAAACACATGCCAGTCCTCCTGTCACGTGCCATCATCTCAAGTTCTTTCCACGTTCTCCTTATCATTTTCATCTCTGTTTATTAGAACGACTATTTGTGCAAATCTGACAAACCGAGATAATTGTCTAGAATTTAATGAATTTTGAAATGGTTGAATGACAGGTACTATCACCAGAGGCAGCCCTGATTCCTGCAACAAACAACATCCTTCAGAAATGTCAACACTTTGTGTTCACAATGACTTGTCTAATGACGATAAAGAAAGTAAATATTTTACAATGTGATGCTATGAATGCTATTCTTCAGCAAAACAAACATAAATATAAGGTAATAGTAGTCACATAGCAAATTCTGCTGTAGGAGAGTGAAGTGCTAAAGACTAGGTTCCTTCCTTGCTGCCTTTTCCTTCCTTAACTCAAAAGCAAAGTCAAGTACACATTTACAGCTGAGAAGACTGGAGCGTGCTGATATCGTGAATCGAACCCGACATTTTGCCGCGAGAGACCCAGCACTCTAACCACTATGATGCTCATACAAATATAGAGGAAGCTAAAATGCAAAATCTTTCAACTTAATAGATAAATTATTCAAGTTATTCATTTTTCACATTTTATTTACTTCTGGTGAATCCTAACTTTGCACATGCTATAATTATTAAATAATTTTGTCCTACAAATCATTGGCCCTAACATCAGCTGTGACTTACAAGTTAAGACAGTGGTAGTGCTGAACAGAAAATAGGAAATAATTATGTAACACACAATAGTATGAAATCAGCAACATGATGGTAAACCTGATAGTGAGAGAAAAATGCAAAAAAACTTAAATTTTGTTTCAGATATCAATTTAGAGATGTCTCTATTTTATGAAACTTCACCTTCTGTGCTGTGAAGTGGTGCAGGGTACATGTTAAAAAACAATGATTCATAACAAATTTACAGTGCATTTGAAAGCACTAACCTACTGAGTATGATGCTGAACATTTAATCACGTTTTCTCAGAATGAAACCGTTCATTTTATTTTCTTGGCTAGCCTCTTTAATATTATCTTCATCCTCAACTTCACAAGTTTTCTTTTCCCCAAGTATATTTTTTTCTCCCGCTACCTTACTGGTGGGCACGGCTTAGCCCCTACCTTTTTCTTTGTTTGTGAGCAAAACCCTCCACTTAATGTCCACTGTTAATCTAATAGGTGGTAAGAACGCTTCAGTACTGGACATACCACATTATTATGACCTGTCGTGGATTTTTCGATAGGAATTTAAGATCAATTATGGTCCCGTCTGAATAGAACTAGAACAGGTGATAGCTCAGTGGGAGATAAGGTAAAGAAATAGATTTTTCACGAGTGAAGTGGTGAAAGGTAAAGTCTGTCCCTGGATTTGAGATATAATCTATCCAGCCTATCGGTTACGAATGAGATTCTTAGATCAGTTTTCCTATAAATATATATATATATTCAACCACTCACATCTACACACACACAGATAAGTGACGGCAATTAGACGCACAGACGTGAAAACTATATCAATGGAATAGGGATCTTTTGGGACAAGCTGACCAACACCGGTAAATAAAGTTTATGTAAATTTTATTTATCATAAGAAACTTCACAACAGCAATAAGTTGAATATCAATCAATACAACATAAACAATAGTTAAAGAATTTATCATAGCGTTAGACTCTTAGGTGTAATCCTCCCTCCCTCTGTTGAGACAAGATCCCGTTAGAAGAAAGTTATTAACCTCCAAAGAGTCAAAGGTTTGTACGCTATGGTCTAGGATTTCCCTCTACAGTAAAGAACAGAGTTATACGTTAATCTCGTCAGATAAAGGGACAGCATCAGCAAACTTGCATAGAAAAATACACAAAGTGAGTACATGGATTCTACAAGATATATATGAGAATTATTCATTCCTTCTTCCTCTCTTCTCAGACAACCTTGGCCATGAGCATTCTTTCTTACCTAATATTGGTGTTGTATCTTCTGGAACAATCTTTAGGACACACACATGCAGCAGATCCAGTGTTATATTTGGCGAAGAGAACCCCAGCTCCTCAAAGAGATATTAACTTCAATTCTCCGGGGAGTGTTCCCTTTGTTATTTTTATTTAGGATTACTGTTTATGTCACCTTTAATTGGTCCAGGTAAGAAATTTAACGGCGTTCACAGTGTCAATAGCTTGAGATTTCCAGTACATAGAAATGACAGGTTGGTAACTTCTCTCAGTATAACATTCTTTGTCACACCACAAATGGTCAAACGTCAGGAGATGTAAATGTTTGTTAGGTCACTGCAACGGGCTGACTGTAAATGAAATTTTCAAAGAAATCTGGATCTATATGCCCAGTTACAAAGTCACTCTTAATGTTCTTTGGGTGGTATTCTGTCTCTTTCTGGGTGTAAACACAACCTCAGACAGTTTTTACCTTGAAGAAATCCAGATACTAATTAAATTGTTCTTTTGTATGGTTACTCTCAGATTTACATGGAAGCCGCTGGTAAGGTTTAGGGTTTGACCCAATACTGTGTAAAGGAGAAAGAAATACAAATACTTAACCATAATATAGTATTCTCAATCCTATCCTTAAACCAGCGTAAAATATAATATATTTATTCACTTCGGTTATTTAACTTAAATTGAAACTACAAGCTTAGAGCTTGCCTTATCGTTTAAAAACTTCCGTGAAATAAATTCTAGTCAGTCATTTAAAAACACTAAATCATCATGAATTAGAAATAAATATACCCTTCAAAAGAAGTTAAGGACCATTTTTATTAAGGGTGCAAAGTGAAATGAAAATGAACAATAAAAACACAGCACTTCAAAATATAACATGACAAGCTTATCAGTGACAATCAACACTATTTTCATGCAAGCCTCTGAGCGACATTTCGGACAGTAAGACCTTCCTGCAACCACGCAATGGCTCTTCCTTTATCCACAACACTCAACTTTCGTCGTTGAGGCATATTGTTGTGCAATGGTTATGCAGCACTTGTGTTGCTTATAAAGACAATTTTGTGAGTACTGCTCAAGACCAACACTATAGTCTCCCACATGCATCACGCATTTTTGGAATAGCAGGTATTTTTTTCATGCTCAGACATCATTAAAAACACCCACATTTTGGTGTCTCAGCAGCATTTTTTCAGCGTGCATGCTGAGCTAAACACTAGCCACACGGTATGCTGGTGGCCCACGCAGCACGTGTTGAATGTTTGTTGTTCGAGAAAAATCAATGTCAGATTAATTGCTCATGAAATATAATTTTTATAATTTTTGGGGTAATTTTCACCTACTGGTCCTTAACTTCTTTTGAAGGGTATATATATTTCGTCAATACTCATAATGAACCGTGCCTTTACTAGTTGGTTAAAATATTCTCTGACTGGTTACTAGCTATTAATTAAATTTATTTTATAGCTGGAAGTTTCGCTAGAAATTATTATTTATTCTGCTAGCCCATGTAACACAGTAAAACCTAGAGAAATATAAATGACGGACCTATCTAGTAAATCACTCTGCACCGAAAATCTTAGTAAAATATAATCAACGATTTTACCACTTAAATCACTCAAAACTACTAGTATAATATTTACCTTCACATAGACTTCTAAGACTATCTCCACCGAAAACTAAGAACTCTACTTAATACAAGTGATTCTAGAATAGTAGCTAGATGTCTTCTGAATCTGTGGCGGTACTGGATAAATTGAGTTAGAATGCTGGGGTATATATATATCTGAAATCAAAGGGAATGGCCACTATTCACCGAAAACCAGACTCTCTGCCAGATTTAGCAACTACGTTCAGAATACGTGAAATCAAAGCCATCTTTCCCGCCAGAACCGAAACCCAGACTCTCTCTGTTTCGTACGGACTCGCTTGAGATCCGGCGTAACGTAATTTGCTAATCAGTGCAAATTTTACACGTCTCTGCTCGTATGGGCCATTCCAGCGAGCAATGTCTTTTGATCTGACGATTCTCACCGTGTTTAATTACTTTTCAAACGAACGATTCAGGGGACAGTAATAGAAATTGTCTGCCCTTTGTTCCAAGATTTATTTCTCCCTAATCACTATCTGATCCTATCCAACGATTTTCAATCGCTGGCGTTAAAAATTACAGATAACCGGCTTAGCATTAGCTAATAGGTCTGCTCGTGAACATACATCAAAGGAAATAGCGAACAGCAATAAAATGCGTGCTAAATTAGAAAAAGGGACAGATCTCCGAGTGTTAGAATGGTTTTATGTTAACGAACAGGCGTAGGTGAAAGCTAGGTACAAGAAAAGTGTAGATAAAGAAGTAGATAGATGAAAGCTATTTTCATATGTCACATGACCTAACAAAGATTTCTCAAGTTTTATGCTATCGGTCAGAATGCATAATTCACTTGTTAACAGAGACAAGCTAAGTCCAGAGTTATGTTAGACAGAGTAACACCTCCTGTTCGAGCTTGAATCAGTGGTTGGCTAAAACCAGAAAACTGTCAGTGGCTTTCTGGGTTAACCCTAACAGGCTGGTAGATTCTTGACCATGGGAACTGAGGAAATCATTCAGTTATGGACAATCCCTTAAAAGTCTGCAGCAGTGGACCATGGCATGAGTGTGAAAAATAATTGACAGGAGGCAGGTTCTGCTCAGACCTGGAAAGGGGCATAAAATATCAGGCACCCTAGACTTTCAGCCAGAAGCCTCAAGACGCTGTAGTCAAAACCAGTGCTAGTCTAGATTTGCTGTAAACTGTTTTTTGCAAGGACAGGCCTTAGCAATATAGTGTGGTAGGAATGTCATAAAAGGAGATAACTGAGATTAGGATAACAATGTTAATAATTCGAGAATAGCGGGACTTAATCACGTGACATAGGGTTACAAAACTTGTAAAGATCTCTTTGCTCGTGAAGCCTGCTCGGGGAAAGTTAGCGTGAGCTAACAGGAGCAGCCATCTACGTGATGTAGAAGTTAGAAACCAGCTCGGGTACTACCATCAACAGTTGTACTGTCTGCAGTTTGCAGAGAATATAAGAGAAGACAAGATTCTTCTAATCAACAGTATGTTGTTATCGAGCTATGGTCAAGTTATTTGGTTCAAGCATCACATCAAGAAAATGGTATGTAGATCATTGCTAGTTAACAAACATGAAGATAGTTCGAGAATCACGTGCTAGCAATGTTAGTCTAGTACAGACATAGACTAGGGTCATTAAAGAACATTCTAAGTGGCTAATGGATTAAGTTTCCAACTCTGGTAGTGGGCCAGTATGCTACATCCAAGCCAGAAGAACATAGTAGACATTATATAATGAAGAACTTATCGACTTTTGAACAACAGCCAGACTTATGAAATATATATAGAAGTAGGCAGAAATATGCACAAGAACAACTTTCTGACCAGTTAGAAATGTCAACGTATAAGACTGTTTTTTTAAGTCCATTCTACTTGATATAGAGGTACAGTGTTCACCTATTGTAAGATACGTTCGTTTGACATTAATAAAGACATTAATCGTCATCAGTGTGTTCACCAATGCTTACTATCAGTGGAAGTTTGTTTCGTCGTCAGTACAGGTGTCAATAGATTAATGCAGACAGGCAGGCCTGTATTGATCTACCATTGGGACCCCAAGATGCAGCAATAGTGAATGCAGTCAGCGACTCATAGCTTGACTGCCTGTGTCAGGACCAGCGAACCAGAGCTGGTCAAGACCGTGCTCCACCTCCACGTGGTGGTCCTGGAAACAGTCTGCAGCAGTGTAGGCTGGCTGAGCGAGCATGGATCGAAATGGGAAGGCAAACCCGGTCCTTAAAAAATGCCGTGCAGAAGTCGGATGTGTCGACCGAAAGGTGCAGATATCACAGCTTAGGCGCAAGCAGACACAACGCAACCACCGTCCTTTTCAGGACGAACGAAGAAGAAGAAGAAGATCTACCATTGAGATAAACCATAATAGAGATAGAATACATCAGGCATCGTTTGCTCCACCCAGCATTCGCTCTCATGATCAAGTATTCCTGAGGTTGAAGAACTGCCACAATAGCTAACATCAGTGATATAATCCTGGCACTGTCATAGCTAGAGAAAGTTTCTGTAAAAGTGGTGAATACTTTATTAAGCATAAAAGCTGGTAACTAGCGATAAGAAGTTATGCCTACTAGTTCTGGAGAAAAAACCAAGACAGATCCCGTTCTGGATGGGGTTTGTACTATATTTTGTAGATAGAATGCAGTCTGGATAAGCAGAAGTTGCTGAGACCATGTAAAATACTTCTACTAAGTTCTACTTATCAGAACTTATGCTTATCAGAAGTTTGCTCAACCATGGACTTTATGGACAGAATAAGAAGTAAACTATGAAGCTACTAGTTTAATAATTCAGATAAAGGTATTTCAATTTTTAATTTTCATATCTGCATTTTTAAAAACAATTAAATGAAGCTAAAATTTAGTGTCACATATGCTAGTACCATAGCTGCAAGTGTCAAAACATTCAAATGTCTAATGCCCTAACAGAATCTCAAATTCTCTACTAATTCAGAATATGACACGATTACTAGAAAATCTGCATCACAAGAAATATTATACATTTAATTCATCTATACGGTCAAATGAGAAACAAAGTCAAGAATTTTTAAAACTGTAAGACTTTTATACAGATGGTGACTCTGATCCCTAAGCCACGTTTTGGCTTTGTATTTTTGAGTACTCCATTAGCGGTTCCTGCACTGATTGCCAGAGTGTTAACCACTGTAGGACAGGTAAAATAGAGATTTTTCTGAAATTTTTATTCTCTAGTGTTTCCCTTCTTTACTTATCATTTTGCCTGCCACATAATTGTTTGTTTTTTATCTTATTCACAGGCCTTGGGTTTCCCTCTTTGTTTATCTTTAGATCTCAACCATGTAATCTCACTGCTTTCAGATCTTAATGGAAGCCATTTTCTTGAAAACCATGGTGATCCAGTGCTTGCTGAGTCAGCCTAACAATTAACGTTCTTGCTGGTGTAGTGAATGTTAGCACGGTAGTGAACTGCCATATACTGACATTTATTAACCTGTCATCACATGTTCACAAACTGTTACGTACAGCCACATAGTAACTGTAACTTAGGAGATGAAGGCCGACTTTTACTAATGTGAGTCAAATTTGATTTGGGACAGAAAACTGACCTCAACTTATTGCAAAATTCTAGTTATCAGAAGTTGACTTAACCATAGTGTTTTTTTTAACAAAGCCAAAGAAGACTTTTGGCTAGGTAAACGAAAAGCGAGTATTTTACCTTGTATCAATTTTTTTCTTGATAATTATTTTAACTGCTTTATTGTTTGACTCTTGGTCAATATATGGGGCAGATTTTCCCAGGAGCTTGTAACGGGGGGGGGGGGGGGGGTGGTGGCGGGGGCCAGTATATTTGAACTTGGCCAGTATATTTGAACTAAGTTTTATCCTAAAGTTTTTTTTATTAATCATCATCCAATTTTCGTACAACTATGTATAACATTACTATACCTTAAAAAAAACTCGGAATTAACCAACCCTTAAACTTTAACACTGTATGAAATCTCAGTGTCCAAAATTGGAAAAACCTGTTATCCACTACTGCTTGTACTATCCAATCCTTGGAACCATTATTATTTCAGCTTATACTATGCTTTGACTAAATGTCAAATTGGGTGGGGAGGGGAAGGGGGGGGGGGGATTGTAGGGCAGCGTTTGAGCCTATTCATTATGAGCTCTAATTATTAGATCTGACCTATCCATTCTAGTGGTCTCTTGAACTCTGGAAAAGGCGTAGCAAGGATCTAGACCGTAAGCAGACCATTCACTCTTTATTTGCCTGTGTCAGTTGCTTTTCCTAGAATCCCTTCTACATCTTATACCCAGAATTTCATTCATCCTCGTATGAGCTGAAACTTCTATTAGAGGAATGTCTGGAAAAATTATTGAATTATCCATTCACTATCTTACTTATTATCTATCATCTATCTGAGACCATCCTTTACTCATCTCAAAAACACCACACAGTTGTCTTCAAACTTACACAACTGTCTGTCAAGTTTTTCCTTTTTTTTTTTTCAGCATTGCAAAGGTCTTTCATGGACATTTCTTGCAATAT
The DNA here is from genome assembly GCA_024509875.1 of Oreohelix idahoensis. Taxonomy (NCBI): domain Eukaryota; kingdom Metazoa; phylum Mollusca; class Gastropoda; order Stylommatophora; family Oreohelicidae; genus Oreohelix; species Oreohelix idahoensis. Next base: position 238,272 of record JAMPIV010008488.1, on the reverse strand, counting down.
GAATATTCCAAAATGCCCAAATGCCAATGATTTTGTAAAGATGTTTCACATATTTGTAAAATAAAAGGACAAATGGAGAAAGCCCAGATCTCAATTTATTAGTAAGTGAAGTACGGGAGCAGTTCCTAGTGAGAAAACAGTGTTATAATAACAGAATAACCATAAACATCATTCAATAACAAGACATGATGTCTTTACTATTTGCCATGCTGCGTGGCTTACATATAAATGCCTATTGTATCAAATCATCATCTTCACCCACCTTCTCATTTTGTTGTGACATAACTAGTCAGACCAGCAGTGTTGGAACACTGAGATGGCTTCACTGCACTTAAGGATTAATGGATTACCTGGCTCTGCAGTTTGAGCAGGATAGTAAAGAATGACTACAGGTATGTCAATTTGGAATAAAAAAACTAAATTAGTTTGAAAAATACAAGCTAAAATACTCACACTGAGGAATTAAAGTGTTATAATGCAGCTACACAATTATGTAGTTATATTTTGGGGAAAAAAACACTGGATGAAGAAATCTAAAATAATGAAAAACAAGCAGAATATAAAGTGTTACACGTGGTAATTACAAATATTTAAAACAATGATTCAGACACCCCCTCCCCAAATCCTGCATCTCTACTGCAACAAATGACAAGCCAAAACTTTTACTTAATAGTTATTGTAACTAGCCTTTAGTGCAATATTTAATAGTTATCATAACAACTAGCCTTTAGTGTAGCATTCCTGTAAGTTTCTGCTCTTGGTTGTAGCACAACCTTTATGTCTCAAAAATATAATTAGAACACATCTGAAAAATTAGATTATCATAAATTTTCACCACTATAAAGAGTTTTGCGTGAAAATAAACCAAGACTCATTAATCCTTACTGACCTTTTCCAATGCCAGAATTATCTGAAGTGACACAGAAAATGTTTGCTACTTACACTTTGACTAAAAAAATGGTTTGATGCTGACAAGAACAAAAACTGCTTTTCCCCATGATAATTTATACCATTCATGGAAACAAGCATAACTGAGAAAAGCAATGTAGGATTTGAAACTTTCCCCAAGGTAGCTAGCTATTCTTCATGAGCCAAAAAAAAAAAACAACACAAAAAAACTGCACAAGAACACTTAGGGCACATTTGATTCTAAGCGAAGGAATGGAGGTTTACTGTTATATCAAAACTAAATGGAGGAAATGATTATGCTGATCAAGGAAAATACTTGTGAAATTTAAATACATTAAAGAATGCCCAGAAACCAAACTGGTAAACAGATCATTGTCAGTTGGGTCTGTTTCAACAAATTTTAATATATCTAGACAAAAACAGAGGGCAATGAGCCATAAAATTCGTGACAGTTTAACAGAAACAAATGCGCCCATGATATGCCTCGTTTCTTAATCTAGTATGTTATGTGATGATGGTATTTAACACTCATCTTCGATGATGGTATTTAACACTCATCTTCTCCTGCTTGCATGAACACACATATGCCAAGATTTATGTATTAAGTACAGAAGAATTATTTTTTACCTGCTTACTGATGTATTTTGTTCACATATTCATTCATAGTTATGTGCAGTGAAGACTGTTTCAGAACCAAAAGCATGCACATAAAGTGATATAATTAAAAAAATATAAAACTGTTACAAGTGCATATCATGAGTCTTCACTATGACTGATAATTCTGTTAGTATATTAATTTCACTTGCCAATTACTGCTATCTTCCTGTTCAATACAACTGATCTGAGATGTTGCCATTGGTTTAATTCTATTCCTTGCCTACAGCAACTAGATTCTCTACTCATTCACTGTTTTCAAGAGGCTGTTGCTGTAATACAACATACAGGGTGATCACAAAGGTGTGCTGCTTCATGGGGCGGAGGGAGAGAATCAAAGATAAGTATACAATCAGTTTTGTAACTTAACGATGCACAAAAAATGGGAGACATTTCTAGGTTTAACCTTTGTCAGCCACAGACAAGAAATACAGATAGGTTAGAAAAAGATAAAGGACACTGTAAATATGTGATAAAATAGATGAAAAGAAAAAAATTATGATTAACAACCCAGATAGATGAACAGAAATAAACAATGCAGGGAACACTGGGAAAAAGTAATAAATAAGCAAGTAAAAATAAAGAACAACAAAGAACCCATTCCACTGCAAAGAATCTAATAAACAAAAATGAAATAATATGAAAGTTCCTTAAATTGCAAAGTTATTTTATACTGGCAATTTATCAATTATTATCTCAATCTAAGCTATTTCTTTCATATTATTTCATTGTTTTATTTCATTTTCTCTTGCATTTGTGTTCCTTGTCAGATTCTTTGTGTTATTTCTTTCTTTCTTGTTCTGTATTTTCACTTGCTTATTTATTGTTACTCTTTCCCAGTGTTATCTGTGTTATTTACTTTTTTCATCCTTCCGGGTCGCTCATCTTATAATATTTTTCGTTCAACTATTTTTCCATGTATGTGCAGCATCCTTTAATTTTGTCTTAACCCATTTTGTGACTGTGGCTACCCAAGGGTAAACCCTGAAACGTCCAGTGTTTTTGATACATCGCACAATTGTACAAATAACTCCATACCTATATTCCATTCTTCTTTTTTTTTTTTCAACTTTATCTTTCAGTTTTACATCAGTCCCTCTTTACTATTTACATCCCTGGCAAAACAACTAATGTAATTTTTGTTGTAAAAAAAGGTAAAGGAACCCGTTACACGCCCATTGAGGAATATTGGGAATATGGTGTTAGGCCCAATATATCTTGACCGTCGACACATGAGGGGTGATGTGGTTGGCATCACGCCGGCCGCCTTAACCTTCCCAGAGTTGCTCTGGTACCCATTTGGGGCTGGGTCGACCCAGGAGCCGTTTGTGGCCTAAAAAATTCCCGCCTCATCTGGGGATCGAACCATAGACCACTGCGCTAGGAAGCCAGTGCACTGTCACGTAGCGTTTAAAGGATAAGAGAATTATTTAGAGGAAATAATAGATCTGATGTGGAAGATTTGGCTCAAGGAATCCCTGCTGGGTTTTCCCACTTCCGAAGGGTGACGAAGAGGGTAAATTCTCCTAACTCGACAGGTCTGGAAAAGATTGTAAGGAGATATTTGGTCTCTCGCTACCGTCGTCCCCTTCTCAGTTATCTATTATTATTATTCTTTAAATTATATTATATTTTACGAGCCCCCCCTCCCTTATAAAGGAAGATAAACATAGACAATATTCAACATCTAATGGAAGGAACAAAGCGTGGGGTACAGTATATACACCCAATTGGTTTATTGCAATAAAGTGAATAGATGGTGAATGATAGTATTGTCGATGGAATTAGTGTCTGCTGTATGTATTATGTGTCTCACAATTCAAGTGTTTTTCATCATGGATGACTAAACTAGGCATTGATTAGGTGAGGTTCCTTTTTCGTGGACTTAGCTTTTCAGCCCCTGGCTGATAGTGAAGTGTGGTTAGTTCTCCGGTCTCCTGACGTTGCCCCGGTAGGTCTTGAATGGTTCGGATTTGCCTTCTCTGTGCTCGACTCCGTATTCTGCGCTGAGATTGGACTGTCGTGCAAGGCTCCACCATAGACTGAAGACAAATACGACGGCTTCATTAATTTTCTAGCTTTAGAAAGCAGTCTTTCCCTAAGCCGTCCCTCTGCCAGTCATCTCAGATTTTAGTCTCTAACATCATATGTCTAGAGTCTAATCTTGAATTCAAGTTTCTCCTGTCTGTCCTTTATTATATTACTCTGCCCCAGTGGCAGTATTATAATTCTTTAGACTGATTTATCGTCATCTTAACCCGATGAATTATTATAAATGTCAGTTAAACCCACCAAATTTATCATAGAAATGTCGGCAACAGTATTCTAGTTCTGTGCCTCTAGCCTAATCGTCATGTCATTATGATGAATTTAACAAATAATTGGACATCCGTGTTTTAGAATTGTCTGACAACATTATCACACACTTCATGTCTGGTCGCATCGTCATATAATTTATAATGAATATATGTCACGGTCGGTCAACATTATCGTTAATATTAATTTCCGTTAGTCTAAACGTCGGGTCGAAAATAATCAAATAATATGGAAATTAATAGCTATATATATATATATATTCCCGTTATACATTATTATGAACATGTACATATCCCGTGGGATCATAAAATATACCCGATCACATGTGGCTGGATGTGATCGTAAAACAAAAATATGAATAAAGTAAACATACCAATCTTGCGTCGATTTTGCAATGTACTACACATTTCATCACATTATATTCTAGCGAGATTTCACTTACCTACTCAAAGATGGACGCTAACCCGCAATTAGACACGTGGCTTCAGTGCTTTTAATGCGAGAATTCGCCGATCTGGCTTAGACCTAGCTGTCTCAAGGGTTCCGGGCAAGTGAAAATGCTGGCTTTGCCGCACTTTTAGCGGGACATTTCCGCTTGGACACGTGATCCATAGCGTGCATCATGTGACATTAGCGTCAAATAAACGCTCCAATCAATAGCGTTAAAAGTCACGTGGGGTCTTCCTAAAGTGGCATAAACTGGTTTTATCAGCTTAAGCAGTCTTAAATTAAAACAGGTTCCTAGCTACCGAGGTCATTGGTCAACAATGACGTCGTATCTAAAAATAGCGAGGAGAAAATACTGAATGCTAGGAGAATTTCCGCCAGTGACAATTCCCGGGACTTTGCGATCATGCATTGAGGATGAGAAAAAAACGATGTCACGTAAATAATAAAAAAAATGAAGAGAAGATTGGGCAAGTTGTCACACAAGCCCCTCCTCAAGTTTGACGTTCCGTCCAACTCCTCTTGTCCTGTCTTCCTCTTCTTTTCCAGTTTCTCATATCTCCTCGGTTGCGTCCGGATGTCTGCTCAAAAAATCTGCCCCTACGTTGTTCTTCCCAGGTATGTATTCTATGTGAAAGGAATATGGCTGCAACAGGAGTGACCATCTCATAAGCCGGGCATTAAGGTTCTTCGACGCTGCAAGAAATATCAACGGTTGGTGATCACACTGCACCGTGAACTTTTTCCCGTATAAATATGGTTGAAACTTCTGCACAGCCCATATTAGCGACAGACATTCTCGTTCGATGGTAGAGTAGTTCTGTTCAGCAGGGTTCAATTTCCTACTAGCATATGCGATGGGGAATAGAGTTGCAGAAGGTCTATCACTAGGCTGCAGGAGAGTGGCTCCTATCCCTATATTGCTAGCATCTGTTCGCAGCGTAAAGTTCAGAGTTAAGTCAGGCAGTCGCAGAATTGGCCTAGCTGTGAGTTTCTCCTTCAGCAGCGTGTAGGCATTTTCGCACTCCGCTGTCCAGGTTACTTTGTCCGGGTTCCCATTCTTGGTTAATGCGGTCAATGGCGCACTCAGGGTATTAAAATCTTTAATATATCTCTGGTAGAAGCCACATAGAGACACAAATGACCTTACATCCTTTTTAGTCTGGGGTCGTGGGGCCCGCTGTAACTTCTCAATATTACGCGCATCTGGGAACATGCATCCATGCGAGATAGTGTGTCCCAGGAATTCTAGTTGCTCGCAGGCAATTTGACATTTTGTAGGGCGAGCGGTGAGTCCTGTTTCTCTAAGTCTTTCGAAGAGTAGGGAAACTGCGTCCAGGTGCTCCTCAAAGGTGTTCGTGGCAATAAGTATGTCGTCCATGAAATTACTTATCCCAGGGTGGTTCAGGGGTTCCAGTAGCTTCCTCATCATACGAGTAAAGACGCTTGGGGCGTTGCTTAGCCCAAATGGCAATACATTAAACTCGTAATGGCCTTCAGAAGTACTAAATGCTAACATATGTCGAATTTCCTCTTTTACCGGGATCTGGTAGTACCCTTTGCTAAGGTCTATCTTCGAAAAGTATCGTGCTCTACTCAGCTTGGTGAAAAGCTGATTCTGATCCGGTAAGGGCTCCGCTTGAAATTCCGTTACAGCGTTGAGCCTTCGGTAGTCTATGCAGAGGCGATGTTCTCCTGTGGATTTTCTAAGCAACACTACACTCGCACTATAAGGCGACTCTGATTTTGAGATAATATTTTCCTTAAGCAGGTACTCGATTTCCTCACTCAATGCCTTTGCTTTAGCATAAGGAACAGGATAGTTCTTAACTCGTACCGGGGCGAGGTCTGTTAGCTTCATATCAAATTCTATCAGGTTGGTCATGCCAGGTTTATCCGTGAGTGTACTAGGGTGTTTTCTCAACAACTGTTGAACCCGTGCCTGCTGATCCTCCGTTAAAGTTGAACTAATCTGAACATCTTGATGAGTTTCGCACTGACGAAGAGGGTATTCACAGGAGGTCAGGGGTTCTGCCTCAGTTTCCGTCGCAATAGCCAGTGTCAGGAAATGTGCTGGTTCTGCACCTGGTCTTTCATAATATCGCTTCAGCAGGTTTATGTGGTAAATTTTCTGCTTCCCCTTTATGGCAATCTTGTAATTGGTGCGCGACATTTTCTCAACAATTTTATATGGACCTCTCCACCCGATTTGCAATTTATTATTGCTACTGGGCAGGAGTAATAATACCTGTTCTCCTACTTCTAGCTCCCTATCCTTCGCAGTGCGGTTGTAGTAACGCGCATGTTTACGACGGGCACGGCGTACATTTTCCTTTGCCAGTTCCCATCCTGTTTTAAGGCGTTGGGTCAACTCCTTCACGTATTGGGATGCAGAGGTGACCGTCTCATCAGCTTTATCATCTGTCCAAGTACGTAACAGTGCCTCTAAAGGTCCTTTTATAGGTCTACCAAACAGCAATGTGGCAGGAGGCATCCCAGTAGAATTGTGGGGTACTTCGCGGTAAGCAAATAGTGCTGCGGGTAAGTATTGATCCCAGCTCTCTGGTTTTTCCTGCGCAAGTTTCCGAAGGATGGAAATAAGGGTCCCGTTAAACCGCTCCACCTGGCCATTTGCCTGGGGGTGGTAGGGAGAGGTGTGGATATGTCGGGCCTGAAATATCCTAAACACTTCCTCGGTGAGTTTTCCTCGGAATTGGGAACCATTATCTGTCAGGATCTGTGACGGAAACCCTAGCCGAGTAAATATGGTGAGCAGAGCCTCAGCAACATGCTTAGAATCACAGGCGGGCATAGCAATTGCCTCTGCCCACATGGAGCAACAATCCACTAACGTGAGTATATAACTGTTTCTCTTTTTGCTACGAGTAAGTGGACCCACAATATCCACCGCTACTCGTTCGAAGGGTGTGCCCAAGATTGGCATTTCTCCCAGAGTGGCTGGGGCCGTCCAGTGTTTCGGCGCTGTCCTCTGGCACTGCGGGCATGATTTCACATATCTCTGGATATCGGCGTTGATACCTGGCCAATAATAATGACATGAAATACGCTGAATCGTGGCACTTATGCCCATGTGGCCACTAAACGGAAGGGCATGGCCCATTTCTAGGACCTGGGCTCGGTATGCTGATGGAACCACAAGTTGCCCATGTTCCTGTCCTCCATTTCCTGCTTTCCGATGCAACAGCCCATTTTTCTTGTAGAAGTCTCCCTTTTGGAGAGGAGTGTGCGCTCTCGGTAGTTTTTTGTAGCAGGGTGCTAGAGATTGATCCTCCGTTTGTGCCTTTTTTAATTCCTCAGGAAGGATGTTGGGTGGGGATTCCAACTCCGTATTCCGTTTGGCCTGTCCTCTAGTGGTGACAGCCGCCACAACCAGAGGGTGAATGGGTTCTCCCAAGAACACATACCTACACCCTAAGATCAAGGGATAAATAGGGTCGTCCAAGATCGCTGCACGGATTTCCCCAGTCACATATTTTGATTTGACCTTAATCTTGGCTATGGCCAAACGCATAGGTGCTGCACTTTTAGTAGGTCCTTGTATTTCTATAGTGTCTTCTGTCATCTGGTCAGGCTTGACTAGGGATGCACAGACAACTGCGTCGAATGCAAGGCCTGTATCATAAAGGCAGGTCACCTCTTGGTCATTTACGAGGACTGTCTCAACGACCGGGGGATGTCGGGGTTTGTCCAGAGGTTCTTCCGGTCCATTTCCCCTTGCGGCACTTTTACGTAAGCAGGCAGCATGATGAGGTGGGTTTTTCCGGTTGCACTCCTGCGTATTGTGGGTGATGGTTCTACAGTGCTTACACCATTTTTCCCCTTGCCTCTGCTGCTGGAAATTAGATCTCTGAGTAGTCTTGTAGTCTGGCTTGTCATGCTTTTTGAAGTTAGTATACGGTGGTTTCACTTGGGGGTCCATGTGTGACTGAGCTGTCTGTCTAGGTACGTAATCTGGTTGTTTCCGTCTGGGTGGTGGATTCTCTGATAGTGCTGCCTGATATCGTTCCGCTAACTGGACTATGGATTCTAAAGTGCTGGCCCCATTCTCTGTCAGGAATCTTCTCATGTCGGAAGTCATGGTGTCCTTCAGTTGTTCGATCATGACCATTTCCTTCAGGCCTTCCCAATCATGAGTAAAATTCCCTAGGGCACCCCACTTCTCCACGTAGGAATCCAGTCTCGCAGCAAACTGAGCAAAGTTCTCTCCGACTTCCCTCCTAGAGTTACGGAACCTCTTCCTATAGGCGTCAGCATGTAGCTCATAACGAACCAATAGTGCCTTTTTCAAAGAGTCGTAGTCATCCTGTAAACCTGGAGGAAGCTTGCTATACACGTCATAAGCAGTTCCTCTAAGCCCTTGCGACAGTTTCAGGTTCCATTTGCTCTTCTCCAAACCAAACGTGGTGGCAAACTTCTCAAATTTGTCGAGATACCTATCGATCGAGTCGGCTTGTTCCGAGAAAGCTTCAAATGGAAACGTCAAAGGTCCCAAAGTTGACATGAGTGAGGATGGCAAAGGTCCGGTGCCCCCTGCGTGCAAGGAAGGCATATCATCTGACCGTGGCGATAGGTTGCCTGAGGAGGTAGATGCGGTCGCACCGGCTACTGGTTCAACTCTTTGAGCTTGTCCCTGCATCTCTAACTGCTTCATCTTCAATGCATGCTCGCGTTCATCTCTCTCGCTTCTTTCTCTAGCGTCTACAGCTTTTATCCTCTCATCTATTTCTGCTAACTTTATTCGCTCTTCTCTTTCAGCTTTCGCTGTTTCTCGAGCGTAATACTTATCAGTCTCGACACTGACATAATTTGCAAGGTCCACCCCACTATAACCTAGATCTCGACCGGCCTCCCCTAGTGCTGCCTTAAGCTTAACTATTTCAGCCATCTTTTGCAGTTAAAGTCCACACTGAGTAAGCTAGTGCTACCTTCCAATAGTATTTCTAGCAACAAGTAAATACTAATTATTTATCCGACTGCTGTAGAATGAAATTACTACAGTTATGGAGACTTAAGGTCTGTAATTCAATGAAATACAAAATCAAGAACTAACTTAATTAAACACAACATATATAAAGGGATTCACCAATCAATGCCTGAATTTCTAGAAAAAATGTTTTCTGTCTTTCTAGAGCTCACTGTGTGAAAATACATGTGTTAAAATGGTATACTGTAATGACTGAATGGATGATACTATCCCAGAGGTATGATAAAATACATAAGTTCAAATCCCGGACCGAGACACCAGTGTCACGTAGCGTTTAAAGGATAAGAGAATTATTTAGAGGAAATAATAGATCTGATGTGGAAGATTTGGCTCAAGGAATCCCTGCTGGGTTTTCCCACTTCCGAAGGGTGACGAAGAGGGTAAATTCTCCTAACTCGACAGGTCTGGAAAAGATTGTAAGGAGATATTTGGTCTCTCGCTACCGTCGTCCCCTTCTCAGTTATCTATTATTATTATTCTTTAAATTATATTATATTTTACGAGCCCCCCCTCCCTTATAAAGGAAGATAAACATAGACAATATTCAACATCTAATGGAAGGAACAAAGCGTGGGGTACAGTATATACACCCAATTGGTTTATTGCAATAAAGTGAATAGATGGTGAATGATAGTATTGTCGATGGAATTAGTGTCTGCTGTATGTATTATGTGTCTCACAATTCAAGTGTTTTTCATCATGGATGACTAAACTTTGTGGCATTGATTAGGTGAGTTTCCTTTTTCGTGGACTTAGCTTTTCAGCCCCTGGCTGATAGTGAAGTGTGGTTAGTTCTCCGGTCTCCTGACGTTGCCCCGGTAGGTCTTGAATGGTTCGGATTTGCCTTCTCTGTGCTCGACTCCGTATTCTGCGCTGAGATTGGACTGTCGTGCAAGGCTCCACCATAGACTGAAGACAAATACGACGGCTTCATTAATTTTCTAGCTTTAGAAAGCAGTCTTTCCCTAAGCCGTCCCTCTGCCAGTCACCTCAGATTTTAGTCTCTAACATCATATGTCTAGAGTCTAATCTTGAATTCAAGTTTCTCCTGTCTGTCCTTTATTATATTTCTCTGCCCCAGTGGCAGTATTATAATTCTTTAGACTGATTTATCGTCAGCTTAACCCGATGAATTATTATAAATGTCAGTTAAACCCACCAAATTTATCATAGAAATGTCGGCAACAGTATTCTAGTTCTGTGCCTCTAGCCTAATCGTCATGTCATTATGATGAATTTAACAAATAATTGGACATCCGTGTTTTAGAATTGTCTGACAACATTATCACACACTTCATGTCTGGTCGCATCGTCATATAATTTATAATGAATATATGTCACGGTCGGTCAACATTATCGTTAATATTAATTTCCGTTAGTCTAAACGTCGGGTCGAAAATAATCAAATAATATGGAAATTAATAGCTATATATATATATATTCCCGTTATACATTATTATGAACATGTACATATCCCGTGGGATCATAAAATATACCCGATCACATGTGGCTGGATGTGATCGTAAAACAAAAATATGAATAAAGTAAACATACCAATCTTGCGTCGATTTTGCAATGTACTACACATTTCATCACATTATATTCTAGCGAGATTTCACTTACCTACTCAAAGATGGACGCTAACCCGCAATTAGACACGTGGCTTCAGTGCTTTTAATGCGAGAATTCGCCGATCTGGCTTAGACCTAGCTTTCTTGAGGGTTCCTGGGGCGTAAGTGAAAAATGCTGGCTTTGCCGCCTTTTAGCGGGTCATTTCCGCTTGGACACGTGATCCATAGCGTGCATCATGTGACATTAGCGTCAAATAAACGCTCCAATCAATAGCGTTAAAAGTCACGTGGGGTCTTCCTAAAGTGGCATAAACTGGTTTTATCAGCTTAAGCAGTCTTAAATTAAAACAGGTTCCTAGCTACCGAGGTCATTGGTCAACAATGACGTCGTATCTAAAAATAGCGAGGAGAAAATACTGAATGCTAGGAGAATTTCCGCCAGTGACAATTCCCGGGACTTTGCGATCATCCATTGAGGATGAGAAAAAAACGATGTCACGTAAATAATAAAAAAAATGAAGAGAAGATTGGGCAAGTTGTCACATGCACCAACCACTATGCTACCGCGGCTCCTAATTTTTGTTGTATGTCACAAAATTATGTCTCTGTTCTTAATTAATAGCAATGTTTTTGTGAGCATATACCTCACATTCCCTCCCAAAAAAGCATATTTCGCTATCTGTGGATATATGACCTACAGTCCTTCTATACAAATAACTGACTTTATGTGGTAGAGTATCAGGCTTAGAATATCTAAATAAACGAAAGACAATAACAGCTTTATCATCCCAGATACACTGAACATCCTTCACATGTATCTTTTGTCCTTTTGTCCACTTACAAATATCTTATGAGATTGACAGGAGATACTTTGAACAACTAGTGTAACCATCTCTGCAAATACATGTTATTTTTCTCCAATAAGTAAATATTTGAGAATATTCATTGACATACAGACACAGAAGTAAAGTCATATATCATGCAATGATATTAATCTATCCAAAATTATGATAATGTTACAACTAATGGTTAAGCCTTAATCAGTTTTATAGATTTCATATCTAGACCTTTTAATATGTGCATAATATTCAAGATGACAACAAAATTTCATAAATATCAACAGTAAAAAATGTTTGCAACTAAACAGTACTTGCCCTTTGAAACAAAATTAATCTGTAATGTCCAGGAACTCTGGACATTTATTTCAACAGATTATAAATGTAATGGTAGAAAGTTATCTCTACAAGAAAATAACAAAGACCATGTGCATAGTTCAATAGTTGTGACTTAAATGTAAATACTGCTTACATTAAACAATTAGGCGGATTATGGAAATATGCATGTTTTATTTATGACCTACAACGCAATACAGACCCACAGAATTAAATTTTCAATTGATGAAGCTTTATTTTCAGTTTTTACTGTACACTTGATGTGACCAATATGACAGAATAATAACTGATGGCATCACTTTTTCCTGTGTTATATTTTGAACTGTGATCGACAAAACTTCTACATACTGTTGTTTGCCACATACAATCTCAAATAATACATACACCAAAATATGCATACAAACCCATATTTACATTATTTTAAATAATCTGGAAAAAAAAAAAATGAAGCAAACAGTTTAATTACAAAAACTTAAAAACAGATCAACTAATTCAGCAAAGCTGGAATGAGAAACGAGGACAAAGTTTATAGGTTACCAATGTTCATTACCTTTTCTCACTCTAGAGGCATTTTTTTGGTCCCCTGTAATAATGCCAATTTTGATGAACAAATGTAGCAGCAAGTCTGTGAAACATCAGATTTTATCATCTACAGGAGAACTCCGATTATCCAAACCCTGATCATCGTAATTTTCAATCAACCGAATCACTGAAAGCAAAGAACACGGGCATGGTCTGCGACATAAGCACTCCTGCACTCACTGATTCAGCTCGGCATTGTTAGTTCAGTACATTCTGTCTGTTCCCAGATGTGGTGTAGTCAGTTTAGTGTTGTGTTTAGTTTAATTTTCAGAACCCATTCTAATTTTTGTGACTGCTAGAAAATTTACTTTGTCAAGTTAAAGAAAACGTGCGGGTCAGACAAAGTGGAAATATATCAATTATTTTATTTTTAAAAAGGGGGAACCAGGGAAGAAAATCGCCCAAAAATATGATGTCGGGGCACAATTTTAAAATTAAAAACAGTGCGTGAATTTATCAGTTTGTTGCTGCATTAGAACGTGGTGGCTCAAGCAGAAAAGCAATGAACAAGGCTGACAAAGTAGTAGAAGCAAGATACAAATGGTTCATGCAAATAAAGATCAGCTGGACAGATAATTTAAAGACCCATTTCACACAGAAAATCTGTTATGTTTAATAAAGACTAATTAAATAATTTTTTTTCATGACCAAGAGGGTTTATTTTTCCTTATTCTAATTATCTGAAATTTTGATTATCTCAACAGCCCGCCACAAATCAATTCGCATATATAATTAGAGTTCTAGTGTAATTTGTTGTACTTTTTTGTGTCTGTATTAATTTCCATTTTCACAACAAAAGGAAAATTGACATGTGACTACACGAAGAAGATAAAATAACAGCTGGAAATAAAAATATACTCTTATATACAAAGCTCATTTGATTAGGTAAATATTTACTCACATGTGACTATGACATCATCTTCCAATAACCAGGAAGTATATAGACTAAACTGTTTTAAATTATTTACAGTGACATAGAGTGAATTATGGAAAAGCTGATGTCTGCAGAAGAACATTCCACCCAAACATAGCACAAGTCTTGCAAATAAGTTAGAAAATTCCATGTAAAGCATACAAAAATTACCTGAATTAACATTACATTAAAATGTATAAACATTAGTGAAAACAATTGTACTATAAAGTAAAAACAGAACTTGCACTATGTTAGAGGTATATGCATATATATGTATGTGTGAGAGTGAGAAAGGTTTGTTTATCACAATCACACATGAAATTCTACCTTGTTCCTGTCAAACACACAGCAATTTCTTTTTTAACTATTTACAGCCAACCAATAAAATGACCCAAAGCAAGAGCTACAAAATAAGACAGTTTCCATTTATATGCTAATGCCACAAGATCAACAAAAACCTTGGAGTAAACATCATCATCTTACATGCTGAAGCTTATGACTTGCTCCCATAGTCGATCTGCTGGGATTTTTATACTTTTAAATTAAAAGAAATCTCCACAGACTCTATATGTAAGTGCAGTCTGGGTAAGTACAGGTTGCTGGGACCATCTGAAGGGCTTCTACTGTGAGACCATCTAAAGTACTTCTTCCTATCAGAATTTCTGCTTATCAGAAGTTTGCTCAAAAATGGACCTATTTTGATTAGAATCAGAAATAAGGTGCATATTAATAATTTTAACTCTTTATACAATTGTTTGATTTTGTTACTTAATATGACTGCATTTTTTTTCACTTTCGAAAAGCAGTCTAACAAAAGCATAAAGTGTAATATCATATTATTTGTTAGTACCATAGTTGCAAGTATCAAAACATTTAAAAGTCTGATGTCCTAATTGACTAGTCTTAAATCCTGCAGACTAAAATCAAAATCTTCAACTCAAATGTCAAAACAGTCTACTGAATGGCTCTGACACATTGAGAGCAACCAACAAACAACAACAACAACTAAGAAGTCACAGACTGTCATGCATGAGTAGAATAGAAGGATTCAAATGGTACAAGATCAACCCTGTAGAACTGATGATAAAAACCAGACTTGTGACAGGGGAACACAAGATGAGAAGTCACTGGCAATGGATAAGACACACACTCTAGACAACTGTTGAAGGCATTACAAGGCAGGCATTTTTCTGGAACCCCCAGGGTTAGACAGGGAGAGGAAGACAGAAAAAAAAACATGGAGAAAAGAACTGGAGACAAATGAAATGCATGAGGAAGACATGGAAAGATATCAGCTGATGGCATGGGGACACTGAAAGAATTAAACTCTGTAGTATCACATGACTAACAGGTAGTATCACATGACTAACAGAGAATCTGCATAAAATGTGACACACAGCACAGTCAATTGGACTATAAAATAGCCTTATGAGAAACTAAGTAAAGTTTTTACCTCAGGATCCATCCACAAATGACCACTCTGAAAGCTCAACTTTACTTTATAGTTTAGGAGTTATTTCCATTACTTTGGGGCTGTCTAAAGTTCCTCTAATCTTAACCGTGGATATTCTGACCTTTGCTGTCTGATTTCTCCATCCATTCTCTTCTTGCGATTGGAAGCAATTCTTAGTTCCTGAGTTTGGCCAGTAATCTTTGTTCACACTCAACTGAGGAATGCTCACACTGAAGTCCAGCACTCAGCCACTTGAAACATTACTAGTATTTTATAACTTCATAGCCAAAATTATGTATTGAAAGAAATATCTAAACTTGATCTCATTAGCGTGAAGACAGAACTTCTGCTCAAGTGATTCCAAATTTGAATCGAGACAAAATAATTAGCTCAGCCTAGCCAAAACAGAAATCAACATAACTGGATTATTTAAACTTCTTTGTTCGTCCTGAAAAGGATGATGGTTACGTTGTGTCCGTTTACAGCGAAGCTGCGATATTTGTGCCTTTCGGCCAACACATCCGACTTCAGGACGGCATTTTTGGGACCGGGTTAGCCTTCCCTCTTCGATCCCTACTCACTCAGCCAGACTGCAGTGATGCAGCCTGTTTCCAGGACCACCACTTGGAGGTGGAGTAGGGTCTTCGTCAGCTCTGGTTCGCTGACCCTGACGCAAGCAGTCTAGCTATGGGTCGCTAACTGCATTTCTCACTGTTGACGCGTCTTAGGTCTTAGATTATTTAAACAAAGAATACAATTTACAGAGGCAGACCGAGTGCTTTCAGTTAAGTAAACACTGATTTATGCGAGTTAAAGTTAAGTGGGCTGCATACGCACACACACATATATATATATTTAGCCCAGAGCAGTTTCTGAGGAATTCTGAAGTGACAAAGTAAGAACAGGATTACTGCATCCACAAGGGGCATATCAAACAAGTGACTGAGGCTGGCAACCTCTTCATGTCAAACAAATGACCACAAAAACTGCAGCTGCATGTGACTGCTTTGTGCAAGGGGAGCAGCTGCAGTGGTGGCTCCATAAGAAAATGATGATTATATATTTATATATAAATCAGTAGACGTTAAGAAGCAAGTAATATCTATACAATACTGAGATGGCCTTCAGTGACTCACACCATTAGTCCATTAGAAACTAATGGGCTGATTTGTATCTGTCTAATATAGGTAGCCTTGAGACAAATGTATGGAAAGATTAGTCAACATGACAGAAAATGTAAGGAAGGATAGTGAAACTTTTGTGTCTGCTGGAAAAAGAAATACAATCTGGAGAAAAGTCAGACTGAGAAATAATAAATGGCTAACTATGAAGATTTCATTGAATAATAAGAACAAGCAGATGGGAAAAAAATAGTAAAGGCTTGAAATAAAAAATATAACTTATGCACATATGTGAAATCACAGATACAAGTTCCATATGAAATGAATTCAGCTTCATTTTGACCAGGTTAAGTAATATACATACAAAGTTCCAGTTCAAATGATAAACATGTTTCACTAACATGGTGGACCATTATGAACCAAGCTGACATCAAATATTGACTAATAATTTCACACAGGAAAATAATTAGTGTTGGAACTAGACTAGTATATACTTGAATTTATTATGAGTTGAGGAAAGTAAGAACACTTCATGACAACAGTTAAACTGATGGAATGAGAGAAGGCAATGACACAGACAATGTGCTGGAAAGTCTAACTAGGACATAAAAGAAAGTCCATATGCTATTTGGCAGGGCAATGGCCTATTCTAAAGTTTGGATATGACATGCTGTTTGAATATGAATGGACTTACATAGCTATCTTCTTCATGAAACATGACAGCTCAACCTGTGCTGATTATTTCTGCAGTATGGTTCTCAAGAAAAGTGCCAGTCATTTGATTTTTAATCAGATATTCAAAATAGCAAAATCCTTTGTGAGAACTTTACCAGTTTTAATAAAATGAAGATGTAAGATTATCATCTATACACAATACAAACATTGCAGCAAGTATCAGTTTATATTGAGAAATTCAAGAACTAACAACTATTCCTCCTACCCTTATACAGATGAAATATAACTACCCACTCAATCTGATATTCTTGTCTTGATACCTCATCATGTCGAGCCATTAACATCAACCAGCAGACTATAGAAGCTAAACTTAGGATTGAGTTTAAAAAAAAACAGACCACCACAGCAAATACGTGAATCAAAACATTACAACAGCTTATCACATATCTATGCAGAACAAAAAAACTTATCAAAATGGTGTAGATGTTTTAACTGTGACTGGCGGTTAGTGATTATGATTATCTCCATTATGACAATCAAAAGCGATGTTTTTTGTTATCACTTGCTGTATATACTTGTAAAAAATACATGAACATTGTGACCGTTTAAAAAAATTACATATAACAACATGGTTTCAATTCCTTTAAAAAGCAGAACACATTCAATCTTGAAAGTGATGCTTTCAACTTATGATTATCTCATGTCTTAACACTCACTGGGCTTCTGAAGCAAAGAGACAATATAACTGTTATAGCAGTAGGGGATATTGCCACTCTTGAAAGCACCCCAATAAAGTGATATGTTACTTTGGTTAGATAAAAGCTGAAACTAACAACTTAAAAGTATTCTGAACTTCACCTTCAGTTCAAACTTCTACTTAGAACTTTACTCCCTTCCTAATAAATCAAAGGCATGAAATTATACACGAATGGGTGAAAGAAATGAAGTGATTAGCAAACTTGACTATATTATGTTACAGAGGATGTAGTATCACATGGCTCTAATTTTTCAGTATTCTACTGCCACAAACTCATGGCTAATAATATTAAGGAGGCCTGATGATATCCTTAATCAAAGCTTAAAACTGCAGCGATGTGGGTTTCATGTCATAAATTTGAGTACCTGGTCACATTAATAACATCAGACAGAAGATGCATCTCAGAAACAAAAACAAAATAGTAAAAGCAAAAAATAATTCTTCAGTGTTATACAGAACCAATCCTGTCATATGGAAGTGAGTCTTGGACAATCAGTAAATGAGCCAGAAAATCATTTCAGGTCAAATGAATGTGGTTTCACACAACAATGTCAAGAATACTGCTGGGAGCTAAAAAAGAATAATTAGGATGTCCTAAAAGAAGCCACTGTGCAACTCAGAAGAAAGAAATACATGACCTCTGCACATGTTACAAGATGAGGAAACCTGAAATACATTTTGTGACAATCGGCTACATCGATGTAAAAAGTGCTTCAGAGCAACAAAGAAAGAAGTTAACAGAACCATCTAAACCTCATGGCATGAAATATATTAACAACAGAATTGATAAATAACACTAGGGACAGGAAGTTGTGGACAGACGTGATCATCTACGCCAGTTGGCATGGCCCTTGCAGGGCTGGCAGAAGGAGTAGGCCAATGTGGCACTGGCTCAGGGTGACAAGCTATAGATAGAGGTGGAAATAGTAAAAATTAAAACTTCTGTGACTGTGTTTGAGTTTTCACATCTCCTAAACTTTCTCACTGAAATGAAAACAAAAGTTACCTCCTCTCATAAGTAGGCTAGTGTTGTTCTAAAATGTTATTGGATGGTGACTGGGCAGAGACTTATTACCACGTCACCCAACTCTCCCCCCTCTCCAAGATGAATCGTCGCAAAAACTAACAAATGACATACCAAAGAAGAATAGACAGGTGAGCCCACATTAAAGTCATGGCAAGAAACACCTAAAGAAGTCTGCTTCAAGTGTCATGTCAGTGTTTAATGTGCTTTACAGAGTTTCTGTAGCATTACATTCAATCTTAAAATTTCTCCTTACCCATCTGCTCACTGGCTTTTATTAATGACGCAAAAATTGTCACTTCTCTGTTGCCAGTGGTCAGGATCATTTGGTTAAGCATTTGTTCATGAACACCATTACACTGTTTTCTCTAGTATTTACTGTTTCAGGTGTCTTCTCCAAAAGGTAAAAAAACATTACAGCAACTTTTGTGAGGTAAAGCAAAACAAGCTAATTAAAACCTTTACTTTGTGGTTAATAGTGTCAAAGAAACAGATACTACCAATGTAGAGTTAATCAAAGTTGTTCAACTGACTTACTAACTGGTGTTTTGGAATGAAAACACGTACTGCACCAAAACTGGGAGGAAAAAACATGAAATAAACACAACGAATTTTACTGAAAATATCGTGAAATTTTAGGGCTGTTAATGACCAGACATGCTCCTGATGCCATGTAGTGGTGGTTACAAATTTGCTAAACATACATTGTATTACACTACCTATGTGTTGTTAATCAGATACCATGACAAAACAGTGATAATGGGCAATTAGCATATGGACTGTGAAAGAGATGGTTTTATTTTGTAGAACATGTTTAAAGACAGAATGACAGAATATGATGAAAGACACTATGAACTAGAATGACAGGTTACACATCAAATGTGTATATAAATGCAAGTGAAAGCTGAAAATCTTTTTGAGCTGTGCCTTGCAAATAGAGATCATCCCACAGCTCACTATAACAAACTATGCAATCAACTAATCACTAATGGATATGCAATGATCACAGCTGAGCAAGTGTGGCTAATACTCGAATCACAGGGAGGCTTCTTTCAGTCCTCCCAAGATCCACTGCTGATCCTCTGAGCCCGTACATTTACCTGTAAGATCAAACAGTGAAAAATGGACTAAGAATGCAAATTAACACCATTTATTTTCACACATTTTTACTTTAAGGAAAATCAACTGGATAAATAAATACATCACCTAGCTCTCTAGCAAATACTTTTAGAGAATACACAGTAAGGAATCTGGTATGCCATGATGCCTCTAATTTTAACATGTATTAATGAATAAAGAGACACTTTAAAAAAAAAAAATAATGAAACTAGCTTGATCATGAATACTTATACAGAGACGAACTTTAAACTCCACAGGTACACAAAATGGAACAGCTTTACACTCACTTAAACTAGGAATATCTTTGTCTCTTGGTCCAGGTTTTCCCAAACACTGGTTTGTGTACACATGCCGCAGAGCTTTAGTCTATAAATAAAAATATTAGTGAATGAATTTTAGGACACAAAAGCTTGTCAAATATAGAAATGATGTCTGTAAGCTAAATGTCATAGAAATCTGTTTAATGTTTGAGATGCTGGCTCATTCTTGTATTCATAAATAAAAACAAGGCTTAAATGCTGTCACTGATTCATGTTTGGATGTTTGAGGCATCTGAAGTGTGCATTTTACCTTTGAGCTATTATGAAAGGCACATTGTAAAAAAAAAAAATACTATATTTATTACGAACGTTTATTTATAGTTTTTTTGCTGAAGTAATTTACACAAAAAGGCACATGCATGGAAAATCAGATTCATATTACATGTTAAACTGGAATTTAAAATGGTTCAAATTCATATTATATCTTAAATTAGAATTAAAAATGCACACCTATTTGAATCATAATAATAAGACCACTTAAAGCTCTACCAAAGCTGTGAAAGTTTTCTGCCTAATGTATTTTAAAATCATATTTTAAGCATTAGCAGATAACATGTAGCTTAACAAATAATTACATATAAAACAATACAAACAACATGAATGTTACCTGGCATGCATTTCTACAACTATGTATCAGACATGAATCAAGCAAAATGAATCAAGCAAACAGCCATTCAACTACATTTTTGTGCACACAAGGTTATCATGGATATGAACACTTACATCACTAAATATGCGGGGCATTCTGACGAAATGTGGGGTAAATCTGATTTCATGAACCATGCCAAAAAATGTAATATAGTTAAAAAAAAAAAGATTTTGATGCGGATATATCTAAGATACTTCAGATTCTCCCATGTTAAGTGGTATACATTACATTTATAACAATTGGTTTTTAGATACATTTAATTGCATTTAAAGACTTGATTAAGAAATGTCAATATGGTTCTAAGTAAAAGAGTTTCCATGAAGTTGTCTCTAACATAATTTCTTAAATAAGCATAATTTTTCACTAAATTTTGCAAATTCTCTTATTTCGTTCACCAATACAAAATTATGTCGGAGATGCTTTTTGTGACAGCAATATCTCAACAGATCATGTCAAAATGCCCACATGTAACTGATTATGCCATGCCACATCATGTATAAATACAGCAGACGAATGTGACTACTTACCTACAAACACTCACATAACCTTCTAAACTTTTAATGAGGTCACACACCCACAACTTTTGCTCAAATGATGCCCAAGTCATGATACAGAATAAAGCTTACATTTTCTAATATCAAAGGAGTCAGTGAACACCATATGTATTTTAAGAAGAGTATTTCTCACTGACACAATGGAGATGCCTGGTTTCATAAAAATAACACATGAAACCCCTCTTGCCCCATCCTGTAAAAATGTAAGCTCAAAAACTTCAATCACAAACAAGAACAGATAATCCAAAGCAAGTTTTTCAACTCAGCCGAAGGTTTATGCTGTACTCTGACTTAACAGCTCTACAATCTATTTCTGTCAATGACCTTGCCTTTCTCTTCCGTTACTAAAACCAGATGCAAGATAAAATGAGAATTATGGATGAGAAATTGCCCACGTGTTACAGAGCCAAAAAGAGAACAAAGAATAGTGACAGTGTGCCCTAACCTGGAATTCCGCAAAAGATCCTTTATTTAAGAGGTTTAAGATGTGGCCCAGAGAAAGCAAGAAGCAGTCTGAACTGCAGACTCACATTTTTCCTTCTAGGGAAATCTCCAGACTGGACACCTAAAGTGCTTTAATTCTAAACGAAAAAGGGAGCATTCCACAGGTGGCGACAGAAATGAATATGATAAAACTGATATCCTGGGACTGTGAGATACAAGAAGAAAGGGAAAAGAAGAAACTGAACACAGGAAAGTCTATGCTATCCTCAGAATATGAGGAACAAAGTGAATCTCTTAGTGAAGGTGTGGCTCTAATGCTGTCAAAAGAAAAGCAGAAGGTACTCATAGAACTGGAAAGAGTGGGAGTCTGACTAATAACTGTAACATTTAAAACTTCCGGAAAGAAAATAAAGATGAAAATCATCTAATGTTAGACATTTACTAATGACAAGAAGAATCTGTGAATGAAGGATTTTACACCAAGTTTGAAAATATCAAGAAGAAAAAAAGACTATTACAATACTGAAGGGTCATCTAAATACAAAGATAGGAACTGATGACAGTGACTTTGAAGAGCACACAGGAAAAAATGGACTTAGGGGAAATCAATGAGAATGGAAAAATACCCATAACTTCTATGGTTAAAATGAGCTTGCTATGGGAGCAAGTATGTTTCAACAAAAACAAACACATAAAGCAACATATGGATATCACCAGTACAGAAGACAGAAATTTAGACTGATCATAAGAAGCTGTAGGAAAAATGAGAATGCCAACCCAAAGAATGGATAACAGCTGAATCAGAAAAACAATAAAAGACAAAATAAGAAAACCAATTTAAAAGCAGAAGCAGAAATTACCGAGCAAAGACTCATGAACTACAAATAACACACAACAAAGTTGAAAGTAAATCAAAAGGGGCAAGAGATGCAGAGGCAGCTGTAGCCAATGAAAATATGAAGGATCTGTACAAAAGTACAAAGAAGCTATGAAGGATCTGTACAACAGTACAAAGATGCTATGAAGGATCTGTACAAAAGTACAAAGACGCTATGAAGAATCTGAACAGCAGTACAAAGAAGCTATGAAAGATCTGTACAACAGTACAATGATGTTATGATGGATCTGTACAACAGTACAAAGATGATATGAAGGATCTATGATGGATCTGTACAAAAGTACAAAGATGCTATAAAGGATCTGTAAAACAGTACAAAGATGCTATGAAGGATCTGTACAACAGCACAAAGAAGCTATGAAGAATCTTTACAAAAGTACAAAGATGCCACAAAGGATCTGTGCAACAGCACAAAGAGGCTATGAAAGATCTGTACAACAGTACAAAGAAGATATGAAAGATCTGTACAACAGTACAAAGAAGCTATAAAAGATCTGTACAACAGTGCAAAGAAGCTATGAAAGATCTGTACAATAGTACAAAGAAGCTAAGAAGGATCTGTACAGCAGTACAAAGAAGCTATGAAGGATCTGTATAACAATACAAAGAAGCTAACAGGGGAAATATATACAATCAAATGACGTTATCAAGGACAAGAATAGACAATTTCTCAGCAACATACAGCAGCAAATGAACAGATGGAAAGAACATTCTGAGGAACTTATAAACAGACAGGCAAATATAGAATTAAAGTGCACTCGGATAAAACAGCCTGACGATCTGCTGATATTCCACAGTTGTAAACAAAATGCAAGACAAAATGAGAATGCTGGATGAGGTCACAGAATTGGGTCTGAAAATAAATAAAGAAAACACCAAAGACTATGAGAATAAATGCAGCAAACTATACTGAAGCACATTAAAAACGCACCACTATTATATATACTGATGCTGAGAAGCTGGAAAAAAAAAGTGTGGGAATGGATTTTCCCCGTGTTTGTCATGAGGTAGAGAGCGAATGGCTGCTGTAATGGAAAGTGCATGATTCAACCAATGGGTTTGTGTACAGACTACATGAAAACAATGAAAGTTACACGTGCAACACGATTCCCAACAGCTATGACCCTGAAAATCTGTATGCGTTGTGGCAGTATACTCGGTATAAAAAGGCCGTTGAGACAAAACACCCAGTACATGTGCTTGAAATGCCACGACTATCTGAAAACGACTGCCAACGAGCCATTGGTATGTTGGAGACCGGAATGAGCTCGCGGGCCATTGCCAGAAGGACGAACTGCCACCACAGCACTATTGTACGTCTCAATGAACGTTACGGAACCACTGGCAGTGCCCGGGATAGACTTCAGAGTGGCCAACCACTGTCACCTTATCTTTTTATACTCCTCATGGACGATGTTATCAAGTCATGTAAGGAGAGAACAAGAAAGTATTCAGTGGGGTACTGGAAGATGAGACAGGTATGTATTTCAGAGCTGGCATTTGCTGATGATGTTGCCCTGATTGCTAAATCAGAGGCACATCTCCAATCCAACCTGCAAGTCTGGAAGGAAGAGCTGGAGAAGAGAGGGATGGTCATAAGTAGCTCTAAAACAAAATCCATGGTGATATCACGAGAAGAAAGAAGACATCAGATTAAGCTGGGAGAACAGGTCCTGGAGCAGGTCGACCACTTTAAATATCTCAGAGCTATTATAGTAGAATAAAAGATACACCAGAGTATCTAGTGGTGTAGATATTTTCCTATAACTGACCTCGAAACCCTCGAATCGGTCGGTTGGATCGGAGGGTTGATCAGTGAGTTAACAATTCACTATCGTAAAACAAGCTATTGTTACCGAAACAGAACCAGGCTCGACAGTAAACATGACTCACTCTAATATCTTGGGGGCTAAGGAGATTTTTAAAATTGGATACTGGAATGTAAGGACTATGTATCAAGACGGAAAATTGGAAGAAGTAATTAAAGAAATGGATAATTATAAGTTGGACTTATTGGGTGTCAGCGAGTGTAGATGGACGGGGAAGGGCATAAAATATATTTCAGAAGAAAAAAAGCAAATTATATACTCTGGTAGTAATGATAATCGTCACACAGAGGGAGTAGCCATCCTAATGACACAGAAAGCAGCAGCATCGCTTATCAGCTGGGTACCTATCAATGAGAGGCTAATATTAGCTAGATTTCAGACACGATTTTTCAAGCTCTCAATTGTACAATGTTATGCACCAACTAACGACGCTCTTGATACCACAAAAGATGACTTCTATGAAGCACTTCTAAGTACCATCAACACAATACCCAAGCATGACATAATAGCAGTCATGGGTGATTTTAACGCCAAAGTAGGTGACAACAACGATGGAGTACAAAGATATCTCGGTACTCATGGCATAGGCTGTATGAATCAAAATGGCGAAAGACTTCTAGAACTTTGTGAAATATCAAACCTCGTTGTGGCAGACACCATCTTTCCACATAAGAATATCCACAAGATAACATGGAATTCACCTGATGGCAGAACTAAGAACCAGATAGATCACTTCTGCATAAGCGCTAAATTTCGCTCATCAGTTCAAGACGTCAGAGCATACAGAGGTGCAGAGATCGGAAGCGATCATAACCTCTGCATAGCTAAACTGAGAATTAAACTGAAGAAGTTATACCAACCGAATAAAAATAGAAGAATAGATGTACACAGACTGCAATCAAATGATATAAAGGAGGAATATAATGTCAAAATGAACAACTATTTCGATGCTTTAGGCAAAATTGACAACGATATCACCACCAAGACAATCGATACTAAATGGGAACAACTGAGAACAGCAATGACAGAAGCAGCTGTAGCGACCACCGGATACCTAGTACATAAAAAGAAAAAATGGATGAGAGAAGATACTTGGGATAAAATACAAGAAAGGAAAACAGCAAAACTTAAACTACTAGCGGCAAGTACACATAATGCAGTTGAATCTTGCAAACTAACTTATAACTTGTTAAATAAAGAAGTGAAGACAAAAACTCGAAGAGATAAAAGACATTTCATCAATGAACTGGCCGTAGAAGCTGAAAATGCTGCAAGAACTGGTAATAGTAGGTGCCTTTATCAAATTACAAAACAACTATGTCACCAGCCTACTGCTATGGAAACACATGTTAAAGGTAAATTAGGGAATTCAATACCAACAGAAAAAGAACAAATGAAGAGATGGGCTGAGCACTTCATGGAGGTGCTAAACAGACCACCACCAACAGTAACACCTGATTTTAATAATGAAACACTCACAACCACCTTGCCAATAACTTGCGATGAATTCACGCTGGACGAGATCAAACAAGCCGTTAAAAGATTAAAAAATTTTAAAGCTGCTGGAGTTGACGAAATTTCAGGGGAAATGATTAAAGCAGTTAATGACAACAACCTCTTGAGAATTTTAGATATTATAAATGAAGTATGGAGAGAAGAACAACCACCACAACAATGGAAAGACAGTATTATTGTAAAGTTACCGAAGAAAGGTGATCTATCAGACTGTAATAACTGGCGTGGTATATCTCTATTATCAGTACCTGGAAAATTATTATGTTGCATGATGTTAGAAAGACTTAAATTGCATGCTGACGAAAAGATCAGAGAAGAACAAGCGGGTTTCAGGCCGAAACGATCATGTATTGATCAAATATTCACACTAAGAACAATTATAGAAGAATCAGTGGAAAGGCAATCGCCACTTATTATCACCTTCGTCGATTTTCAAAAAGCCTTTGATAGTCTACACCGCCCATCATTGTGGAAGATACTTACAATCTATGGTTTTCCAACAAAATATGTGAATATAATCAAAGCGCTATATGACAATGCAAGATGTTGTGTTAGAACAAATAAAGGGAATACAGAATGGTTTACAGTAGAAACAGGGGTGAAACAAGGCTGTATTATGTCACCACTACTTTTTGGAATAGCTATTGATTGGGTTATGAGAAACTATACCCACAATGAACAATTGGGTATAAAATGGACAAATGGAAAATTCCTGGGGGACCTGGATTTCGCAGATGATGTAGCATTCTTAAGTTCAACACCAAGACAATCCCAAGAAGCAATAAATAATTTGTGTCATCTCTCGGTTAAAATAGGTCTCCAAATAAATGCCTCTAAAACTAAAGCTATGAACTTTTCTAACGAGACCTTTGATATCATCTTGAACGGGGAAAAACTACAGAAAGTTGAAAGTTTCAATTATTTAGGCAGTAAAATGACTCAGGATGGTGACACAACAAGAGAAATCCATACTAGAATTGCTTTGGCAGCTAGCGCCTTCAATAGATTATCTAACATTTGGAAATTACGATCATTGAATATACATACCAAGCTTCGTCTGTTTAATTCAAATGTTATCTCAGTGTTAACATACGGCTGTGAGAGTTGGAAAATAACAAAATCATTGGAGAACAAGCTGAATACATTCGAGAACAAATGTCTTAGAAAACTCATGAACATCAGTTGGAAAGAATTCAAGACTAATCGACAAATAAGAGAAGACTCTAGGCAGAAATATGTCTCCGACTATATAAGGAAAAGACGATGGTCATATATCGGTCATGTCCTACGAATGCAAAACAACAGAATACCACTACAGGCGCTCACTTGGGTTCCTGAGGGTAAGAGGAAAAAAGGAAGACCAAAAGAAACACTCAGAAGAACAATAATAAGAGAAGGAAGAACGTTGGGCCTAAATAATGTGCAAGAGCTAAGAGGAGTGGCGTCACAACGAACAACCTGGAGAGCACTGGTTTCTGCCTTATGCGCCGTGTTTGGTGCTTAAAGAATTTATTATTATTATTATTATTATAGACCGAAAGGGAGGCATCAAAGAAGAGTTGGCCACTCGAAAAGCAGCAGCTGGGAGACTTTTTCAGGCCATAAATCGAGGATTCCTCAGCAAGAGAGAGGTTGGTAAGAAAACGAAGATGGCTGTAAAACGCTCCACCTATGTCCCAGTCTTGACATATGGATGCGAGTCATGGGCAATGACTACAACCCATAAAAGCCAGATCCAAACCTCAGAAATGAGGTATCTGAGGAAGGTGGTTGAAGTAACAAGAAGAGACATGGTCCGCAACCAGATGATACGCCAAGGCCTAAAATCCCACCCCCTGCAGACCCAAGTAGAACAGTCCCAACTAAGATGGTTTGGCCATGTCTGCAGAATGGGAGAAGATCGGCTACCATGACAAGCATGGGAAACAAAGAGCCAGGGATCCAGACCCCCCAGGACGACCCAGAGTCCGCTGGGAGGACAACATTAGACAATCTTTGAAGGACCGAGGACTAGAATGAAGAATGCCAGGAGGAAGACAGAAGGTAGAAGGGGAACGACTAAGTAAGTAAGTGGCCAACCACGAGTTACTACCCCTGCGCAAGATCGTCATATTGTGCTGAGTCACCTAAGGAATCGTTCTCTCCCGGCAAGTCAAACAGCAAGAGCAATAGTGGGTAGACGTGGGCAAGTCTCTCGAATGACAGTCATATGACGACTCAGAGATACAGGCCTTACTGCAAGACGACCTTATGTTGGGCCAAACTTGACTCACAGACATCGTCAGCAGCGCCTGCAATGGGCAGAGCAAAATGTCATGGACTAGACTGCAGTGGAATGCTGTCCTATTCACAGACGAGAGCAGATTCAACATATCCTTTGCTGATGGACATATGCAGATTTGGCGACGGTGTGGAAAGCGCTTTGCAGATTGCTGTGTTCGTCGGCACAACCGATTGGGAGGTGGCAGTATTCACATTTGGGGAGAATTCAGTTTTCACCATCACTTGCCTCTTCACGTCTTCCGTGGAAATGTTAATGCTGTGACATATCGAGATGAGGTTCTGGATGCATTGGTTGCTCCTGCGTTCACAAATTATCCAGACTTGCAGATTCTCCAGCAGGATAACGCACGTGCGCACACCGCATGCATTAAGCAGCAATATCTACAGCAGCAGAACATTGTGACGATTGATTGGCCTGCCCTATCACCAGACATGTCCCCTATAGAACATCTGTGGGACGAGCTTGGACGCAGAGTCTACAGGCAAGGTTCTCCAGCTAATCTGCAACAGCTCGAAGCTGCTCTTACACGTGAATGGGACTTGATTCCCCGGAATTTCCTTCAGAGACTTGTGTGTTCCATGCGGAGCCGCTGCCAAGCTTGTTTGCAAGCACACGGTGGACATACCAGATACTGAGGATAGTGTGAATGAATTTTTTTATTGGTTGCATTTTTGGTTTTCTCCCTTGCCTGCACAGAATGCAATGAATTTCATAACAATCACATGTACAAATTAATGACCAGCATGGATTCATAGGAAAATGAATAAAGATTCCAAATATGTAAACTTGTAAACACTTATATTTACATTTTACACTCTGTTCCTGGATTATACAGGTGGTGCGTTTTTAATGTGCTTCAGTATATATTGCAGACACATCCATACAAGACGGTTTCATATCTTGGCAGAAGTCGGATGTGTCGACCGAAAGGTGCAGATATCACAGCTTAGGCGCAAACAGACACAACGCAACCACCGTCCTTTTCAGGACGAACGAGGAAGAAGAATATCTTGGCAGCAACATAAAACAGTTGGAGGAATGGACAGTGATATAAAAATAAGAATACAAAAATGCAAGAGAGGCTTTCATTGCATTAGGACTCATATGGAAATCAAAAGAAATAAAGTCCAACACAAAATTTATAATCTTCAACTCAAATGTCATGGCTGTCCTAAAGTAAGGCTCTGATTTATGAAAAACAACAAAAGCTACAACCAAATTATAAATTTGTTTAGACATGTACTTGCTCAAAATATAAGGATTACAATAGTATGACAAGATCATCAATGTCAAATTAATGGAAAGAATATAAAAAAAACAGAAGTGGAACAAGAGGTGAGGCAGTTAGATCAAATGCAACTAACACACATCAAGGAAACCAATTTTAGCATCATAAGGCAATCCTTATTCTGGAATTCCAGCGTAAGAGAAATAGAAGGTAACTAAAATACACATGAAGAGAGCTGGAGACAGACTTACAAGAGATATAGAAGAGTTGAAAGAATTATGACGCAGGATAGAAGGGCTTGGCATGAACATGTGTAATGCCTATGGGTAATAAAGGAATGAAAGACAGCAAATGGACCTGAACATACACAGAGAAAAAAAGGCTATGAGAATAAATGGGGCAAATGACTGCACTTGGAGAAAATACTTCTGTATCAAAATAAAGTAAGCTGAAGGAGCAGACAATCAAATCAAAATAAGAATACAAAAGGCAGGAGAGGCTTCCACTGTATTGAGAAACATATGGAAATAAAAAGTCCAATGACAAAAATTAGAATCAAAAGTCCAAACTCTTATATGTGGCTCTGAAACATGAGGAACAACATAATGAAAACCAAGAAGTGACAGACTTTCACAGAAGGGTGTGGTTGCAGAGAATAGAATGATTAAATGGTACAAAACAATCAACAATGTAGAACTGATGGCAAAGACTTAGTGGAACAACAGGTCAAGAAAAGATGTAGACACATTCTAATGCAGTCCTTGTTTTTGAATCTCCAGGGTAAAAGAAAGAGATTGAGACCTAAAACACATGGAAGCCATTAGGCAATAAGACAACAAGGATAAAGCACATGGAAGCCATTAGGCAATAAGACTTAAAAAGGATAAAGCACATGGAAAGAACCTGAATGGATGGTACAAGAATGGAGGGCTAGATGTGACTTGAATGAAAGCCTATGCCCCACATGCCGCCAAAAGGGGACTGATGATGATGATGAAGTTCCCTCCCTATCACAAACATGAAAATGTTGTTTGCACCTCTTTGTCATAGTGCCATTCAGAGTTTCCTGTAGCACACTTAACAAGCCTGACAGTGTTGCCCAACTCTGGTTCATTCTTTGCATCTCAGCCTCCACAGTCCTCCGCCAGGTTGTTTTTGGTCGGCCTCTTTTTCGTTTTCCTTCAGGGGTCCATAGCATAGCTGTTCTTGTGATGGCATCGGGGTCTCTTCTGAGGACATGACCAACCCAGTTCCAGCGTCTGCCAGCTATGATGGTGTGCATGTCCTCTTGCTTGCTACGAGTAAGCAGATCTTGGTTAGTGATGGTATTCGGCCAAAAGATTCGGTGAATTTTTCTTAGGCATGTTGTGTGAAAAGAGGACAATTTCGACATTTCCTTCTCTGTAACTCTCCAGCATTCCGCACCATAGAGAAGCACAGAAAGCACACAGCTCTGATATAATCTTAATTTTGTGCATGTGCTGTATTGGGAGGACTTCCAGATGTTGTTTAGGCTAAAGAAGGCTGTTCTTGCCTTATTCAATCTGATGTTGATGTCTTTGCCTGCCCCGCCGTCTGGTGTTACTATGCTTCCTAGGTATGTGAAGGTATCTGTCTGTACCAATTGCTTATTCCTTACTGATATGGGCTCAGGGTTGCTCACATTGAGCGTCATGACCTCAGACTTCTTTAAATTGATGTTCAAGCCCACCTGCTGGCTAAACTTATTAAGTCTATCCGTTTTTTCCTGGATGTGTTGATGTGAATGTGCTAGTAGTGCAATGTCATCTGCATATTCCAGATCTTCCAATGTAGAACATGTTGTCCATCTTATTCCTCTTGGACTGGGAGCCGCGCTGGTGTAATGGCTTCGGCGTTGTACTGGCGACCAGGTGTTCATGGTTCAAACCCGGGCGTCGGCGTTTGAAGAAATGTTTACGGCCGGAAATTTGACTGAATAGCCTGAACGGCTCCTGTGATAAACCCTCTGTGGATGGGAAGGAGCGAAGCTCCTGACCGGGTTGGAAGGAAAGTCCTCAGGTTCCCCAGCCTCGCAATGACATGTCATTGGGCCGAAGGGCTGAAAGCCCAAGTGCCGCTGGTTAAGGGAAAAAAAAAAAAAAAAAAAAAAATTCCTCTTGGACTGCCCTCTGTTGTCTGGCGCATCACCCAGTCTATGACTGTTAAAAATAGAGTGGTTGATAAGGGGCATCCCTGTCGTACTCCTGTCTTCACCTCAAAGGTTAGGTTGCTCTGCCCAACACTGCACGTAAAGTGTGCATAGAGGCTTTTTATGATTGACACTATGCAGCTTGGAATTCCATAAGCCCTCAGTATTTTCCATAAACTGTCCCTATGTATGCTGTCAAAAGCCTTTTCAAAATCAACGAAATTTATGTAAAGCTGTCTTTGCCATTCTGAGCACTGCTCTATAATGTTCCTGAGAGTGAATATATGATCTACACATCTCCTGTTCTTTCTAAATCCTGCTTGTTCTTTCCTCAGTTTGTGATCTACTGCCTTTGAAATTCTCTATATAATTATCCTGCCTAGTATTTTGCTGGGAACTGAGAGAAGAGTGATTCCTCTCCAATTATTGCAGTCTGCAAGATCTCCCTTCTTGGGCAATTTGACAATTATTCCTTTGTTCCACTCTGATGGTGTTGTTCCCGTTTTCCAGACTTGTGCAAATAGTGGTTCTAATAGTTCTGCTGCTAGCTCAGGGTCTGTCTTAAATAGCTCTGCATTTAAGTTATCATGGCCCGGAGCTTTGCCGTCCTTTAACCCTTTGATTGCTGTGATGATTTCTTCTTTTCGTGGAATGTCTGTATTCACATCTAGATCGTTTTCAGCCTCAGGAACATTCAATTGTGTCTCTGGTGGTTCCTTGTTCAGAGTTTCTCTGAAGTGCTCTGCCCATCTTGTTTCTTGTCCTTCTGCTGTCGTGATGAGATTACCTTGCTTATCTCTTACTAATGTAATATTGTTTGCACCTCGTTTTCCGCTGATGAATTTAGTTATTTTGTATACTGTGCTTTGTTCATTTCTCAGTGCTGCCTCCTCTGCCTGTCTTGCAAGATCGTCTAGGAAATTCCTTTTGTTGGCTCGGGTTTGGCGTTTAACTTCCTTGTCCAGCTGACTGTACTGTTCGCTATATAGTTGCTTTAACCTGGGGGACTTCGCTTCTGTTTTCTTTCTTTTCATTTCCTTTCTCATCGTTATGGTGTTTAAAGTTTCTGGTGTTATCCAGTCTTGCTTCTTCCTTTCCTGGAATCCCAAGCATGATTTGCTGCTTTCTTTGTATATTGTTGAAATGGTGTTGAAATTCTGGTCTATATCATCAGTCAATGTCTTTTCCTGACTTTTGGCAAATTGATATCGTTTCTTTATGTCGGCCGTAAAAGCTTTTCTGGTAAGGGAGTCCTTCAATTTGCTGATGTCAAACCTTTTCTGTGTAGTTACAGTTGGTGCAGCCCTTCTTAGTTTCACTTTCAGTTTTGCTACTACTAAATGGTGATCACTTCCCACATCTGCACCTCTTCTTACCTTCACATCTTGTAATGCATGTCTCCATCTACCGTTAACCATGATGTGGTCTATCTGGTTTCTGTCCCGACCATTTGGTGATTCCCATGTTAATTTGTGAATTTCTTTATGTGGGAAGAGTGTTCCTCCAATGACCAGGTTATTAATGCTACAGAAACTTATTAGTTTATCCCCATTTTCGTTTGCTGTTCCGCTGCCGCATTTCCCCATTGTTCTTTCATTATATGTATTGTGTGTACCAACTTTCGCATTGAGGTCTCCCATTACTATAACAAGATAATATCTAGGTGTGTCTTCCATTTCTTTCTGCAGTTGTTGATAGAATTCATCCTTGACCTCCTCATCGCTATCATTCGTTGGTGCGTAGCATTGTATTATTGTAGTGTTGATGAATCTCCCTCTAAGATTGAGAGGGAGATATTTCAGAATAAAGAAAATTAATCCTTCAGACGAGCTGATATTTGCCGTCTCGTCTTCCTATTCTAAGTTCAAAATCCCGTTAAACGAGAAATTCTGACGACTTGCTCAGGATTTGAGTTCAATTCCCGGAAAAACGAGCCCGCATTTGTCGTAGATTTTTGATAGGGGAATTAAGACATTGGTTGGTCCCTTCTGAATAGAACTAGAACAGGTGATAGCTCAGTGAGAAGTAATAATAGAAATAGAGTTTCACGAGTGAGATGGTAGAAATTAATAGAGTCTGTCCCTGAAATCGAGAATCTTCTCTCTTTCCGCCTACCTTCTACAACAGATCTAGAGGAGTCAGACAGTCTATTAAACTATATATTAATAATATATATATATATATATCACTCACATACACCCACACATAAGTGACGACAGTTAGCAGTTAGACGCACAGACGTGAAAAACTATAACAATGGAATAGATATTTTGGAACGAGCTGAACGACACGCTTGAATAAAGTTTATGTAAATTTTATTATCATAAAGAAAATTTTACCAACACCATAAATTTATACACATAGATTAATGAATTACTAAAAGAATATTAGACTCATAGGTGTAATCCTTTCCCCCTCTGTTTAGCCCACGATCCTGTTAGAAGAAAAGTCATAGCCCCCAAAGAGTCACAGATATATATACTATGGTCTAAGATTTCCCTCTCTCAGTTAAGAACAGAGTTGATATATTAATCTACTCTAAGAGGAGAAAATTTTTTTTTTAGATACACAACTAGCATATAAGAAATACAAAGTGGGTGAAATATGTTATACACTAAAAGAGTCACGCATTCCTGCTCTCATTCTATTCATACAACAGTGGCCACTGACAATCTTGCTACTTACAGACTGGATTTTTCCCTTTCTGGAACAATCTTTGGGACATACAGCAGCGCCCGTTATTTTTCGCCAAGAGAACCCCAGCTCCTCAAAAGACAGAATCAAATCCATTGTTCCGGGGAGCGCACCCTTGGTTATTATTATTTGGATTACTGCTTATGTCACTAGGAAAAATCAGTTCACGTAAGAGATGCCACAAAGCTCACAGTGTCAGAATCTTGAGGTTTCCAGTACTTTAGGAAATGGCAGGTTGGTACTTCACTCCGTATAAACAATTGATTGTCACACCACAACTTGATCCAAAAAAAAAAACCGTCGGAAAAAGTTATAGTTTGTAATTTTTCTCGCCACAGGGGCTGAAAGTACATGAGATTTAGAGAAGAAAATATAATCTGGCTTGATAGGCCCAGTTATTTCATTTAGTCTTAAAGTTCGTGAAAAAATGGGTACTCTGTTTCTTTCTGGATGCAAACGCAATGCCAGACAGTTGGTAACTTGTAACCCCACGTATTTAAAGACCTAAAATGTTTCTTCTGTGTTTTATTCTCATATATTGATAAACCGCTGATAGAGGTTGGGCTGACCCAGATACTCTATAAAGAAATAGAAACATACAGAATATTAAAACATAATATTATACACAACCTATCCTACCCTCGCGTAAAATATAATATTTACTTCGGTTATTAACTTTAAGTTAGAGACTATAAGCTTAGCGCTTGTCTCATCGTTTAAACTTCCGTGAAATATATTCTAGTCATTAAAAGAATCAATCATCATGAATTAGAAATACATAAGTATCTCGTCAATACTCAATGATGAATCAGTGCATGTCGCATAGAGATTTATGATCAATAAATGTTCTATATTCTTTTCTTTTCTACCCGTGTCCTCTACTTTATTATCGCTCTTTTATCCTTTTCCTGTTTTTCGCATTCGTTCGTTTGCGACAAAATATAACTTTCCCATTCTGACTTTTGCCGTTTCTTTTCTCATACTAGTAACGCATTTTATTGCGTAAGATGTCAGTCCCTGGATGAGAACGAAATAGTGTGAGAATGCGTTCTCGACAGACATAGAGAGCAGACATTTGTCTACATTTTCACATGTCGAGTTTTTCTTCGGCTTGTTTCTCGGCATGAGGTGTGGAAGGCGCCAATCTGCATCGCTCAGAAATGAGACATGTTGAAGTAGGTGTGAAGACGCGTTTTGGCAGTTATGGCCAGCGTCTAAGTTAATGTGAAGTGTTAAGAGAGAGGGGGGGGGGGGAGAGAGAGGGAGAGACCGGCGCTATTTCGGGTTTTCGTAATAGCGTGGGATCCTTTGTCTGTTTCATATATATACCCCGTAGTTTAAACTTGATTTCATTCAGTTCTCCTAAATTTGCAGTAGACAGGTCGTTTTCGTGTTAAGAGAATAAGCTGTATAGCGAAGTCTTAGTTTGTTCTGGAAAATTTTGCCGAGCTTCTAGACTACCAATAAATATAAGCGTATAATTCTAGTTTGTGCGATCGCCTGTAGTTCTGTCTGGAGATAAATATATTATATATCTATTAGTGTTGAGTGATTCAGTGATAACCGCTTATTTCATTTTACTAGTTAGATTTCTGTGCAGAAGTAATTAAATTGTAAGTCTGTTATATTCTCTAGCTGACGTGTTTCAGTGGATAGCAAAATAAATTATAATTTCTAGCTTAAACTCATGCAGCTATAAATAAATTTTATTAAATTGCTAGTAATCAATCGAGAATATTTTAAACCAACTTATAACTGCACTGATTCATCATTGAGTATTGACGAAATACGTATGTATTTCTAATTCATGATGATTGATTTTATGAATATAACTTATTTCACGGGAGATTTAAACGATAAGACAAGCTCTACGCTAGCAGTTTATAATGTAAGTTGTAACCGAGGAATAGTATGTATAAGTATTTTATATGTTGTTTTCTCTTTGTTCAGTGAAACTGGGGTAGCCCAACTCTACCAGCGTTTTAGTACTGAGAAATATCTGTGAAGAACAAATACATTTTTTTCTTAAAGACTTGGGTGTATAAAGTAAAACCGGTCTGGCATTGCGCTGGCATCCAGAACGACAGAGTACCCATTACATGAACTTTAAGATTAAATGAAGTAATGGACCCATCGAGCCAGATTTAATTCTTCCTGAGAAAAAACTCAAGTACATTTCAGCCCTTGTGGCAAGTAAAATATTACTATCAGTAACATTCCGACGGAGTTCTGACTAGTTGTGGTGTGACCAAATAAAGTCCTATACTGAGAGAAGGCACCGACCTGACATTCCTCGTTACTAGAAACCAAAGCTATTGACATTGTGCTCGCTGTTAACGTTCGTGCCTGGACAATTTTAATGTGACATAAACAGATATAAAAAAAATAATAATAACCAAGGAAACGTTCCCTGAAGTAGTGAACTCAACCTGACTTTGCGGAACTGGGGTTCCCTTGGCCAAGACTACCACTGGAGATTCTGTATGTGCATGTCCTAAAAATTGTTTTTCCAGAAGTTGCTACCAAAGCTGTAAGTACGAATGCAAGCTAGTGATCACGGCTGACTGAATAGAGTGAATGCAGGACTGAGTGATTCCTCTATTGTTGTATTTTTGGCACCCATTTTGCTGTCTTAAATTTCTTTATGCAAGTTTTTCTTTGTTGCTAACAATATTTTCCGTAGGATAGATTAGTCTGTTCCTATTTTTTCTAAAGGGAAATCTTAGACTATAGCGTATGCATCCGTGACTCTTTGGGGCTATCACTTTTTTTCTAACAGGACTGTGGGCTTTACATCGAGGGAAAAGTTTATACCTATGGGTCTATCATTCTTGTAGCAATTCATTGACTTATGACTATTTGTATATGCTTGATGTAATTTTTATGTGTTGTGATGGAATTTTATTATGATAATTAAAATTCACTTGAACTTATTCCAGTGTGTCGGTCAGTTCGTTCCCAATTATCTATATTTCCATTGTCATAGTTTCACGTCTATGTGTCTATTGTAGTCACTTAGGTGGGTGTGTATGTGAGGGATATATTTATTACTATATATTATACTAGACGGTCTGACAAATCTTAATCTGTTGTAGATGATAGGCTGACTGAGAGAAATCATCTCGAGGGTCAGAGACCGACTCTAATATATTTCCTCCATCTCACTCGTGAAATCTATTTCTATTTTATCATCTCCCACTGAGCTATCACTTGCTTCTATTGCTATTCAGAAGGGACCAAACCAAGTCTTAATTCACCGATCACAAATCTACGACAGTGCATTTACTTAGATGGTTAAATATTCTCGGACTGGTTACTGGCAATTAAATTAAATTTATTAATAGCTGAATGGGTTTTAGCTAGGAATTATAATTTATTTTGCTATCCCACTGTAACATAATAAACTAGAGAAATATAACTACTTTCTATTCTAGAAAATCACTCTGCACAAAAATTTAATTAGTGAAAATAAAAATAGGCGATTTACCACTTAAATCACTCAACAATACTAGTCAATATATTTACCTCACACAGAACTAAAAACTATCTCCAATCGACCAACTAAATGATACTTCTATATTAACAGAGATCTTAGGAATCGGAAGCTAGATGGTTCTAGTCTTGACTGCGGAGTACTGAATGCATTTGAGTTAGATTTCCAGAGTATATATCTCTCTGAAATCAAAGAGGATATTACGTCTCTAACCCGAAACAGACTCAAATTCCAGATGTTACATCTACGTTTAATTCTACGTTCAAATTTAGAGAAACACGTGAAATCAAAAGATCTGGAATGAAGAAATAGCCCAGGCTTAATACATTAGCACCTACGCCCAGATTTACATATATTATCGCCTCCTCTCGCCATCTGCAGAGTTGGTCGTAAAAGAATTGTAGCGAGTCTTTGATATGGCGGTTCGCATGTTGTAACTTAACTTACAACGAACGAATTCAGGCAGAGGTGATAGACACATTGTCTCCCCTTTCCATCACTGACTGATCTCATTGCAGCGATTTTTATGATCGCTGCTAAGAAAATTACAGTTGAGCGAGACCAGGTCTGCTCGTACTCTCAACATCAAAGAGATTAGCAGACAGCCATAAACTGTGCATGCTAACTAGAAGAAATGACAAAGGTTTGAATATTGGAGGGCCAAGTTCCAACAGGCGCAGGCGAAAAGAAGGCAGAAAAAAACGAAAGAAAGGTAAAAGAGCGAAAAAACGGTATAAGAGTGAAATTAAAGGAAAAGACAAGTGTAGAATAAAGAATATATATCTGAAATTTATTAATCATAAATCTCTCTGCCACAACTATGGCGGATAAAAGTAGACTATTAGGAATGAGGTTATCAAATCTTATTTGTTCAGACTTTATTTATGAACGAAGTGACACACACTCGTATTTTTGGTGACGTCACATTTCCTTCCCCCCCCCG
This sequence comes from Oreohelix idahoensis, assembly GCA_024509875.1. Taxonomy (NCBI): domain Eukaryota; kingdom Metazoa; phylum Mollusca; class Gastropoda; order Stylommatophora; family Oreohelicidae; genus Oreohelix; species Oreohelix idahoensis. The sequence goes on along the minus strand of JAMPIV010008488.1, from coordinate 199,533 downwards.
CGTGACGTCATTTGTGGACGACCCTAATACATTCAACGAAAGAGTAATGGGAAATACAACAGCGGAATAGCAAATGAAAATGGTGATACATTAATAGGCTTTCGTAGCATTAACAACCTTGTCTTTGGTGGAACACATTTTCCACACTAGGAAATCCACAAATTAACGTGGGAGTCACCAAATGATCGTGACAGAAACCAGATAGACCACATAATGATCAACGGCAGATGGAGGCATTCTCTGCAAGATGTGAAAGTAAGAAGAGGCTAAGATGTGGGAAGTGATCACCACCTAGTACTTGCCAGAATAAATATGAAGGTCGGGACTACTGGGCCAAAAGTGACAAAACAGAAAAGATTTGACATCAGTAAATTGAAGGACCCCCCTCACGAGACAAGCATTTGTATCTGATATAAAGAAACATTATCACACTGACAAGAGTCTGGAAGAGACAGCAGTTCAAGGTGTTGATCAGAAATTCAGTACAATTTCAACAGTACGGTATATAAAGAAAGCAGCACAACTTGTTTGGGATTCCATTTGTGACCGCTTGACATACACTACCATTGATACGTGTTAAAAACTACATAAAATGAGAAATAACAACATTAAAAGCAGTTAAGACATTTGTGCACAAAACACAGTATCATGAAAAGTTCACGGCTTTGAGAGAAGCTGTCCCAGAACAACAAAATAGTAAATGCATGTTTTTGAATGGAAAGTTTTGTGAGAAGTTGCTAATCTGGATTTTTTCCGTTGTTAGAGAGAAAGACGTGTGGAAAAAGTCGAAAAGCTGAGGAACCGTGTGCAAATGTATATGTTTTGTACTGTGTGAAAAAGAAAGCATCGTGTGAAAACTGGCGGGAAAAAATAGTGGGCTGTATAAATAGAAGAGATGTGGGCGATAGGCAATGATTCCAGGATTTTTACAGATAGTGATAGGTGAACTGCGTCTTCGAGATTATCAAGACCAGTTATTATTTTCTTCTGTTGGATACATTTTCATGTTGGATATATCTTTTGCATTTTTGGATACTCACTACTTTGTGTAAGCAAGAAATTAGTACTTCATTATTGTGTCAATAACATTGCTGTTCCAAATCACGTTAATAAACTATATTTTATTTTTCTACATTGCTGAGTTTTCTTTGGAATATTACAGTGGATTACTTTGACAAACCATTATACGAGGTTTCTTTTCACTAAACATAAAAAGTGTACGAACGAATACTGGGAAGAAAGATAAATTAAGGTCAAGAATTTCCATCTCAGGCGGAAAGGCCTGTAACGACTTGAACCAGAACGTACAAGAGTTAGCTCACGTCTAAAATATTAACCTGCTCTCAACACCATTAACTGAACTGACCCGACCAACTGACGGACACAGACACTCTTACATTGATGTTGTAACCAGCCCGGTTACACATTAAAGGAAGATACTCGATTGGATAACACCAGAAACGTTGAAAACCATTGGGATGAGAAAATAAATCAAGAGAAAGAAAATAGAAGCAAAGTTCCATTGGCTGAAGGAAATATATAGTGAACAGTACAGTTAGCGGAGCAAGAAAATAAAACGTCAAACCTGAGCTGACAAAAGGAAATTCATAGATAACATTGCAAGTAAGGCAGAAGAAGGCAGCACTGAGGAATAAACAAAACACAGTTAACAAAGTAACAAAAGCGATCAGTGGAAAACGGGGTGCAAACAACGTTACACTAGTGAGAGACGGAGTTGAAATCTCGTCACCACAGAACTGGGGCAAGAAGCAAGATGGGTAAAACACTACAGAGAAACCTAAATAAAGCACCTCCAGAGTCAATTGAACATTCCAGAGGCTGAAAATGATCTAGATATAAATAAAGATATCCCACGTAGGGAAGAAATCATCACAGCTATCAAAGGGTTGAAGAACGGAAAAGCTCCACGCCATGACAACCAAAATGCAGAGCTATTTAAAACTGATCCTGTATTAGCGGCAGAGCTATTCATTCATTCATAACCCTCCACTCCCAAAGGAGCATAGGCCTTCAACAAACACATGCCAGTCCTCCTGTCACGTGCCATCATCTCAAGTTCTTTCCACGTTCTCCTTATCATTTTCATCTCTGTTTATTAGAACGACTATTTGTGCAAATCTGACAAACCGAGATAATTGTCTAGAATTTAATGAATTTTGAAATGGTTGAATGACAGGTACTATCACCAGAGGCAGCCCTGATTCCTGCAACAAACAACATCCTTCAGAAATGTCAACACTTTGTGTTCACAATGACTTGTCTAATGACGATAAAGAAAGTAAATATTTTACAATGTGATGCTATGAATGCTATTCTTCAGCAAAACAAACATAAATATAAGGTAATAGTAGTCACATAGCAAATTCTGCTGTAGGAGAGTGAAGTGCTAAAGACTAGGTTCCTTCCTTGCTGCCTTTTCCTTCCTTAACTCAAAAGCAAAGTCAAGTACACATTTACAGCTGAGAAGACTGGAGCGTGCTGATATCGTGAATCGAACCCGACATTTTGCCGCGAGAGACCCAGCACTCTAACCACTATGATGCTCATACAAATATAGAGGAAGCTAAAATGCAAAATCTTTCAACTTAATAGATAAATTATTCAAGTTATTCATTTTTCACATTTTATTTACTTCTGGTGAATCCTAACTTTGCACATGCTATAATTATTAAATAATTTTGTCCTACAAATCATTGGCCCTAACATCAGCTGTGACTTACAAGTTAAGACAGTGGTAGTGCTGAACAGAAAATAGGAAATAATTATGTAACACACAATAGTATGAAATCAGCAACATGATGGTAAACCTGATAGTGAGAGAAAAATGCAAAAAAACTTAAATTTTGTTTCAGATATCAATTTAGAGATGTCTCTATTTTATGAAACTTCACCTTCTGTGCTGTGAAGTGGTGCAGGGTACATGTTAAAAAACAATGATTCATAACAAATTTACAGTGCATTTGAAAGCACTAACCTACTGAGTATGATGCTGAACATTTAATCACGTTTTCTCAGAATGAAACCGTTCATTTTATTTTCTTGGCTAGCCTCTTTAATATTATCTTCATCCTCAACTTCACAAGTTTTCTTTTCCCCAAGTATATTTTTTTCTCCCGCTACCTTACTGGTGGGCACGGCTTAGCCCCTACCTTTTTCTTTGTTTGTGAGCAAAACCCTCCACTTAATGTCCACTGTTAATCTAATAGGTGGTAAGAACGCTTCAGTACTGGACATACCACATTATTATGACCTGTCGTGGATTTTTCGATAGGAATTTAAGATCAATTATGGTCCCGTCTGAATAGAACTAGAACAGGTGATAGCTCAGTGGGAGATAAGGTAAAGAAATAGATTTTTCACGAGTGAAGTGGTGAAAGGTAAAGTCTGTCCCTGGATTTGAGATATAATCTATCCAGCCTATCGGTTACGAATGAGATTCTTAGATCAGTTTTCCTATAAATATATATATATATATTCAACCACTCACATCTACACACACACAGATAAGTGATGGCAATTAGACGCACAGACGTGAAAACTATATCAATGGAATAGGGATCTTTTGGGACAAGCTGACCAACACCCGTAAATAAAGTTTATGTAAATTTTATTTATCATAAGAAACTTCACAACAGCAATAAGTTGAATATCAATCAATACAACATAAACAATAGTTAAAGAATTTATCATAGCGTTAGACTCATAGGTGTAATCCTCCCTCCCTCTGTTGAGACAAGATCCCGTTAGAAGAAAGTTATTAACCTCCAAAGAGTCAAAGGTTTGTACGCTATGGTCTAGGATTTCCCTCTACAGTAAAGAACAGAGTTATACGTTAATCTCGTCAGATAAAGGGACAGCATCAGCAAACTTGCATAGAAAAATACACAAAGTGAGTACATGGATTCTACAAGATATATATGAGAATTATTCATTCCTTCTTCCTCTCTTCTCAGACAACCTTGGCCATGAGCATTCTTTCTTACCTAATACTGGTGTTGTATCTTCTGGAACAATCTTTAGGACACACACATGCAGCAGATCCAGTGTTATATTTGGCGAAGAGAACCCCAGCTCCTCAAAGAGATATTAACTTCAATTCTCCGGGGAGTGTTCCCTTTGTTATTTTTATTTAGGATTACTGTTTATGTCACCTTTAATTGGTCCAGGTAAGAAATTTAACGGCGTTCACAGTGTCAATAGCTTGAGATTTCCAGTACATAGAAATGACAGGTTGGTAACTTCTCTCAGTATAACATTCTTTGTCACACCACAAATGGTCAAACGTCAGGAGATGTAAATGTTTGTTAGGTCACTGCAACGGGCTGACTGTAAATGAAATTTTCAAAGAAATCTGGATCTATATGCCCAGTTACAAAGTCACTCTTAATGTTCTTTGGGTGGTATTCTGTCTCTTTCTGGGTGTAAACACAACCTCAGACAGTTTTTACCTTGAAGAAATCCAGATACTAATTAAATTGTTCTTTTGTATGGTTACTCTCAGATTTACATGGAAGCCGCTGGTAAGGTTTAGGGTTTGACCCAATACTGTGTAAAGGAGAAAGAAATACAAATACTTAACCATAATATAGTATTCTCAATCCTATCCTTAAACCAGCGTAAAATATAATATATTTATCCACTTCGGTTATTTAACTTAAATTGAAACTACAAGCTTAGAGCTTGCCTTATCGTTTAAAAACTCCCGTGAAATAAATTCTAGTCAGTCATTTAAAAACACTAAATCATCATGAATTAGAAATAAATATACCCTTCAAAAGAAGTTAAGGACCATTTTTATTAAGGGTGCAAAGTGAAATGAAAATGAACAATAAAAACACAGCACTTCAAAATATAACATGACAAGCTTATCAGTGACAATCAACACTATTTTCATGCAAGCCTCTGAGCGACATTTCGGACAGTAAGACCTTCCTGCAACCACGCAATGGCTCTTCCTTTATCCACAACACTCAACTTTCGTCGTTGAGGCATATTGTTGTGCAATGGTTATGCAGCACTTGTGTTGCTTATAAAGACAATTTTGTGAGTACTGCTCAAGACCAACACTATAGTCTCCCACATGCATCACGCATTTTTGGAATAGCAGGTATTTTTTTCATGCTCAGACATCATTAAAAACACCCACATTTTGGTGTCTCAGCAGCATTTTTTCAGCGTGCATGCTGAGCTAAACACTAGCCACACGGTATGCTGGTGGCCCACGCAGCACGTGTTGAATGTTTGTTGTTCGAGAAAAATCAATGTCAGATTAATTGCTCATGAAATATAATTTTTATAATTTTTGGGGTAATTTTCACCTACTGGTCCTTAACTTCTTTTGAAGGGTATATATATTTCGTCAATACTCATAATGAACCGTGCCTTTACTAGTTGGTTAAAATATTCTCTGACTGGTTACTAGCTATTAATTAAATTTATTTTATAGCTGGAAGTTTCGCTAGAAATTATTATTTATTCTGCTAGCCCATGTAACACAGTAAAACCTAGAGAAATATAAATGACGGACCTATCTAGTAAATCACTCTGCACCGAAAATCTTAGTAAAATATAATCAACGATTTTACCACTTAAATCACTCAAAACTACTAGTATAATATTTACCTTCACATAGACTTCTAAGACTATCTCCACCGAAAACTAAGAACTCTACTTAATACAAGTGATTCTAGAATAGTAGCTAGATGTCTTCTGAATCTGTGGCGGTACTGGATAAATTGAGTTAGAATGCTGGGGTATATATATATCTGAAATCAAAGGGAATGGCCACTATTCACCGAAAACCAGACTCTCTGCCAGATTTAGCAACTACGTTCAGAATACGTGAAATCAAAGCCATCTTTCCCGCCAGAACCGAAACCCAGACTCTCTCTGTTTCGTACGGACTCGCTTGAGATCCGGCGTAACGTAATTTGCTAATCAGTGCAAATTTTACACGTCTCTGCTCGTATGGGCCATTCCAGCGAGCAATGTCTTTTGATCTGACGATTCTCACCGTGTTTAATTACTTTTCAAACGAACGATTCAGGGGACAGTAATAGAAATTGTCTGCCCTTTGTTCCAAGATTTATTTCTCCCTAATCACTATCTGATCCTATCCAACGATTTTCAATCGCTGGCGTTAAAAATTACAGATAACCGGCTTAGCATTAGCTAATAGGTCTGCTCGTGAACATACATCAAAGGAAATAGCGAACAGCAATAAAATGCGTGCTAAATTAGAAAAAGGGACAGATCTCCGAGTGTTAGAATGGTTTTATGTTAACGAACAGGCGTAGGTGAAAGCTAGGTACAAGAAAAGTGTAGATAAAGAAGTAGATAGATGAAAGCTATTTTCATATGTCACATGACCTAACAAAGATTTCTCAAGTTTTATGCTATCGGTCAGAATGCATAATTCACTTGTTAACAGAGACAAGCTAAGTCCAGAGTTATGTTAGACAGAGTAACACCTCCTGTTCGAGCTTGAATCAGTGGTTGGCTAAAACCAGAAAACTGTCAGTGGCTTTCTGGGTTAACCCTAACAGGCTGGTAGATTCTTGACCATGGGAACTGAGGAAATCATTCAGTTATGGACAATCCCTTAAAAGTCTGCAGCAGTGGACCATGGCATGAGTGTGAAAAATAATTGACAGGAGGCAGGTTCTGCTCAGACCTGGAAAGGGGCATAAAATATCAGGCACCCTAGACTTTCAGCCAGAAGCCTCAAGACGCTGTAGTCAAAACCAGTGCTAGTCTAGATTTGCTGTAAACTGTTTTTTGCAAGGACAGGCCTTAGCAATATAGTGTGGTAGGAATGTCATAAAAGGAGATAACTGAGATTAGGATAACAATGTTAATAATTCGAGAATAGCGGGACTTAATCACGTGACATAGGGTTACAAAACTTGTAAAGATCTCTTTGCTCGTGAAGCCTGCTCGGGGAAAGTTAGCGTGAGCTAACAGGAGCAGCCATCTACGTGATGTAGAAGTTAGAAACCAGCTCGGGTACTACCATCAACAGTTGTACTGTCTGCAGTTTGCAGAGAATATAAGAGAAGACAAGATTCTTCTAATCAACAGTATGTTGTTATCGAGCTATGGTCAAGTTATTTGGTTCAAGCATCACATCAAGAAAATGGTATGTAGATCATTGCTAGTTAACAAACATGAAGATAGTTCGAGAATCACGTGCTAGCAATGTTAGTCTAGTACAGACATAGACTAGGGTCATTAAAGAACATTCTAAGTGGCTAATGGATTAAGTTTCCAACTCTGGTAGTGGGCCAGTATGCTACATCCAAGCCAGAAGAACATAGTAGACATTATATAATGAAGAACTTATCGACTTTTGAACAACAGCCAGACTTATGAAATATATATAGAAGTAGGCAGAAATATGCACAAGAACAACTTTCTGACCAGTTAGAAATGTCAACGTATAAGACTGTTTTTTTAAGTCCATTCTACTTGATATTGAGGTACAGTGTTCACCTATTGTAAGATACGTTCGTTTGACATTAATAAAGACATTAATCGTCATCAGTGTGTTCACCAATGCTTACTATCAGTGGAAGTTTGTTTCGTCGTCAGTACAGGTGTCAATAGATTAATGCAGACAGGCAGGCCTGTATTGATCTACCATTGGGACCCCAAGATGCAGCAATAGTGAATGCAGTCAGCGACTCATAGCTTGACTGCCTGCGTCAGGACCAGCGAACCAGAGCTGGTCAAGACCGTGCTCCACCTCCACGTGGTGGTCCTGGAAACAGTCTGCAGCAGTGTAGGCTGGCTGAGCGAGCATGGATCGAAATGGGAAGGCAAACCCGGTCCTTAAAAAATGCCGTGCAGAAGTCGGATGTGTCGACCGAAAGGTGCAGATATCACAGCTTAGGCGCAAGCAGACACAACGCAACCACCGTCCTTTTCAGGACGAACGAAGAAGAAGAAGAAGATCTACCATTGAGATAAACCATAATAGAGATAGAATACATCAGGCATCGTTTGCTCCACCCAGCATTCGCTCTCATGATCAAGTATTCCTGAGGTTGAAGAACTGCCACAATAGCTAACATCAGTGATATAATCCTGGCACTGTCATAGCTAGAGAAAGTTTCTGTAAAAGTGGTGAATACTTTATTAAGCATAAAAGCTGGTAACTAGCGATAAGAAGTTATGCCTACTAGTTCTGGAGAAAAAACCAAGACAGATCCCGTTCTGGATGGGGTTTGTACTATATTTTGTAGATAGAATGCAGTCTGGATAAGCAGAAGTTGCTGAGACCATGTAAAATACTTCTACTAAGTTCTACTTATCAGAACTTATGCTTATCAGAAGTTTGCTCAACCATGGACTTTATGGACAGAATAAGAAGTAAACTATGAAGCTACTAGTTTAATAATTCAGATAAAGGTATTTCAATTTTTAATTTTCATATCTGCATTTTTAAAAACAATTAAATGAAGCTAAAATTTAGTGTCACATATGCTAGTACCATAGCTGCAAGTGTCAAAACATTCAAATGTCTAATGCCCTAACAGAATCTCAAATTCTCTACTAATTCAGAATATGACACGATTACTAGAAAATCTGCATCACAAGAAATATTATACATTTAATTCCTATACGGTCAAATGAGAAACAAAGTCAAGAATTTTTAAAACTGTAAGACTTTTATACAGATGGTGACTCTGATCCCTAAGCCACGTTTTGGCTTTGTATTTTTGAGTACTCCATTAGCGGTTCCTGCACTGATTGCCAGAGTGTTAACCACTGTAGGACAGGTAAAATAGAGATTTTTCTGAAATTTTTATTCTCTAGTGTTTCCCTTCTTTACTTATCATTTTGCCTGCCACATAATTGTTTGTTTTTTATCTTATTCACAGGCCTTGGGTTTCCCTCTTTGTTTATCTTTAGATCTCAACCATGTAATCTCACTGCTTTCAGATCTTAATGGAAGCCATTTTCTTGAAAACCATGGTGATCCAGTGCTTGCTGAGTCAGCCTAACAATTAACGTTCTTGCTGGTGTAGTGAATGTTAGCACGGTAGTGAACTGCCATATACTGACATTTATTAACCTGTCATCACATGTTCACAAACTGTTACGTACAGCCACATAGTAACTGTAACTTAGGAGATGAAGGCCGACTTTTACTAATGTGAGTCAAATTTGATTTGGGACAGAAAACTGACCTCAACTTATTGCAAAATTCTAGTTATCAGAAGTTGACTTAACCATAGTGTTTTTTTTAACAAAGCCAAAGAAGACTTTTGGCTAGGTAAACGAAAAGCGAGTATTTTACCTTGTATCAATTTTTTTCTTGATAATTATTTTAACTGCTTTATTGTTTGACTCTTGGTCAATATATGGGGCAGATTTTCCCAGGAGCTTGTAACGGGGGGGGGGGGGGGCCCCGTATTTTTGAACTTGGCCAGTATATTTGAACTAAGTTTTATCCTAAAGTTTTTTTTATTAATCATCATCCAATTTTCGTACAACTATGTATAACATTACTATACCTTAAAAAAAACTCGGAATTAACCAACCCTTAAACTTTAACACTGTATGAAATCTCAGTGTCCAAAATTGGAAAAACCTGTTATCCACTACTGCTTGTACTATCCAATCCTTGGAACCATTATTATTTCAGCTTATACTATGCTTTGACTAAATGTCAAATTGGGTGGGGAGGGGAAAGGGGGGGGGGGGGGGTTGTAGGGCAGCGTTTGAGCCTATTCATTATGAGCTCTAATTATTAGATCTGACCTATCCATTCTAGTGGTCTCTTGAACTCTGGAAAAGGCGTAGCAAGGATCTAGACCGTAAGCAGACCATTCACTCTTTATTTGCCTGTGTCAGTTGCTTTTCCTAGAATCCCTTCTACATCTTATACCCAGAATTTCATTCATCCTCGTATGAGCTGAAACTTCTATTAGAGGAATGTCTGGAAAAATTATTGAATTATCCATTCACTATCTTACTTATTATCTATCATCTATCTGAGACCATCCTTTACTCATCTCAAAAACACCACACAGTTGTCTTCAAACTTACACAACTGTCTGTCAAGTTTTTCCTTTTTTTTTTTTCAGCATTGCAAAGGTCTTTCATGGACATTTCTTGCAATATGAATATTCCAAAATGCCCAAATGCCAATGATTTTGTAAAGATGTTTCACATATTTGTAAAATAAAAGGACAAATGGAGAAAGCCCAGATCTCAATTTATTAGTAAGTGAAGTACGGGAGCAGTTCCTAGTGAGAAAACAGTGTTATAATAACAGAATAACCATAAACATCATTCAATAACAAGACATGATGTCTTTACTATTTGCCATGCTGCGTGGCTTACATATAAATGCCTATTGTATCAAATCATCATCTTCACCCACCTTCTCATTTTGTTGTGACATAACTAGTCAGACCAGCAGTGTTGGAACACTGAGATGGCTTCACTGCACTTAAGGATTAATGGATTACCTGGCTCTGCAGTTTGAGCAGGATAGTAAAGAATGACTACAGGTATGTCAATTTGGAATAAAAAAACTAAATTAGTTTGAAAAATACAAGCTAAAATACTCACACTGAGGAATTAAAGTGTTATAATGCAGCTACACAATTATGTAGTTATATTTTGGGGAAAAAAACACTGGATGAAGAAATCTAAAATAATGAAAAACAAGCAGAATATAAAGTGTTACACGTGGTAATTACAAATATTTAAAACAATGATTCAGACACCCCCTCCCCAAATCCTGCATCTCTACTGCAACAAATGACAAGCCAAAACTTTTACTTAATAGTTATTGTAACTAGCCTTTAGTGCAATATTTAATAGTTATCATAACAACTAGCCTTTAGTGTAGCATTCCTGTAAGTTTCTGCTCTTGGTTGTAGCACAACCTTTATGTCTCAAAAATATAATTAGAACACATCTGAAAAATTAGATTATCATAAATTTTCACCACTATAAAGAGTTTTGCGTGAAAATAAACCAAGACTCATTAATCCTTACTGACCTTTTCCAATGCCAGAATTATCTGAAGTGACACAGAAAATGTTTGCTACTTACACTTTGACTAAAAAAATGGTTTGATGCTGACAAGAACAAAAACTGCTTTTCCCCATGATAATTTATACCATTCATGGAAACAAGCATAACTGAGAAAAGCAATGTAGGATTTGAAACTTTCCCCAAGGTAGCTAGCTATTCTTCATGAGCCAAAAAAAAAAAAACAACACAAAAAAACTGCACAAGAACACTTAGGGCACATTTGATTCTAAGCGAAGGAATGGAGGTTTACTGTTATATCAAAACTAAATGGAGGAAATGATTATGCTGATCAAGGAAAATACTTGTGAAATTTAAATACATTAAAGAATGCCCAGAAACCAAACTGGTAAACAGATCATTGTCAGTTGGGTCTGTTTCAACAAATTTTAATATATCTAGACAAAAACAGAGGGCAATGAGCCATAAAATTCGTGACAGTTTAACAGAAACAAATGCGCCCATGATATGCCTCGTTTCTTAATCTAGTATGTTATGTGATGATGGTATTTAACACTCATCTTCGATGATGGTATTTAACACTCATCTTCTCCTGCTTGCATGAACACACATATGCCAAGATTTATGTATTAAGTACAGAAGAATTATTTTTTACCTGCTTACTGATGTATTTTGTTCACATATTCATTCATAGTTATGTGCAGTGAAGACTGTTTCAGAACCAAAAGCATGCACATAAAGTGATATAATTAAAAAAATATAAAACTGTTACAAGTGCATATCATGAGTCTTCACTATGACTGATAATTCTGTTAGTATATTAATTTCACTTGCCAATTACTGCTATCTTCCTGTTCAATACAACTGATCTGAGATGTTGCCATTGGTTTAATTCTATTCCTTGCCTACAGCAACTAGATTCTCTACTCATTCACTGTTTTCAAGAGGCTGTTGCTGTAATACAACATACAGGGTGATCACAAAGGTGTGCTGCTTCATGGGGCAGAGGGAGAGAATCAAAGATAAGTATACAATCAGTTTTGTAACTTAACGATGCACAAAAAATGGGAGACATTTCTAGGTTTAACCTTTGTCAGCCACAGACAAGAAATACAGATAGGTTAGAAAAAGATAAAGGACACTGTAAATATGTGATAAAATAGATGAAAAGAAAAAAATTATGATTAACAACCCAGATAGATGAACAGAAATAAACAATGCAGGGAACACTGGGAAAAAGTAATAAATAAGCAAGTAAAAATAAAGAACAACAAAGAACCCATTCCACTGCAAAGAATCTAATAAACAAAAATGAAATAATATGAAAGTTCCTTAAATTGCAAAGTTATTTTATACTGGCAATTTATCAATTATTATCTCAATCTAAGCTATTTCTTTCATATTATTTCATTGTTTTATTTCATTTTCTCTTGCATTTGTGTTCCTTGTCAGATTCTTTGTGTTATTTCTTTCTTTCTTGTTCTGTATTTTCACTTGCTTATTTATTGTTACTCTTTCCCAGTGTTATCTGTGTTATTTACTTTTTTCATCCTTCCGGGTCGCTCATCTTATAATATTTTTCGTTCAAATATTTTTCCATGTATGTGCAGCATCCTTTAATTTTGTCTTAACCCATTTTGTGACTGTGGCTACCCAAGGGTAAACCCTGAAACGTCCAGTGTTTTTGATACATCGCACAATTGTACAAATAACTCCATACCTATATTCCATTCTTCTTTTTTTTTTTTCAACTTTATCTTTCAGTTTTACATCAGTCCCTCTTTACTATTTACATCCCTGGCAAAACAACTAATGTAATTTTTGTTGTAAAAAAAGGTAAAGGAACCCGTTACACGCCCATTGAGGAATATTGGGAATATGGTGTTAGGCCCAATATATCTTGACCGTCGACACATGAGGGGTGATGTGGTTGGCATCACGCCGGCCGCCTTAACCTTCCCAGAGTTGCTCTGGTACCCATTTGGGGCTGGGTCGACCCAGGAGCCGTTTGTGGCCTAAAAAATTCCCGCCTCATCTGGGGATCGAACCATAGACCACTGCGCTAGGAAGCCAGTGCACCAACCACTATGCTACCGCGGCTCCTAATTTTTGTTGTATGTCACAAAATTATGTCTCTGTTCTTAATTAATAGCAATGTTTTTGTGAGCATATACCTCACATTCCCTCCCAAAAAAAGCATATTTCGCTATCTGTGGATATATGACCTACAGTCCTTCTATACAAATAACTGACTTTATGTGGTAGAGTATCAGGCTTAGAATATCTAAATAAACGAAAGACAATAACAGCTTTATCATCCCAGATACACTGAACATCCTTCACATGTATCTTTTGTCCTTTTGTCCACTTACAAATATCTTATGAGATTGACAGGAGATACTTTGAACAACTAGTGTAACCATCTCTGCAAATACATGTTATTTTTCTCCAATAAGTAAATATTTGAGAATATTCATTGACATACAGACACAGAAGTAAAGTCATATATCATGCAATGATATTAATCTATCCAAAATTATGATAATGTTACAACTAATGGTTAAGCCTTAATCAGTTTTATAGATTTCATATCTAGACCTTTTAATATGTGCATAATATTCAAGATGACAACAAAATTTCATAAATATCAACAGTAAAAAATGTTTGCAACTAAACAGTACTTGCCCTTTGAAACAAAATTAATCTGTAATGTCCAGGAACTCTGGACATTTATTTCAACAGATTATAAATGTAATGGTAGAAAGTTATCTCTACAAGAAAATAACAAAGACCATGTGCATAGTTCAATAGTTGTGACTTAAATGTAAATACTGCTTACATTAAACAATTAGGCGGATTATGGAAATATGCATGTTTTATTTATGACCTACAACGCAATACAGACCCACAGAATTAAATTTTCAATTGATGAAGCTTTATTTTCAGTTTTTACTGTACACTTGATGTGACCAATATGACAGAATAATAACTGATGGCATCACTTTTTCCTGTGTTATATTTTGAACTGTGATCGACAAAACTTCTACATACTGTTGTTTGCCACATACAATCTCAAATAATACATACACCAAAATATGCATACAAACCCATATTTACATTATTTTAAATAATCTGGAAAAAAAAAAAATGAAGCAAACAGTTTAATTACAAAAACTTAAAAACAGATCAACTAATTCAGCAAAGCTGGAATGAGAAACGAGGACAAAGTTTATAGGTTACCAATGTTCATTACCTTTTCTCACTCTAGAGGCATTTTTTTGGTCCCCTGTAATAATGCCAATTTTGATGAACAAATGTAGCAGCAAGTCTGTGAAACATCAGATTTTATCATCTACAGGAGAACTCCGATTATCCAAACCCTGATCATCGTAATTTTCAATCAACCGAATCACTGAAAGCAAAGAACACGGGCATGGTCTGCGACATAAGCACTCCTGCACTCACTGATTCAGCTCGGCATTGTTAGTTCAGTACATTCTGTCTGTTCCCAGATGTGGTGTAGTCAGTTTAGTGTTGTGTTTAGTTTAATTTTCAGAACCCATTCTAATTTTTGTGACTGCTAGAAAATTTACTTTGTCAAGTTAAAGAAAACGTGCGGGTCAGACAAAGTGGAAATATATCAATTATTTTATTTTTAAAAAGGGGGAACCAGGGAAGAAAATCGCCCAAAAATATGATGTCGGGGCACAATTTTAAAATTAAAAACAGTGCGTGAATTTATCAGTTTGTTGCTGCATTAGAACGTGGTGGCTCAAGCAGAAAAGCAATGAACAAGGCTGACAAAGTAGTAGAAGCAAGATACAAATGGTTCATGCAAATAAAGATCAGCTGGACAGATAATTTAAAGACCCATTTCACACAGAAAATCTGTTATGTTTAATAAAGACTAATTAAATAATTTTTTTTCATGACCAAGAGGGTTTATTTTTCCTTATTCTAATTATCTGAAATTTTGATTATCTCAACAGCCCGCCACAAATCAATTCGCATATATAATTAGAGTTCTAGTGTAATTTGTTGTACTTTTTTGTGTCTGTATTAATTTCCATTTTCACAACAAAAGGAAAATTGACATGTGACTACACGAAGAAGATAAAATAACAGCTGGAAATAAAAATATACTCTTATATACAAAGCTCATTTGATTAGGTAAATATTTACTCACATGTGACTATGACATCATCTTCCAATAACCAGGAAGTATATAGACTAAACTGTTTTAAATTATTTACAGTGACATAGAGTGAATTATGGAAAAGCTGATGTCTGCAGAAGAACATTCCACCCAAACATAGCACAAGTCTTGCAAATAAGTTAGAAAATTCCATGTAAAGCATACAAAAATTACCTGAATTAACATTACATTAAAATGTATAAACATTAGTGAAAACAATTGTACTATAAAGTAAAAACAGAACTTGCACTATGTTAGAGGTATATGCATATATATGTATGTGTGAGAGTGAGAAAGGTTTGTTTATCACAATCACACATGAAATTCTACCTTGTTCCTGTCAAACACACAGCAATTTCTTTTTTAACTATTTTACAGCCAACCAATAAAATGACCCAAAGCAAGAGCTACAAAATAAGACAGTTTCCATTTATATGCTAATGCCACAAGATCAACAAAAACCTTGGAGTAAACATCATCATCTTACATGCTGAAGCTTATGACTTGCTCCCATAGTCGATCTGCTGGGATTTTTATACTTTTAAATTAAAAGAAATCTCCACAGACTCTATATGTAAGTGCAGTCTGGGTAAGTACAGGTTGCTGGGACCATCTGAAGGGCTTCTACTGTGAGACCATCTAAAGTACTTCTTCCTGTCAGAATTTCTGCTTATCAGAAGTTTGCTCAAAAATGGACCTATTTTGATTAGAATCAGAAATAAGGTGCATATTAATAATTTTAACTCTTTATACAATTGTTTGATTTTGTTACTTAATATGACTGCATTTTTTTTCACTTTCGAAAAGCAGTCTAACAAAAGCATAAAGTGTAATATCATATTATTTGTTAGTACCATAGTTGCAAGTATCAAAACATTTAAAAGTCTGATGTCCTAATTGACTAGTCTTAAATCCTGCAGACTAAAATCAAAATCTTCAACTCAAATGTCAAAACAGTCTACTGAATGGCTCTGACACATTGAGAGCAACCAACAAACAACAACAACAACTAAGAAGTCACAGACTGTCATGCATGAGTAGAATAGAAGGATTCAAATGGTACAAGATCAACCCTGTAGAACTGATGATAAAAACCAGACTTGTGACAGGGGAACACAAGATGAGAAGTCACTGGCAATGGATAAGACACACACTCTAGACAACTGTTGAAGGCATTACAAGGCAGGCATTTTTCTGGAACCCCCAGGGTTAGACAGGGAGAGGAAGACAGAAAAAAAAACATGGAGAAAAGAACTGGAGACAAATGAAATGCATGAGGAAGACATGGAAAGATATCAGCTGATGGCATGGGGACACTGAAAGAATTAAACTCTGTAGTATCACATGACTAACAGGTAGTATCACATGACTAACAGAGAATCTGCATAAAATGTGACACACAGCACAGTCAATTGGACTATAAAATAGCCTTATGAGAAACTAAGTAAAGTTTTTACCTCAGGATCCATCCACAAATGACCACTCTGAAAGCTCAACTTTACTTTGTAGTTTAGGAGTTATTTCCATTACTTTGGGGCTGTCTAAAGTTCCTCTAATCTTAACCGTGGATATTCTGACCTTTGCTGTCTGATTTCTCCATCCATTCTCTTCTTGCGATTGGAAGCAATTCTTAGTTCCTGAGTTTGGCCAGTAATCTTTGTTCACACTCAACTGACGAATGCTCACACTGAAGTCCAGCACTCAGCCACTTGAAACATTACTAGTATTTTATAACTTCATAGCCAAAATTATGTATTGAAAGAAATATCTAAACTTGATCTCATTAGCGTGAAGACAGAACTTCTGCTCAAGTGATTCCAAATTTGAATCGAGACAAAATAATTAGCTCAGCCTAGCCAAAACAGAAATCAACATAACTGGATTATTTAAACTTCTTCGTTCGTCCTGAAAAGGATGATGGTTACGTTGTGTCCGTTTACAGCGAAGCTGCGATATTTGTGCCTTTCGGCCAACACATCCGACTTCAGGACGGCATTTTTGGGACCGGGTTAGCCTTCCCTCTTCGATCCCTACTCACTCAGCCAGACTGCAGTGATGCAGCCTGTTTCCAGGACCACCACTTGGAGGTGGAGTAGGGTCTTCGTCAGCTCTGGTTCGCTGACCCTGACGCAAGCAGTCTAGCTATGGGTCGCTAACTGCATTTCTCACTGTTGACGCGTCTTAGGTCTTAGATTATTTAAACAAAGAATACAATTTACAGAGGCAGACCGAGTGCTTTCAGTTAAGTAAACACTGATTTATGCGAGTTAAAGTTAAGTGGGCTGCATACGCACACACACATATATATATATTTAGCCCAGAGCAGTTTCTGAGGAATTCTGAAGTGACAAAGTAAGAACAGGATTACTGCATCCACAAGGGGCATATCAAACAAGTGACTGAGGCTGGCAACCTCTTCATGTCAAACAAATGACCACAAAAACTGCAGCTGCATGTGACTGCTTTGTGCAAGGGGAGCAGCTGCAGTGGTGGCTCCATAAGAAAATGATGATTATATATTTATATATAAATCAGTAGACGTTAAGAAGCAAGTAATATCTATACAATACTGAGATGGCCTTCAGTGACTCACACCATTAGTCCATTAGAAACTAATGGGCTGATTTGTATCTGTCTAATATAGGTAGCCTTGAGACAAATGTATGGAAAGATTAGTCAACATGACAGAAAATGTAAGGAAGGATAGTGAAACTTTTGTGTCTGCTGGAAAAAGAAATACAATCTGGAGAAAAGTCAGACTGAGAAATAATAAATGGCTAACTATGAAGATTTCATTGAATAATAAGAACAAGCAGATGGGAAAAAAATAGTAAAGGCTTGAAATAAAAAATATAACTTATGCACATATGTGAAATCACAGATACAAGTTCCATATGAAATGAATTCAGCTTCATTTTGACCAGGTTAAGTAATATACATACAAAGTTCCAGTTCAAATGATAAACATGTTTCACTAACATGGTGGACCATTATGAACCAAGCTGACATCAAATATTGACTAATAATTTCACACAGGAAAATAATTAGTGTTGGAACTAGACTAGTATATACTTGAATTTATTATGAGTTGAGGAAAGTAAGAACACTTCATGACAACAGTTAAACTGATGGAATGAGAGAAGGCAATGACACAGACAATGTGCTGGAAAGTCTAACTAGGACATAAAAGAAAGTCCATATGCTATTTGGCAGGGCAATGGCCTATTCTAAAGTTTGGATATGACATGCTGTTTGAATATGAATGGACTTACATAGCTATCTTCTTCATGAAACATGACAGCTCAACCTGTGCTGATTATTTCTGCAGTATGGTTCTCAAGAAAAGTGCCAGTCATTTGATTTTTAATCAGATATTCAAAATAGCAAAATCCTTTGTGAGAACTTTACCAGTTTTAATAAAATGAAGATGTAAGATTATCATCTATACACAATACAAACATTGCAGCAAGTATCAGTTTATTCTGAGAAATTCAAGAACTAACAACTATTCCTCCTACCCTTATACAGATGAAATATAACTACCCACTCAATCTGATATTCTTGTCTTGATACCTCATCATGTCGAGCCATTAACATCAACCAGCAGACTATAGAAGCTAAACTTAGGATTGAGTTTAAAAAAAAACAGACCACCACAGCAAATACGTGAATCAAAACATTACAACAGCTTATCACATATCTATGCAGAACAAAAAAACTTATCAAAATGGTGTAGATGTTTTAACTGTGACTGGCGGTTAGTGATTATGATTATCTCCATTATGACAATCAAAAGCGATGTTTTTTGTTATCACTTGCTGTATATACTTGTAAAAAATACATGAACATTGTGACCGTTTAAAAAAATTACATATAACAACATGGTTTCAATTCCTTTAAAAAGCAGAACACATTCAATCTTGAAAGTGATGCTTTCAACTTATGATTATCTCATGTCTTAACACTCACTGGGCTTCTGAAGCAAAGAGACAATATAACTGTTATAGCAGTAGGGGATATTGCCACTCTTGAAAGCACCCCAATAAAGTGATATGTTACTTTGGTTAGATAAAAGCTGAAACTAACAACTTAAAAGTATTCTGAACTTCACCTTCAGTTCAAACTTCTACTTAGAACTTTACTCCCTTCCTAATAAATCAAAGGCATGAAATTATACACGAATGGGTGAAAGAAATGAAGTGATTAGCAAACTTGACTATATTATGTTACAGAGGATGTAGTATCACATGGCTCTAATTTTTCAGTATTCTACTGCCACAAACTCATGGCTAATAATATTAAGGAGGCCTGATGATATCCTTAATCAAAGCTTAAAACTGCAGCGATGTGGGTTTCATGTCATAAATTTGAGTACCTGGTCACATTAATAACATCAGACAGAAGATGCATCTCAGAAACAAAAACAAAATAGTAAAAGCAAAAAATAATTCTTCAGTGTTATACAGAACCAATCCTGTCATATGGAAGTGAGTCTTGGACAATCAGTAAATGAGCCAGAAAATCATTTCAGGTCAAATGAATGTGGTTTCACACAACAATGTCAAGAATACTGCTGGGAGCTAAAAAAGAATAATTAGGATGTCCTAAAAGAAGCCACTGTGCAACTCAGAAGAAAGAAATACATGACCTCTGCACATGTTACAAGATGAGGAAACCTGAAATACATTTTGTGACAATCGGCTACATCGATGTAAAAAGTGCTTCAGAGCAACAAAGAAAGAAGTTAACAGAACCATCTAAACCTCATGGCATGAAATATATTAACAACAGAATTGATAAATAACACTAGGGACAGGAAGTTGTGGACAGACGTGATCATCTACGCCAGTTGGCATGGCCCTTGCAGGGCTGGCAGAAGGAGTAGGCCAATGTGGCACTGGCTCAGGGTGACAAGCTATAGATAGAGGTGGAAATAGTAAAAATTAAAACTTCTGTGACTGTGTTTGAGTTTTCACATCTCCTAAACTTTCTCACTGAAATGAAAACAAAAGTTACCTCCTCTCATAAGTAGGCTAGTGTTGTTCTAAAATGTTATTGGATGGTGACTGGGCAGAGACTTATTACCACGTCACCCAACTCTCCCCCCCTCCAAGATGAATCGTCGCAAAAACTAACAAATGACATACCAAAGAAGAATAGACAGGTGAGCCCACATTAAAGTCATGGCAAGAAACACCTAAAGAAGTCTGCTTCAAGTGTCATGTCAGTGTTTAATGTGCTTTACAGAGTTTCTGTAGCATTACATTCAATCTTAAAATTTCTCCTTACCCATCTGCTCACTGGCTTTTATTAATGACGCAAAAATTGTCACTTCTCTGTTGCCAGTGGTCAGGATCATTTGGTTAAGCATTTGTTCATGAACACCATTACACTGTTTTCTCTAGTATTTACTGTTTCAGGTGTCTTCTCCAAAAGGTAAAAAAACATTACAGCAACTTTTGTGAGGTAAAGCAAAACAAGCTAATTAAAACCTTTACTTTGTGGTTAATAGTGTCAAAGAAACAGATACTACCAATGTAGAGTTAATCAAAGTTGTTCAACTGACTTACTAACTGGTGTTTTGGAATGAAAACACGTACTGCACCAAAACTGGGAGGAAAAAACATGAAATAAACACAACGAATTTTACTGAAAATATCGTGAAATTTTAGGGCTGTTAATGACCAGACATGCTCCTGATGCCATGTAGTGGTGGTTACAAATTTGCTAAACATACATTGTATTACACTACCTATGTGTTGTTAATCAGATACCATGACAAAACAGTGATAATGGGCAATTAGCATATGGACTGTGAAAGAGATGGTTTTATTTTGTAGAACATGTTTAAAGACAGAATGACAGAATATGATGAAAGACACTATGAACTAGAATGACAGGTTACACATCAAATGTGTATATAAATGCAAGTGAAAGCTGAAAATCTTTTTGAGCTGTGCCTTGCAAATAGAGATCATCCCACAGCTCACTATAACAAACTATGCAATCAACTAATCACTAATGGATATGCAATGATCACAGCTGAGCAAGTGTGGCTAATACTCGAATCACAGGGAGGCTTCTTTCAGTCCTCCCAAGATCCACTGCTGATCCTCTGAGCCCGTACATTTACCTGTAAGATCAAACAGTGAAAAATGGACTAAGAATGCAAATTAACACCATTTATTTTCACACATTTTTACTTTAAGGAAAATCAACTGGATAAATAAATACATCACCTAGCTCTCTAGCAAATACTTTTAGAGAATACACAGTAAGGAATCTGGTATGCCATGATGCCTCTAATTTTAACATGTATTAATGAATAAAGAGACACTTTAAAAAAAAAAAATAATGAAACTAGCTTGATCATGAATACTTATACAGAGACGAACTTTAAACTCCACAGGTACACAAAATGGAACAGCTTTACACTCACTTAAACTAGGAATATCTTTGTCTCTTGGTCCAGGTTTTCCCAAACACTGGTTTGTGTACACATGCCGCAGAGCTTTAGTCTATAAATAAAAATATTAGTGAATGAATTTTAGGACACAAAAGCTTGTCAAATATAGAAATGATGTCTGTAAGCTAAATGTCATAGAAATCTGTTTAATGTTTGAGATGCTGGCTCATTCTTGTATTCATAAATAAAAACAAGGCTTAAATGCTGTCACTGATTCATGTTTGGATGTTTGAGGCATCTGAAGTGTGCATTTTACCTTTGAGCTATTATGAAAGGCACATTGTAAAAAAAAAAAATACTATATTTATTACGAACGTTTATTTATAGTTTTTTTGCTGAAGTAATTTACACAAAAAGGCACATGCATGGAAAATCAGATTCATATTACATGTTAAACTGGAATTTAAAATGGTTCAAATTCATATTATATCTTAAATTAGAATTAAAAATGCACACCTATTTGAATCATAATAATAAGACCACTTAAAGCTCTACCAAAGCTGTGAAAGTTTTCTGCCTAATGTATTTTAAAATCATATTTTAAGCATTAGCAGATAACATGTAGCTTAACAAATAATTACATATAAAACAATACAAACAACATGAATGTTACCTGGCATGCATTTCTACAACTATGTATCAGACATGAATCAAGCAAAATGAATCAAGCAAACAGCCATTCAACTACATTTTTGTGCACACAAGGTTATCATGGATATGAACACTTACATCACTAAATATGCGGGGCATTCTGACGAAATGTGGGGTAAATCTGATTTCATGAACCATGCCAAAAAATGTAATATAGTTAAAAAAAAAAAAGATTTTGATGCGGATATATCTAAGATACTTCAGATTCTCCCATGTTAAGTGGTATACATTACATTTATAACAATTGGTTTTTAGATACATTTAATTGCATTTAAAGACTTGATTAAGAAATGTCAATATGGTTCTAAGTAAAAGAGTTTCCATGAAGTTGTCTCTAACATAATTTCTTAAATAAGCATAATTTTTCACTAAATTTTGCAAATTCTCTTATTTCGTTCACCAATACAAAATTATGTCGGAGATGCTTTTTGTGACAGCAATATCTCAACAGATCATGTCAAAATGCCCACATGTAACTGATTATGCCATGCCACATCATGTATAAATACAGCAGACGAATGTGACTACTTACCTACAAACACTCACATAACCTTCTAAACTTTTAATGAGGTCACACACCCACAACTTTTGCTCAAATGATGCCCAAGTCATGATACAGAATAAAGCTTACATTTTCTAATATCAAAGGAGTCAGTGAACACCATATGTATTTTAAGAAGAGTATTTCTCACTGACACAATGGAGATGCCTGGTTTCATAAAAATAACACATGAAACCCCTCTTGCCCCATCCTGTAAAAATGTAAGCTCAAAAACTTCAATCACAAACAAGAACAGATAATCCAAAGCAAGTTTTTCAACTCAGCCGAAGGTTTATGCTGTACTCTGACTTAACAGCTCTACAATCTATTTCTGTCAATGACCTTGCCTTTCTCTTCCGTTACTAAAACCAGATGCAAGATAAAATGAGAATTATGGATGAGAAATTGCCCACGTGTTACAGAGCCAAAAAGAGAACAAAGAATAGTGACAGTGTGCCCTAACCTGGAATTCCGCAAAAGATCCTTTATTTAAGAGGTTTAAGATGTGGCCCAGAGAAAGCAAGAAGCAGTCTGAACTGCAGACTCACATTTTTCCTTCTAGGGAAATCTCCAGACTGGACACCTAAAGTGCTTTAATTCTAAACGAAAAAGGGAGCATTCCACAGGTGGCGACAGAAATGAATATGATAAAACTGATATCCTGGGACTGTGAGATACAAGAAGAAAGGGAAAAGAAGAAACTGAACACAGGAAAGTCTATGCTATCCTCAGAATATGAGGAACAAAGTGAATCTCTTAGTGAAGGTGTGGCTCTAATGCTGTCAAAAGAAAAGCAGAAGGTACTCATAGAACTGGAAAGAGTGGGAGTCTGACTAATAACTGTAACATTTAAAACTTCCGGAAAGAAAATAAAGATGAAAATCATCTAATGTTAGACATTTACTAATGACAAGAAGAATCTGTGAATGAAGGATTTTACACCAAGTTTGAAAATATCAAGAAGAAAAAAAGACTATTACAATACTGAAGGGTCATCTAAATACAAAGATAGGAACTGATGACAGTGACTTTGAAGAGCACACAGGAAAAAATGGACTTAGGGGAAATCAATGAGAATGGAAAAATACCCATAACTTCTATGGTTAAAATGAGCTTGCTATGGGAGCAAGTATGTTTCAACAAAAACAAACACATAAAGCAACATATGGATATCACCAGTACAGAAGACAGAAATTTAGACTGATCATAAGAAGCTGTAGGAAAAATGAGAATGCCAACCCAAAGAATGGATAACAGCTGAATCAGAAAAACAATAAAAGACAAAATAAGAAAACCAATTTAAAAGCAGAAGCAGAAATTACCGAGCAAAGACTCATGAACTACAAATAACACACAACAAAGTTGAAAGTAAATCAAAAGGGGCAAGAGATGCAGAGGCAGCTGTAGCCAATGAAAATATGAAGGATCTGTACAAAAGTACAAAGAAGCTATGAAGGATCTGTACAACAGTACAAAGATGCTATGAAGGATCTGTACAAAAGTACAAAGACGCTATGAAGAATCTGAACAGCAGTACAAAGAAGCTATGAAAGATCTGTACAACAGTACAATGATGTTATGATGGATCTGTACAACAGTACAAAGATGATATGAAGGATCTATGATGGATCTGTACAAAAGTACAAAGATGCTATAAAGGATCTGTAAAACAGTACAAAGATGCTATGAAGGATCTGTACAACAGCACAAAGAAGCTATGAAGAATCTTTACAAAAGTACAAAGATGCCACAAAGGATCTGTGCAACAGCACAAAGAGGCTATGAAAGATCTGTACAACAGTACAAAGAAGATATGAAAGATCTGTACAACAGTACAAAGAAGCTATAAAAGATCTGTACAACAGTGCAAAGAAGCTATGAAAGATCTGTACAATAGTACAAAGAAGCTAAGAAGGATCTGTACAGCAGTACAAAGAAGCTATGAAGGATCTGTATAACAATACAAAGAAGCTAACAGGGGAAATATATACAATCAAATGACGTTATCAAGGACAAGAATGGACAATTTCTCAGCAACATACAGCAGCAAATGAACAGATGGAAAGAACATTCTGAGGAACTTATAAACAGACAGGCAAATATAGAATTAAAGTGCACTCGGATAAAACAGCCTGACGATCTGCTGATATTCCACAGTTGTAAACAAAATGCAAGACAAAATGAGAATGCTGGATGAGGTCACAGAATTGGGTCTGAAAATAAATAAAGAAAACACCAAAGACTATGAGAATAAATGCAGCAAACTATACTGAAGCACATTAAAAACGCACCACTATTATATATACTGATGCTGAGAAGCTGGAAAAAAAAAGTGTGGGAATGGATTTTCCCCGTGTTTGTCATGAGGTAGAGAGCGAATGGCTGCTGTAATGGAAAGTGCATGATTCAACCCATGGGTTTGTGTACAGACTACATGAAAACAATGAAAGTTACACGTGCAACACGATTCCCAACAGCTATGACCCTGAAAATCTGTATGCGTTGTGGCAGTATACTCGGTATAAAAAGGCCGTTGAGACAAAACACCCAGTACATGTGCTTGAAATGCCACGACTATCTGAAAACGACTGCCAACGAGCCATTGGTATGTTGGAGACCGGAATGAGCTCGCGGGCCATTGCCAGAAGGACGAACTGCCACCACAGCACTATTGTACGTCTCAATGAACGTTACGGAACCACTGGCAGTGCCCGGGATAGACTTCAGAGTGGCCAACCACTGTCACCTTATCTTTTTATACTCCTCATGGACGATGTTATCAAGTCATGTAAGGAGAGAACAAGAAAGTATTCAGTGGGGTACTGGAAGATGAGACAGGTATGTATTTCAGAGCTGGCATTTGCTGATGATGTTGCCCTGATTGCTAAATCAGAGGCACATCTCCAATCCAACCTGCAAGTCTGGAAGGAAGAGCTGGAGAAGAGAGGGATGGTCATAAGTAGCTCTAAAACAAAATCCATGGTGATATCACGAGAAGAAAGAAGACATCAGATTAAGCTGGGAGAACAGGTCCTGGAGCAGGTCGACCACTTTAAATATCTCAGAGCTATTATAGACCGAAAGGGAGGCATCAAAGAAGAGTTGGCCACTCGAAAAGCAGCAGCTGGGAGACTTTTTCAGGCCATAAATCGAGGATTCCTCAGCAAGAGAGAGGTTGGTAAGAAAACGAAGATGGCTGTAAAACGCTCCACCTATGTCCCAGTCTTGACATATGGATGCGAGTCATGGGCAATGACTACAACCCATAAAAGCCAGATCCAAACCTCAGAAATGAGGTATCTGAGGAAGGTGGTTGAAGTAACAAGAAGAGACATGGTCCGCAACCAGATGATACGCCAAGGCCTAAAATCCCACCCCCTGCAGACCCAAGTAGAACAGTCCCAACTAAGATGGTTTGGCCATGTCTGCAGAATGGGAGAAGATCGGCTACCATGACAAGCATGGGAAACAAAGAGCCAGGGATCCAGACCCCCAGGACGACCCAGAGTCCGCTGGGAGGACAACATTAGACAATCTTTGAAGGACCGAGGACTAGAATGAAGAATGCCAGGAGGAAGACAGAAGGTAGAAGGGGAACGACTAAGTAAGTAAGTGGCCAACCACGAGTTACTACCCCTGCGCAAGATCGTCATATTTTGCTGAGTCACCTAAGGAATCGTTCTCTCCCGGCAAGTCAAACAGCAAGAGCAATAGTGGGTAGACGTGGGCAAGTCTCTCGAATGACAGTCATATGACGACTCAGAGATACAGGCCTTACTGCAAGACGACCTTATGTTGGGCCAAACTTGACTCACAGACATCGTCAGCAGCGCCTGCAATGGGCAGAGCAAAATGTCATGGACTAGACTGCAGTGGAATGCTGTCCTATTCACAGACGAGAGCAGATTCAACATATCCTTTGCTGATGGACATATGCAGATTTGGCGACGGTGTGGAAAGCGCTTTGCAGATTGCTGTGTTCGTCGGCACAACCGATTGGGAGGTGGCAGTATTCACATTTGGGGAGAATTCAGTTTTCACCATCACTTGCCTCTTCACGTCTTCCGTGGAAATGTTAATGCTGTGACATATCGAGATGAGGTTCTGGATGCATTGGTTGCTCCTGCGTTCACAAATTATCCAGACTTGCAGATTCTCCAGCAGGATAACGCACGTGCGCACACCGCATGCATTAAGCAGCAATATCTACAGCAGCAGAACATTGTGACGATTGATTGGCCTGCCCTATCACCAGACATGTCCCCTATAGAACATCTGTGGGACGAGCTTGGACGCAGAGTCTACAGGCAAGGTTCTCCAGCTAATCTGCAACAGCTCGAAGCTGCTCTTACACGTGAATGGGACTTGATTCCCCGGAATTTCCTTCAGAGACTTGTGTGTTCCATGCGGAGCCGCTGCCAAGCTTGTTTGCAAGCACACGGTGGACATACCAGATACTGAGGATAGTGTGAATGAATTTTTTTATTGGTTGCATTTTTGGTTTTCTCCCTTGCCTGCACAGAATGCAATGAATTTCATAACAATCACATGTACAAATTAATGACCAGCATGGATTCATAGGAAAATGAATAAAGATTCCAAATATGTAAACTTGTAAACACTTATATTTACATTTTACACTCTGTTCCTGGATTATACAGGTGGTGCGTTTTTAATGTGCTTCAGTATATATTGCAGACACATCCATACAAGACGGTTTCATATCTTGGCAGAAGTCGGATGTGTCGACCGAAAGGTGCAGATATCACAGCTTAGGCGCAAACAGACACAACGCAACCACCGTCCTTTTCAGGACGAACGAGGAAGAAGAATATCTTGGCAGCAACATAAAACAGTTGGAGGAATGGACAGTGATATAAAAATAAGAATACAAAAATGCAAGAGAGGCTTTCATTGCATTAGGACTCATATGGAAATCAAAAGAAATAAAGTCCAACACAAAATTTATAATCTTCAACTCAAATGTCATGGCTGTCCTAAAGTAAGGCTCTGATTTATGAAAAACAACAAAAGCTACAACCAAATTATAAATTTGTTTAGACATGTACTTGCTCAAAATATAAGGATTACAATAGTATGACAAGATCATCAATGTCAAATTAATGGAAAGAATAAAAAAAAAACAGAAGTGGAACAAGAGGTGAGGCAGTTAGATCAAATGCAACTAACACACATCAAGGAAACCAATTTTAGCATCATAAGGCAATCCTTATTCTGGAATTCCAGCGTAAGAGAAATAGAAGGTAACTAAAATACACATGAAGAGAGCTGGAGACAGACTTACAAGAGATATAGAAGAGTTGAAAGAATTATGACGCAGGATAGAAGGGCTTGGCATGAACATGTGTAATGCCTATGGGTAATAAAGGAATGAAAGACAGCAAATGGACCTGAACATACACAGAGAAAAAAAGGCTATGAGAATAAATGGGGCAAATGACTGCACTTGGAGAAAATACTTCTGTATCAAAATAAAGTAAGCTGAAGGAGCAGACAATCAAATCAAAATAAGAATACAAAAGGCAGGAGAGGCTTCCACTGTATTGAGAAACATATGGAAATAAAAAGTCCAATGACAAAAATTAGAATCAAAAGTCCAAACTCTTATATGTGGCTCTGAAACATGAGGAACAACATAATGAAAACCAAGAAGTGACAGACTTTCACAGAAGGGTGTGGTTGCAGAGAATAGAATGATTAAATGGTACAAAACAATCAACAATGTAGAACTGATGGCAAAGACTTAGTGGAACAACAGGTCAAGAAAAGATGTAGACACATTCTAATGCAGTCCTTGTTTTTGAATCTCCAGGGTAAAAGAAAGAGATTGAGACCTAAAACACATGGAAGCCATTAGGCAATAAGACAACAAGGATAAAGCACATGGAAGCCATTAGGCAATAAGACTTAAAAAGGATAAAGCACATGGAAAGAACCTGAATGGATGGTACAAGAATGGAGGGCTAGATGTGACTTGAATGAAAGCCTATGCCCCACATGCCGCCAAAAGGGGACTGATGATGATGATGAAGTTCCCTCCCTATCACAAACATGAAAATGTTGTTTGCACCTCTTTGTCATAGTGCCATTCAGAGTTTCCTGTAGCACACTTAACAAGCCTGACAGTGTTGCCCAACTCTGGTTCATTCTTTGCATCTCAGCCTCCACAGTCCTCCGCCAGGTTGTTTTTGGTCGGCCTCTTTTTCGTTTTCCTTCAGGGGTCCATAGCATAGCTGTTCTTGTGATGGCATCGGGGTCTCTTCTGAGGACATGACCAACCCAGTTCCAGCGTCTGCCAGCTATGATGGTGTGCATGTCCTCTTGCTTGCTACGAGTAAGCAGATCTTGGTTAGTGATGGTATTCGGCCAAAAGATTCGGTGAATTTTTCTTAGGCATGTTGTGTGAAAAGAGGACAATTTCGACATTTCCTTCTCTGTAACTCTCCAGCATTCCGCACCATAGAGAAGCACAGAAAGCACACAGCTCTGATATAATCTTAATTTTGTGCATGTGCTGTATTGGGAGGACTTCCAGATGTTGTTTAGGCTAAAGAAGGCTGTTCTTGCCTTATTCAATCTGATGTTGATGTCTTTGCCTGCCCCGCCGTCTGGTGTTACTATGCTTCCTAGGTATGTGAAGGTATCTGTCTGTACCAATTGCTTATTCCTTACTGATATGGGCTCAGGGTTGCTCACATTGAGCGTCATGACCTCAGACTTCTTTAAATTGATGTTCAAGCCCACCTGCTGGCTAAACTTATTAAGTCTATCCGTTTTTTCCTGGATGTGTTGATGTGAATGTGCTAGTAGTGCAATGTCATCTGCATATTCCAGATCTTCCAATGTAGAACATGTTGTCCATCTTATTCCTCTTGGACTGGGAGCCGCGCTGGTGTAATGGCTTCGGCGTTGTACTGGCGACCAGGTGTTCATGGTTCAAACCCGGGCGTCGGCGTTTGAAGAAATGTTTACGGCCGGAAATTTGACTGAATAGCCTGAACGGCTCCTGTGATAAACCCTCTGTGGATAGGAAGGAGCGAAGCTCCTGACCGGGTTGGAAGGAAAGTCCTCAGGTTCCCCAGCCTCGCAATGACATGTCATTGGGCCGAAGGGCTGAAAGCCCAAGTGCCGCTGGTTAAGGGAAAAAAAAAAAAAAAAAAAATTCCTCTTGGACTGCCCTCTGTTGTCTGGCGCATCACCCAGTCTATGACTGTTAAAAATAGAGTGGTTGATAAGGGGCATCCCTGTCGTACTCCTGTCTTCACCTCAAAGGTTAGGTTGCTCTGCCCAACACTGCACGTAAAGTGTGCATAGAGGCTTTTTATGATTGACACTATGCAGCTTGGAATTCCATAAGCCCTCAGTATTTTCCATAAACTGTCCCTATGTATGCTGTCAAAAGCCTTTACAAAATCAACGAAATTTATGTAAAGCTGTCTTTGCCATTCTGAGCACTGCTCTATAATGTTCCTGAGAGTGAATATATGATCTACACATCTCCTGTTCTTTCTAAATCCTGCTTGTTCTTTCCTCAGTTTGTGATCTACTGCCTTTGAAATTCTCTATATAATTATCCTGCCTAGTATTTTGCTGGGAACTGAGAGAAGAGTGATTCCTCTCCAATTATTGCAGTCTGCAAGATCTCCCTTCTTGGGCAATTTGACAATTATTCCTTTGTTCCACTCTGATGGTGTTGTTCCCGTTTTCCAGACTTGTGCAAATAGTGGTTCTAATAGTTCTGCTGCTAGCTCAGGGTCTGTCTTAAATAGCTCTGCATTTAAGTTATCATGGCCCGGAGCTTTGCCGTCCTTTAACCCTTTGATTGCTGTGATGATTTCTTCTTTTCGTGGAATGTCTGTATTCACATCTAGATCGTTTTCAGCCTCAGGAACATTCAATTGTGTCTCTGGTGGTTCCTTGTTCAGAGTTTCTCTGAAGTGCTCTGCCCATCTTGTTTCTTGTCCTTCTGCTGTCGTGATGAGATTACCTTGCTTATCTCTTACTAATGTAATATTGTTTGCACCTCGTTTTCCGCTGATGAATTTAGTTATTTTGTATACTGTGCTTTGTTCATTTCTCAGTGCTGCCTCCTCTGCCTGTCTTGCAAGATCGTCTAGGAAATTCCTTTTGTTGGCTCGGGTTTGGCGTTTAACTTCCTTGTCCAGCTGACTGTACTGTTCGCTATATAGTTGCTTTAACCTGGGGGACTTCGCTTCTGTTTTCTTTCTTTTCATTTCCTTTCTCATCGTTATGGTGTTTAAAGTTTCTGGTGTTATCCAGTCTTGCTTCTTCCTTTCCTGGAATCCCAAGCATGATTTGCTGCTTTCTTTGTATATTGTTGAAATGGTGTTGAAATTCTGGTCTATATCATCAGTCAATGTCTTTTCCTGACTTTTGGCAAATTGATATCGTTTCTTTATGTCGGCCGTAAAAGCTTTTCTGGTAAGGGAGTCCTTCAATTTGCTGATGTCAAACCTTTTCTGTGTAGTTACAGTTGGTGCAGCCCTTCTTAGTTTCACTTTCAGTTTTGCTACTACTAAATGGTGATCACTTCCCACATCTGCACCTCTTCTTACCTTCACATCTTGTAATGCATGTCTCCATCTACCGTTAACCATGATGTGGTCTATCTGGTTTCTGTCCCGACCATTTGGTGATTCCCATGTTAATTTGTGAATTTCTTTATGTGGGAAGAGTGTTCCTCCAATGACCAGGTTATTAATGCTACAGAAACTTATTAGTTTATCCCCATTTTCGTTTGCTGTTCCGCTGCCGCATTTCCCCATTGTTCTTTCATTATATGTATTGTGTGTACCAACTTTCGCATTGAGGTCTCCCATTACTATAACAAGATAATATCTAGGTGTGTCTTCCATTTCTTTCTGCAGTTGTTGATAGAATTCATCCTTGACCTCCTCATCGCTATCATTCGTTGGTGCGTAGCATTGTATTATTGTAGTGTTGATGAATCTCCCTCTAAGATTGAGAGGGAGATATTTCAGAATAAAGAAAATTAATCCTTCAGACGAGCTGATATTTGCCGTCTCGTCTTCCTATTCTAAGTTCAAAATCCCGTTAAACGAGAAATTCTGACGACTTGCTCAGGATTTGAGTTCAATTCCCGGAAAAACGAGCCCGCATTTGTCGTAGATTTTTGATAGGGGAATTAAGACATTGGTTGGTCCCTTCTGAATAGAACTAGAACAGGTGATAGCTCAGTGAGAAGTAATAATAGAAATAGAGTTTCACGAGTGAGATGGTAGAAATTAATAGAGTCTGTCCCTGAAATCGAGAATCTTCTCTCTTTCCGCCTACCTTCTACAACAGATCTAGAGGAGTCAGACAGTCTATTAAACTATATATTAATAATATATATATATATATCACTCACATACACCCACACATAAGTGACGACAGTTAGCAGTTAGACGCACAGACGTGAAAAACTATAACAATGGAATAGATATTTTGGAACGAGCTGAACGACACGCTTGAATAAAGTTTATGTAAATTTTATTATCATAAAGAAAATTTTACCAACACCATAAATTTATACACATAGATTAATGAATTACTAAAAGAATATTAGACTCATAGGTGTAATCCTTTCCCCCTCTGTTTAGCCCACGATCCTGTTAGAAGAAAAGTCATAGCCCCCAAAGAGTCACAGATATATATACTATGGTCTAAGATTTCCCTCTCTCAGTTAAGAACAGAGTTGATATATTAATCTACTCTAAGAGGAGAAAATTTTTTTTTTAGATACACAACTAGCATATAAGAAATACAAAGTGGGTGAAATATGTTATACACTAAAAGAGTCACGCATTCCTGCTCTCATTCTATTCATACAACAGTGGCCACTGACAATCTTGCTACTTACAGACTGGATTTTTCCCTTTCTGGAACAATCTTTGGGACATACAGCAGCGCCCGTTATTTTTCGCCAAGAGAACCCCAGCTCCTCAAAAGACAGAATCAAATCCATTGTTCCGGGGAGCGCACCCTTGGTTATTATTATTTGGATTACTGCTTATGTCACTAGGAAAAATCAGTTCACGTAAGAGATGCCACAAAGCTCACAGTGTCAGAATCTTGAGGTTTCCAGTACTTTAGGAAATGGCAGGTTGGTACTTCACTCCGTATAAACAATTGATTGTCACACCACAACTTGATCCAAAAAAAAACCGTCGGAAAAAGTTATAGTTTGTAATTTTTCTCGCCACAGGGGCTGAAAGTACATGAGATTTAGAGAAGAAAATATAATCTGGCTTGATAGGCCCAGTTATTTCATTTAGTCTTAAAGTTCGTGAAAAAATGGGTACTCTGTTTCTTTCTGGATGCAAACGCAATGCCAGACAGTTGGTAACTTGTAACCCCACGTATTTAAAGACCTAAAATGTTTCTTCTGTGTTTTATTCTCATATATTGATAAACCGCTGATAGAGGTTGGGCTGACCCAGATACTCTATAAAGAAATAGAAACATACAGAATATTAAAACATAATATTATACACAACCTATCCTACCCTCGCGTAAAATATAATATTTACTTCGGTTATTAACTTTAAGTTAGAGACTATAAGCTTAGCGCTTGTCTCATCGTTTAAACTTCCGTGAAATATATTCTAGTCATTAAAAGAATCAATCATCATGAATTAGAAATACATAAGTATCTCGTCAATACTCAATGATGAATCAGTGCATGTCGCATAGAGATTTATGATCAATAAATGTTCTATATTCTTTTCTTTTCTACCCGTGTCCTCTACTTTATTATCGCTCTTTTATCCTTTTCCTGTTTTTCGCATTCGTTCGTTTGCGACAAAATATAACTTTCCCATTCTGACTTTTGCCGTTTCTTTTCTCATACTAGTAACGCATTTTATTGCGTAAGATGTCAGTCCCTGGATGAGAACGAAATAGTGTGAGAATGCGTTCTCGACAGACATAGAGAGCAGACATTTGTCTACATTTTCACATGTCGAGTTTTTCTTCGGCTTGTTTCTCGGCATGAGGTGTGGAAGGCGCCAATCTGCATCGCTCAGAAATGAGACATGTTGAAGTAGGTGTGAAGACGCGTTTTGGCAGTTATGGCCAGCGTCTAAGTTAATGTGAAGTGTTAAGAGAGGGGGGGGAGAGAGAGGGAGAGACCGGCGCTATTTCGGGTTTTCGTAATAGCGTGGGATCCTTTGTCTGTTTCATATATATACCCCGTAGTTTAAACTTGATTTCATTCAGTTCTCCTAAATTTGCAGTAGACAGGTCGTTTTCGTGTTAAGAGAATAAGCTGTATAGCGAAGTCTTAGTTTGTTCTGGAAAATTTTGCCGAGCTTCTAGACTACCAATAAATATAAGCGTATAATTCTAGTTTGTGCGATCGCCTGTAGTTCTGTCTGGAGATAAATATATTATATATCTATTAGTGTTGAGTGATTCAGTGATAACCGCTTATTTCATTTTACTAGTTAGATTTCTGTGCAGAAGTAATTAAATTGTAAGTCTGTTATATTCTCTAGCTGACGTGTTTCAGTGGATAGCAAAATAAATTATAATTTCTAGCTTAAACTCATGCAGCTATAAATAAATTTTATTAAATTGCTAGTAATCAATCGAGAATATTTTAAACCAACTTATAACTGCACTGATTCATCATTGAGTATTGACGAAATACGTATGTATTTCTAATTCATGATGATTGATTTTATGAATATAACTTATTTCACGGGAGATTTAAACGATAAGACAAGCTCTACGCTAGCAGTTTATAATGTAAGTTGTAACCGAGGAATAGTATGTATAAGTATTTTATATGTTGTTTTCTCTTTGTTCAGTGAAACTGGGGTAGCCCAACTCTACCAGCGTTTTAGTACTGAGAAATATCTGTGAAGAACAAATACATTTTTTTCTTAAAGACTTGGGTGTATAAAGTAAAACCGGTCTGGCATTGCGCTGGCATCCAGAACGACAGAGTACCCATTACATGAACTTTAAGATTAAATGAAGTAATGGACCCATCGAGCCAGATTTAATTCTTCCTGAGAAAAAACTCAAGTACATTTCAGCCCTTGTGGCAAGTAAAATATTACTATCAGTAACATTCCGACGGAGTTCTGACTAGTTGTGGTGTGACCAAATAAAGTCCTATACTGAGAGAAGGCACCGACCTGACATTCCTCGTTACTAGAAACCAAAGCTATTGACACTGTGCTCGCTGTTAACGTTCGTGCCTGGACAATTTTAATGTGACATAAACAGATATAAAAAAAATAATAATAACCAAGGAAACGTTCCCTGAAGTAGTGAACTCAACCTGACTTTGCGGAACTGGGGTTCCCTTGGCCAAGACTACCACTGGAGATTCTGTATGTGCATGTCCTAAAAATTGTTTTTCCAGAAGTTGCTACCAAAGCTGTAAGTACGAATGCAAGCTAGTGATCACGGCTGACTGAATAGAGTGAATGCAGGACTGAGTGATTCCTCTATTGTTGTATTTTTGGCACCCATTTTGCTGTCTTAAATTTCTTTATGCAAGTTTTTCTTTGTTGCTAACAATATTTTCCGTAGGATAGATTAGTCTGTTCCTATTTTTTCTAAAGGGAAATCTTAGACTATAGCGTATGCATCCGTGACTCTTTGGGGCTATCACTTTTTTTCTAACAGGACTGTGGGCTTTACATCGAGGGAAAAGTTTATACCTATGGGTCTATCATTCTTGTAGCAATTCATTGACTTATGACTATTTGTATATGCTTGATGTAATTTTTATGTGTTGTGATGGAATTTTATTATGATAATTAAAATTCACTTGAACTTATTCCAGTGTGTCGGTCAGTTCGTTCCCAATTATCTATATTTCCATTGTCATAGTTTCACGTCTATGTGTCTATTGTAGTCACTTAGGTGGGTGTGTATGTGAGGGATATATTTATTACTATATATTATACTAGACGGTCTGACAAATCTTAATCTGTTGTAGATGATAGGCTGACTGAGAGAAATCATCTCGAGGGTCAGAGACCGACTCTAATATATTTCCTCCATCTCACTCGTGAAATCTATTTCTATTTTATCATCTCCCACTGAGCTATCACTTGCTTCTATTGCTATTCAGAAGGGACCAAACCAAGTCTTAATTCACCGATCACAAATCTACGACAGTGCATTTACTTAGATGGTTAAATATTCTCGGACTGGTTACTGGCAATTAAATTAAATTTATTAATAGCTGAATGGGTTTTAGCTAGGAATTATAATTTATTTTGCTATCCCACTGTAACATAATAAACTAGAGAAATATAACTACTTTCTATTCTAGAAAATCACTCTGCACAAAAATTTAATTAGTGAAAATAAAAATAGGCGATTTACCACTTAAATCACTCAACAATACTAGTCAATATATTTACCTCACACAGAACTAAAAACTATCTCCAATCGACCAACTAAATGATACTTCTATATTAACAGAGATCTTAGGAATCGGAAGCTAGATGGTTCTAGTCTTGACTGCGGAGTACTGAATGCATTTGAGTTAGATTTCCAGAGTATATATCTCTCTGAAATCAAAGAGGATATTACGTCTCTAACCCGAAACAGACTCAAATTCCAGATGTTACATCTACGTTTAATTCTACGTTCAAATTTAGAGAAACACGTGAAATCAAAAGATCTGGAATGAAGAAATAGCCCAGGCTTAATACATTAGCACCTACGCCCAGATTTACATATATTATCGCCTCCTCTCGCCATCTGCAGAGTTGGTCGTAAAAGAATTGTAGCGAGTCTTTGATATGGCGGTTCGCATGTTGTAACTTAACTTACAACGAACGAATTCAGGCAGAGGTGATAGACACATTGTCTCCCCTTTCCATCACTGACTGATCTCATTGCAGCGATTTTTATGATCGCTGCTAAGAAAATTACAGTTGAGCGAGACCAGGTCTGCTCGTACTCTCAACATCAAAGAGATTAGCAGACAGCCATAAACTGTGCATGCTAACTAGAAGAAATGACAAAGGTTTGAATATTGGAGGGCCAAGTTCCAACAGGCGCAGGCGAAAAGAAGGCAGAAAAAAACGAAAGAAAGGTAAAAGAGCGAAAAAAACGGTATAAGAGTGAAATTAAAGGAAAAGACAAGTGTAGAATAAAGAATATATATCTGAAATTTATTAATCATAAATCTCTCTGCCACAACTATGGCGGATAAAAGTAGACTATTAGGAATGAGGTTATCAAATCTTATTTGTTCAGACTTTATTTATGAACGAAGTGACACACACTCGTATTTTTGGTGACGTCACATTTCCTTCCCCCCCCCCCCCGCGTGACGTCATTTGTGGACGACCCTAATACATTCAACGAAAGAGTAATGGGAAATACAACAGCGGAATAGCAAATGAAAATGGTGATACATTAATAGGCTTTCGTAGCATTAACAACCTTGTCTTTGGTGGAACACATTTTCCACACTAGGAAATCCACAAATTAACGTGGGAGTCACCAAATGATCGTGACAGAAACCAGATAGACCACATAATGATCAACGGCAGATGGAGGCATTCTCTGCAAGATGTGAAAGTAAGAAGAGGCTAAGATGTGGGAAGTGATCACCACCTAGTACTTGCCAGAATAAATATGAAGGTCGGGACTACTGGGCCAAAAGTGACAAAACAGAAAAGATTTGACATCAGTAAATTGAAGGACCCCCCTCACGAGACAAGCATTTGTATCTGATATAAAGAAACATTATCACACTGACAAGAGTCTGGAAGAGACAGCAGTTCAAGGTGTTGATCAGAAATTCAGTACAATTTCAACAGTACGGTATATAAAGAAAGCAGCACAACTTGTTTGGGATTCCATTTGTGACCGCTTGACATACACTACCATTGATACGTGTTAAAAACTACATAAAATGAGAAATAACAACATTAAAAGCAGTTAAGACATTTGTGCACAAAACACAGTATCATGAAAAGTTCACGGCTTTGAGAGAAGCTGTCCCAGAACAACAAAATAGTAAATGCATGTTTTTGAATGGAAAGTTTTGTGAGAAGTTGCTAATCTGGATTTTTTCCGTTGTTAGAGAGAAAGACGTGTGGAAAAAGTCGAAAAGCTGAGGAACCGTGTGCAAATGTATATGTTTTGTACTGTGTGAAAAAGAAAGCATCGTGTGAAAACTGGCGGGAAAAAATAGTGGGCTGTATAAATAGAAGAGATGTGGGCGATAGGCAATGATTCCAGGATTTTTACAGATAGTGATAGGTGAACTGCGTCTTCGAGATTATCAAGACCAGTTATTATTTTCTTCTGTTGGATACATTTTCATGTTGGATATATCTTTTGCATTTTTGGATACTCACTACTTTGTGTAAGCAAGAAATTAGTACTTCATTATTGTGTCAATAACATTGCTGTTCCAAATCACGTTAATAAACTATATTTTATTTTTCTACATTGCTGAGTTTTCTTTGGAATATTACAGTGGATTACTTTGACAAACCATTATACGAGGTTTCTTTTCACTAAACATAAAAAGTGTACGAACGAATACTGGGAAGAAAGATAAATTAAGGTCAAGAATTTCCATCTCAGGCGGAAAGGCCTGTAACGACTTGAACCAGAACGTACAAGAGTTAGCTCACGTCTAAAATATTAACCTGCTCTCAACACCATTAACTGAACTGACCCGACCAACTGACGGACACAGACACTCTTACATTGATGTTGTAACCAGCCCGGTTACACATTAAAGGAAGATACTCGATTGGATAACACCAGAAACGTTGAAAACCATTGGGATGAGAAAATAAATCAAGAGAAAGAAAATAGAAGCAAAGTTCCATTGGCTGAAGGAAATATATAGTGAACAGTACAGTTAGCGGAGCAAGAAAATAAAACGTCAAACCTGAGCTGACAAAAGGAAATTCATAGATAACATTGCAAGTAAGGCAGAAGAAGGCAGCACTGAGGAATAAACAAAACACAGTTAACAAAGT
Source organism: Oreohelix idahoensis (assembly GCA_024509875.1). Lineage (NCBI taxonomy): Eukaryota > Metazoa > Mollusca > Gastropoda > Stylommatophora > Oreohelicidae > Oreohelix > Oreohelix idahoensis. The sequence goes on along the minus strand of JAMPIV010008488.1, from coordinate 160,627 downwards.
AACAAAAGCGATCAGTGGAAAACGGGGTGCAAACAACGTTACACTAGTGAGAGACGGAGTTGAAATCTCGTCACCACAGAACTGGGGCAAGAAGCAAGATGGGTAAAACACTACAGAGAAACCTAAATAAAGCACCTCCAGAGTCAATTGAACATTCCAGAGGCTGAAAATGATCTAGATATAAATAAAGATATCCCACGTAGGGAAGAAATCATCACAGCTATCAAAGGGTTGAAGAACGGAAAAGCTCCACGCCATGACAACCAAAATGCAGAGCTATTTAAAACTGATCCTGTATTAGCGGCAGAGCTATTCATTCATTCATAACCCTCCACTCCCAAAGGAGCATAGGCCTTCAACAAACACATGCCAGTCCTCCTGTCACGTGCCATCATCTCAAGTTCTTTCCACGTTCTCCTTATCATTTTCATCTCTGTTTATTAGAACGACTATTTGTGCAAATCTGACAAACCGAGATAATTGTCTAGAATTTAATGAATTTTGAAATGGTTGAATGACAGGTACTATCACCAGAGGCAGCCCTGATTCCTGCAACAAACAACATCCTTCAGAAATGTCAACACTTTGTGTTCACAATGACTTGTCTAATGACGATAAAGAAAGTAAATATTTTACAATGTGATGCTATGAATGCTATTCTTCAGCAAAACAAACATAAATATAAGGTAATAGTAGTCACATAGCAAATTCTGCTGTAGGAGAGTGAAGTGCTAAAGACTAGGTTCCTTCCTTGCTGCCTTTTCCTTCCTTAACTCAAAAGCAAAGTCAAGTACACATTTACAGCTGAGAAGACTGGAGCGTGCTGATATCGTGAATCGAACCCGACATTTTGCCGCGAGAGACCCAGCACTCTAACCACTATGATGCTCATACAAATATAGAGGAAGCTAAAATGCAAAATCTTTCAACTTAATAGATAAATTATTCAAGTTATTCATTTTTCACATTTTATTTACTTCTGGTGAATCCTAACTTTGCACATGCTATAATTATTAAATAATTTTGTCCTACAAATCATTGGCCCTAACATCAGCTGTGACTTACAAGTTAAGACAGTGGTAGTGCTGAACAGAAAATAGGAAATAATTATGTAACACACAATAGTATGAAATCAGCAACATGATGGTAAACCTGATAGTGAGAGAAAAATGCAAAAAAACTTAAATTTTGTTTCAGATATCAATTTAGAGATGTCTCTATTTTATGAAACTTCACCTTCTGTGCTGTGAAGTGGTGCAGGGTACATGTTAAAAAACAATGATTCATAACAAATTTACAGTGCATTTGAAAGCACTAACCTACTGAGTATGATGCTGAACATTTAATCACGTTTTCTCAGAATGAAACCGTTCATTTTATTTTCTTGGCTAGCCTCTTTAATATTATCTTCATCCTCAACTTCACAAGTTTTCTTTTCCCCAAGTATATTTTTTTCTCCCGCTACCTTACTGGTGGGCACGGCTTAGCCCCTACCTTTTTCTTTGTTTGTGAGCAAAACCCTCCACTTAATGTCCACTGTTAATCTAATAGGTGGTAAGAACGCTTCAGTACTGGACATACCACATTATTATGACCTGTCGTGGATTTTTCGATAGGAATTTAAGATCAATTATGGTCCCGTCTGAATAGAACTAGAACAGGTGATAGCTCAGTGGGAGATAAGGTAAAGAAATAGATTTTTCACGAGTGAAGTGGTGAAAGGTAAAGTCTGTCCCTGGATTTGAGATATAATCTATCCAGCCTATCGGTTACGAATGAGATTCTTAGATCAGTTTTCCTATAAATATATATATATATTCAACCACTCACATCTACACACACACAGATAAGTGATGGCAATTAGACGCACAGACGTGAAAACTATATCAATGGAATAGGGATCTTTTGGGACAAGCTGACCAACACCCGTAAATAAAGTTTATGTAAATTTTATTTATCATAAGAAACTTCACAACAGCAATAAGTTGAATATCAATCAATACAACATAAACAATAGTTAAAGAATTTATCATAGCGTTAGACTCATAGGTGTAATCCTCCCTCCCTCTGTTGAGACAAGATCCCGTTAGAAGAAAGTTATTAACCTCCAAAGAGTCAAAGGTTTGTACGCTATGGTCTAGGATTTCCCTCTACAGTAAAGAACAGAGTTATACGTTAATCTCGTCAGATAAAGGGACAGCATCAGCAAACTTGCATAGAAAAATACACAAAGTGAGTACATGGATTCTACAAGATATATATGAGAATTATTCATTCCTTCTTCCTCTCTTCTCAGACAACCTTGGCCATGAGCATTCTTTCTTACCTAATACTGGTGTTGTATCTTCTGGAACAATCTTTAGGACACACACATGCAGCAGATCCAGTGTTATATTTGGCGAAGAGAACCCCAGCTCCTCAAAGAGATATTAACTTCAATTCTCCGGGGAGTGTTCCCTTTGTTATTTTTATTTAGGATTACTGTTTATGTCACCTTTAATTGGTCCAGGTAAGAAATTTAACGGCGTTCACAGTGTCAATAGCTTGAGATTTCCAGTACATAGAAATGACAGGTTGGTAACTTCTCTCAGTATAACATTCTTTGTCACACCACAAATGGTCAAACGTCAGGAGATGTAAATGTTTGTTAGGTCACTGCAACGGGCTGACTGTAAATGAAATTTTCAAAGAAATCTGGATCTATATGCCCAGTTACAAAGTCACTCTTAATGTTCTTTGGGTGGTATTCTGTCTCTTTCTGGGTGTAAACACAACCTCAGACAGTTTTTACCTTGAAGAAATCCAGATACTAATTAAATTGTTCTTTTGTATGGTTACTCTCAGATTTACATGGAAGCCGCTGGTAAGGTTTAGGGTTTGACCCAATACTGTGTAAAGGAGAAAGAAATACAAATACTTAACCATAATATAGTATTCTCAATCCTATCCTTAAACCAGCGTAAAATATAATATATTTATCCACTTCGGTTATTTAACTTAAATTGAAACTACAAGCTTAGAGCTTGCCTTATCGTTTAAAAACTCCGTGAAATAAATTCTAGTCAGTCATTTAAAAACACTAAATCATCATGAATTAGAAATAAATATACCCTTCAAAAGAAGTTAAGGACCATTTTTATTAAGGGTGCAAAGTGAAATGAAAATGAACAATAAAAACACAGCACTTCAAAATATAACATGACAAGCTTATCAGTGACAATCAACACTATTTTCATGCAAGCCTCTGAGCGACATTTCGGACAGTAAGACCTTCCTGCAACCACGCAATGGCTCTTCCTTTATCCACAACACTCAACTTTCGTCGTTGAGGCATATTGTTGTGCAATGGTTATGCAGCACTTGTGTTGCTTATAAAGACAATTTTGTGAGTACTGCTCAAGACCAACACTATAGTCTCCCACATGCATCACGCATTTTTGGAATAGCAGGTATTTTTTTCATGCTCAGACATCATTAAAAACACCCACATTTTGGTGTCTCAGCAGCATTTTTTCAGCGTGCATGCTGAGCTAAACACTAGCCACACGGTATGCTGGTGGCCCACGCAGCACGTGTTGAATGTTTGTTGTTCGAGAAAAATCAATGTCAGATTAATTGCTCATGAAATATAATTTTTATAATTTTTGGGGTAATTTTCACCTACTGGTCCTTAACTTCTTTTGAAGGGTATATATATTTCGTCAATACTCATAATGAACCGTGCCTTTACTAGTTGGTTAAAATATTCTCTGACTGGTTACTAGCTATTAATTAAATTTATTTTATAGCTGGAAGTTTCGCTAGAAATTATTATTTATTCTGCTAGCCCATGTAACACAGTAAAACCTAGAGAAATATAAATGACGGACCTATCTAGTAAATCACTCTGCACCGAAAATCTTAGTAAAATATAATCAACGATTTTACCACTTAAATCACTCAAAACTACTAGTATAATATTTACCTTCACATAGACTTCTAAGACTATCTCCACCGAAAACTAAGAACTCTACTTAATACAAGTGATTCTAGAATAGTAGCTAGATGTCTTCTGAATCTGTGGCGGTACTGGATAAATTGAGTTAGAATGCTGGGGTATATATATATCTGAAATCAAAGGGAATGGCCACTATTCACCGAAAACCAGACTCTCTGCCAGATTTAGCAACTACGTTCAGAATACGTGAAATCAAAGCCATCTTTCCCGCCAGAACCGAAACCCAGACTCTCTCTGTTTCGTACGGACTCGCTTGAGATCCGGCGTAACGTAATTTGCTAATCAGTGCAAATTTTACACGTCTCTGCTCGTATGGGCCATTCCAGCGAGCAATGTCTTTTGATCTGACGATTCTCACCGTGTTTAATTACTTTTCAAACGAACGATTCAGGGGACAGTAATAGAAATTGTCTGCCCTTTGTTCCAAGATTTATTTCTCCCTAATCACTATCTGATCCTATCCAACGATTTTCAATCGCTGGCGTTAAAAATTACAGATAACCGGCTTAGCATTAGCTAATAGGTCTGCTCGTGAACATACATCAAAGGAAATAGCGAACAGCAATAAAATGCGTGCTAAATTAGAAAAAGGGACAGATCTCCGAGTGTTAGAATGGTTTTATGTTAACGAACAGGCGTAGGTGAAAGCTAGGTACAAGAAAAGTGTAGATAAAGAAGTAGATAGATGAAAGCTATTTTCATATGTCACATGACCTAACAAAGATTTCTCAAGTTTTATGCTATCGGTCAGAATGCATAATTCACTTGTTAACAGAGACAAGCTAAGTCCAGAGTTATGTTAGACAGAGTAACACCTCCTGTTCGAGCTTGAATCAGTGGTTGGCTAAAACCAGAAAACTGTCAGTGGCTTTCTGGGTTAACCCTAACAGGCTGGTAGATTCTTGACCATGGGAACTGAGGAAATCATTCAGTTATGGACAATCCCTTAAAAGTCTGCAGCAGTGGACCATGGCATGAGTGTGAAAAATAATTGACAGGAGGCAGGTTCTGCTCAGACCTGGAAAGGGGCATAAAATATCAGGCACCCTAGACTTTCAGCCAGAAGCCTCAAGACGCTGTAGTCAAAACCAGTGCTAGTCTAGATTTGCTGTAAACTGTTTTTTGCAAGGACAGGCCTTAGCAATATAGTGTGGTAGGAATGTCATAAAAGGAGATAACTGAGATTAGGATAACAATGTTAATAATTCGAGAATAGCGGGACTTAATCACGTGACATAGGGTTACAAAACTTGTAAAGATCTCTTTGCTCGTGAAGCCTGCTCGGGGAAAGTTAGCGTGAGCTAACAGGAGCAGCCATCTACGTGATGTAGAAGTTAGAAACCAGCTCGGGTACTACCATCAACAGTTGTACTGTCTGCAGTTTGCAGAGAATATAAGAGAAGACAAGATTCTTCTAATCAACAGTATGTTGTTATCGAGCTATGGTCAAGTTATTTGGTTCAAGCATCACATCAAGAAAATGGTATGTAGATCATTGCTAGTTAACAAACATGAAGATAGTTCGAGAATCACGTGCTAGCAATGTTAGTCTAGTACAGACATAGACTAGGGTCATTAAAGAACATTCTAAGTGGCTAATGGATTAAGTTTCCAACTCTGGTAGTGGGCCAGTATGCTACATCCAAGCCAGAAGAACATAGTAGACATTATATAATGAAGAACTTATCGACTTTTGAACAACAGCCAGACTTATGAAATATATATATAGAAGTAGGCAGAAATATGCACAAGAACAACTTTCTGACCAGTTAGAAATGTCAACGTATAAGACTGTTTTTTTAAGTCCATTCTACTTGATATTGAGGTACAGTGTTCACCTATTGTAAGATACGTTCGTTTGACATTAATAAAGACATTAATCGTCATCAGTGTGTTCACCAATGCTTACTATCAGTGGAAGTTTGTTTCGTCGTCAGTACAGGTGTCAATAGATTAATGCAGACAGGCAGGCCTGTATTGATCTACCATTGGGACCCCAAGATGCAGCAATAGTGAATGCAGTCAGCGACTCATAGCTTGACTGCCTGCGTCAGGACCAGCGAACCAGAGCTGGTCAAGACCGTGCTCCACCTCCACGTGGTGGTCCTGGAAACAGTCTGCAGCAGTGCAGGCTGGCTGAGCGAGCATGGATCGAAATGGGAAGGCAAACCCGGTCCTTAAAAAATGCCGTGCAGAAGTCGGATGTGTCGACCGAAAGGTGCAGATATCACAGCTTAGGCGCAAACAGACACAACGCAACCACCGTCCTTTTCAGGACGAACGAAGAAGAAGAAGAAGATCTACCATTGAGATAAACCATAATAGAGATAGAATACATCAGGCATCGTTTGCTCCACCCAGCATTCGCTCTCATGATCAAGTATTCCTGAGGTTGAAGAACTGCCACAATAGCTAACATCAGTGATATAATCCTGGCACTGTCATAGCTAGAGAAAGTTTCTGTAAAAGTGGTGAATACTTTATTAAGCATAAAAGCTGGTAACTAGCGATAAGAAGTTATGCCTACTAGTTCTGGAGAAAAAACCAAGACAGATCCCGTTCTGGATGGGGTTTGTACTATATTTTGTAGATAGAATGCAGTCTGGATAAGCAGAAGTTGCTGAGACCATGTAAAATACTTCTACTAAGTTCTACTTATCAGAACTTATGCTTATCAGAAGTTTGCTCAACCATGGACTTTATGGACAGAATAAGAAGTAAACTATGAAGCTACTAGTTTAATAATTCAGATAAAGGTATTTCAATTTTTAATTTTCATATCTGCATTTTTAAAAACAATTAAATGAAGCTAAAATTTAGTGTCACATATGCTAGTACCATAGCTGCAAGTGTCAAAACATTCAAATGTCTAATGCCCTAACAGAATCTCAAATTCTCTACTAATTCAGAATATGACACGATTACTAGAAAATCTGCATCACAAGAAATATTATACATTTAATTCATCTATACGGTCAAATGAGAAACAAAGTCAAGAATTTTTAAAACTGTAAGACTTTTATACAGATGGTGACTCTGATCCCTAAGCCACGTTTTGGCTTTGTGTTTTTGAGTACTCCATTAGCGGTTCCTATACTGATTGCCAGAGTGTTAACCACTGTAGGACAGGTAAAATAGAGATTTTTCTGAAATTTTTATTCTCTAGTGTTTCCCTTCTTTACTTATCATTTTGCCTGCCACATAATTGTTTGTTTTTTATCTTATTCACAGCCTTGGGTTTCCCTCTTTGTTTATCTTTAGATCTCAACCATGTAATCTCACTGCTTTCAGATCTTAATGGAAGCCATTTTCTTGAAAACCGTGGTGATCCAGTGCTTGCTGAGTCAGCCTAACAATTAACGTTCTTGCTGGTGTAGTGAATGTTAGCACGGTAGTGAACTGCCATATACTCTGACATTTATTAACCTGTCATCACATGTTCACAAACTGTTACGTACAGCCACATAGTAACTGTAACTTAGGAGATGAAGGCCGACTTTTACTAATGTGAGTCAAATTTGATTTGGGACAGAAAACTGACCTCAACTTATTGTAAAATTCTAGTTATCAGAAGTTGACTTAACCATAGTGTTTTTTTTAACAAAGCCAAAGAAGACTTTTGGCCAGGTAAACGAAAAGCGAGTATTTACCTTGTATCAATTTTTTTCTTGATAATTATTTTAACTGCTTTATTGTTTGACTCTTGGTCAATATATGGGGCAGATTTTCCCAGGAGCTTGTAACGGGGGGGGCCACGCGGCCCAGTATATTTGAACTTGGCCAGTATATTTGAACTAAGTTTTATCCTAAAGTTTTTTTTTATTAATCATCATCCAATTTTTGTTACAACTATGTATAACATTACTATACCTTGAATTAACCAACCCTTAAACTTTAACACTGTATGAAAACTCAGTGTCCAAAATTGGAAAAACCTGTTATCCACTACTGCTTGTACTATCCAATCCTTGGAACCATTATTATTTCAGCTTATACTATGCTTTGACTAAATGTCAAATTGGGTGGGGAGGGGAAAGGGGGGGGGGGGATTGTAGGGCAGCGTTTGAGCCTATTCATTATGAGCTCTAATTATTAGATCTGACCTATCCACTCTAGTGGTCTCTTGAACTCTGGAAAAGGCATAGCAAGGATCTAGACCGTAAGCAGACCATTCACTCTTTATTTGCCTGTGTCAGTTGCTTTTCCTAGAATCCCTTCTACATCTTATACCCAGAATTTCATTCATCCTCGTATGAGCTGAAACTTCTATTAGAGGAATGTCTGGAAAAATTATTGAATTATCCATTCACTATCTTACTTATTATCTATCATCTATCTGAGACCATCCTTTACTCATCTCAAAAACACCACACAGTTGTCTTCAAACTTACACAACTGTCTGTCAAGTTTTTCCTTTTTTTTTTTTCAGCATTGCAAAGGTCTTTCATGGACATTTCTTGCAATATGAATATTCCAAAATGCCCAAATGCCAATGATTTTGTAAAGATGTTTCACATATTTGTAAAATAAAAGGACAAATGGAGAAAGCCCAGATCTCAATTTATTAGTAAGTGAAGTACGGGAGCAGTTCCTAGTGAGAAAACAGTGTTATAATAACAGAATAACCATCATTCAATAACAAGACATGATGTCTTTACTATTTGCCATGCTGCGTGGCTTACATATAAATGCCTATTGTATCAAATCATCATCTTCACCCACCTTCTCATTTTGTTGTGACATAACTAGTCAGACCAGCAGTGTTGGAACACTGAGATGGCTTCACTGCACTTAAGGATTAATGGATTACCTGGCTCTGCAGTTTGAGCAGGATAGTAAAGAATGACTACAGGTATGTCAATTTGGAATAAAAAAACTAAATTAGTTTGAAAAATACAAGCTAAAATACTCACACTGAGGAATTAAAGTGTTATAATGCAGCTACACAATTATGTAGTTATATTTTGGGGAAAAAAACACTGGATGAAGAAATCTAAAATAATGAAAAACAAGCAGAATATAAAGTGTTACACGTGGTAATTACAAATATTTAAAACAATGATTCAGACCCCCCCCCCCCCCCAAAATCCTGCATCTCTACTGCAACAAATGACAAGCCAAAACTTTTACTTAATAGTTATTGTAACTAGCCTTTAGTGCAATATGTAATAGTTATCATAACAACTAGCCTTTAGTGTAGCATTCCTGTAAGTTTCTGCTCTTGGTTGTAGCACAACCTTTATCTTTATATATCAAATATATATATCTACAACAACAAATGACTATAATATTTTCATCTATATAAGTTATTAGATCAAACATAGCTTTATATTAACATATTATATATGATACTATCTTTAACATAGTGATGGTATTCAAAGATATAATTTTCACATAAGACTTTACATTTCTCTGTAACTAGCACAACCTTTATGTCTCAAAAATATAATTAGAACACATCTGAAAAATTAGATTATCATAAATTTTCACCACTATAAAGAGTTTTGCGTGAAAATAAACCAAGACTCATTAATCCTTACTGACCTTTTCCAATGCCAGAATTATCTGAAGTGACACAGAAAATGTTTGCTACTTACACTTTGACTAAAAAAATGGTTTGATGCTGACAAGAACAAAAACTGCTTTTCCCCATGATAATTTATACCATTCATGGAAACAAGCATAACTAAGAAAAGCAATGTAGGATTTGAAACTTTCCCCAAGGTAGCTAGCTATTCTTCATGAGCCAAAAAAAAAAAAACAACACAAAAAAACTGCACAAGAACACTTAGGGCACATTTGATTCTAAGCGAAGGAATGGAGGTTTACTGTTATATCAAAACTAAATGGAGGAAATGATTATGCTGATCAAGGAAAATACTTGTGAAATTTAAATACATTAAAGAATGCCCAGAAACCAAACTGGTAAACAGATCATTGTCAGTTGGGTCTGTTTCAACAAATTTTAATATATCTAGACAAAAACAGAGGGCAATGAGCCATAAAATTCGTGACAGTTTAACAGAAACAAATGCGCCCATGATATGCCTCCTCTAGTATGTTATGTGATGATGGTATTTAACACTCATCTTCTCCTGCTTGCATGAACACACATATGCAAAGATTTATGTATTAAGTACAGAAGAATTATTTTTTACCTGCTTACTGATGTATTTTGTTCACATATTCATTCATAGTTATGTGCAGTGAAGACTGTTTCAGAACCAAAAGCATGCACATAAAGTGATATAACTAAAAAAATATAAAACTGTTACAAGTGCATATCATGAGTCTTCACTATGACTGATAATTCTGTTAGTAAATTAATTTCACTTGCCAATTACTGCTATCTTCCTGTTCAATACAACTGATTTGAGATGTTGCCATTGGTTTAATTCTATTCCTTGCCTACAGCAACTAGATTCTCTACTCATTCACTGTTTTCAAGAGGCTGTTGCTGTAATACAACATACAGGGTGATCACAAAGGTGTGCTGCTTCATGGGGCGGAGGGAGAGAATCAAAGATAAGTATACAATCAGTTTTGTAACTTAACGATGCACAAAAAATGGGAGACATTTCTAGGTTTAACCTTTGTCAGCCACAGACAAGAAATACAGATAGGTTAGAAAAAGATAAAGGACACTGTAAATATGTGATAAAATAGATGAAAAGAAAAAAATTATGATTAACAACCCAGATAGATGAAAAGAAAAAAATTACAAGATTAACAACCCAGAAAGATGAACAGAAATAAACAATGCAGGGAACACTGGGAAAAAGTAATAAATAAGCAAGTAAAAATAAAGAACAACAAAGAACCCATTCCACTGCAAAGAATCTAATAAACAAAAATGAAATAATATGAAAGTTCCTTAAATTGCAAAGTTATTTTATACTGGCAATTTATCAATTATTATCGTAATCTAAGCTATTTCTTTCATATTATTTCATTGTTTTGTTATTTCATTTTCTCTTGCATTTGTGTTCCTTGTCAGATTCTTTGTGTTGATATTTCTTTCTTTCTTGTTCTGTATTTTCACTTGCTTATTTATTGTTACTCTTCCCCAGTGTTATCTGTGTTATTTACTTTTTTCATCCTTCCGGGTCACTCATCTTATAATATTTTTTGTTCAACTATTTTTCCATGTATGTGCAGCATCCTTTAATTTTGTCTTAACCCATTTTGTGACTGTGGCTACCCAAGGGTAAACCCTGAAACATCCAGTGTTTTTGATGCATCGCACAATTGTACAAATAACTCCATACCTATATTCCATTCTTCTTTTTTTTTTTTCAACTTTATCTTTCAGTTTTACATCAGTCCCTCTTTACTATTTACATCCCTGGCAAAACAACTAATGTAATTTTTGTTGTAAAAAAAGGTAAAGGAACCCGTTACATGCCCATTGAGGCATATTGGGAATATGGTGTTAGGCCCATATTATCTTGACCGTCGACACATGAGGGGTGATGTGGTCGGCATCACGCCGGCCGCCTTAACCTTCCCAGAGTTGCTCTGGTACCCATTTGGGGCTGGGTCGACCCAGGAGCCGTTTGTGGCCTAAAAATTCCCGCCTCATCTGGGGATCGAACCATAGACCACTGCGCTAGGAAGCCAGTGCACCAACCACTATGCTACCGCGCTCCTAATTTTTGTTGTATGTCACAAAATTATGTCTCTGTTCTTAATTAATAGCAATGTTTTTGTGAGCATATACCTCACATTCCCTCCAAAAAAAAAGCATATTTCGCTATCTGTGGATATATGACCTACAGTCCTTCTATACAAATAACTGACTTTATGTGGTAGAGTATCAGGCTTAGAATATCTAAATAAACGAAAGACAAAAACAGCTTTATCATCCCAGATACACTGAACATCCTTCACATGTATCTTTTGTCCACTTACAAATATCTTATGAGATTGACAGGAGATACTTTGAACAACTAGTGTAACCATCTCTGCAAATACATGTTATTTTTCTCCAATAAGTAAATATTTGAGAATATTCATTGACATACAGACACAGAAGTAAAGTCATATATCATGCAATGATATTAATCTATCCAAAATTATGATAATGTTACAACTAATGGTTAAGCCTTAATCAGTTTTATAGATTTCATATCTAGACCTTTTAATATGTGCATAATATTCAAGATGACAACAAAATTTCATAAATATCAACAGTAAAAAATGTTTGCAACTAAACAGTACTTGCCCTTTGAAACAAAATTAATCTGTAATGTCCAGGAACTCTGGACATTTATTTCAACAGATTATAAATGTAATGGTAGAAAGTTATCTCTACAAGAAAATAACAAAGACCTTGTGCATAGTTCAATAGTTGTGACTTAAATGTAAATACTGCTTACATTAAACAATTAGGCGGATTATGGAAATATGCATGTTTTATTTATGACCTACAACGCAATACAGACCCACAGAATTAAATTTTCAATTGATGAAGCTTTATTTTCAGTTTTTACTGTACACTTGATGTGACCAATATGACAAAATAATAACTGATGGCATCACTTTTTCCTGTGTTATATTTTGAACTGTGATCGACAAAACTTCTACATACTGTTGTTTGCCACATACAATCTCAAATAATACATACACCAAAATATGCATACAAACCCATATTTACATTATTTAAAATAATCTGGAAAAAAAAAATGAAGCAAACAGTTTAATTACAAAAACTTAAAAACAGATAAACTAATTCTGCAAAGCTGGAATGAGAAACGAGGACAAAGTTTATAGGTTACCAATGTTCATTACCTTTTCTCACTCTAGAGGCATTTTTTTTGTCCCCTGTAATAATGCCAATTTTGTAGAACAAATGTAGCAGCAAGTCTGTGAAACATCAGATTTTATCATCTACAGGAGAACTCCGATTATCCAAACCCTGATCATCGTAATTTTCAATCAACCGAATCACTGAAAGCAAAGAACACGGGCATGGTCTGCGACATAAGCACTCCTGCACTCACTGATTCAGCTCGGCATTGTTAGTTCAGTACATTCTGTCTGTTCCCAGATGTGGTGTAGTCAGTTTAGTGTTGTGTTTAGTTTAATTTTCAGAACCCATTCTAATTTTTGTGACTGCTAGAAAATTTACTTTGTCAAGTTAAAGAAAACGTGCGGGTCAGACAGTGGAAATATATCAAACATTTTATTTTTAAAAAGGGGGAACCAGGGAAGAAAATCGCCCAAAAATATGATGTCGGGGCACAATTTTAAAATTAAAAACAGTGCGTGAATTTATCAGTTTGTTGCTGCATTAGAACGTGGTGGCTCAAGCAGAAAAGCAATGAACAAGGCTGACAAAGTAGTAGAAGCAAGATACAAATGGTTCATGCAAATAAAGATCAGCTGGACAGATAATTTAAAGACCCATTTCACACAGAAAATCTGTTATGTTTAATAAAGACTAATTAAATAATTTTTTTTCATGACCAAGAGGGTTTATTTTTCCTTATTCTAATTATCTGAAATTTTGATTATCTCAACAGCCCGCCACAAATCAATTCGGATATATAATTAGAGTTCTAGTGTAATTTGTTGTACTTTTTTGTGTCTGTATTAATTTCCATTTTCACAACAAAAGGCAAATTGACATGTGACTACACGAAGAAGATAAAATAACAGCTGGAAATAAAAATATACTCTTATATACAAAGCTCATTTGATTAGGTAAATATTTACTCACATGTGACTATGACATCATCTTCCAATAACCAGGAAGTATATATACTAAACTGTTTTAAATTATTTACAGTGACATAGAGTGAATTATGGAAAAGCTGATGTCTGCAGAAGAACATTCCACCCAAACATAACACAAGTCTTGCAAATAAGTTAGAAAATTCCATGTAAAGCATACAAAAATTACCTGAATTAACATTACATTAAAATGTATAAACATTAGTGAAAACAATTGTACTATAAAGTAAAAACAGAACTTGCACTATGTTAGAGGTATATGCATATATATGTATGTGTGAGAGTGAGAAAGGTTTGTTTATCACAATCACACATGAAATTCTACCTTGTGCCTGTCAAACACACAGCAATTTCTTTTTTAACTATTTACAACCAACCAATAAAATGACCCAAAGCAAGAGCTACAAAATAAGACAGTTTCCATTTATATGCTAATGCCACAAGATCAACAAAAACCTTGGAGTAAACATCATCATCTTACATGCTGAAGCTTATGACTTGCTCCCATAGTCGATCTGCTGGGATTTTTATACTTTTAAATTAAAAGAAATCTCCACAGACTCTATATGTAAGTGCAGTCTGGGTAAGTACAGGTTGCTGGGACCATCTGAAGGGCTTCTACTGTGAGACCATCTAAAGTACTTCTTCCTGTCAGAATTTCTGCTTATCAGAAGTTTGCTCAAAAATGGACCTATTTTGATTAGAATCAGAAATAAGGTGCATATTAATAATTTTAACTCTTTATACAATTGTTTGATTTTGTTACTTAATATGACTGCATTTTTTTTCACTTTCGAAAAGCAGTCTAACAAAAGCATAAAGTGTAATATCATATTATTTGTTAGTACCATAGTTGCAAGTATCAAAACATTTAAAAGTCTGATGTCCTAATTGACTAGTCTTAAATCCTGCAGACTAAAATCAAAATCTTCAACTCAAATGTCAAAACAGTCTACTGAATGGCTCTGACACATTGAGAGCAACCAACAAACAACAACAACAACTAAGAAGTCACAGACTGTCATGCATGAGTAGAATAGAAGGATTCAAATGGTACAAGATCAACCCTGTAGAACTGATGATAAAAACCAGACTTGTGACAGGGGAACACAAGATGAGAAGTCACTGGCAATGGATAAGACACACACTCTAGACAACTGTTGAAGGCATTACAAGGCAGGCATTTTTCTGGAACCCCCAGGGTTAGACAGGGAGAGGAAGACAGAAAAAAAAACATGGAGAAAAGAACTGGAGACAAATGAAATGCATGAGGAAGACATGGAAAGATATCAGCTGATGGCATGGGGACACTGAAAGAATTAAACTCTGTAGTATCACATGACTAACAGGTAGTATCACATGACTAACAGAGAATCTGCATAAAATGTGACACACAGCACAGTCAATTGGACTATAAAATAGCCTTATGAGAAACTAAGTAAAGTTTTTACCTCAGGATCCATCCACAAATGACCACTCTGAAAGCTCAACTTTACTTTGTAGTTTAGGAGTTATTTCCATTACTTTGGGGCTGTCTAAAGTTCCTCTAATCTTAACCGTGGATATTCTGACCTTTGCTGTCTGATTTCTCCATCCATTCTCTTCTTGCGATTGGAAGCAATTCTTAGTTCCTGAGTTTGGCCAGTAATCTTTGTTCACACTCAACTGAGGAATGCTCACACTGAAGTCCAGCACTCAGCCACTTGAAACATTACTAGTATTTTATAACTTCATAGCCAAAATTATGTATTGAAAGAAATATCTAAACTTGATCTCATTAGCGTGAAGACAGAACTTCTGCTCAAGTGATTCCAAATTTGAATCGAGACAAAATAATTAGCTCAGCCTAGCCAAAACAGAAATCAACATAACTGGATTATTTAAACTTCTTCGTTCGTCCTGAAAAGGATGATGGTTACGTTGTGTCCGTTTACAGCGAAGCTGCGATATTTGTGCCTTTCGGCCAACACATCCGACTTCAGGACGGCATTTTTGGGACCGGGTTAGCCTTCCCTCTTCGATCCCTACTCACTCAGCCAGACTGCAGTGATGCAGCCTGTTTCCAGGACCACCACTTGGAGGTGGAGTAGGGTCTTCGTCAGCTCTGGTTCGCTGACCCTGACGCAAGCAGTCTAGCTATGGGTCGCTAACTGCATTTCTCACTGTTGACGCGTCTTAGGTCTTAGATTATTTAAACAAAGAATACAATTTACAGAGGCAGACCGAGTGCTTTCAGTTAAGTAAACACTGATTTATGCGAGTTAAAGTTAAGTGGGCTGCATACGCACACACACATATATATATATATTTAGCCCAGAGCAGTTTCTGAGGAATTCTGAAGTGACAAAGTAAGAACAGGATTACTGCATCCACAAGGGGCATATCAAACAAGTGACTGAGGCTGGCAACCTCTTCATGTCAAACAAATGACCACAAAAACTGCAGCTGCATGTGACTGCTTTGTGCAAGGGGAGCAGCTGCAGTGGTGGCTCCATAAGAAAATGATGATTATATATTTATATATAAATCAGTAGACGTTAAGAAGCAAGTAATATCTATACAATACTGAGATGGCCTTCAGTGACTCACACCATTAGTCCATTAGAAACTAATGGGCTGATTTGTATCTGTCTAATATAGGTAGCCTTGAGACAAATGTATGGAAAGATTAGTCAACATGACAGAAAATGTAAGGAAGGATAGTGAAACTTTTGTGTCTGCTGGAAAAAGAAATACAATCTGGAGAAAAGTCAGACTGAGAAATAATAAATGGCTAACTATGAAGATTTCATTGAATAATAAGAACAAGCAGATGGGAAAAAAATAGTAAAGGCTTGAAATAAAAAATATAACTTATGCACATATGTGAAATCACAGATACAAGTTCCATATGAAATGAATTCAGCTTCATTTTGACCAGGTTAAGTAATATACATACAAAGTTCCAGTTCAAATGATAAACATGTTTCACTAACATGGTGGACCATTATGAACCAAGCTGACATCAAATATTGACTAATAATTTCACACAGGAAAATAATTAGTGTTGGAACTAGACTAGTATATACTTGAATTTATTATGAGTTGAGGAAAGTAAGAACACTTCATGACAACAGTTAAACTGATGGAATGAGAGAAGGCAATGACACAGACAATGTGCTGGAAAGTCTAACTAGGACATAAAAGAAAGTCCATATGCTATTTGGCAGGGCAATGGCCTATTCTAAAGTTTGGATATGACATGCTGTTTGAATATGAATGGACTTACATAGCTATCTTCTTCATGAAACATGACAGCTCAACCTGTGCTGATTATTTCTGCAGTATGGTTCTCAAGAAAAGTGCCAGTCATTTGATTTTTAATCAGATATTCAAAATAGCAAAATCCTTTGTGAGAACTTTACCAGTTTTAATAAAATGAAGATTATCATCTATACACAATACAAACATTGCAGCAAGTATCAGTTTATTCTGAGAAATTCAAGAACTAACAACTATTCCTCCTACCCTTATACAGATGAAATATAACTACCCACTCAATCTGATATTCTTGTCTTGATACCTCATCATGTCGAGCCATTAACATCAACCAGCAGACTATAGAAGCTAAACTTAGGATTGAGTTTTAAAAAAAACAGACCACCACAGCAAATACGTGAATCAAAACATTACAACAGCTTATCACATATCTATGCAGAACAAAAAAACTTATCAAAATGGTGTAGATGTTTTAACTGCGACTGGCGGTTAGTGATTATGATTATCTCCATTATGACAATCAAAAGCGATGTTTTTTGTTATCACTTGCTGTATATACTTGTAAAAAATACATGAACATTGTGACCGTTTAAAAAAATTACATATAACAACATGGTTTCAATTCCTTTAAAAAGCAGAACACATTCAATCTTGAAAGTGATGCTTTCAACTTATGATTATCTCATGTCTTAACACTCACTGGGCTTCTGAAGCAAAGAGACAATATAACTGTTATAGCAGTAGGGGATATTGCCACTCTTGAAAGCACCCCAATAAAGTGATATGTTACTTTGGTTAGATAAAAGCTGAAACTAACAACTTAAAAGTATTCTGAACTTCACCTTCAGTTCAAACTTCTACTTAGAACTTTACTCCCTTCCTAATAAATCAAAGGCATGAAATAATACACGAATGGGTGAAAGAAATGAAGTGATTAGCAAACTTAACTATATTATGTTACAGAGGATGTAGTATCACATGGCTCTAATTTTTCAGTATTCTACTGCCACAAACTCATGGCTAATAATATTAAGGAGGCCTGATGATATCCTTAATCAAAGCTTAAAACTGCAGCGATGTGGGTTTCATGTCATAAATTTGAGTACCTGGTCACATTAATAACATCAGACAGAAGATGCATCTCAGAAACAAAAACAAAATAGTAAAAGCAAAAAATAATTCTTCAGTGTTATACAGAACCAATCCTGTCATATGGAAGTGAGTCTTGGACAATCAGTAAATGAGCCAGAAAATCATTTCAGGTCAAATGAATGTGGTTTCACACAACAATGTCAAGAATACTGCTGGGAGCTAAAAAAGAATAATTAGGATGTCCTAAAAGAAGCCACTGTGCAACTCAGAAGAAAGAAATACATGACCTCTGCACATGTTACAAGATGAGGAAACCTGAAATACATTTTGTGACAATCGGCTACATCGATGTAAAAAGTGCTTCAGAGCAACAAAGAAAGAAGTTAACAGAACCATCTAAACCTCATGGCATGAAATATATTAACAACAGAATTGATAAATAACACTAGGGACAGGAAGTTGTGGACAGACGTGATCATCTACGCCAGTTGGCATGGCCCTTGCAGGGCTGGCAGAAGGAGTAGGCCAATGTGGCACTGGCTCAGGGTGACAAGCTATAGATAGAGGTGGAAATAGTAAAAATTAAAACTTCTGTGACTGTGTTTGAGTTTTCACATCTCCTAAACTTTCTCACTGAAATGAAAACAAAAGTTACCTCCTCTCATAAGTAGGCTAGTGTTGTTCTAAAATGTTATTGGATGGTGACTGGGCAGAGACTTATTACCACGTCACCCAACTCTCCCCCCTCTCCAAGATGAATCGTCGCAAAAACTAACAAATGACATACCAAAGAAGAATAGACAGGTGAGCCCACATTAAAGTCATGGCAAGAAACACCTAAAGAAGTCTGCTTCAAGTGTCATGTCAGTGTTTAATGTGCTTTACAGAGTTTCTGTAGCATTACAGAGTTCTGTAGCATTACATTCAATCTTAAAATTTCTCCTTACCCATCTGCTCACTGGCTTTTATTAATGACGCAAAAATTGTCACTTCTCTGTTGCCAGTGGTCAGGATCATTTGGTTAAGCATTTGTTCATGAACACCATTACACTGTTTTCTCTAGTATTTACTGTTTCAGGTGTCTTCTCCAAAAGGTAAAAAAACATTACAGCAACTTTTGTGAGGTAAAGCAAAACAAGCTAATTAAAACCTTTACTTTGTGGTTAATAGTGTCAAAGAAACAGATACTACCAATGTAGAGTTAACCTTTAGCACGCTGCGGTCACAAATTTGCGACAGAGGTACGCTATGTTCTGCCAGCTGCAGGCACAAATTTGCGACTTTCGGATATCTTCGGTTTGTAGCATTATAAATTGTGTACACATGATATCACCCCCGGATGTTTAGATTTAAACTTATGTGCAAGAGAGTTAACTTCCGAGTCCGATCATTTTTTGTGAGGGGGGTGTTAGGAATTTTTTTTTCTTTCTATTTTTCAAATCGAAATCAATCGGCATGGAACAAGCTGCCATTTTCAATGAAATTTTAATGGATTCTGACTCCAATGCGATGGCGAGGAGTATTTTGGCTTTGTTAGCGCTGATATCGGTTCTCAGAATATGGATGATGGCGACGACAGTAGAATGTCATTGCTAGTATGTCTAGCGTTAGGTTTAGGACCGAATGTCACTGCTGACGAGATGAGGGCGTTTGTTGCTCTGCTACTGATGATGGGTGTAACGAAAAGATCGTCATTTCATTTGTATTGGTCAAATGACTGTTTCATTGAGATCCCAGGGTTCAGGACTCTTCGTTTGTTGGTTTTTTTTAAATTTTTATTTATTTAAAAAAAAAATTTTTTCTTTTTTTTTCATCTTTCCATTCCTCTCTTCCTATCACATCTAACATGTACACAAACAAAACTTATATCATCAGATTCATCATTCATTTATTTATATACATTCCAAAAATTATAGCAATTGACCAAGAAACAAAAAAACTATAGACGTTACAAGTCACCCACTATAAATACGGGGGCGTTGTGAAAAAGAATGCAGCGGCAGGGCCAATTTTCGGGATTCTAATGCAGCGTGCTAAAGATTAATCAAAGTTGTTCAACTGACTTACTAACTGGTGTTTTGGAATGAAAACACGTACTGCACCAAAACTGGGAGGAAAAAACATGAAATAAACACAACGAATTTTACTGAAAATATCGTGAAATTTTAGGGCTGTTAATGACCAGACATGCTCCTGATGCCATGTAGTGGTGGTTACAAATTTGCTAATCATACATTGTATTACACTACCTATGTGTTGTTAATCAGATACCATGACAAAACAGTGATAATGGGCAATTAGCATATGGACTGTGAAAGAGATGGTTTTATTTTGTAGAACATGTTTAAAGACAGAATGACAGAATATGATGAAAGACACTATGAACTAGAATGACAGGTTACACATCAAATGTGTATATAAATGCAAGTGAAAGCTGAAAATCTTTTTGAGCTGTGCCTTGCAAATAGAGATCATCCCACAGCTCACTATAACAAACTATGCAATCAACTAATCACTAATGGATATGCAATGATCACAGCTGAGCAAGTGTGGCTAATACTCGAATCACAGGGAGGCTTCTTTCAGTCCTCCCAAGATCCACTGCTGATCCTCTGAGCCCGTACATTTACCTGTAAGATCAAACAGTGAAAAATGGACTAAGAATGCAAATTAACACCATTTATTTTCACACATTTTTACTTTAAGGAAAATCAACTGGATAAATAAATACATCACCTAGCTCTCTAGCAAATACTTTTAGAGAATACACAGTAAGGAATCTGGTATGCCATGATGCCTCTAATTTTAACATGTATTAATGAATAAAGAGACACTTTAAAAAAAAAAAATAATGAAACTAGCTTGATCATGAATACTTATACAGAGACGAACTTTAAACTCCACAGGTACACAAAATGGAACAGCTTTACACTCACTTAAACTAGGAATATCTTTGTCTCTTGGTCCAGGTTTTCCCAAACACTGGTTTGTGTACACATGCCGCAGAGCTTTAGTCTATAAATAAAAATATTAGTGAATGAATTTTAGGACACAAAAGCTTGTCAAATATAGAAATGATGTCTGTAAGCTAAATGTCATAGAAATCTGTTTAATGTTTGAGATGCTGGCTCATTCTTGTATTCATAAATAAAAACAAGGCTTAAATGCTGTCACTGATTCATGTTTGGATGTTTGAGGCATCTGAAGTGTGCATTTTACCTTTGAGCTATTATGAAAGGCACATTGTAAAAAAAAAAAATACTATATTTATTACGAACATTTATTTATAGTTTTTTTGCTGAAGTAATTTACACAAAAAGGCACATGCATGGAAAATCAGATTCATATTACATGTTAAACTGGAATTTAAAATGGTTCAAATTCATATTATATCTTAAATTAGAATTAAAAATGCACACCTATTTGAATCATAATAATAAGACCACTTAAAGCTCTACCAAAGCTGTGAAAGTTTTCTGCCTAATGTATTTTAAAATCATATTTTAAGCATTAGCAGATAACATGTAGCTTAACAAATAATTACATATAAAACAATACAAACAACATGAATGTTACCTGGCATGCATTTCTACAACTATGTATCAGACATGAATCAAGCAAAATGAATCAAGCAAACAGCCATTCAACTACATTTTTGTGCACACAAGGTTATCATGGATATGAACACTTACATCACTAAATATGCGGGGCATTCTGACGAAATGTGGGGTAAATCTGATTTCATGAACGATGCCAAAAAATGTAATATAGTTAAAAAAAAAAAGATTTTGATGCGGATATATCTAAGATACTTCAGATTCTCCCATGTTAAGTGGTATACATTACATTTATAACAATTGGTTTTTAGATACATTTAATTGCATTTAAAGACTTGATTAAGAAATGTCAATATGGTTCTAAGTAAAAGAGTTTCCATGAAGTTGTCTCTAACATAATTTCTTAAATAAGCATAATTTTTCACTAAATTTTGCAAATTCTCTTATTTCGTTCACCAATACAAAATTATGTCGGAGATGCTTTTTGTGACAGCAATATCTCAACAGATCATGTCAAAATGCCCACATGTAACTGATTATGCCATGCCACATCATGTATAAATACAGCAGACGAATGTGACTACTTACCTACAAACACTCACATAACCTTCTAAACTTTTAATGAGGTCACACACCCACAACTTTTGCTCAAATGATGCCCAAGTCATGATACAGAATAAAGCTTACATTTTCTAATATCAAAGGAGTCAGTGAACACCATATGTATTTTAAGAAGAGTATTTCTCACTGACACAATGGAGATGCCTGGTTTCATAAAAATAACACATGAAACCCCTCTTGCCCCATCCTGTAAAAATGTAAGCTCAAAAACTTCAATCACAAACAAGAACAGATAATCCAAAGCAAGTTTTTCAACTCAGCCGAAGGTTTATGCTGTACTCTGACTTAACAGCTCTACAATCTATTTCTGTCAATGACCTTGCCTTTCTCTTCCGTTACTAAAACCAGATGCAAGATAAAATGAGAATTATGGATGAGAAATTGCCCACGTGTTACAGAGCCAAAAAGAGAACAAAGAATAGTGACAGTGTGCCCTAACCTGGAATTCCGCAAAAGATCCTTTATTTAAGAGGTTTAAGATGTGGCCCAGAGAAAGCAAGAAGCAGTCTGAACTGCAGACTCACATTTTTCCTTCTAGGGAAATCTCCAGACTGGACACCTAAAGTGCTTTAATTCTAAATGAAAAAGGGAGCATTCCACAGGTGGCGACAGAAATGAATATGATAAAACTGATATCCTGGGACTGTGAGATACAAGAAGAAAGGGAAAAGAAGAAACTGAACACAGGAAAGTCTATGCTATTCTCAGAATATGAGGAACAAAGTGAATCTCTTAGTGAAGGTGTGGCTCTAATGCTGTCAAAAGAAAAGCAGAAGGTACTCATAGAACTGGAAAGAGTGGGAGTCTGACTAATAACTGTAACATTTAAAACTTCCGGAAAGAAAATAAAGATGAAAATCATCTAATGTTAGACATTTACTAATGACAAGAAGAATCTGTGAATGAAGGATTTTACACCAAGTTTGAAAATATCAAGAAGAAAAAAAGACTATTACAATACTGAAGGGTCATCTAAATACAAAGATAGGAACTGATGACAGTGACTTTGAAGAGCACACAGGAAAAAATGGACTTAGGGGAAATCAATGAGAATGGAAAAATACCCATAACTTCTATGGTTAAAATGAGCTTGCTATGGGAGCAAGTATGTTTCAACAAAAACAAACACATAAAGCAACATATGGATATCACCAGTACAGAAGACAGAAATTTAGACTGATCATAAGAAGCTGTAGGAAAAATGAGAATGCCAACCCAAAGAATGGATAACAGCTGAATCAGAAAAACAATAAAAGACAAAATAAGAAAACCAATTTAAAAGCAGAAGCAGAAATTACCGAGCAAAGACTCATGAACTACAAATAACACACAACAAAGTTGAAAGTAAATCAAAAGGGGCAAGAGATGCAGAGGCAGCTGTAGCCAATGAAAATATGAAGGATCTGTACAAAAGTACAAAGAAGCTATGAAGGATCTGTACAACAGTACAAAGATGCTATGAAGGATCTGTACAAAAGTACAAAGACGCTATGAAGAATCTGAACAGCAGTACAAAGAAGCTATGAAAGATCTGTACAACAGTACAATGATGTTATGATGGATCTGTACAACAGTACAAAGATGATATGAAGGATCTATGATGGATCTGTACAAAAGTACAAAGATGCTATAAAGGATCTGTAAAACAGTACAAAGATGCTATGAAGGATCTGTACAACAGCACAAAGAAGCTATGAAGAATCTTTACAAAAGTACAAAGATGCCACAAAGGATCTGTGCAACAGCACAAAGAGGCTATGAAAGATCTGTACAACAGTACAAAGAAGATATGAAAGATCTGTACAACAGTACAAAGAAGCTATAAAAGATCTGTACAACAGTGCAAAGAAGCTATGAAAGATCTGTACAATAGTACAAAGAAGCTAAGAAGGATCTGTACAGCAGTACAAAGAAGCTAT
This sequence comes from Oreohelix idahoensis, assembly GCA_024509875.1. Lineage (NCBI taxonomy): Eukaryota > Metazoa > Mollusca > Gastropoda > Stylommatophora > Oreohelicidae > Oreohelix > Oreohelix idahoensis. The sequence goes on along the minus strand of JAMPIV010008488.1, from coordinate 136,448 downwards.
GAAGGATCTGTATAACAATACAAAGAAGCTAACAGGGGAAATATATACAATCAAATGACGTTATCAAGGACAAGAATGGACAATTTCTCAGCAACATACAGCAGCAAATGAACAGATGGAAAGAACATTCTGAGGAACTTATAAACAGACAGGCAAATATAGAATTAAAGTGCACTCGGATAAAACAGCCTGACGATCTGCTGATATTCCACAGTTGTAAACAAAATGCAAGACAAAATGAGAATGCTGGATGAGGTCACAGAATTGGGTCTGAAAATAAATAAAGAAAACACCAAAGACTATGAGAATAAATGCAGCAAACTATACTGAAGCACATTAAAAACGCACCACTATTATATATACTGATGCTGAGAAGCTGGAAAAAAAAAGTGTGGGAATGGATTTTCCCCGTGTTTGTCATGAGGTAGAGAGCGAATGGCTGCTGTAATGGAAAGTGCATGATTCAACCCATGGGTTTGTGTACAGACTACATGAAAACAATGAAAGTTACACGTGCAACACGATTCCCAACAGCTATGACCCTGAAAATCTGTATGCGTTGTGGCAGTATACTCGGTATAAAAAGGCCGTTGAGACAAAACACCCAGTACATGTGCTTGAAATGCCACGACTATCTGAAAACGACTGCCAACGAGCCATTGGTATGTTGGAGACCGGAATGAGCTCGCGGGCCATTGCCAGAAGGACGAACTGCCACCACAGCACTATTGTACGTCTCAATGAACGTTACGGAACCACTGGCAGTGCCCGGGATAGACTTCAGAGTGGCCAACCACTGTCACCTTATCTTTTTATACTCCTCATGGACGATGTTATCAAGTCATGTAAGGAGAGAACAAGAAAGTATTCAGTGGGGTACTGGAAGATGAGACAGGTATGTATTTCAGAGCTGGCATTTGCTGATGATGTTGCCCTGATTGCTAAATCAGAGGCACATCTCCAATCCAACCTGCAAGTCTGGAAGGAAGAGCTGGAGAAGAGAGGGATGGTCATAAGTAGCTCTAAAACAAAATCCATGGTGATATCACGAGAAGAAAGAAGACATCAGATTAAGCTGGGAGAACAGGTCCTGGAGCAGGTCGACCACTTTAAATATCTCAGAGCTATTATAGACCGAAAGGGAGGCATCAAAGAAGAGTTGGCCACTCGAAAAGCAGCAGCTGGGAGACTTTTTCAGGCCATAAATCGAGGATTCCTCAGCAAGAGAGAGGTTGGTAAGAAAACGAAGATGGCTGTAAAACGCTCCACCTATGTCCCAGTCTTGACATATGGATGCGAGTCATGGGCAATGACTACAACCCATAAAAGCCAGATCCAAACCTCAGAAATGAGGTATCTGAGGAAGGTGGTTGAAGTAACAAGAAGAGACATGGTCCGCAACCAGATGATACGCCAAGGCCTAAAATCCCACCCCCTGCAGACCCAAGTAGAACAGTCCCAACTAAGATGGTTTGGCCATGTCTGCAGAATGGGAGAAGATCGGTTACCATGACAAGCATGGGAAACAAAGAGCCAGGGATCCAGACCCCCAGGACGACCCAGAGTCCGCTGGGAGGACAACATTAGACAATCTTTGAAGGACCGAGGACTAGAATGAAGAATGCCAGGAGGAAGACAGAAGGTAGAAGGGGAACGACTAAGTAAGTACGTGGCTAACCACGAGTTACTACCCCTGCGCAAGATCGTCATATTGTGCTGAGTCACCTAAGGAATCGTTCTCTCCCGGCAAGTCAAACAGCAAGAGCAATAGTGGGTAGACGTGGGCAAGTCTCTCGAATGACAGTCATATGACGACTCAGAGATACAGGCCTTACTGCAAGACGACCTTATGTTGGGCCAAACTTGACTCACAGACATCGTCAGCAGCGCCTGCAATGGGCAGAGCAAAATGTCATGGACTAGACTGCAGTGGAATGCTGTCCTATTCACAGACGAGAGCAGATTCAACATATCCTTTGCTGATGGACATATGCAGATTTGGCGACGGTGTGGAAAGCGCTTTGCAGATTGCTGTGTTCGTCGGCACAACCGATTGGGAGGTGGCAGTATTCACATTTGGGGAGAATTCAGTTTTCACCATCACTTGCCTCTTCACGTCTTCCGTGGAAATGTTAATGCTGTGACATATCGAGATGAGGTTCTGGATGCATTGGTTGCTCCTGCGTTCACAAATTATCCAGACTTGCAGATTCTCCAGCAGGATAACGCACGTGCGCACACCGCATGCATTAAGCAGCAATATCTACAGCAGCAGAACATTGTGACGATTGATTGGCCTGCCCTATCACCAGACATGTCCCCTATAGAACATCTGTGGGACGAGCTTGGACGCAGAGTCTACAGGCAAGGTTCTCCAGCTAATCTGCAACAGCTCGAAGCTGCTCTTACACGTGAATGGGACTTGATTCCCCGGAATTTCCTTCAGAGACTTGTGTGTTCCATGCGGAGCCGCTGCCAAGCTTGTTTGCAAGCACACGGTGGACATACCAGATACTGAGGATAGTGTGAATGAATTTTTTTATTGGTTGCATTTTTGGTTTTCTCCCTTGCCTGCACAGAATGCAATGAATTTCATAACAATCACATGTACAAATTAATGACCAGCATGGATTCATAGGAAAATGAATAAAGATTCCAAATATGTAAACTTGTAAACACTTATATTTACATTTTACACTCTGTTCCTGGATTATACAGGTGGTGCGTTTTTAATGTGCTTCAGTATATATTGCAGACACATCCATACAAGACGGTTTCATATCTTGGCAGAAGTCGGATGTGTCGACCGAAAGGTGCAGATATCACAGCTTAGGCGCAAACAGACACAACGCAACCACCGTCCTTTTCAGGACGAACGAGGAAGAAGAATATCTTGGCAGCAACATAAAACAGTTGGAGGAATGGACAGTGATATAAAAATAAGAATACAAAAATGCAAGAGAGGCTTTCATTGCATTAGGACTCATATGGAAATCAAAAGAAATAAAGTCCAACACAAAATTTATAATCTTCAACTCAAATGTCATGGCTGTCCTAAAGTAAGGCTCTGATTTATGAAAAACAACAAAAGCTACAACCAAATTATAAATTTGTTTAGACATGTACTTGCTCAAAATATAAGGATTACAATAGTATGACAAGATCATCAATGTCAAATTAATGGAAAGAATAAAAAAAAAACAGAAGTGGAACAAGAGGTGAGGCAGTTAGATCAAATGCAACTAACACACATCAAGGAAACCAATTTTAGCATCATAAGGCAATCCTTATTCTGGAATTCCAGCGTAAGAGAAATAGAAGGTAACTAAAATACACATGAAGAGAGCTGGAGACAGACTTACAAGAGATATAGAAGAGTTGAAAGAATTATGACGCAGGATAGAAGGGCTTGGCATGAACATGTGTAATGCCTATGGGTAATAAAGGAATGAAAGACAGCAAATGGACCTGAACATACACAGAGAAAAAAGGCTATGAGAATAAATGGGGCAAATGACTGCACTTGGAGAAAATACTTCTGTATCAAAATAAAGTAAGCTGAAGGAGCAGACAATCAAATCAAAATAAGAATACAAAAGGCAGGAGAGGCTTCCACTGTATTGAGAAACATATGGAAATAAAAAGTCCAATGACAAAAATTAGAATCAAAAGTCCAAACTCTTATATGTGGCTCTGAAACATGAGGAACAACATAATGAAAACCAAGAAGTGACAGACTTTCACAGAAGGGTGTGGTTGCAGAGAATAGAATGATTAAATGGTACAAAACAATCAACAATGTAGAACTGATGGCAAAGACTTAGTGGAACAACAGGTCAAGAAAAGATGTAGACACATTCTAATGCAGTCCTTGTTTTTGAATCTCCAGGGTAAAAGAAAGAGATTGAGACCTAAAACACATGGAAGCCATTAGGCAATAAGACAACAAGGATAAAGCACATGGAAGCCATTAGGCAATAAGACTTAAAAAGGATAAAGCACATGGAAAGAACCTGAATGGATGGTACAAGAATGGAGGGCTAGATGTGACTTGAATGAAAGCCTATGCCCCACATGCCGCCAAAAGGGGACTGATGATGATGATGAAGTTCCCTCCCTATCACAAACATGAAAATGTTGTTTGCACCTCTTTGTCATAGTGCCATTCAGAGTTTCCTGTAGCACACTTAACAAGCCTGACAGTGTTGCCGTCTACAGTGATGCACATATCATCATCTGTCATCAGCTGCTTGTTTTTGGTAAGGCAAAATACCTGTATAATGATAACAACAACAACAAACAATAATGTGTATACAAACAATCCCTAACCTGTAAACAGTATTTAAAAGTATGACGAATTGTCTTGTCCTGTGCATGCAAACAAATCAGAGCAGGGACACTTAAAAAGAGCATTTATGTTAATATCAAAAGTGGAAAACTGAAAAGGATGGATGCAGGCACTCTGGAATATCATGTGATTCTCCTGGATGGTCTCTCTTTCTATTGAGTGTTTTCTGATAAAGGAAGAAGTTTTTTCTTAATATAACATATAACACTCATATTGAATGCATGCTCCAGTTTTCCTGACCTACTTAAGACAACAACACGGACCAATACCACACCAAGCAGCATGGCTAAAACTAGAGCAGGCATTGTGTGCCACATTACACAAAAATAAAGGCTGCAATGATCAAATCAATACATCTAGTCTAGTCAGTGTGCACAGAAACCAAAAATAACCATAGTGCTAATATAAACATCTAATTTGGAGATAAATTAAGCATATAATTTAGACTTAAAACAAAAGTGAACAATTCTTTCCAATAAGTTTTCTTCGATGCATCCTAAAACATTTTAGAAAATTATCCTGCAATTATGTTTCCTCAACACACCTTCTAAGTGGTTGATGAAGATATAATCCTGTATCAGAGGCCCAAAAGCCAGTTCAGCACTGAGGACCATACAGTGTAAAATATGATGATAAGAAAATATAGTCTACTCGCATCTCATACTGGTAAAACTTCATGCAGGGTCAAGAAACTAAAAACACTGGGGGGTGTGTGTGGGAAGATGAGAAGAGAAAATAGCATAAAAAGCAAGGAAAAAACAACTATTTCATGATGCCAATGTAGCACAACAATTCTGTACATTCAGCAACACTACAGGCAAGAATACAACACCGGTATCAAATAACGTGGCAAGGGTGACTACCTCCACATCATACTGCCACCTTTGATTTCCCCCCATACTATGGCACTGTAACAATTTGACAGGACCCCCTTCAATGGACACATCTAAACAGAGATCATCTGTCTGTATGGTTTCCTTGAAAGTTAACGAAAACACCTGCATGGAAGAGGCAGCAAAATCCACAAGATAAAACTGCAGAACTGTTATATTACAATAAACAACACCCTCAAGATGAGGACGGAAAATATGCAAGAAATTCACCTGTGTCTGTCCACTTGCACTGATGTTAGGGTTAACTCTACAGATCATGGATTGCACAGATGATGTTTGCAGCATATTTAAATTCTCTCAGTGTATGCCATATTACATACAGTCAGATCTTGGCCATAACTCAACCTCACAGTTAAGACCTGTTGAACTAGTACCAATAGTTATTTCCATCAATTTGCTGCTAGTGGAAAATATATGCTACACTTCTGACTCTGTTATTTAGAACATGTTCATATAAACATCTTTTCTTTGATCCTTAGCAGCCGACTGTCAAAGCAGTCTGGCATCAAACTGCTTCCACTGTGCTTGGTCGGCGGCCATCCTTTGTGCAGTGCCCTTTCTCTGGTTAATTCTTTGCATTTCAGCCTTCACAGTTCTCTGCCAAGTTGTTTTTGGTCAGCCTCTCTTTCACTTTCCTTCAGGGGTCAATAAGCAAATCTGTTCTTGTGATGGCATCAGGGTCTCTTCTGAGGACATGGCCAACCAAACTCCAGCGTCTGCCAGCTATGATTGGTATGCTTGTCCTCTTGGTTGCTCCGAGTAAGTAGTTCTTGGTTGGTGTTGGTATTCTGCCAAAAGATTCAGAGAATTTTCCTTAGGCAGACTGTGTGAAAAGAGGACGATTTCGACATTTCCTTCACTGTTATTCTCCAGCATTCTGCACCACAGAGAAGCACAGAAAATACAAAGCTCTCATATAATCTTAATTTGGTGTTTGCGCTGTACTGAGAGGACTTCCAGATGTTGTTTAGACTAGCAAAGGCTGTTATCGCTTAATTCATTCTGTTGTTGTTGTCTTAGCCTTTTCCACCATCTGGTGTTACTTTGCATTCTAGGTATGTAAATGTGTCTGTTCCAGCTTCTGGTTCCTTATTGTTATGGACTCAGGATTGCCCACACTGTGTGTCATGACCTCTTTCTTCATCAGACTGATGTTCAGACCTACTTGCTGGTTATACTTATTCAATCTATCTGTTTTTCCTTCAATGTGTTCATGTGAATTGTGATGCTGGGTTTAAGACTGTGGCCCGAGGGTGGAGCTTAGGTAACCCCCTAAATTCTTTTGGATTTTTTGGCCCACCCATCTCATCTCTTTTCGGTCTCCTGCAGTTGTAAAGTGGCGTAACTGGCCTGTCATTTTAAATCGGACAGGTTCACTCCCCTTGTTCATTAATGTTGGCAGGAGAAATAACTGACGCGTCCAGGACTCTCTGTTGTGGTAGGAGGCATCTTTCTCAGAGTTCTTTGACCATGAGCTAAAACATGGCACTCGGTTTCTGGGTGACGAGCGGCAAACTTTCCCTGGCCTTTGACACCAGGGAAAGCCCTCGTCTTCTTTCGTCTGTGGAACACATCTCAGAGTTTCGTAGAGGTTGCATTACGTTACGTGCAACCTGGCAAAAGAGTCACTCGAAAACGCAGTTGGCCCGCACACCTGTGGCCTGAGAGGCACTATATAATCTAACTCTTTAGTTGTCTGGCACTTAAAGCTCCAGATAGTCTAGTAGAGTGGACGTGTCACTGTTATTTGGCAGATTCGCCTAGCTACTGTTGGTGTTAGTGGATTTCTTGCATCTCGGTAAGGGCGCTAATTTTATTTAGATAGTTTGTGTAGGTACGAGGGGCGTTCAGAAAGTAATGCACCACATCGTTTTTCTCAGGAGCTGTTTATTCAAAAAGCATGAAATTTATATACAATATACATGGATATGTCATGTAAACATAGGTATTATTCAACATAATCCCCATCAACTTGTACGGCTTTATGCCAGCGCGAAACAAGTGCATGTATTCCTAGCCCGTACCAGATTTTGTCTTGATCATGTAGCCATTTCTTCGCTGCATGAATCACTCCTTCATTATCTTCAAACCTTGTCCCACGGAGTGCATCTTTAAGTGGACCAAATAGATGAAAATCAGAGGGTGCCAAATCTGGACTATAGGGTGGATGGGGTAGTACAGTCCAATCCAATTGGCTTCCCGTGTTGCCAGACTTGTGTGAGGTCGAGCATTGTCGTGAAGGAGAAGCAGGTCTGCTGGATTCTTGTGCAGCCGAACTCTGCGAAAACGTTGATTGAGTTTTTTCAATGTCTTAGTGTAAGCTTGCGAATTGATTGTCTCTCCTCTTGGCATAACGTCCACAAGAATCACACCTTCAATGTCCCAAAAGACAGTGATCATGACCTTTCCAGCTGAAGGAATTGTCTTGAATTTCTTTCTTCGTGGTGATTGCGGACGATGCCACTCCATTGACTGTCTTTTTGTCTCAGGTTCAAAATGATGTGCCCAGGTTTCGTCACCTGTAACGATCTTAGCCAAAAAGTTCTCTCCATCAGCATTGAAACGCTCCAACAATTCAGAAGAAATTGCTTTCCTTTGCAATCGGTGGTCATTTGTGAGACTTCGAGAAACCCATCTTGCGCAAACCTTAGAAAATCCGAGAGTTTTTATAACTGCATTTGAACTACCAATGCTGACTGACAGCTGTAAGGCCAATTGTTGAGTAGTGATTCGCCTATCAGTAAGAATAATGCCCTCAGCGCATTTCAACACTTCTGCGTTGGTGGCTGTGGCAGGACGTCCACAGCGCGGCCGATCAAGCAGCTCCGTACCTCCACTTCCTGATTCTTTGATTCTCTGAACCCAGCGACTGACTGTACTCCTGTCGACTGCAAAACTTCCATACACATCACATAGAAGCTTGTGAATGTTTATAACAGTTTCCTTCTCTGCAACGAGAAATTCTATCACAATTCGCTGCTTATAACGCAAGTTGCTAACACGCTCCATTTCAACGGTTTAGGGCAGCCGTATTATTTGGCCGGTTGGGGTGCAATTTGGTGCGCACAAATGGCACATGCCATATTTGAAGTGTGCAAAATTTCATACTTCTATCTTCATTATTAACTGAGAAAAATGATGTGGTGCATTACTTTCTGAACGCCCCTCGTAGATTCTATCACTATTACTCCTAAGTGGGCGAACGCGTATATCAGAAAATGTTCTATCTCATTTCGTAACGGGAAAGTGAATAAAGTTTAAGTTCGCCAAGTACTACTAAAACTACATAGGTGGGACCTTTTACAATTTTTTTCAAAGGACAGTAAGTGTGGGGTTATATCAATTTCGTAACACAACTGTAACCCCATTTATTTTGCTACGAATTCATTAAGAGATGCGGGTTTGGGGTTTAATTCCCACTAGAAATATATATAATTGTACCCATTGTCTGACTTATACAAATCATTTATATAACGGGATATTTGGTAGCTCCCGGATAAGTATTGTCAGGGGCCATGCTTGTAAATATTGATTTATTGTTGTGTGGGCTTTTGAAGGATAATTCATCACGGACAGAACCGAATTTTGGTTCGCTGGCCAGCACAGACCCCAGCCATATGGAGCAACGAGTTGTTTATATTCATGCCTTAGACCGTTACGCAACTTCTGCGTGCAAGCGGTTTGCGTGGTCCTCAGCTGCTGATAGCACGGCAAATGAGAGACAGGCGAATGTGCTTAATTAGCCGACACAAACCGGTTCGACGCTACACGATACTTTGGATAGGGAAGCGGGGTCGGTGATTGTTCGTAAACAGGCCTCGTCTTGATGTGTTTGTGTATATGTATTATTAGCTAGGGGACTCTAATTTAGGCGACTAGCTTATGGCTTGTATTTATTGTATCACAGCAGAGAAGGCAAAGCTCCACACGCTACTGGGACAAAACCTGGAACCAGCATTTAGTCACAGGTCGGATATCACATCCTAGATCGAGTCCTCGAGTGGGGACCAGTGGGTTAAATCATAAGACCCATTACCAAGAAAGCAGAGGGGAGTGCCCAGCTGCTGGTACTCCATGCTCCTGGAGATGCTTAACCTCTGACACCATTAATATTCAAGCTCACTAATCTTCAGAATAGCGCGCCCATCCCGTCTTAAGTTATGGGCCAGTGGGCCCTTTCTTTATACACCCAGTCACAATTGAATTGGCCACGTCTCTCGGGTATATTAAAGCGCATCGCTTGCGCAAACCTGAGTTTGGACTCATTTTAACCCACAGGGTATCAGGATTCATTATTACTGAGTCACACTGAATGGATATTTCCCTCTGACCTTGTCAATCGTGGATTTAATTAAATTCTCACCTCGTCGGAAAGGCACAGAATTTGCAAGTAATTGGGTCAAGTGTGTAGGATACTACCACACCGACAGACAGGGGATGTTATCTTTAAGGTGTGTAGTGGACATTAATTGTTTAAGTACTGGTGGGACTAGAAGAGGGTGTTTTCTTCTCCCCATTATTGTTGGGAACTTTTGGGTGGTGTGTTCTTTGCTGTGGGGTGTTTACTTTTTTTGTGTTTGTGTAGCCCAGTCGCCTCTATTTGAGGCTGGGAATTGTAAGATGGGGACACAGATTAGAATTTGGTGGTTATTATTTCTAGTAACAATTGTGGGTCTTTTTCTATTGGGTTAATGATTGGATTTTTTGTGTACAACTTGGTTGCCAGTTTGGATTATTAACCAAACTCGGGTTGGAGTTGTAGGTGGTCAATTTTTGTGTGGTTATTGTTAGTGAAAGTATACTGTTGTGTGAATTGATTTTTATCATTCCTGCCATCGCGCAGATATTGTCATCTTGTTATAAATATATATATGTTAATAAACATAGAAAAACTTATTAGCTGCGATCAGAATTGTCTTCTACCTGTACATCTGATTGCTGAATGTGAAAACCACTTGGTGTGAAACTGTCCCATACTGCATATATCTATTCAATTGTTGATAGGTGAGAAAGAGAGGGTGAGTGCAGTTGACATTTAAATAAATCTGTGTGGCAGGGTAAAAGAGTGTTTATCATCTTTGTACGCCTGACTGTCACACTTCCACTCAACCTTCACATTCACTATTTCAGACTTCCCTCTATTTTCTACTTCTCACTCAGGCTTTTGCCTTGTCTCAGACAGTGCTCATCAGACACTCGTGACAATGTGCAACTAGATCTTCAAGTGTAGAATATGTTGTCCCTCTTATTCCTTTTTGACTACCCTCTGTTGTCTGGCGCATCACCCAGTCTATGACTGTCAAAAATAAAGTGGCTGATAAGGGGCATCCATGTCGTACTCCTGTCTTCACCTCAAAAGTTAGGTTGCTCTGCCCAACACTTAATGTAAAGTTAGCATAGAGGTGATGGTCATATAAACATGATGGTGGAAAATTGTAACACTGTACCTGGTTGCCTCCTTGACCATGGCATCTTTCCATTCCAACATTTTCTCCATTTTTACGGCCCATCGTATCTAAACATAAACTTGTTGCTTTGTTACGTATCTGTGCATAGATAAGAATATGGCATTATTAAAGATTAATGCAAGAAACCTTATTCATTCATAACCCTCCACTCCCAAAGGAGCATAGGCCTTCAACAAACACATGCCAAGTCCTCCTGTCACGTGCCATCATCTCAAGTTCTTTCCACGTTCTCATCATTTTCACCTCTGTTTCCAGCTCTCTTCTCCATGTGCTTCTTGGTCTACCTCTGCCTCTCTTGCCCTGGGGGTTCCAGAACAAGGAATGCCTTGTAATGCTATCAACAGGTTTCCTCGGTGTGTGTCCTATCCATTGCCATCGTCTTCTTCTCATCTCTTGTTCCACTGGCACTTGTCTAGTACTTGTCCTCAGTTCCACGTTGGTAACCTTGTCATACCATTTTAATCCTTCTATTCTACCCAAGCACCCATTTATGAAAGTCTGTAGCTTTTTGGTTGTTGTCTTTGTTGTTCTCCATGTCTCAGAGCCATACAATGGGACTGACTTCACATTTGAGTTGAAGATTCTTATTTTCGTGTTGGATCCGATTTCTCTTGATGATCATATTTCCCAATGCAATGAAAGCTCCTCTTCCTTTTTGTATTCTTAGTTTGATATCACTGTCTGTCCCTCCAACTTTGTCTATATTGCAGCCAAGATATGTGTACAATTCTACATCTTGTATTGGTGTTTCTTCAAGTTCAACCCTGTTATCATTACCTGCATTTATTCTCATTATTTTTGTCTTTTCCATGTGTATTTTCAGACCCAATTGCTGTGACCTCTCATCGAGTGTTTTCAATTTGTCCTGCATCTGATTACGGTTATGGGACAGAAGAGCCAAGTCATCCAACTGCTTAGTCCGAGTCCACTGGATTCCATTTCTGTTGTGTGTTGTCGATGATCTCATAACCCAGTCTATTGCTGGTAAGAAAAGAAATGGAGACCAAAAAAATGCATCCCTGTTGCACTCCTGTTCTTATCCCAAACGGTTCTGTAAGCTGTCCTTCATGAAGAACTCTGCATGTCATGTCTTCATATGTTTTCTTTATTAAATTAATGATCTTCAGGGAAACTCCATAATGCCTCATCAATTTCCAAAGTGATTCTCTGTCTACACTGTCAAATGCCTTTTCGTAGTCCACAAATTCGATGTATAGTGGTGAATTCCATTCCAGACTTTGTTCAACTATTATTCTCAAAGTGGCTATCTGGTCTATACATGACCTGTTTTGTCGAAAACCTACTTGATCATCTCTCAGTTTCTCTTTTAATCTCTCAAGGATAATCCTGTTTAATACTTTTCCTGGCACTGATAGTAACATTATTCCTCTATAATTTGTGCACTCTTGTAAATTTCCCTTCTTAGGCAACTTAACCAGATATCCTTCCTTCCATTCTGCTGGTATCTCTTCCTTTTCCCAGACTTTACCAAGTAATTTATATAACATCTCTGTAGCTGTGTCGATATCTGCTTTGATGGCCTCTGCTGGAATGCCATCAGGTCCAGATGCTTTTCCATCTCTTAGAAGCTTTATGGCTTTCTTTATTTCTTCCTTCGTTGATCTTTCACTGTTAATTTGTAGCTCTTCTTCTGCTGGCTGGATGTCCGGGGGATTTTTGTGGAGCTGGTCTATTGAGAAGGTCCTCAACATATTCTGCCCGCCTCTTCATTTGCTCTTGTATATTGCTGAGCAGTTTTCCATTCTTGTCTTTTATGAGGCAACTTGTTTCCTTGTAGGTGATTGATTTATTTTTTTTCTGTCAGCTTCTTTGTGCTGCTATACAGTTCTCTCATATTTCCTTTGGCTGCAGCATCTTCTGCCTCTCTTGCCAACTCTTCAATATACTTCCTCTTGTCTCTTTTGATACTTCTTTTTACTTCTTTGTTTGCTTTTGTGTACACTTCTTGAGCCTTGGCTTTGGAACTTCTGGTTTTGCTTGTGTTTAAATCTGCTTTCTTGTATTTTTCTGTCTTTTATCTTATTGATGGTTTATGTTGTTATCCATGCTTTTTGTTGTCGTTCCCTTTTCCCCAGTATTTCTTCACATGTCTCATTCCATACAGTTTTGATTTGCTGCCAATAGTCTTCTGTATTCTCTACATCTTCCAGCTGTTGGAGCACTTGGAATTTGTAGGTTACTGTGACCGCAAATTTGTCTCTTGATTTCTTAGATGTCTTACATTGAATTGTTGTCTATAATTTTGTAATGTTGCATATCTCTTGAGTTTCATTTCTACTTTGGCTATCAGAAGGTGGTGATCTGATGCCACATCTGCTCCTCTATATACCTTTACATCCTGCAATGATGATCTAAACTTCTTGTTTATGCATATATGATCAATCTGATTTTCTGTTCTATGGTCTGGTGATATCCATGTTGCCTTGTGTATTCTCTTATGTGGAAACATGCTTCCTCCTATAGCCAGTTGATTTGAAGCACAGAAGTTTGAGAATAGTTCCCCATTTTCATTCATTATTCCTAGCCCATGTTTTCCCATGACTTCTTCAAAGCCGGTGTTGACTGTACCTATCTTTGCATTCATGTCACCCATCAAAATTGTGATGTCTCTTCTTTTTACTTGTTCCATAATTTCCTGTAGTCTAGTATAAAATGCTTCTTTGTCATTAGTTGGTGCATAACACTGGATGACATTTACATTTATTTTCTTTTTAGCTGTTTTAAAAGTAGCTGTTATTATTCTGGGTCCAACAGCTTCCCATTCAATGAGTGCTTTCTGTGCTTCTTTAGATAACATAAGAGCTGTGGTGTGAGCTTTCGTCTTCATGTCCTGAGGACAGCACCAATTCACCTGTGATGATTTTCTTCTTATCTACCCCCTTCCACTTTGTTTCACACATTCCCAGAACCTCGATTTTATATTCCGTCATTTCTGCTGCTACTTGTGCCACTTTCCCTTGTTCGTTTAATGTCCGAACATTCCTGGTGCCAAATCTGGAAGTTCTAGAAGAAAGAAGATTAATCAGTAACACAGACTCCTTTCGGCTTTCTCTGTGTTGCATCATATGCCTCCCTGCGAGAGGACCTTTCTCTGCCTTGGATGGCTGTGTTTTATTTTCCTTAATTGACTTGTCCATGTTTGTTGAAGTTTTTTGTGGTTTAAATTTTTTACAGGATGGGGTAACCAGCCCCATGCCCAACCCTCCTTAGTCGCTTTCTACGACATGCATGGCAGGGAACAGTGTTACTATTCTTTGCTCCCCTTTTGGAGCCCCAGAAACACACGGGTGAAGAAACCTTATGAGCAAGTGTATTTGCAGAAATCTATGTTTGCATATACAAACACATCAGAGCTAAAGTATGCACAATAAAACATCTCCAAGTTTAAATAATTATGCTGAGTACAAAAGTCTTAAGTTTATTTACTTAAACAGTTCTGTTTTAATACATGTTTTGAAAAAGATCTAAGATTAAGAATGTATTTTAGAACATTTATGTCTGTTTATTATAATTTTAATTTTAGGGATGCTTTTTGGAACAGTCGTAAATTCAAGCTAATGTTAAGTATATCAAAATTAGAGCAGTTGTAAGTTTATGTACATATATTAGAACTGTTCTAAACCCAGGCACGCAATGAAAGATAAAATGAACATAAAAAAACAAAACAGAAGAAGGAATATGGAAGAACAAGAATCGCTCTGTGGTACATCATGGATATGAGTCAGATGCAGTAGTGCCCGGCTTTACAGTGTTCCGCTAATACAGCGGTTTTCAATTATATACATGTTCATTAAATTTGACACTTATTCTGCCTTTACGGCATGACACTCAGCAGCTGAATCTGAGAATGGCTTTAGGCACCATTTTATTGTTGGGATTTCACATTTATTAAATACATAGAGAGAAACCCCTAGGCCTGCGAACATCCATGAATAATACACATAAATAAGTATGTTACAGGAACTCGTAAGAAATAAAGAAGTAGACGACACAGAAAAACAGCAGAAGTGAAAGGCTTACCAGGGGCTCGAAGCCAGGACAATCCAATGGCAACACTGCCTTACTACTTAGTCTCGGTCGTTCTTTGCTCCTACATTTGGTAGTTACATTGAGTATTCGTACTAATGACCCCTGCCCATGAGCACAATTTTTGTGTTGCCTAGTTGGTTAGTCATGTTTCACTACTGAAGAGAGGCAGTGTTGCCAGTCGGATGGTCCTGGGTTCCTGGTAAGCCTATCACTTCTGTTGTCTAGTCTTATACTTCTTTATTTCTTAGGAGTGACTGCGACTTACCTTTTTATGTGTATATTATTTAATGTATGTAGTTCAGTCTGTTTACAGCCGTTGCGCACTCAGCATCTCTCTGTATTCTGGCAATTTTGCAAACTTTCAAGATTTATTATATTTTATATAATATTTTTTCTTTTTATTTATTACAATGGTATCCGAGTGTAAAAGTGATAAAGAGTTGTAAGCCATTTACTTTAAATGCTTTATATTCATTTTACTTTCTTATGGTTTTTTTTTTCAGGCCTAATTATTGCGCACTTATTATATTATAGTGTGAACAATGTTATTAGGATTTTATATGTGTTTGTAAGTTTAAAAAAAAGGCTATGTTCCGCTTTTTGCGGGGGTCTGAAATGGGGCCCTATTGCATATATTTTAAGAACTTATGTTTAAGCCAACCAATAAATTCAATTTTGCAAGAGTAGAATTTCACATCTGCTTGTACATATTGTTTCAGACTCAAATGATAAACTGCACTAAAACTGTCATGACTTGCCTCTCCCAAAGAATGATAATCTATAGGTAACTGTGACTCAGGATATACATGTTCTAGGAACCACCTAAAACTTTTGCAATTCAACTTCTGTCGAAGTTTCTTCCTATTACTGACATCTCCATACTCTGTAGCTCTGACATCTGAAATTAGAAATTTTATTTGCATAATATCACTATGAACAAATTAGTAAATATTGCAAAATTACACATTTATGAACAACATTTCTTAATGTGCACACCTATTATATGTTCTAACTGTATGTATGTGGATAATGGACATAACCATCTTGTAAATGTTCTAATGCCCCAGGTAGTTTCTGGGAGTCTCTGAGGAGTCAAAGAAAGAATATGGCTACTGCACCCTCAGCCATGTCATACAGGGTGACTAACATGAGGTTGTACATGGGACTAGCACAATAAACATCTTGAATAGGCTCTAATAAAATGTATATCAATGTGGGACAAAACAAGCGCTCCCAGTTATTGGTTCCAGGATTGAAACCTGGCAGCATCACGCTCCAGTCTACCCATTTGTAAATATATACCTGACTCTGCTCTTGAGTTAGGGAAGGCAAAGACAGCGAAGAAGGGAACTGGTCACCCCGCCTCATAAAGCTGGACCTAGTATGGTGACATCTGTAATGCTGCACTCCCTATACTGCCTTATGTCTAGCTGTAACGAATATCCTTTTTTTCTATCTCTTACTTTCATAATGCACTCTGAAAGGCCACTTCATGCAAGTTGTCATGTTACATTTCCCTTAGAGACATGTCATTCTCTTACCCTTATGCTAAAACTTTTTCTTCTTTTAGTTTTCAAAAACATGTTGTCTTTTTACATGTCCAAAATATGTCATCTGTCAAATTTTGATCTATTTAATTAATTCTATTTTCGCTCCTGATTTTTCAACGACGTTTTCGTTTCCATGAGATGACTACAGTCTTCAAAACAACCATATTTCAAGGGTATCAATTCTTGCTGTCAAATGTCTGTTCATTGTTTCTATTTCTGAATACACAAACATTCTCACATTTGTTTGTTACATGTTGTTGAAAACAATGCACTTGTAGCCTTTCCTATGCTCTTTCAGACTTCTGTTTCACATCTGCTATCCTGTTATTAGGTTTTGAAGGTAAGAAATACTTTTCACTTTTTCCAGTATTTCTCCATTTACTCTCATATTTAACTCTTTGACTCCAGACCAACGCTCTGAGCGTTGCAAAATTCAACACGCCGTGCCAGAGCAACGCTCAGAGCGTGGTTTTTAGTTTATCACGAATAAACCCTAAAAATCGTCCGCTTAATGCAGTTCATATATTAAAACTCGTAGAATGACTTCCGCTACTATTTAAACAACTAATTTGACTTTAGTTAATCAGCACATGTGCGTGTTTTGATGTTATTATCACAATTTTTGTGAAGATTCGCGTGTTTACGTTTTTCGTTGTTTTTGCTAGAGAAATATGTCACGCTTTATATTTACATTTTCTAAGTCTCCTAAGCAAATAATTGTGTCAAACTACTTTGAAACATTGCTGACATTGATGATGATTGTTTGGTAGTCACAGTTTGTTGTCAAAATACGGAATATATGCAGAAAAGCTAGACACACTAGATTTAGTTGATGAGTGGGCGTAGTCATATTCTGGCCGATCAAAAAGCAACAAAACTAGACCTACCGTAACATCTAATCACTAGTTCTTGGTAGAAGATGAAGCTAGGGATACTATTAAAACATTAAACAAGAGTAAAAAAAGTATTTATATGACGTTATTCTTATTTATTTGTTTGAAAATTACGTAATGCACGATTGCATAATTTATTTTTTTCTTACAAAGAACCACGGAAAAACTGGTGCGAATAAGACTAAATGTACTAATTTTGGCCATAAGCATGTTTTTTTTTACTTTGTATATGGATTAACTTGACGTTTGAAGACTAAAAAGAAAGTTTTATTGTCTACGACAGTAATTTGTCTTTGGTAAGATCGTATTCTACAGTCAACTTTTTAGCGTTTTTCAATTTTACATGCAAAATGATTAAATTATACCGAACATACTTGTGTTAATACTACCACAGACATTATATATTTGAATTCTCTATCCATTTCCCTACAGTTTTGGTATATAATAAGTACATGTTCAAAGGAAAATTCACAAACAAATTTAGACTGAAAGATGAACACTTCACTCTATAAAATTCTGCCCACAAAAAAAGTCTGGCACAGCGTGCAAAATAACTCTGGAATGAATGAGTTAATGCCAACTTCTCATCTGTTATTTTCATATTGCTAATTGCCCAAGTTATGTTTTTCTCAATTTTAATGACTCATTCATGATCATGATCTCTGTTGTTCACTTGCTCCAAATACCAGCTCTTGCTTTTCTCATTTGCACTCAGCTAACAGCAATGTGTCACCTACATATCAAAGGTTGATTATTGTTCTTCCAATGATATTTAGTCCTAGCAGTTTTCAATCTGTGATATTTAGTCCTGACATTTCTTTTGTTTAATTATTATTATTTTTTTCCTTTAGATGTTGACTGATCTTTTCCATAGCTCAACCATCAAAATGAAAGAAGTCAGTGAGATCTTCAAAATCACAATAACTTGACTCTAGTTAATCCTGACCTATCAGATCCTGTCCCTCTGATGGAAAAAAGTTGGTTTCATCTTGAACAACTTCTCATTTACCTTGTGAGGCGCCATAAGCCTGATGGTCTCAACTTTTTATTTTTCATACATTTCACATCGTTCTCCCTTTCTATCTCTTCTGTTTTCACTCGTTTGTCCCTGATGAAAGCCTTGTGGCCCTTACGCAAGAAAATTCTTTGTCCTAATAAGACGCATAACCTGTTTTTGTTTACCCCATCTTTCAAATATATAGCATTAAAACCCAATATGACAACAATTTTCTATGGTAACCAATAATACTACAACATCACATGCTTCGTTATGCAAACCTATTGTTTTTGTAAGTTAAAATTGTACATATTAAGTGAAATCCTGCAATTATTTACGGCAATGCCATTTCACTGTAGCTCTGCCCCTTAAATAAAACAGCTGTGACTGACATATGTACACCTGAAGATAGTAAAATGAGATTACACAACGGTACCTACTGGGGTTGATTTGGTAGAAAAAATCGCTGTACTCATCCATCCATACTTCAACAATACGTTGAGTGTTGTGATTTATAATGCGACCAACACCACCAGGCCATGAATATGGTGAAGTTTTACGGAAAACGTGACCAACACGTGAACAAGTGACAATGTATATTTTGCCTCCACACATCCAGATCTGAGAAAAATAAATAAGAAACAATATGCTTCACATAAATGTATCCATTAAAAAAAACAAAACTGTCAATTCAGGAAAATAAATGCTGACTGGAAAAACTCTACCTCCAAGCAAGGGCAACACACAAGACTGCTTAATAAACAAACATTCAATGAAACTTTATATTTAGAAGAAACAGAATTATCAGGTTTCATATTTCTCCTTCACGAAATAAGAAAATAACAGTATCAAATACTTACCCTAAATGACATCTCCAGATTTTCACCTCCCCATATGTCCATACCTTCATCATAGGATCCCATCTCATAAAAGTAATCTCTATCTATGGCAAATAAACCACCAGCCATGGTTGGTGTTCTGAAAACAACATTCAATCCATTGACATATAAAATGTATGTGATCTAGTAATGCTAGTTATGTATTTACAGTATTGAAGAAGATTTTAGTACAGGGGAAGTGAAAGAAACTAAATTCACTGCAAAGAAAGAAAGAATCAAAAAGTGTTTGTGTATATAGGTATTTAAATAATAGCAGTGTACATCATCACAGACACTAGACTACATCCCAAAGATCACATCAAACTGACACTAAAAAGAGAAAAAGTATGCAGACAAAAGGGTTGGAGACTTTACTAATCCCATCCTCACTGCACTATGAAAGAAATCCTGTGCCATCATCCCTTGCTATATGAGTAATTACTTACATTTTTTCACTTAAATGAGATGCATTTAATAACTACCCTTCATTTCTACTATCTCTATGCTTGAAACAGTGGCTTGCATCTTCTATTCTGGTACATGCCTGCAGTTACACAAAATACTAGTGTCCTCACCCACAAAATGATTGAGCACCTTATCGTCAGCTAGTATCTTTCAGAACTAATGTTTACTTAGTGGATTTTAAATTATTCACCTACAATTTCATTAAAATTTTTAGTCACAGTTTTCGTGTTATCATTCAGAAATGTTATTGATTTTTCCCCTTAAAGAAACCAATGAATTCCATTTGCTTCACCTTTCAGCACAGATTCCACCAAATCTCTCCATAACTTCCTTTAAAGGCATTCTGCTCCAGTATTATCTATGTCTTCAATGTCCACTCTTTCCTGTGCATTTTGGATCTTTGATAAGGGTGGATTTAGGCTAAATGATAATGGTGCGCCACAATGCCAGGTACGTTAGCTCCGTATAAGATTGACGACCACTTGCCACCCCTATCGACACCTGGTATTAAAGTGCAAGATGTAGGTGTCTTCTCTGATTTTAGGATGTTGCTGTGTATGTGGTAGTAGAACAGTTCACAGGGTATAACACAGGCAACATGATGTGTAGAGTCATAGAAATGGTAACTTCGTTGTATAATTTTTTCCATTTATTGCACGCCACAAAACAGTCAGGATATTTATATCATCAACATAGTTCAACGAGTTCAGCATTCAAAATCATAGAGTTCTAGTTCGTGAAGCTGTATAAATAATATATATAAATTCTGCAACAGTGTCAGCTGCAGATCATCAATGTTCATAGACAATAATAAATATTCCCTTTCTGATGCTAGCAGATCAGATGTATACAATCAGTCCGTTTACTGTCTGCACGTGAATAGCATACATGGATTACAGGTCAGCTCGACCTTTATAATGTTTCTAAGTCTAACCATCTGACTTGGACGTGATCTCTGATATAACGAATCCTGGAACACAGACAATAGTCTTGTTGGTCTAGAGCGACCCATATATATATAACTAGTTCAGGTATAAAGATACCGGTGACTTAATCCTAGTCAAAGTACCTCTCCATTTTGAATCACACAGGCGAGCAAAAAGGCGACAAAATGACGAACCTCTAGATGATAGCATAAAGTTCGATACAAGAGGAATTACCTTATTTCGGAAAATCAACCATGAACATATGCCTCCAGGCAGGCTTGAATAATACTGGGAAATAGTCTAGTTAGCTAACTAACTCACAAAGACAATGTATTTCCCTCAGAAAATCACAAGACGCAGGTCGCGTCTGCTCGCTACTTAGACCATTTCTAAACTGCCCCGATCTGGGCGGAACCACAAACGAACTCCCAGTTTTTGACATGCGCAGAACGACAATCTCTGAGTCGCCGTTCACAATAAGACGATTCTAAGAACATTCGAGATAAAAGTCTTACACAGTCGCGCCTTTTATGGTCATGAAAAGAAGCGTTAAGAAAGGTTTCAGACATCTACCATAGTTGACTGGTACTACCAAATAAGGAGATGTGGTCACGCTTCGTTCAAGAAATTATAGACCGAACGTGTCTCTATACAAGAGGAGGTAAACTCCTAAAAAATAGTAGTATCGATATTTCCGGTTCTGGCCCTTTGACTGTAAATATATATAATATACATTTCAGTCAAAAAATGATCATACATACGAAAAATGTTTATACAAACGAAAAATAATAATGATCCGTGCGTAACATTACCGCACCCTCCCGGGAAAAAAAAATGAAACATTTTTTTTTTTTAAATCCTGGAGCCGGAAAAAAAATCTAGGCTCCTAACGCACGTATGATGCGCGGATATATACCTAACAAATTAGCTCAACGCATGGAGCGACACTGAGATCATATCTCAGATCCTTAGAGAAAAAATTTATCTAAGTATACGCTTATATATTCCAGGAAGGTGCCACCAACACACGCCACAATGATGGCAACATCATAATGAAAATCAAATTATTCTCATACCAATATATGAAATTAAATATATTATTATGGTATCATACAATGTGTTGCAAATAGCGGTGTAATTTACTAATATACCGCACTATATTATTACATTATATAAAGCAACAGTAATTAATAAGTAATACATGTGTTGATCTTCGTTGACATAAAACATTCAATAGAAGAAGATGTGGACATCATCCGCTCCCAATCTAGGACAGGACTTGATATCCTCAAAGTTCCACAATGGACATAAACTCGCAGACTTCAATGATGTGCTGCGAAAATATCAATAACACAAATCTTAAAGACAACTGGTAAATCTCTTAATACAATCCTGAAAATAATTTATTTAAATGTGGCCGAGTGATCTTTTGGCCCGTATATCACTAACTAAGCCTTCTTAGATAATTACATGGTACAATGTTATAAATTCCCCCCCAAAAAAGTGAGAAAAAAATCTACTAACATGTCATTATAACATTGGACTGTATATCAGGAAATATATATATGACAGAAGAATCATGTGGAATCGTGTGGGCATCTGGACAGAATGTCTGCGATTACATTATCCGAACCACGGATAGCTCGAACCGAGAAATGAAATGGTTGAAGAGCTATGGCATAACGAGTGGACCTCGAGCTCTTCAAGTTTTTGCTCTGAATAGCAGTAAGCGCTTTCTGGTCGGTTTCCACAATGAAATGTGCGCCTAGAAGAAATCTTTGTAACTTCAGAATAGACCATACCATAGCCAATAACTCACGGTCTAAAACCGAGTAATTCTTTTCTGCAGCATTTAATTTCCTAGAGATATACATCACCGGATGCAGAGTATCAGAATACTCCTGCATTAGTGCTGCCCCAATCCCAGTTGACGAGGCGTCACTTCGAAGAACAAAAGTCTTCTCAATAGTAGGTAACCTAAGAATAGGTGGAGATGAAAATAGGGCTTTAACCTGGTCCAATGAGGATTGACATTCTTTAGACCAGCGGATCAGATTAGGCGACCCTTTCTTCAATAAAGTAGAAAGCGGTGCCATAATGGAGGACAGATTCGGAATGAATCGTCCGTAGAATTGGATCAAACCTAATAGACTCCTTACTTGTTTCTTCGTCTTAGGGACCGAAATGTTAAGTATTTTTGAAACATTGTGGTCCTCTGTCTTTAAAAGACCATGACCAACACGATGACCTAGGAAAGAAATCTCACTAAATCCTATAAAGGCTTTAGAGGGTTTTGCAGTCAAGTTATACTCGCGAAGAGTAGACAGTAATTCGTATAAACCCAAATAGTGATCTTCCCAGGAATCACTGAATAGACAGATATCATCTAGGTATGCTATGACATCTGTACGATATGCGAGAATTCGCCGCATCATGCGTACGAATGTAGCAGGGGCGTTCATAAGACCAAAAGGCATGAAATTCCATTGGAATAAACCCCTAGGTGTAGAAAAAGCTGTAAAAGGTTTGGCACGTTCAGTTAGCGGGACTTGCCAATAACCTTTAGACAAATCTAGTTTGGTAAAGAATCTAGAATTAGAAAGTTTATTGAGTAGCTCTTCTAATGAAGGCATAGGTTCAGCATCGAACTTCGTAACTTGGTTCAATTTGCGATAATCTACGCAAATGCGAATGTTATTATCCTTCTTTCGAACAATAACCATAGACGAAGAGTATGCTGAAGTGGATGGTTCAATGATTTCCAAACGTATCATTTCATCCAATTCTTTTTCGACTTGAGACTGGAAATGGATAGGTATTGGATAAGGTCTGACTCTGATAGGATTGTGATCAGTTAGCACAATGTCATGTTCAATGACATGTGTGTGTCCCGGGATGTCTGTAAGAACATCCTGAAATGTTTGCAACATCGAAGAAACTTGTCGATGTTCCTCAGCGGAAAGATTTGGAGAAACGGTCACGTTTTTCCAAGATTCCGTAGAATAAAGTGGGACCATAGAAAGAGGAAGATTGACATCAGAAAAAGTAGTTTCCTCATCCTGTATAACTGACAGAGATGAGTACTGACCATGAGTTGCTTGAGAATTGTCCGTAGCCTGGAAAATAGGCTGCAAATAGTCAGGTCTTTCATAAAATTCCGTGAGCATATTTATGTGGAAAGTTTTATGCTTTCCATCAATATCGACAACATAGTCGACATCAGAAATTTTGGAGACTATTGCATATGGACCTTTCCATGCAATTAGAAGTCTGTTCTCCCTTGAAGGAAGTAGAACGAGAGCTTTGTCACCTGGACAAAGTTGTCGTAGACATCTATTCTTATTTGCAAACTGCCTTGCCTTTTCTTTAGCAAATTCGGAAGACGAAGTTGCTAGTTTGCATGCCTCGATGATCTTTTGCCTAAGAGCAATGACGTACTCATAAGAAGATTGAGTCTCATCGCTAATATTATCGGCAGTGATTAGATCGTGAAGTAAAGACATAGGGCCGCGCGGTTGCGCGCCAAAGACAAGTTCAAAAGGGGAAAACCCCGTATGTTCATTGGGGACCTCTCTATACGCAAAGAGAGCCGCGGGTAAGACCCTGTCCCAATCCTGAGGATGATCCTCAGTTATTTTACCAAGTAAAGTTTTCAGAGTCCTATTTAAACGTTCGACCAACCCATTAGACATTGGGTGATAGATACTGCTGAGAGACCTTTTAATGTGTAGCATAGACATTACCTGTGACATAGTGTCTGATATAAGTTGAGTGCCATGGTCTGACAATATTTCTCCGGGAAAACCCAAGCGAGAAAATATCAGCCAAAGAGCGTCTGCGATATCAGCAGTTGAGATGCTCTTGAGAGGTATTGCCTCTGGCCAACGTGTGCACATATCGACACATGTAAGAATAAATTGATGTCCTCTAGCCGACTTAATTCTAAAAGGACCGATAATATCTATTGCCATTTTTTGAAAAGGGCGAATAGGAATGTCAGCAGCCTGGATAGGCGCAGCATGTCGTGGTCCTTTAGATTTGACCTCCTGACATACTTTGCAAGAGCGACAGTACATTCGTATGTCCTTGCTCACAAATGGCCAAAAGAAAGCCGCAAGAACCCTCGACTTTGTACGGGAAAAACCCATATGTCCAGCACATTGCGAGTCATGAGCATGTTGCAATATTTGCAATCTCATGCTCTTAGGCACAAGAATTTGTGAATGAGTGGACGTAGTCGAGTCTTGTACCATACGTACAAGTACGCCGTTCTTCATAGAAATCCAAGATTTTCTATTAGTATTTTGATTAGGATCACCTTTTTTTGCTAGAATGAAGAATTTTTGTAAAGAAGGATCTTCTTCTTGCAATTTGATAAATGAGTCACGTGTAATAGTCAAGTGACTATCTTGGTCATTTACTTCATCATTATTAGTTAATGAAGTTTGAGGTGGATCCAGAGCATGTGCTCTTGTGACCACCGCATTGGTAGCTTCAATGTTTTGCTCTTCCCAAACAGCAATCTGCTGTGGGGTACATTCCCTAACTCCGTGAATACGACCAATAATAAGGTCCGCAATAGGGTTTGGAAGTAGACACGCGTGGACCTCTCCCGTGAAGAAAGGAGTAGCAATGTGTATTATAGCAGTAGGATACTTTTCCAACGTGCCACCAAATGTGACACATTTGATGACCTTTCCTGTAGCACAGGATGGATCTACAAGAGATTGCCTAACCCCGACAGTAGTACATCCAGAATCAAACAACACTGAGACTGGATTACTATTTACAAGCCCCTTATGTAATATAAGAGAACCTCTCCCATCATGAGCAACATTAGCAGGAAGAGCGGGCAAAGGATGACCACAGCTTAAAGTACTAACGGTCTTTGGGTCAAATAAAGTACTGCATTGGATACATTTATTTGCCCTACCAAAATCAAAAGATGAGCATCCGATAGCATTATGGTCTTTATTATCATTAACCTGTTTATCTTCTCCCTGAGATTCTTGTTGAACAGAGTTTGTCTGTTGATATTTTTTTCTCTTATGTTGCGATCTACCGCGACCATTATTGCCTCTGCAATTATCATTAAAGTCCCTACTGTAATTTTTATCCTGGTTTGAGTTCCAGTTTCCATAACTGTCATTACCATCTCTATACTGTTGAGAACCTCTATTATCCTGGTATTGAGGTCTCTGAGAAAAATATTTTCCTCTATACCGATTACCTTTGTGAAAATTTCTAAAGTTAACCGGAGTAGAATAACGTGTAGTATTAGGTTGTCTCCAGTTCTGGGAAGAAGAATCACCCTGGAATTGATTACTATGATTCTGGGCATAATTACGGTTACTCTTTTTATTGAAATTTTGCTGGCTACCCTGAAATTTACGCATAAAATTTGGGCCATAAGGTGCTGCCGAAGCAACTGGCAGACCTTCTTTTACTTTAGAGTTGCTAATGGTTATGTGAGGATGCGCAGTAACATACTGGCTACAGTATTCTTCCATTTCTTTTATGTTTTTAGGCTTACGCTCATGAAGAAAAGAAAGAAAAGCTTCATTAACAGAAGACATAACCTTGTCTCTAAGTAGTAAGTCCATAAGAGCTTCAAATGTACTTTCTGTCTTAGACAACTCAACCCATCGTAAAAAAGTAAGACGGATGCCTGAGATGAATTCAGAGAATTCAACTCCAGTTTCTGGTAACATGTTTTTAAATTTAAGACGATATCCGTCCTCGTTAAGTTGGTACTTCTTTAACAATGCCGCCCTGACAACCTCATAGTTGTTTTTGTCAGGCACATCTACCATACTCAACAAAGTCAAAGCATCACCTCTAAGTATCTTGGACAGATGATAAACATATAATGTTTTATCTATATTATGCACATTACATGCACTTTCAAATCTATCTAGATAAAATGTTATATCATCGATTGAGGGATTAAATGCTGGTAGATTAAGCTTGAAATCCTTAGCATTAGTCTTATCTGACACCTTATTTGCATCATTAGCATTACCAGCGTTCAATAACTTTAACTTCTCTAACTCTAAAGCTAAGAGTTTTTCTTCATGCTCCATTTTTGCTTTTCTCTCATCAGACTCTCTTTGTAACCTTCTTTCTTCAGCCTCAGCCTGTGCCTGCAATTTTCTTTCTTCAACCTGAGCTTGTTTTTCTAATCTTTTATTTTCAGCCTCTATTTCAAGTCTCTTATTTTCAGCCTCTTTTTCAAGTCTCTTATTTTCAGCTTCTTTTTCAAGTCTCTTATTTTCAGCCTCAGCCTGAAGTCTCTTCTCCTGAGATTCTGCTTCTCTTTTTTGTTTTTCCATTTCCATTTGTAATCTTTTTTCATTTACCTGCATCTGCAGTTTCTTTTGTTCTATCTCAGCATCTATTCTCTTTTGTTCAGTTTGTTCTTTCATTTTCTTTTCTTCCGACTTCAATGCCTTGGCATATTGAACAGTCGCAAATTCTTCTAATTTATCACCTGTCTTCCCAAGGGCTTTACCCTGCTCAATAAAGTACTCAAATGTAGACATGATGTCTAAAATGTGAGTACAGAACCTGAAATAATTAATTATCTTATTTCAATCTTAATAGCAACAAGACTTAATAAAGTGCTTGTATAATCACTATGTTTACTCCAATCTCTGTGGGAAACAAGACTTGACACCAACTTGTATTATCAAATGTATAATAATATCACAAGTCACCTCTTAATTATCAGTGCACTACCCAAATCAGTGCATAACCATCAGTTATTTATCATAACTGCACTACAATAGTGCATAAGCAAAAAACCACCAGTTAGTTATGATAAGTGCACTATAGACCAATAGTGCATGAGCATATATGTAACAATAGTGAAAGCTAACTATGCAAGAACTATGCAAACAATAACAAGACAATGTAAACAATAACAAAGGTCACCAACAATGTAAACAATAACAAAGATCAAAGTCAATGTAAACAACAACAAAGATCAAAGTCAATGTAAACAATAACAAAGATCAGAGTCAATGTAAACAATAACAAAGATCAGAGTCAATGTAAACAACAACAAAGATCAAACAATACGAAAACATTCGCATAAGTCAAATAAATAAACAGCGAAACTAAAAAGAAATGTGATGACAAAATGCGAAGATATGACAAACAAATGACGCTACAGTGTATACACAAAAATATACGTAAAGAACTGAATAATAGAAAAGGGGAGACCTACCAATACAAACCATCGAAATCGAAACTAAAAAACAGAAAGAGAGAAAAGAAAAAGAAAAAAAAAATATACAAGAAACAAAAATAAAGCACAACTCGTCACAACTAAACAGATATAGCAACGATTGTCGCTAGCAAATTTCACAGTAGGAAATTCGCACAGTCCCTAACGAAAACGCTAACAGTAGAACCTCTGTGACGTGGTATCTTCTACTGAAAGACACCGCCCAACCGAGAAAACCCGCAGAATATAAACATATAAATATACAAATACAAATAACATATAACATGTAACAAATAGCAAAAAATGTGAAAGAATTTAGAAGGCTCAGCTAGAACATAAGGGCACAGTTCACAAACAAAACAGGCCACTTAACTTCTATGTATCCACAACGTCAGCACAGTTCAGAACAGGATGTGATCAGCATTCTTAGGACAATGATCCAACGTTGATCCATATCTGCTCTCGTAAACTGCCATGACGAAGGAAATGAGCTTCTAACAGGAAACAGCTTCTGAACTTGACCTTCTGAATCTGCAACAGTACCTCTCAGACCGGAACAGTTGTTACGGCACTTGTCCTTCTTCTTAACAGATCAGGAAATCCATTCGCTCGGTACTTGTCCTTCTAGTTGTAGACAAACTTCAATACTGCCGAGCAGCGCCGGGTAGTTTCAAAATATCAACAACTGTCAGTAATGCCGGGTACTTTCAAAATCTTTCATCAAAAGTAGCTTTTCTTGAAGGAAGTGAGTTGAACTGTAATTTTGAAAGCTTGATGATGATGTCTGGGTTTGTTGACCCCCTTGATAGCTGGTATCAGAGTAAACCAACCTATGGCCACCAAAAATGATAAGGGTGGATTTGGGCTAAATGATAATGGTGCGCCACAATGCCAGGTACGTTAGCTCCGTATAAGATTGACGACCACTTGCCACCCCTATCGACACCTGGTATTAAAGTGCAAGATGTAGGTGTCTTCTCTGATTTTAGGATGTTGCTGTGTATGTGGTAGTAGAACAGTTCACAGGGTATAACACAGGCAACATGATGTGTAGAGTCATAGAAATGGTAACTTCGTTGTATAATTTTTTCCATTTATTGCACGCCACAAAACAGTCAGGATATTTATATCATCAACATAGTTCAACGAGTTCAGCATTCAAAATCATAGAGTTCTAGTTCGTGAAGCTGTATAAATAATATATATAAATTCTGCAACAGTGTCAGCTGCAGATCATCAATGTTCATAGACAATAATAAATATTCCCTTTCTGATGCTAGCAGATCAGATGTATACAATCAGTCCGTTTACTGTCTGCACGTGAATAGCATACATGGATTACAGGTCAGCTCGACCTTTATAATGTTTCTAAGTCTAACCATCTGACTTGGACGTGATCTCTGATATAACGAATCCTGGAACACAGACAATAGTCTTGTTGGTCTAGAGCGACCCATATATATATAACTAGTTCAGGTATAAAGATACCGGTGACTTAATCCTAGTCAAAGTACCTCTCCATTTTGAATCACACAGGCGAGCAAAAAGGCGACAAAATGACGAACCTCTAGATGATAGCATAAAGTTCGATACAAGAGGAATTACCTTATTTCGGAAAATCAACCATGAACATATGCCTCCAGGCAGGCTTGAATAATACTGGGAAATAGTCTAGTTAGCTAACTAACTCACAAAGACAATGTATTTCCCTCAGAAAATCACAAGACGCAGGTCGCGTCTGCTCGCTACTTAGACCATTTCTAAACTGCCCCGATCTGGGCGGAACCACAAACGAACTCCCAGTTTTTGACATGCGCAGAACGACAATCTCTGAGTCGCCGTTCACAATAAGACGATTCTAAGAACATTCGAGATAAAAGTCTTACACAGTCGCGCCTTTTATGGTCATGAAAAGAAGCGTTAAGACAGGTTTTCAGACATCTACCATAGTTGACTGGTACTACCAAATAAGGAGATGTGGTCACGCTTCGTTCAAGAAATTATAGACCGAACGTGTCTCTATACAAGAGGAGGTAAACTCCTAAAAAATAGCAGTATCAATATTTCGGGTTCTGTCCCTTTGACTGTAAATATATATAATATACATTTCAGTCAAAAAATGATCATACATACGAAAAATGTTTATACAAACGAAAAATGATAATGATCCGTGCGTAACAATCTTCCTCTTTTTTTCTTCTAAAAGGTAAAGGATCCCGTTACACGCCCATTGAGGCATATTGGGAATATGGTGTTAGGCCCATATTTTCTTGACCATCTGCACACTAGGGTGACGTGGTCAACATCACGCCGGCCGCCTTAACCTTCCCAGAGTTGCTCTAGTACCCAGTTGGGGCTGGGTCGACCCAGGAGCCGTTTGCGGCCTAAAAAATCCCACCTCATCTGGGGATCGAACCATAGACCACTGAGCTAGGAAGCCAGTGCACTAACCACTATGCTACCGCGGTTCCTTTTTTTTTTTTTCTTCTACCTTGACACTTAATGAACACTAGGGACTAGATGTTGAGTACAGACACGATCATCTGAGCCCAACAGAATGGCACTTAAAAGGTTTTAAACACTAGAGGTGCTCTTCACCTCCAACATCTTTCAATACCCCGTGAAACTCATTTGTTTGGTTCCTTCCTCAGTTTCACATGAGATGATCCGGCTATAAAAAAAGGTATGAACCTTTGGTATGAAGAAAACAAGATGCACCAAGATACAACTCTAAAGTGGAAATTATATTCACTGATGATGTCCCTATAGAAAATTTAGTCATTGAGCAACCTGAATGCCTCTTCTAAGGTCCCTTTCATATGTCTTTGTCTAAATTTCCATTTCTAATGACTACATTTTTTCTACATACTTTGTTGCCTGGTGAACCTTGTCTCCAATATACCTTATCTACTAAATTCTGCTCGCCTCATGACTAAGTTTACATCACCTTTTCCAATAAAGCTTCTATGCTATCTGAAATGCAAAGGTCCGAAGAGCAAAACAGGAAAGTACTATAATAATTAACTGCTTGCCTACAAATTCTTTACATGCTCTCTGTAGTTCAGCAATATTTTACAGTGACAGTTACTTTCCAGCGTCATCTGTTTAAACTAAGGCTTTGCTGCACCTCAAAACCATCAAATTATATAATATTGTAAGCATGCTTACAACTATATGTAATGACTGTGAATGTGCAGAAAATGACTTCGGCTAGCTTTTGTATCAAAAGTTAATATGTATGAGTTAAGAATGTTATTCTCCATTTACAAGACTGCTTTCATTCATTTAGTTTTCATGGCAGTACTAAAATTGTGTCCCTATCATTTTCAACAGATTCATATCAAATTTAGTTTTTTAAGTTGCATACTAATTTTTAGTGATATTTATCTGAAACAACCCTGTTTTAGTAAAAGCACAAAGAACAAACCGGCAGCACTGATAAGAATGTAAGCAAAAAAAGTCTGTTGCATGAAGTGTAACAACTCTGTCATTGTAGATCAATGGTACGGTCATGTAAGGCTCAATTCTGCATTGAATTAAGATGAACTGCTGTTTTAAGGATAATTTGTTGCCTCTGGAACCAACAGAATATTATAACAAAGGAAGTAGAGACAAATTAACTTTGTAAACAAAAGTTACAAAAGATATGTGTTCAAATTACAGCAGTTTTCATGTAGTGTCATAGTTTCATACAACTCAGTGACCATGTCCAGTACAGCATAATCTTACAACTTAATAAAGAAAATGAATGGAAGACAAAGAAAACAATACCTTGTGGGCTGACTGCGATCTCCACCTCTTCTATCCAGTTCTCTTTGTGGCACTTGATACCAGCGGAAATTGAGCTTCCAGTTAAATCCTCCCCATGTCATATCAGAGCCAGTGATGTACTCAAATGTTTCATCACTTATCACATCAATGATGGGGCAAACTACTGCTGTCCTAAAAGCAATGCAAACAAATGACAACTATGAGACACATATAAAAAAAAAAAAAAAAAAAAGACATCATATTTTCACAACATTGAGTCAGATAATTATCTACTTCATCCAACTATTATACTGGGTTCAGAATAGCCGATTCTTGTTTAAGAATTTAGATGTTTCATGCTTCAGTGCCTTCAATTTTAGGTAGCTTAGCTATTTATTTATTCATTTCCCTTTACACTTCTTATGAAACAGAAGATCTTGGTCCAGCGTATGGGGAAGACCAAGAGACAATATCACATAAATCCTACAACAACATGGGCTCACAGCAGCCAAGATAACATACTTAGCTCAAGAAAGCAAACTTCAGCTCCACACTACACTTCACGGCAGTTCATTACCGTCAGCTCCCCAAGGAGCATAGGCCTTCAACAAACATATGCCAAGTCCTCATGTCACGTGCCATATCTCAAGTTTTTTCCACGTTCTCATCATTTTCACCTGTCTCCAGCTCTCTTCTCCATGTGCTTCTTGGTCTACCTCCGCCTCTCTTGCCTCAGGGGCTCCAGAACAAGGACTGCCTTGTAATGCTATCAACAGGTTTCCTTAGTGTGTGTCCTATCCATCGTCATCGTCTTCTTCTCATCACTTGTTCCACTGGTTCTTGTCATCAGTTCCACATTGGTAACCTTGTCATACCATTTTAATCCTTCTATTCTACACTTCTTCTTCTTTCTTTGATCCTTAGCCACAGACTGCCAAAGCAGTCAGTGGCTATCATGCTTGGTGGCGTCTTGTAGGGCAGCATCAAACTGCTTCCACTTTGTTCGGTTGGCGGCCATCCTTCGTACAGTGCCCCAACTCTGGTTCATTCCACGCATTTCGGCCTCCACAGTTCTCCGCCAAGCTGTTTTTGGTCAGCCTAACTTTTGCTTTCCTTCGGGGGTCCATAGCATAGCTGTTCTTGTAATGGCATTGGGGTCCCTTCTGAGAACGTGACCAACCCAACTCCAGCATCTGCCAGCTATGATGGTGTGTATATCCTCTTGGTTACTCCGAATAAATAGTTCTTGATTGGTGATGGTATTCGGCAAAAAGATTCAGAGAATTTTCCTTAGGCAGATTGTGTGGAAGGAGGACAGTGTCGACATTTCCTTCTGTTACTCTCCAGCATTCCGCACCATAGAGAAGCACATAAAGTACGCAGCTCTCATATAATCTTAATTTGGTGTTTGTGTTATACTGAGAAGACTTCCAGATGTTGTTGAGAGGCTGTTCTCGCTTTACTCATCATGTTGTTGATGTCCTTGCTTATTCCGTCGTCTGGTGTAGTTATACATCCTAGGTATGTAAATGTGCCTGTTTGTTCCAGCTTCTGGTTTCTTATTGTTATTGGCTCAGGATTGCCCACACTGAGCGTCATAATCTCTGTCTTCTTTAGATTGATGTTCAGACCCACCTTTTGGCTATACTTATTCAGTCTATCTGTTTTGTTTTTTGAATGTCTATTCTACGCAAGCACCCATTTATGAAAGTTTGTAGCTTTTTGATTGTTTTTTGTTTCAGAGACATACAGTAGGACTGACTTGATATCTGAGTTGAAGATTCTTATTTTTGTGTTGGACCCGATTTCTCTTGATCTCCATATATTTCCCAATGCAATAAGCTCCTCTTGCTTTTTGTATTCTAATGATGTCAGTCTGTCCCTCCGACTTTGTCTATATTGATGCCATGAGATGTGTACGATTCTACATCCTGTAATGGTGTTTCTTCAAGTCCAACCCTGTTATCAATTTCCTGCATTTATTCTCATTATCTTTTCCCTATGTATTTTCATACTCAGTTGCTGTTACCTCTCATTGAGCATTTTCGCTTCACTACAGTAGTGGAAGAAAAAAAAGAAAGTAAAGTAAGTATGAAGCATAGAACCACCACCACAGCTCATCCCCTCCCAGGCAGCCTGCATCAAAGCTTTATTCATGAATGTTTGCAGTTATGGTTTCTGTATCAACTTGTTTGACATGACAAGGTTGCCAGCCCCAGTACACAGCCTCATATTAGTTATATTACAACATGGCTAACTTAGATACTGCTTGAGTTCAAATACATGTCAATTTCTACCTGTCATTGTGGATCTCTGACAGTAATGGCTCCAGCCAGCCTTCAGTACACTCACAGTGAGCATCTAAGAAAGTGATGACTTGGCCCTTGGAAATGTGAGCACCTTGGTGAAGACAAACACTTTTAGCTGAGATCTTCAAATCCAACAAGACCCTGCATTTTCATATCTTCTACTATAGCAGAGTATATTTCCTTTTTCTTGCACAATGACTACCCTTATCAAATCTATCTTTTTTTTAACAGTATTATTATCAAAAACTATGAACATAAAAGATTTCAAAAAGGATATGAATATATATTCATCAAAATAAAGCAGTTGAAATTTTTTTTTTTTGTCATGAGAAATTTTTTATTTTTTTTTGGTGACATACCATTTTCCATTTTAAATTAATTTCAAAACTCTGATAATATTCTTGTACATAGTTTAGCACATAACACAAGGGTGGTAACGAGAAGCTGGAAAGAAAGCCACAAAAAGAAAACCCTACCTTTTAATCTAGCTCGTATTAATCCAATCCTCTCCCCTGTGCGAAGCACATGCACTGATACAGGTAGTTTTGCTATATACTCTTCTAGTTTACTACCTAAGTGTTCTGTAATGAGAAATTGGTGGATTGACAAAATAATATTGTTTACAACAAGGAAGAAGGATGTGCAAAGATGTTCATAATCTACATGGACATCATCAAAGGTATTAAAATAAAAAAACATGTCATCCAAATGAATCATGTGATCTAAACAAATTGCTTTTAGCTGACGATCAGTGTATATTTTACAAAGACAATGCACAAAGACCCTAGAGTATGTCAAGAAGATAAACATATAAAAAGTAAATAAATGAATAGATAAATATTTATAATAAGTAAAATGTTTAGAGAAAGAAACAAGTTGGTAAAATCAATCCAAAAGAAGTAGAAACGTTAAAATGGCTAAGCCGCATGTTCAAATTAAATGGAAGATTACACAGAGAGACTGAAATGAGAATGCAATAAGCATATAACCTAACTAGCTCACCCAATTTTCAAGCATCTAAAAATCAATTTGACTACAAAGAAACAACTGATAAATAATAAATGTATTCCAACCTGTAAACGGGGAAAACAAAATTGGTAAACAAATAAAATAATCTCAGACATGATGAAATGCAGAGAAATATAACATTATAAATCACTGCACACAATCTATTATTGTAAGTTACGTACAGTCCCAAATGATAAATACTATTTGATAAAGCTACTAACCCCTCTCACTAGCATCATCCACTAATATTATTTCCTCTAGCAGTTCGTAGGGCGATCTATCAATGATGCTATGAACGGTGCGTAATAAAGTACTCCATGCTTCATTGTGAAACACAATAACTATGCTGGTCTTTGGCAATGACTTCAGTGGTGGATATTTCTTCTTTTTGCACCTGAAATAAAGTGTCCATATTGAAACAGAGCTCTACTAGTGATCTATGAGGGAAAAAACAAACAAGAAAAAAAAAAAACTAATTTTTAACAGAGATAAAACAGTTTTATATAAACGGATCAAGGACTTGATTTTCTCGCAAAAGAAACAGGTTAGAATACACTGTGGCATCAGCAATATTGATATAAAAAAAATACTAATAATAACAAGAGAGAATATAGTAGACAGTTCAACACACTGGTTCAGCTTCTCTTATATTGAAGTCACATACTAATATCGATCCCTGCATCTGCAGAAATGCATTTGCACATTAAAAATTCATGAATTCTTTGGATAATATTTTTTTCCTTCATTGTGGGTGTACATATTTGTACAGTTATATGTGCATGTATCTGTATGTGTGTCTGTAATGACTGGATCAACAATGTCCACCAATGTGACTAAATTTAAGGAAAGTAAACAATTTTTAAACAAAGCTCCTTCTGATCAAGTGGCAATCAGGCTTGATGACCCAAAAACCATTTTTATGTGTGTGTGTATATATATATTCATTCTTATTTCATAAGCAGATATTATGGTGCCATATTTAAAAAGCCCCAAAGCTGTTCTGAGTAGGTGTAAAACACGTATAACATGCGGTACTTTTACATGAGCCACAGACTCCGAATGTCCATCCCGCAGCAAAGTCTGTTCATTTATTGTTGTTTCCGTAACTTCATTGTTTTTTTTACACAGACAGGGGTGTCAGCCCTATGCTAAAACCCCCAACCTGGAGGACCAGGGTACCAGCTTTTGTCTGACCCCTACCCACACAGACCAGTCCAGCTTGGTTGAACCTACCAGGAGTAAAACTCCCACTGGCATAGCTCTGGGGATTGTCAGGGTACGCAAGCTGCCATACCGCTATAAGGTATAGGTACCATTGATGGGGACAAGGTGGGCGGAGCGCTTCAGAGGGGCTCTGAACGGGGGGCCACCGGGGACACAGTTGAATGTTCCTGGGGCTGAGGGCGGTCTAGATGTGAGTGCGGACATTCCATGCAAGGAGGAGGTCATCACGGCGGTCAGGGGGTTGAAGAGCGGCGGAGCTCCGGGCCATGATAGCTTAGGTGCAGAGCTGTTTGGGACAGACCCTGGCGGCGGAACTATTGGAGCCACTGTTTGCGCAGGTCTGGAGCGGCACCATCGGAGTGGAATGGGGGAATGGTTGTCGGGTTGCCCGGGAGGGGAGATCTTGCGGACTGCAATGGTTGGAGAGGGGTCGCTCTTCTCTCGGTTCCCAGCGAAGTACTGGGCAGGATAGTTATACAGAGAGTTTCAGGGGCAGTGGACCACGGGCTGAGGAGGGAGCGGGCGGGGTTTGGAAAGAACGGGAGATGTGTGGATCATGTATTCACTCTCGGGAGCATTGTGGAGCAGTGCTCGGAGTGGCAGGGACAGCTTTACATTGATTTTGTTGATTTTGAAGGGGCTTTCGACAGCGTGCATAGGGACAGTTTATGGAGGGTACTGGGGGCTTGTGGAGTTCCGGGCTGCGTGGTGTCAATCGTGAAGGGCCTATGTGCCAACTTTGCGTGTGGTGTTGGTAGGGGCAACCTGACCTTTGGGGTGAGGACAGGGGTGCGACAGGGATGCCCCTTGTCGGCCACTCTATTTTTAACAGTCATGGACTGGGTGGTGCGCCGGGCGGCGGAGGGCAGTCCGGGGGGAGTGGGATGGACAGCATTTTCTACATTGGAGGATCTGGAGTGTGCGGATGACGTTGCACTGCTGGCACATTCGCATCGGCACATCCAGGAAGGGACGGATGGACTTGGTAAGTTTGGATAGCGGATGGGCTTGGGTATCAATTTGAGGAAGTCTGGGGTCATGACGCTCGGTGTGAGCAACCCTGGGCCCGTGTCGGTAGGGAATTAGCGGTTGGTGCAGACGGGTGCCTTCACATACCTGGGGGGCATGGTGGCACCAGACGGTGGGGCAGGCGGGGACATCGGCATCGGAGTGGGTGGGGCAAGAGCAGCCTTCTTTGGCCTAGGCAGCATCTGGGGTCCTCCCAGTGCAGCACGGGCACAGAATTGAGATTATATCAGAGCTGTGTGCTTTCTGTGCTTCTCTGTGGTGCGGAGTGCTGGAGAGTTGCGGAGAGGGGGATGTCGAAATTGTCCTCTTTTCGCGCGGCATGCCTGGGAGAAATTCGCCGAATCTTTTGGCCAAGTGCCATCACTGGCCGGGATCTGCTTGCTCGTGGCGAGCGAGAGGACATGCACGCCATCGTGGCTGGCGGACGCTGGGGCTGGGTTGGTCATGTCCTCAGGGGGGACCCCGGTGCCATCACGGGAACAGCTATGCTTTGGACCCCTGAGGGAGAGCGAAAGAGAGGCCGGCCGGGAGCGGCCTGGCGGGGGGGGGGGGGGGGGGGGGGGGGGGGGGGGGGGGGGGGGGGCGGGGGGAGGGGCGGGGGGGAGGGGGCGGGAGGGGGGGCGGGCTGTGGAGGCTGGGATGCAGGGGGTGAACCAGAGTTGGGGCACTGTGCGAGGGGTGGCCGCCGACAGAGCAAAGTGGAATCAATTTGTTGTTGCCCTACAAGACGCCACTAGGCGTGATGGTCACTGACTGCTTTGACGGTCGGCGGTTAAGGATCAAAGAAGAAGAAGAAGACTTTTACATGAAAGGCAGGAATTATCCACAGGGTAAATACAAAATATAGGACCTACTGTACACAAATGTCAGAACTTACGCGTCCATACGATAATCAGGTAAAGTTCTATTTAGTGCCATCATATCACTGGCCACAAGATTGAACTGGTTTATCTTGAAAGTTTCTTTTGCTTCCGCCTCCCTCTCAGGTGGAACTTTCACTGTCTGCCCCCCATCACCAGGACGAAGGGGTGGACTTCCCTGTAATAAACCTAGGAAAAGAAAATAATACACATATAACATTTTCTTTGTCCATTCATGCTGTCTGTGTTATCATGATGCTGCATACAGCAATGAGAATTTTGTGACACACAATTCATTCAGTGGCTTAGCTTCCCATCAACATACCATTGCTAGAAAAGTATGCAGGAAAATGCTCTTGCAGAACTCTGTATTGAATAACAAATATGAAACCAATTTTTAATAGAATTTATTTTATATTTGTTTTTGCCCACAATTATTGCACACGTATTACCCCAAAACAGACTCCCTAATAAATACAAGTATTCTTATGTTCACACATGTAAATACTGTATTGTCAGGATCAAACAGATAGTAATCATATTCACTTTAAAAACAGATGTGTGCATGGGCCCAAAATATCAGGCCCTTCAACCCAAATGTCTGTCAGTACTTTGTCTGGCCAAGCTCAGCCCAGCCCAGGTCCTGATGTATTTCTCTACCATTCAATGCCAGACACTAACATTTTTTAGTGAATGTTAAAATAAAATTGAAGCCTTTTGCATTATACTTTTAATGGTCCAAGTAACTAGTTATGTGCAGTTACTTCAAGACATTAATAACAGTACAAGACAAACGAATTGTAAAGTTTTTCTGGAAGGGCATACATTTTTTACAGCCAGCTAGCTGCATTTTTCCTTCCATCATTCTTGACCGCGTGCACATATGCATGAGCACACACACGTATATATATATTATTTAATATCACTTGAATTATATTACAAAAATACATGTGTAAGTTACAGGATTTCATATCCGATTAATTATAATTTACTTTCAAATACAGTGTAGAAACTAAACCGATGGTGCATAATTATATCTGCTGTCAAGATCTCATTATATCTGCTGTCAAGATCTCATTATATCTGCTGTCAAGATCTCATTATATCTGCTGTCAAGATCTCATTATAATTGCTGTCAAGATCTCATTATATCATGCTCATAGCTACCTGAAGGAAGATTGGTCCCTGAGAAAAAAAACCTCAGTGGACCGATATAATGTGGTGAGATATGTAAATCAGCATAGTCCTTGTCACTGGCACAGATTTGAAATCAAGAAAAGCATATATGGCGGACAGCATTGGAAATTTTATGAAACTGTAAATAGATTATTCTCTAAGTTTTTTATTTTATTTTAAATGCTGCATTTAGAAATCTGAACGGAAAAAAAATTACATTTTTCAACTTCACATGCTGCCTTTCAAGCAGGATGTAGACACATTTAGTATTTCAAATCGAGTTGGAAAAGTGTGTTTTCACTGCATACAAATAAGGAGGATATTGAAGTACTGGATAATGATGATGATGAAGTATTGTTTCAGTAAACCACTCACAGGTTCAGTACTCCACATGTATTACTATGTAACATCATCTTCATAACACTTATTCTTGAAATAAATGAAAGCTAAAACTGGGTCTGGAAAACTAAATAATTGAATGTAAATAAATATTTTGCTGAAAAAATAATAGAAGATCAGCTACCACGACAAAATGGGAAACCAGGAGCCAGAACGACCCAGAGTTCAATGGGAGGACAACATTAGACAATCTCTGAAGGACTAATGACTAGATTGGAGCCAGGCCAGGAGGAAGACAGCCGATAGGATAGTATGGCGCTCTCTCTGACAAACCTCTACACCCCAGGGTAGAAGAGGAATGAATAAGGAAGATGAACATTTGTAAAACCTAATTTGAAGCACTTCACAGTCATCAGAAACATAGGTAAAATGTAATGTAACAGACTAAGGTTCCCAATAAACTACTTTTACTTAAGGAAAACCTGACAGCTGATACACCCTGACCATAGCTTGCCATGTGGCCACAGAGTTAACACCTGATTTCAAATGATATTCAGATATAGTTGAACTTAAGGACTCAGTCATCCAAACCTTTTCATAACAACTAGCAATGTATGCCTTCCAGGCAAAGGCTGATTTATGCAAACTGGGTCCAGATATACACTTGGATAGGAAGAGCCGGATATACAATGAAGCAGAAAGGGGAGAACAGATTTATTTTTTGAAATGTAATCCCATAGCAGATTCTGCCGTAGGAGAGCGAAGTGTCTCACTGTACAAGGTCTCAGCTTTGAAATGGGGGTGACCAGTTTTCTTCCTCTAATTTTGCCTTCCCTAACTCAAGAGCAGAGTCAGGTACCCCCGTACAGATGGACAGACTGGAGCTTGAAACTATTAAGGATCGATCATTATAACTCTGCAATGAGGAAAAATATACATACTGTATATATATCTTACTAGGTACCAATAAATTATATTTTTCCAGCAGCAAAATTTCAGAGCAAATGATACTATTGTCACATTTAACATAATCATTGAACAAAAAAAAATGCTGCCATCAGTTTGACACCATTCATCTGTCTGTATCATCTGGTCATCCAAATTCACTGAAAATACGAAGCAACAACACATCTTCCACTCTTTGCACTGTGACCTTGTATAGTGAAATCTCTCACACTTCACTCCCCTATGGCATTATCTGCTATGAGACCTTTTAAATGTTGTTTAACTTTCAAAGTAATTTAAATTTGTTTATATTCATATATACAATGCAGCAATGAAGATGAATACTGATGACTGGTGCAACTGTGAAGACTGAATACTGATGACTGGTGCAACTGTGTTAAGACTGAATACTGATGACTGGTGCAACTGTGAAGACTGAAGACTAGTGCAACTGTGAAGACTGAATACTGATGACTAGTGCAACTGTGAAGACTGAATACTGATGACTAGTGCAACTGTGAAGACTGAATACTGATGACTGGTGCAACTGTGAAGACTGAATACTGATGACTGGTGCAACTGTCAAGTATTTGACACCACATTCAATAATGATCAATAATTATCTGCAGTGAGAAAATAGAGCTTACGCTATGATGCTGAAGGATGAAATCCACCAAACCTGTGGAACACTGAAAAACAACCACCACCTCTATACATGCACTATCTGGACTAAATAATGACTGCAAATGCTGAGGGAGGACTGGCAAATAATGTACTATTTGTAATAAGAAAACACCATATACCATAAACATAATCCACCTTAGATTGAAGAAGGTATTCTTTCATCAATCAAACATACAATCTGCGACTAAGTTTTTCATTCTTCTTTCTCTCTTTTTTTTTTGGTTGGTTCTTTAATAATTATGGGACCACCACTGCTGTTTCTAACATACAGGAAACCTGCATCAAAGCAGCTCCTGGGCTTTTGCCGTGGTAATTTCTGTATTATATTATAAAGCTGCAAGCCCTATACATAGCTCACATTAGCCATCTCTTACAACATGCCCGAAGAAGGTGTGGTTCTATTATTTCTTATTACGTCTCCCCAGAGACTCGTGGAAAACACATCTTCTTACTTCAAAGATGTAAATCTGAGCTCTATTTTCAGAGCAATACAAAAGAATCACATCACATTACCATTTTCCTTGCTAACAAATATCCAGCAATCCTCTAACATTATTCACTGACTAATATTCCACACATAATACATAATATAACACACCAAGTCCTCACATTCTGAATGAAAGCTCAAAAGTTTGCGTACTTCAAAGCAACCGGAATAACACCACTCCCCTCCCTTTCCTCCCAAAAAAAGTGAACTGGTACAGACTCAGCATCAAAAAGACGTGTGGTAGAAATAAACGTAACTTGTAACACACAAAGACATGTTCAAGACTTGAGGGACCCCTTGCCAAAAAATTATGTCATTCCTTTTATGTACGTCACTGTAACATAAAGCAGCACAACATTTGGAATTCATATGTTTCAGAATACTCTCAGTTCTGCACAACATAGTATTAGAGGCATCAGCCGCACAGATGGAGGCAACGGAAAGCAATTATCACTGTAACAGAAATTACACTTTTTAAAAAAAAACTGTGGTTGCACAACGCACAGTTTACACAATGTTACCCCCATCACAAAAGTTCACTCTCTTCTCAGTTCAA
The DNA here is from genome assembly GCA_024509875.1 of Oreohelix idahoensis. Classification (NCBI taxonomy): domain Eukaryota; kingdom Metazoa; phylum Mollusca; class Gastropoda; order Stylommatophora; family Oreohelicidae; genus Oreohelix; species Oreohelix idahoensis. Next base: position 94,385 of record JAMPIV010008488.1, on the reverse strand, counting down.
AGCTATGAACTCAAGTAGCTGTCCTGTCAAATTAACAATGTGACTGTGCAGACCAGGAGAGTTAACTAGTCCTAAAATATCAACAATACACTGTCTAATATATTGTAAGGCAATTAACAGCCATTAGTAGTAGCTCCAGGCCTACCTATAGGGGCAAACAGGTCATTAAAGACAGCTTAAACTGAATTCGTCAAACCTGATTGCAGGCAAATTCACCAACTATTTTGTTGTAATGTTTTCTACCTACTTCATGCTCAGCTCTTACAAAGGAAGTGTGTTTTTGACGCTTTTGATTCACATTTGATCAAAGTTTGTCTATGAGCTTTAGTTTAGAAAAACTGTATTCTGCCAAAACTAAATTCTGTGAACAAAATTTGATCAATTACTACACTAGGGTAGACTCTGCACAGACTGCTACAATAAATTTCAAGGGCATTTTAAAAATCAGGTAGAAGGTAAGTATGCTGCAACGTTCTTTAGTCAACTTAATTTCAGCCACATCAGATAATCAGATTCTGTGATAGCTACTTTAAAGTCACTAATCCATGTGAGATCAAGAAATTATATTAACTTCAGTGGTTGGAAGTTATACAAGTCAGATTCGTCAATATATTCTCCTAGCATAGAATAACAGTAGACATAAATTATTTAATTTAAACATTCAGCCGTGAACATCTCCATTTCATCTATTATTAGTTCAACATAACCCCCCAGGACAAGTTGGCACGTGCATTGTCACAAAAGTTGGGTGGGAAGCTGCAGGTGCGCAGCTATTGTGTCTGCTCAAACAATGGGTTCACTAAAGTCATTCTCTCAAAAATGTACCTATGGTTCACATTTCATTTGCAAGTTTGGCTGCTAAAATGTACAGCAAGAAGGATTTTAGATTTTTTGTCACTTTTTTGTCACTTTGTTGATCTTAACCAGGACCTCATCCTAGATACGTAGGGTTATGAATAGATAAGAGTACAGCTGGTCAGCCAAGCTGTTTGCTTCAGAAGCTGTTGTGTTGTTATTTCTGTTGTCACAGATTTTAAGCACTGCTTCCCAAAAATCTCCCAGGGGTAGATTAAAGCCTTTGTGCTGTCATATCTATATTCCAAGTCAATTGTGATAGTGGTTTATATGTTTGTAGAAACACACAATGAAATGGTCCTAAGGGATAACACATGAAAAACCTCCTGCATTAGTCCAACTAAGTGATTTCAATGTTTCTAGGAGAATGCTAGGCTATCGAGAGCATACACAGGGACAGCCTATGGAAAATACTGAGGGTTTATATGATCCCTAGTTTCATCATCAAAAGCCGTTATGCTAATCTTAATTGCAGTACTGGGCAGAGCAACCTAACTTTCAAGGTGAAAACTGGAGTACGACAGGGATGCCCCCTATCAATCATTCTCTTTTTAACTTTCATAGACTGGGTGATGTACAAGTTAGTTAGTTGCTTATCCTTTACAGGACGTGGCAATCAACCCCAGCTTTTATTGGCTGTTTGTGATTTTTCTAGGCAATTTTTTTCATTCAGTAGTTTGCCATTGCTTTCTGAATGGTACGGCGCTTATACCATTGTTAAAAATCCACACAAAGCGATCTGCTACCAAACCGCCTGCAGCAGGTTTCGAACCTGGTATATCTGGATTATGAAACTGCGTTCATATCCATTAGGCCACAGACGCCGACGATGTACAAGACAATACATAATACCCTAGAATAAACGAATAAGACATATATCATTATTTAAGACTATTGAACTGTTTAATTATGTGCAAATAAAATACTTTTTTTTCTTTCTGTATATTTTTATGTTTCCCCACGTCACCACTTTAATGCTCCACAAGGATCACTGGCCTTTAACAAACTTATACCAATTCCCCTGTCCTGTGCCATCAGTCCAAGGTCTTTCTGTGTCTTCTTCATCCCTTTCATGCCTGCCTTCAGTTCTCTTCTCCATGTGCTTTATTGCTCTCCCTCTACCTCTCTTACCCTGGGGATTACAGAACAAGAACTGCCTTGTAATGCTGTCAACAAGTTTCCTCAGTGAGTCATATCCAACTCCAGAGCCTTCACCTCATGTCTTGTTCCACAGAGTTCTGACTGGTTCTTGTCATCAGTGATCTTGTCTACCATTTCAATCCTTCTATTCCGTGCAAGCACCCATTTATGACAGTCTCTTGGTCTCCAAGAAAAGGTCAAATTATTTCTTATTTTGAACATGTCATGTATACTGATCCAGAACAGGGTCAAACTGTTCAAGTAGCTCAACGACCAATAAAATGCATCACATGATTGTGTACATCATGCCACACTACTTTCATTAGCAGTTCTGCACCACCTCATCATTCAATAATAGCCCAAAAACAACTAACATTTGTTAAAGTGTGCACTACATTATTATATATAGTAACATCCTGATGTGACAGGTCACACAGTAATAAAATAGAAAGCCCCACACCCACCTTTTTATTGTCAAATAAATGAATGTCCATAAATTTTATCACTGCAAAATTTTTGTCAGTTCCTGTCCAAGTCCATATTCTGTGTATGTTACTTTAAACCTGCAAATTTCGCAGCGCTGCTTATTTATCAGACTTTACAAAAGCCAGGACAAGCAATGTCTCTGATCAAGTCTAAGAAAACAATCCACAGTGAAATCCAAAAGGCACTGCATAGTAACTAAAGCCTAATACTGAAAGGTGCTTGGTGAAAAAGTAGACAGCCATGAGAGATGCCTCATAAGAACATGAGACAAAAATGAGAGCTGAATATACACGATGCCGAAAATCAAAATGTGTGGATATTGCTTTATAAATGTCATTTTAAAACCCGTTTTCTTCACCACCTAAAATAAATGACCAAATTCTTATTATTTAGAGAAATCACTTTAAGAAGCCCATGATAAGAAATCGCATGATACACTTGACCTGTTGATCCACCTACTACCACATCAACTGTGCTGCTGACTGCAGGTGTTGTATTCCTCATGACGTGGCTCAGCCATGTCAGTGATACTTGTTTTACCATTACTGACTAATGATTCAATGTAGCCTACTTCAGTCATAACTGACTAAGGGAATGCACCCTTGAGGTGACAGCCCTCAGCTGCTTTTTTTTCTAGTCGTCCTTTCAGCATGTTCTTTTCTCTTATGCTTGTTGAAAGAGCTTCTTTTTGCCCAATCTGAGGTGGCGCCATGGGAGCATCACGAATTGGTATGATGTGAAGCTTCATCCTCCCAGCTTGTTGAATTTATGTCCAGTGCCTTCATCTTTGAACCTCAGCTGTGGTCACCTGGCTGTTCTTTTGCCATCTGCCAGTTGTCCATAGAAAATATATTTGGGGATGTGACCATCTTCCATGCGATGGACATGGCCAAGCCAGCAGATGACAGCATTCAACATTTGTCACTTGTCCTTCCATGACATACCAAGGATATGGTGAAGACACTGTAGATGGAAGGTATTGAGCCTTCTTTTTCTTTCTTGCTTAGCATAGGTTGTCCATGTCTCGCTGCCATAAAGAAGCATGCAGGTGAAGCAGGCATTATATACCACAGCATTAGGTCTTCATTATGTGTTTCCCAAAATACACGTTGTTAGGTGGGCAAACATGGCTGCAGCTGTCAATTTCAGTTTCCAGTGAGACCAGGGCGCGAGCTTGGGCACAGTTATATGGAGATCAAGCTGTTGCCCATGCAGCATGTTCCCCCTCTCCATGTAGCTCGTATGTCCAAAGGAACAGCAGTAGCCAATACAGTTTGGTAACAGCGACATCGCAGGAGTTGCCAGAATAATGTTGAATCAACATTAGACTGCCTTAGGGACTCCAACTCCGGATTTATCCTAAGGGCTGAGTCTTTCCAGTAAATAGATATTCCCGCAAGGTAGTGGAGATTTGAAATCAGAGTTGTACCTTCTCCTAGATAGGTTACCAACCCAGCCTCACAAGCCCTATCTGCCAGAAACTGCTGACTTTAAGGTGCCAGCAGCTCACCTTCACCCCTTCTCCTGTCAGCAAAACACACATGAAGGTTAGTGGCTGGGCTTGGTTGTGAGAGGCTTTTTGAGGTGTGTGCCATAAAAGCATTTATCTGTTGTGGGAGCTTATTCTCAATACAACTCCTGGCAATGACAACGTCATCACTCCCCAGATGAGGCATCACTGTGATGACAATGGTTCTGGGAAAGTCATTAAATGGTCCACAAAATGTGGTCTTACATATATCAAACTAAAAACAGGCCAAAATAATCACAAACAGGTCTCCTATTTTCATCATGTACTTACCTCTTTTTTCTCCACTTTTGAACCTTCTGGAATATTTGGAGTTGTGTAATTTTGTCCATTTAGTTCCACGTCCACTCATTGCTGTGTTTTTCGGCATCGTATCTTTCAGCATGGAGTCTAATTTATTTAAAATTCCCTTTTCATAGAGAACATCTAAAAAAGATATATTATTGACCCTGTTAAATAATCTTAGCCAGTGCATACTGAAAAGGGACACTTGATGAAACATTAGCTGACCAGAACATTGTTCATGCGATTACTGCCACAATACGGCTAACAGGAAGCACGTGCAGTCGTTCACTCAGGCTTCAATAAGCCTTTGTAGGTTTATTGATTAAACGCTGTATCAATCAATTAAAACTAACAATAAATGCAAGGCAGAGCAGATCACATACTCCCATGTTATATGGCTCACTTCTTGCTTCACATTTGTTAGTTCCAAATTTATTTAGCTGCAGAAAATATGCCAAAAGATACAGAAATAAAGAAACTCTCAAGAATGCCATTTTTACTTGCCCAGCAGCAAAAGTGGATGATAAATACAAAGAAATCTATTCTGTTAAGAAACTGTATACATTCCCCAAATCATATCTTTCTTTCGTAAACGGACAGTTCTGTAAAATATGAGTATGCACTGCATCATTGCGGATGAACTTTTGACTTTCTTTTTATACCTGTAGTGCATTAGAATATGCTTGCGGTTTCATAAATATACTGTTTTTGTTTCCCTTTGCAAGTCCTTGCCAGAAATCGTACATTGCAACTTCTACAAACCTCGCAAGTTTTACGACACGTTTAATGATGTCATCTGCTACAATTGCGAGCACGTTAAAGTTACGTGTTAATGTATTAGGATGCTATAAATATAAGATGTTTCGCGCTTCACGATATTTTATTGAACGCGAATTTGTATAGTTGTCTAGGATTAGGATGACGTGGTACGTTGGTATAGTACCACATGACAACGTTCTATTTTCACCCTTGAGAGTCTGAACTTCATTCAAGTCAGACGTGTTATACTTCGCTCCCAGTATTGTTATTAATCGTGCAGTAATTCTTATTGAAGAAAGGCCAGGGTCAGCCTTATTATTATCAGATGCAATGGAAGAGCATTTCTGTTCAAATATAATGTTTTCCTGGAGCGGAATTATCAGGGAGTATTTAATTGATCGACATTGATCTTTCGTCAACCGTGTGGGTATCACTATCGAATGTCCACACGTCGGCATTGCGTATATACAGCCCACATTGTTGTTCGACAGTTATAATTTAGTCTATGAGATAATACTTGACTGCACGAGTATATAATATAATGTATGATGCCATAATTGATGACTTTTGTATACGTAAATAAATATGAATATATGTGGACTCTTAATCAATTGGAGTTATCAACTTACTACAGTTGAATTGGTCAGTTTACCCAGCATCCGCAACTTTCATCTATAAGCACGATCGCTCAATGAAGAGTAATTTCATTAAGAAGGAAAATACAGGCAGAAAACTTAATATGAAGTCAATTTCATTCTCCAACAAGGAGAACTGCCTGTAACAGCCGTTAAACATCAAACACACCACGCAACAACTGGTGGCCAGTGTGGGGACCGAAAAAAAAATTTCTTCATAGACACAACAAAATTTTATTCATGAATGAAACTTTCAAAATCTACAGATTTTTCTGGTGTTTGAATACTATTACCAAGAACTGCTAACACTGCGCATGCGTACTAGAAGTCAGGATGACGTCATGACCTTGCCAAATGATCATGACTTCAGGCGAATTCAATTTCCAAAGGCGTCAAAATCTTCAAATAATCAAGAGAAACAATTATGTCAATGCCTGCCACGTTCATTCAATACATCTATGCTTCGATGTTGGTGCACGCCAGCACTGTACGAATGATTGCAATTGATCACAAAAGATAAGTACATATTTAGGCCCTGAGGCAATTTTAGTCCATTGCTTTTTTGCAGGCATGCATATCCAATTTATTATTTATATGTTACATGTTCCTAATATGTATATGTATCGTTATTGTTCACATAAGTGGGGGGTTGGCAAGGGAGTTTCAGATCGACTAATACCTCTTCGGATGGTCAGTGGATTTGAAACCGTTCTGTAGGGCTCGATTGACTAAATTCGATTCGTGAAAGATCCTTTGACATTGGTTCAGGGCATACTCTGTTCACGTCGAACTCAGTCAACATTTTCTGTTAGTTGTAAAGTTACGTACATACACGTTGTATTTTGATGTCCTAAGTTTTCTTTTTACTAAGATTTGTCATTTTTTTGTAAGCTATATTGTCAATTCTAAACCTAACTATCATTTATTTTTAGTAATAACATGTTTCGTCAGTTATGAGTCCATGTTTTGTGCCATTTTTTCTTTAATTTCCGTGATCTGACCTACTTTTAAGTTACGTGCACTTTGTCACTTCCGTAATTTTATTTAGTTCTGTATAACAATTTTTAAATATGGTAAATCGAATTGTGATGTGAAATTATGTTTGTAAAATCTTTTAGTTAATATTTCTATTTGTTCTTCTTCATTAACATTAATAATATGATAAAATAACTAAATAATAATAATAATATAACACTTAAAGATAATTAATTGAAAATATTTGATGCCTGAGATATTTTCTTTATGGGTTGAACTAGTAGTTCAGGTAACAACTAGTTTTTCTGCCTGAGTACAGCATAATATGATAAAATATTGAATAAAATTAAATTTTTATCTTACAATTGACTTGTAAGGCACATTATAAGCAGCTGTTTGACGAAGTGAGTCGCAATACTATATTAGCCATTGGGGCATATATAATTGAGTATATAAATATTGAAGATTGATATAATTAACTAATTAAACATATTATTATTTAACATGGCGACTTTAGAATATTTTATTAAATGTGGTAAAGAATTTGCTTTAAAAGGAGAAGCTCTTCGTGATTATGCAGTGGCGGAACTAGCAAAAGCGAAACAGGAGGAAGCTGAAAAGAAAGCTGAATTAAAGCGAGAAGAGACAGAATGCGAAGCCAAAGAAGAGAGGAGGAAGGCTGAATTGAAGCAAGAAGAGACAGAACGCGAAGCCAAAGAAGAGAGGAGAAAGGCAGAATTGAAGCAAGAAGAGGCAGAACGTCAAGCCAAAGAGGAGACAAGGGTGGCAAAAGATGAAATGAGACGTATTGACGAAGAAAATAAAATGAAACAAGAAAGAGAGTTAGAAGAAAGAAAAATGAAACAAGAAGAAAAGTTAACCCAACTTCGGATAGAAGAATTAAAATTAAAAGCACAAGTTGCTACAATTAGCAATAATGACGGGTCACACCCTACACCTTCATCAGAGCATACCAGGGGCTATTACATGTTTAAATTACCAATTTATAATCCAACTTCAGACGATTTAGCATGCTACCTGACAAGGTTTGAACAAATAAGTAATGCTAATAAGATTGATAGATCATTGTGGGTTTCAAAACTTGGGGAATTTTTGGCTGGTGAACCATTAACCGCCATACAATCTATGGATCTTACGGTTGGTAATAATTATGATGCTGCAAAGGCATTGTTGTTGAAACGTTTTCAACTCACTGAAGAAGGCTATAAGGAAAAATTTAAATCCATGCTTCCAGATTCAAGCAAGGATTTTTCTGCATTTATTGCTTCAATGAGGATGACTTTCCGCAGATGGATGGAACTAGCTATGGTTAATAATTCTTACGATAAGTTAGTGGAATGGTTAATAATTCTTACGATAAGTTAGTGGATTTAATTTTACGAGATAAAGTTTTATCTTCGGTTAGCAAACCCCTTCGTGAATTTTTACAGGAACGCAAACCTACTTTGCTATGGAGGAAATTGAAGTTAATTATTGTGTCGCACATCAGGGATTGTGTTTTGCAAACACACAGTTAAGAGAACCATTACCAGTTGCCTCTAATATGACATTCAATGGTAATCACAGATCAAGACCTCAAAGCCTTGATAGGGATTTTATGCATCGAAGAAATAACGACAATAATTATGATAAAAATAATTTCAACAATAATAACAACTGAAGTTTGTAACGGCCAAGTCATGATAATTTGGCAAGGTCATGACGTCATCCTGACTTCTAGTATGCATGCGCAGTGTTAGCAGTTCTTGGTAATAGTATTCAAACACCGGAAAAATACGTAGATTTTGAAAGTTTCATTCAAGAATAAAATTTTGTTGTCTATGAAGAATTTTTTTTTTCTGTCCCCATACTGTGGCCGCCAGTTGTTGCGGAGTGTGTTTTTGGTGTTTATATGTTTATAGCATCCTAATACATTAACGTGCTCGCAATTGTAGCAGACGACATCATTAAACGTGTCGTAACAGCAAGACAGGTCAATTTCTTCCCCTTCTCCGTAATTCTTGTTATGTGGGATTAATGTGCAGAATATTATTCATGTCTAGCAAATGGACACTTTAATGAAGCAGTAACCTCACTCTGTTGTTAGCGCATTACTCAAATGCTGACCTTAGAAAACCTCTGCCACGATAACAAAGATTAACATACTGATATTGAAGATGTAAGCTACTAATAAGTAATATTCAGGCATAATACCATATACAAATTAATGAAGTTTATAGTAAAATTCCCACAGGACTATCAGTGATGGCGGTCTAACAAGATGAAAACATAGGATGTACGAAATATTCAAGTTTTTTCTCCATGTCATAATTTTTTTAAAACATCCACGTGCTGTACCAGCATTACTTTCATACTTTAAATAGTCCCTCCACACCACAAGACCCACAATTTACAACATATGGTGCATTCAGCTAACACATGCACACGGAGGCACAGCCATTCCAGAAATTCTTGTAATGTTGCCTAGCATTAAATTCACTAATTCCATACATTTCAGCTTCTTGTGAATCACAGACCACCTTCAATTAGCACTCCTGTCCTGAGCTTTCCACAACTTCTCTAATCTTTTTTTTATGTCTCTTTTCAGTTCTCTTCTCCATGTCTCCCTCCACAAGGTTTTTTTTGCTCCATTTCTTTTACCATGATGATTTCAGAGTAAGGACATCATTGTAACGCTATCAGCGGGTTGTCTCAACATGTGTTCCTCCTCACCACCTGTTTCACAGCTATTTTTCTAGTGTTTGCCATCAGTTCCACATAGTTGGTCTTGTTATACTTTCTATTCTGTGCCACTCGGTTATGAAGTCTTTTTAATTGTTCCCTTTGCTGTACTCCATGTTTCAGAACCATTCACTAGGATTCCCTTGACATTTGAACGGAAAATTATTTCTGTGCTCGATTTGATTTAAAAAAAAAAAATATACTTCCTTATCTGTGCAAGAGAAGCCCCTTTTGATTTTGGATCCTTATTCTGTTATCACCTTGCCCAACCCCATGTCCACGTCGTAGGAGGTGTAAACAGGACCTGGGTAAAGTATGTTATGAGTTATCCCGTGGAACTGCGATGGTAGCCATGAAGGCAGGGCCCGGGTCACCCTGAAAAGTCACTGGCCAGTGGGGATATGGTGCTGCTGTGACTGGTCTAGCAAGCCAACAATGCTATTCTATTGCTTCTCTTGCTTTAATAGTATTTTTCTGCTAAGAATAATAAACAGGAACATAAATGGACAGATTTCAATGGAATCAGGACCAGAAACAGTAAAGGATTACGAAAAGGGAATTCAATTAAAACGGCAATATTGAATGTTAGTGGGCTAGGCAACACCAAACCAGAAATAATAAGCTTCATGAAAAAACAAATATCCAAATACTAGGCCTTGCAGACGTAAGAAAATAGGGACACAATACCAAGGAGACCCACAAACATTATGTACTAGTGTGGAGTGGAATAGATAAGAAGGAAAGAGCAAAGCATGGTGTGGAATTCTTAGTACATAATAGAATAGAAAATGTATATGAGAGATTAATATGTATGCAACTACAGTAGCAGAACAAGGGAAAACAACAATGCTGATACAAGTGTATGTCCTATGCAATGACAGTTACAGTGAGGAAAAGAGAAGGGAATTCTTTGAGTGCCTGTCAGATATTATCAGTAGGGTAAACAAGAAAGATGATCTGTGTGACTTCAACGGAAGGTTAGGCAGAAAAAGGAGCATTCAGTGATGCACTAACAGAATACAACAGTAATGGAGAAGAACTAATCAACCTTTATATTGAACATAGGTTAATAATAACCAAAACCCTCTATCAACATCATCAGAGTCATGTTAAACATGATACAGATGTAAAAACTTTGATCAGGCATCCCAGATTGATTATATTTTAACCAGACAAAGATAGGAAAACCATGACAGAGTCATGCCCAATATCAGTATAGCTACAGACCACCGACCAGCTATAATGACCCACACAACACCACAATTAAAAAAACAGAAAGCAAAGGTATTCATTACAAATCTGAAAAAATGAGATGAGGAAAATATTAGAAAAGATATATGCCAAGAAATGACAAAAATCTCTGAGACTGTGCCTTTACAGGAAGCCAGCATCAAAGTGACGTGTGTTCTTGCACTGATGGTTTCTGCAATCATTTTGAAATATAATCAACTCGTCATCGCCATGGATAACATCACTGCAGTGGTCCTATTCTTTCTCTATCATTTCATAGTCATCAAGGAACTACATGGGCTATTATACAAATAACTCCTGTAAAACAGTATAGCCCTGAATAATTTTTGTACCTAAACATGACGATCAAACATCGGCCAATGAAAAGTTAAAGACGTCAATATGTTCCATCAACCAAATGATGAAGCTTATTGAGAAATTTATGAATGACTTGAAAATGCACACAGCTGAGAAGAGGACATGTGAGGTTTTCTGTGGAAAGGGGCAAAGCCAAGTTGGACACTAACTTTGATGCAGGCATCTGATGCATTATGGAGGTATATGAGATGGCCAGTGAGCCTGGCAAATGAAAGCAGCAAGAGGGCTGAACCTGGATGATCTACATATGTATAGTAAAAAAACTGTCCTTGATTTTTCTAATCCCTTTACTGAACTTGCATGTCAATTTTATTAAGTTTCTTTCCTCACCGTACTTGTGATTTGATAGCTTGCTAGTGTAACGGGCATGTGCTAAGAGAATCGCTGAATAAGTAGTGTCTTAAATCATATCCTTTGTTGTTTTAAAGATAATGTCAAAAATCATTTTAGCTTAGATTCAGCATGGTTTTCTCCAGAACTATTGTACTGACTGATGGAAAACTGTCAAATAGCTTTTTTGCTACCTACTTTTAAAAAGGGGAGTTGGTCTGCATCTGAAAAGGAATGGGAGCCGAAGATATGTCTTTCACACAAAATAAAATGATAAAAATGATTGTTTAAAAAGCAACGGCTTTTTATACTTAACTGAGGTATAGCATGTGCAAAATTAATTTTGATCCACCTCAGACAAAAATAAATAAATAATTTGCAGGGCTTGAGATGTTTAGGATTATAGATATTCTGGGTTTCAGCTATCCTGATGTTTATTTAAGCCTCAGGAATTAAAGGGTTAATAATGAATAAATAATGTGCAAGAGCTAAGAGGAGTGGCGTCACAACGAACAACCTGGAGAGCACTGGTTTCTGCCTTATGCGCCGTGTTTGGTGCTTAAAGAATTTATTATTATTATAATGAATAAAGCACAAATAAGCAGTCTTGCTTTCTTAAGCATTGTTTGAGATCTGTCACAGATTCTTTGAGAGGTGGTCAGCAATTATGTCACCAAAAATTGCCAGAGAGAATAAGTGTATTAATATTACATGCAGAGTATTGCCATGTCACAAACAGCACAACTAATAATGTTTATTAAATGACTATTAAAAAAAAAAAATCCTGTCTGAATGCTTATAAATTTTATTTACTCATTTCCTTGAACAGATTATTCTTGAGTAATGTAGACTGTAAAGAAAATAAAAATACTGGTGGAATAAAAGTAAAAACACGACATTGCAAACTATAATGACACCTTCAGAGGAGTAAAAACCTGCAAGAAAGAATTTTTCTCACAGTCCAAAACAATTTGTGCATGGCACTGTATTCACAGGAGCTGCGGTAGTGCTGTGGTTAGTGCACTGGCTTCCTAGCTTGGTGGTCCATGGTTCGATCCCCAGTTGAGGTGGGATTTTTTAGACTACAAACTGCATCGGGTCGACACAGCCTTATGAACAGCCTCAGAATAACTCTGGGAAGGTTAAGGCGGCCTGCGTGGTGCTGACCACATCACCCCTAGTGTGAAGATGGTCACGAAAATATGGGCCTAACACCATATTTCCAATACGCCTCAATGGGCGTGTAACGGGATCCGTTACTTTACCTTTTGCTGTGTTCACAACATGCTGTGTATTTTGGAAATGTGATTTGTCTCTCTATCTTTTAAAACACCTCTGTCTCTTTTCAAAACCCCCCCCCAATATCATGTACAGGTCCCCAACATTTTATCTTGAAGAGTCACTCTTGTGCATAACATGACTCAAGAAGGTGTGTGGCGTCAGTAGCATCATGTTTCCTGTCCATATGCTTATATGGCTGAACTACCACGTTAGCTCTTGTGGAATACACTAGACAAGCAGAGATAAGCACCAGAGCGTCATAAAACTTTTGGGCATAGCACAGTCAATTGTATCTTGCACTGCTACCATACACATTGTCACAGTATAAATATTATAAAATATTAAGTTGGTCACGCTGTAGAGTGACAACATTGATACTAATTTAAAACCCGTTTGGTCATGTGACCTGTACGGAAGTGCGCCCAAATTCTGGCGGGGAAAGGCAGTTGTGTTTCTGGCTACCGACCGGAGAGGCCGCTGTGATGTTCCCTTTCAGCATTTTGCTGGGATTATTGGATGCCATAGTTGTTCATTCAGGGTGCTCGTCATTTATTCATATGGTCAGATTTGGTTATACATGTCTAGCACAGTGGTGTAGTTATATCTGCATTATTTCGTAATTCATTGATGAGAAGTCATTTATAGTGAAGTATGGCGTTATCATAGTGCAGGACTTAGCCGGTGAGCGAAAGTCATTATGTTGGTTACTCAGTATGACGTACCCGCGAGTGTTGATAATGATAGTTTGAGTTGGTGATTATTGCAAGTGACTTTTGGCATTCCTGTTGCATTGTATTGCATTTGTATTTCGAGCCGTGTGTGGCTTCATTGTGTGCATAGTTATTAAAGGGAACTTAACCTGTTACAGGTGTTATGGTGAGTTTATGTCAGCTGCTGTATGCTATGGTCGTCCCCTAGTGGTTAGAGCCAAGTGTATGAAAGTATTCATGAAATCCATAGTGTAAGTAGTTTATCTTTGACACACATGCACATCTGCAGCTCTTAGAAATTTTTGTTCTTTTCTGTGACTTTCAGTTTAATTTTATTATACAAGTTTCAAAATGAGCTGTTGATATCCATATGGGTAACAGTGAGAAGAAGAAAAGGAAGCATCTCATTATAGAATGCACACTGAAAAACCACTGTGTGGAGGGAACCAGTACTCTGTGTAAAGTGGATCCCTGCTGCTAAAGCAATTTCTTTTACCCGCTTACCAACAAGATGCACCTTTGGTTAGAAAGGATGGGCTGAAATTGATAGACTCAACTCTCTCCTGTTGTCACTGCACAAGCTCTTTATGAAATTAATTCAGTTCCCTCCCATGCAATGGATTTCTGGCTCTCAACGACTATCGCATATCATCTGACCAACAGCTTATTGCTTGAGTAAGGCTTTCTTAGAGATCTCTCTCTAACCGTGTCATGGTGAAACCATAATATGTGATACTACTGTTCTACAGTGATACTACTGTTGAGTAGTCAGAAGAACTCTGAAATACTTCTAACCACAAGGGCTTCAGATAAAAGTTTGCAGACCTCAACATGGAAATAAAAATAAATCATGTTGTTTAAAGGCAGTTTTTAACTTAATAGTCAAGGCATTCCTTGGCTCTGAAACATGCAGAACAAAAAAGGCAATTAGTACATGATGTCATACAACTTTGATCTAATTTTTATACTCCTCTCCATTTTGTTACATAACTCAGGACACCTCTAACATCTACAGAGTTAAAAATAAATCAACAATTTGTAGCCTGCAAATGTTATATTGCTCACTTTATGCTGACACCCCCCCCCCCCCCCCCCCAAATCCAATCTTGTCATAGATACTAAAAAGAAATACTTCATGTGTGCGCGTGTATATATATATATATATATATATATATATATATATATATATATAAAAAAAAAGGTAAAGGAACCCGTTACACGCCCATTTAGGCATATTGGGAATATGGTGTTAGGCCCATATTATCTTGACCGTCGGCACACTAGGGGTGATGTGGTCGGCATCACGCCGGCCGCCTTAACCTTCCCAGAGTAGCTCTGGTACCCATTTGGGGCTGGGTCGACCCAGGAGCCGTTTGTGGCCTAAAAATTTTTCCGCCTCATCTGGGGATCGAACCATAGACCACTGCGCTAGGAAGCCAGTGCACTAACCACTATGCTACCGCGGCTCCTATATATATATATATATATATATATATATATATATATATATATATATATATATATATATATATATATATATATATATATAAAATGTAATAAATAAAATAACATTCATGCACGATTAAGTGTTCTGACTGGTGTTAAAATGTTATAACTAAGAGTTTATTCATCCAGCTGGAGGCACACGCAATAATGAGGACACATGCTGTATTATTCATTCTGCCTGCAGCTATCTGTATCCAACATTAATGATTCAGTACTGTTCCCAAGTGCCACACATAATTAATATTACCTGTTATTTATATTAGTCATCAAATAATGAATGCAGGAATAGAAACAGTAAGAACAAAATACTGTAAGGGAACTGGGACGTTGAAAAAAAAGCAGCACAGCTGAGCTAAATTAATAAAGATTGAACAGGCAGCCAAAGTTAGCTCAAATGCACACACAGTACACTATTTATGGCGTCACAGGTTTTGTTCGGTTATAATTTTAAGCAACCAATGAATATAAATGTTATTTCATATATCTTGACATACCCCAATATAATAAAAAAACAACACACACACACGCTTTATAGCAAGCAAACACAAAGAAAGCCAATGTTCAGTTTTTAGTAGAAACAAAAATACATATGAATGATATGTCATCACAACAACTATGGCTATTTTTCAGCTTACACAGTATGCACTTTATATACATGTGAAAGGTGTCAGGTGCTTGAGAACAATGTGTATTATGTGTGCATGACAGTAAAACAGACGTAAAATGATTTACAACTCAGAACAACATCATGAAAGTAAACACAAAGCCTTCAACTGCCTGGTAAGATAATATCTATCTAATAATACAGCAGGTTGAAAATTTCTCAAGACCTAACACAACTGTATTTTTTCACATATTGATCATAGGCATATGTACAATCATATGTTTTATCATTTCTCCAGATCTGAGCAAGCCAGGATTGTGTATTTAACAAACCCCTGTGACAAATATAAATAATATACTTGACAGGTGTTTACACTAAGTATCAACAATTAAATCAAATGCAGCACATGTAATGACTACCCCAAAAACAAAAAAAGAATGCAATCCACAGATGGTAATGAAAAGTATACGGCTGTATGGATTGGTTTTGAGGACCATCTTCATTGCACATGGACAACTCCATAAGTGCTCCGGTCTCATCCCTTAGATCACACAAGGAGAATCTCAGCACAGTGAACAAACTCCGTAGCACAGGTGAGGATCCCAATGTGTGTATACAGGAATCACACTTTCTATAAATATTTTTGCGGCGGGTAGGTTTTTCCTAATTTTGTAAGGGCAGCAGCTGTATGGCCTACTCCTTATGATTTTCAACTGCCAACAGATTTTTAATGTGAGCAACTTGCACAATGAACCTCCTATTTTTTTGCCCTTATCCGAGAAGGCTAGGCATCTGATCTCACTTCCAAGGGAACTGAACCTGGTACCTTTAGAATCAGAAGCGGACGCCATACCTCTTAGCCATTCAGAACGCCCTAAGGTATATGAAAATTAAGGAAGAGGTTTTATTCTTTTTTTTTTGCACTCACCTTTAGGAAAGATTTTCTGTAAAAAGCCTGACTTTGATTTGTCTGCTACTTGTTTCACATCTCCATCCTGCTGGTTACATCTTGGCCCATTAGTGCAGTCAGTAAAATACATGAGAACAAACACGTCAAACATGATCCAAACCATTGATGTGGCAATTATAACCTACAAGGAAAGAAAAAAAGTCATGTTATGTGGCTTATAGAACGTTTCCAATGATTTGTAGCAAATAAATATCTTGTATAGTAAAAGGTAAAGGATCCCGTTTACACGCCCATCGAGGCATATTGGGAATATGGTGTTAGGCCCATATTTTCTCGACCATTAATGATGAAGATTAGCAGACCCTAGTGGAACAGTTTCAATTATAATGGTTTGAAAATGCCTGCTGAATGGGAGAAGATCAGCAACCACAACAAATATGGGAAATCAAGAACCAGGGATGCAGACCTCCTGGACACCCAGAGTGCGCTTGGAGGACAAAATTAGACAATCTCTGAAGGACCAAGGACTAGATTGGAACCAGGCCAGGAGGAAGACAGTCGAGAGAAGAAGAGGAATGACTAAGTAAGAAAGAATGTCTCATTAACTCTTTCAGTCCCAAGCAAAAAAGTGGGTTTGGCCCAAGCAAAAATGGCCACCCCAGTGCGTTTTTATTGTTGTTGTTTGGAAATAATTTTTAAAAATGTTCATATGCATAAATAACTTTGTTGTTGTATATGAAACTGAAGGTAATTGGATGTACTTTACTCTTGTGCTACAAGTATAAAAGCTTTCATTGAAAAACGATTAGTTATTCAAGGTAAAATGGAGGATATGCGCATTAAAAAAAATGATTAGTTATTCAAGGTAAAATGGAGGATATGCGCTTAAAAAAAATCGCTTTAAAAATCTAAAATAAATATCTCAAAACAGAAAAACATTCACTCTTAAACACGTGCGGTATTTAAAAGAATGTACTTGCAGTCGGAAATGACTTTGTGGGTAGTTATAATTAGAAACAGTCTCAAACAGAGGCACATATACTAAAGGCTTTTTAAAGTCGATTGGGCCAAGCGCGTCTAACCCCTGAGCCTTTATAAAGTCGATTGGGACTTAAAGAGTTAATGGACAAAGGCAAGTCTTACAAAAGAAATTCAGAACTAAGACAAAAAATCACAAGCTGTCATAACTCCCTGTTCCGTGCAACAGATGAAATTAACACTGGTTTCAGCAGTGATACTAAGGAATGTTCTTACAGCATAATAACAGAGGACAACAAACATAAAGGAAACTAACAATTTTTTAGCAGAATAAACTTCAATAATACAAAGTGCAGAAAATCAGCTTGGTATTGTACTAAAATAATTTCACCTTAACCATTCACCTATTTATAATAATAAAACATTCTTCTTCTTCTTTGATCCTTAGCCGCCGACCGTCAAAGCAGTCAGTGGTCATCACGCCTAGTGGCGTCTTGTAGGGCAACAACAAATTGATTCCACTTTGCTCGGTCGGTGGCCATCCTTCGTACAGTGCCCCAACTCTGGTTCATTCTTTGCATCTCAGCCTCCACAGTCCTCCGCCAAGTTGTTT
Organism: Oreohelix idahoensis; assembly: GCA_024509875.1. Taxonomy (NCBI): domain Eukaryota; kingdom Metazoa; phylum Mollusca; class Gastropoda; order Stylommatophora; family Oreohelicidae; genus Oreohelix; species Oreohelix idahoensis. Next base: position 76,440 of record JAMPIV010008488.1, on the reverse strand, counting down.
TTGGTCGGCCTCTCTTTCGTTTTCCTTCAGGGGTCCATAGCATAGCTGTTCTTGTGATGGCATCGGGGTCTCTTCTGAGGACATGGCCAACCCAGCTCCAGCGTCTGCCAGCTATGATGGTGTGCATGTCCTCTTGCTTGCTACGAGTAAGCAGATCTTGGTAAGTGATGGTATTCGGCCAAAAGATTCGGTGAATTTTTCTTAGGCATGTTGTGTGAAAAGAGGACAATTTCGACATTTCCTTCTCTGTAACTCTCCAGCATTCTGCACCACAGAGAAGCACACAGCTCTGATATAATCTTAATTTTGTGCTTGTGCTGTATTGGGAGGACTTCCAGATGTTGTTTAGGCTAAAGAAGGCTGTTCTTGCCTTATTCATTCTGATGTTGATGTCTTTGCCTGCCCCGCCGTCTGGTGTTACTATGCTTCCTAGGTATGTGAAGGTATCTGTCTGTACCAATTGCTTATTCCTTACTGATATGGGCTCAGGGTTGCTCACAGTGAGCGTCATGACCTCAGACTTCTTTAAATTAATGTTCAAGCCCACCTGCTGGCTAAACTTATTAAGTCTATCCATTTTTTCCTGGATGTGTTGATGTGAATGTGCTAGTAGTGCAATGTCATCTGCATATTCCAGATCTTCCAATGTAGAAAATATTGTCCATCTTATTCCTCTTGGACTGCCCTCTGTTGTCTGGCGCATCACCCAGTCTATGACTGTTAAAAATAGAGTGGTTGATAAGGGGCATCCCTGTCGTACTCCTGTCTTCACCTCAAAGGTTAGGTTGCTCTGCCCAACACTGCACGTAAAGTTTGCATAGAAGCTTTTTATGATTGACACTATGCAGCTTGGAATTCCATAAGCCCTCAGTATTTTCCATAAACTGTCCCTATGTATGCTGTCAAAAGCCTTTTCAAAATCAACGAAATTAATGTAAAGCTGTCTTTGCCATTCTGAGCACTGCTCTATAATGTTCCTGAGAGTGAATATATGATCTACACATCTCCTGTTCTGTCTAAATCCTGCTTGTTCTTTCCTCAGTTTGTGATCTACTGCCTTTGAAATTCTCTGTATAATTATCCTGCCTAGTATTTTGCTGGGAACTGAGAGAAGAGTGATTCCTCTCCAATTATTGCAGTCTGCAAGATCTCCCTTCTTGGGCAATTTGACAATTATTCCAATAAAACATTACAGTTGTTTAACTTTCTTGAAATCAAATGAATGTTGGTTCACAGATTCGGTGTGCTTCAAAGTTGTAACAAAAATATATCCATCAATCTCTATGTACACGCTTCAACATCAGTTTTATTTCAAATGCAATGAGACTATTGAGGTGGGGCATTAGTAATTTCTGAATGCATTAAAAAATTTGTGTCACTTGGTTCTCTACCATATCAGACTAGTGATACGGAAGAAATGAAGATAATCAGAAAAGTCTAAATACAATGTCCCATCTGTTACATGGCTTGATTTGAATGCCTTAACTATGAATCATTTTTCAGTTGAAATGTACCTATGTAATCTTCAATTAGCTTACCTTGCAGTACTGAAAGCGCACCCTTGCCATCTTCATTGCTTTATGGTTATTAAATATTCCAGAGATTACTCTTTAAAGTCTGAAAAAAAAAGAAAATGTTTTTTAAATATCATTTATCAAATAACATTATTTTTATATCAAAAAATGTTCTGTACTTTCAAGTGACCAAGGTCGCATGTTCCAACCACTGTAAACTGCATTTTAAAAGGATAACCAATTCAGACATTAGAGGGAAAAGAGGCACTCTAATATCATGCACTCAATAACAGACCCATTCTTCACAATTATGCAGAACTCAGCTTACGGAGGTCTTTCAGGTGACTAATATTGTATTTTCAGCACCTGTACACTCACTATTAGCAAAGTTATCAACTTACTAATACATCATGTTACAACACCACTGATAACAAACGTTTTTAGCTGTTATTAATTACAGAACTATAGTCACTCCAACTTTAAAGAAACAGAAGTTCCAAACGAATGAATGGTGTTAATTTTTTTTTTCTTCTCAGGGAGCATGGACACACAACAGTTGACTTCAATGTAGGAAAACTGCACAAAAAGCACTTCATGTGTTGTATGGTTTCTGTAGCAATTTATATTAAATGATGAAGTAGAATCAAGCTCAACATCACTTTAGTCACCTAGTAGTAGTGTTGGTGTCGTTTTCATAGTGATGAATTGAAACGCGAATGGTTACAACGGAATAAATGTCAACAATGTTTTTTTCAAACGAAAACCAACAAGTATCTTGAATTGGATGAACTGGTCAAGTATTGGCAGCACACAAGTCGTTGGTAAACTTTACATAGATTTTATTCACCAGGACACGAAGTGGACAAGACGGACATCGTCACAGGCGCAAAGATCACACGACAACATATTAATTATTGCTGCTAAAGTTCCTGAAGATTCTCTTCTAGTAAAGACCTCTGTCCATAGACTAAGGATTACAAAACTGTTACCGTATAATATCCTTCTCAGTCACGACCGTTGACCTTCTTTCAAGGACGTCTATCATGGTAATGTATTCATACTCTGGGATGAAATCTTCCATATTACATTTGTTAAAATTCCCAGACGTTCATCCTACATAGCGTTGTACATCATATAATTTCACACAAAGTCATATACGATAATCCTATCAGTTAAAGGCTTTCAGTTGGCTACCCTCTCTTTACATCCATGCCACGACTTTGGCATTGAAGCATGTACGGCATTTAAAACATGTGCATAAGGTAAACAATATAACTTCTTCTACTCGTAGGAATTCTCCGTCTACGATCCAAATCTTAAAGGCAAGCGACTCTGTAGATCCATTCTAGGAATGATAAAATTCCCGCTAGATTAGTAGTAGAGCGGCCTTTTTATGCAGCATTAAAATAAGAAGTGGGCGATAACTTACGTGACATTACTGCGATTGGCTTCGACCTGAAGACCAATACAAATCACAATAATAAATGGCTTCCTTCAACATGCCATTGGATACACAATATAAAATTACAATCATGGACACAAGCCAGTTCCATGTTTCCACTTCAAAACCTGACGTCACAAACTACTCAACTAGGTTACACGTGCGTCCAAAGCAACTCACACCGCATTGTGCCCGTCAGTGCGTGAATCAATCGAACGCACAAATAATATAACTACATAAAACTGGTGCGTACATTTGGCAGGACCGAAGACTACCCCCTTAGGTAATAAATGTACGTAACAGCTCCCTTATTACCTCCCCTTAAAAAAATTAATCCCATTAATTTTTTTCGAACTAATTACTCGAGAGAGGTGAGTCAAAACTACAACAATATATACAATGCATAAAGTTATCATATTAAGAAGAGAAAATTTAAAATAAATCAATATAACTAAATGATAGTATGCATTAAAGCACACATCCACCATCGACCTACTTTGGAACGATGTGGTAATATTCGAAGTAAAAAGAAGTTGAAAATGAAAATGAAAATGAAAAATCAACAAAAAAGATGATAATAAAATTCAACTAAGTTTTTCAAAAGAAAATCGAAACATATGATTTCAAAAATGAAAATGAACAGCAACACTGATGATAATCAATGATAAAAGAATCAGTGAAACAGAAAATTTTGAAATACAATGTGCAAAAATGAAGCAATGCAAAATTAAACACTTTAAGAAGCAACGCACCTACTGTTATCTAGCACTAGTAAGTTTGACTAGTTATCTAAAAGTGAAATATCATGTAGTGGGATACGTGACTACACGTATTGCGAGACACTAATAACGTTAGTAGATGTGTGATTTATAAACAATCAAATTGATTAAATTGAATTAATCTAATTCTAGTACTTAATTACACATAAATAAATAACTAGTAATTTATTCTAAGTAATTCTAATTTCAGTCATTGTGAATATTCGTTCAGAACTATTTAGAGTCAACAAGAATATGTTCCTAATGTTCCATGCACGAAATAAGTTTACGAACACGATATGTAGTGTAATATGTTCCATAACACTAACGAATGTCTATTTGTTGCTTTTTACCAATGTTTCCATACTAAAAAAAGTTACTTCACAAGAAAAGTCATGTTATAATCCAGGAGTAACTATATTCTGAAAGTTATATTTATACGAATACTGCAAAACTATACATAGTCTTCACAGATGTACAATTAATGACACTGTACAAAGTTATTCATGTTTCGGTGAGGACGTTTCTCCATCTAAAAGTAGTTTAGTTTCACCAAGTTCACTAGGGCATCTTGAAAGACAGTCTGCAAATACATTCTGCACTCCAGGAATAGCTCGTATCTCAAAATGGAACGGTTGAAGAGCTATAGCGTAACGCGCTGACTTTGATGACTTAACGTTCCCTGTATTCAATGCGGTAAGAGCTTTCTGGTCAGACTCCACCACAAAGTGTGATCCGAGGAGATAACGATCCAGTTTTGTGATTGCCCAGACAAGAGCAAGGAGCTCTTTGTCTAGAACGGAGTAATTTATCTCGCTCGTTGTAAGCTTTCTGGATACGTACATAACAGGAAATAAGGTGCCTCCGTATTCCTGCATCAAAACTGCCGCAATAGCGTAGGAAGAAGCATCACTGCGAAGAACAAAGGTGAGATCTTTGTTAGGCAACTTTAAAAAAGGCTTATTTGAAAAAATTTGTTTTATATAGTCTAACGCCGTTTGGTGATCCTGCGACCACTTTATTACATTAGGTGTGCCCTTCTTCAGTAAAGACGAAAGAGGTGCAGTTATAGTAGACAAATGAGGGATGAATTTAGAATAGAACTGTATTAGTCCTAAGAGTGACCTCACTTGTTTTTTTGTCTTAGGTGCTGAGATGTTTAAAATTTTAGAGACGTTACTGTCTTCTGTATACATTAAACCGCGACCTATACGGTGACCAAGAAATGAGATGTCATGAAAACCGACAAAAGCCTTTGAAGGTTTCGCTGTTAAGTTATAATCCTGTAAGGTAGAAAGTAAAGATTTTAAACCCTGAATATGTTCATCCCAAGAGTCACTAAAAAGACAGATGTCATCTATATAAGTAATGACATCGGGACGATGAGACAATATGCGGCGCATCATGCGTACAAAGGTAGCTGGCGCATTCATTAACCCGAAAGGCATAAAATTCCATTGAAAAAGACCCCGTGGTGTCGAGAAAGCGGTGAATGGCTTTGCTTTCGTAGTGAGTGGCACTTGCCAATAACCCTTTGAAAGGTCAAATTTCGAAAAGAATGTGGCATGAGATAATTTCTCTAATAAGTCGTCTAAAAGAGGTAATGGTTCCGCATCGAATTTTGTAACTTTGTTTAACTTCCTGTAATCTACGCAAAGACGTATATTGTTGTCTTTCTTCCTAATGATTACCATAGAAGAAGAATATGGTGATGAAGATGGTTCAATTATATTTAATTGGAGCATATCATCCAATTCCTTATCAACCTTATCACGAAAGTGTAAAGGAATAGGATATGGGCGAACTCGAATCGGTGTATCGTCAGTCAGAATAATGTCATGTTGGATGACTGACGTATGACCTGGGATGTCAGTGAGGACATCCTCATACGTGTGTAGAATATTAGAGACTTGCTGACGTTGATCATCAGTAAGAGTAGATGAGATAGTAACATCATTCCATTTCTCAGTGGAATGGAGTGGTACAACTGGTATTGGTAGTTGTACATCATCGAAAGAAGATTCCTCTTCTTGGATGACTGACAAACTAGAATAGTGTTGAATAGGTGGTGTAGGATCGTCAGTTGCTTGGAACACCGATTGTAGATAATCAGGACGTGAGTAATACTCCTTCAACATGTTAATGTGGAAGGTTTTATGTTTGCCATTAACATCAACGATGTAGTCGACATCGGATATTCTTGAGATGATCCTGAAAGGACCTCTCCAGGTAATTAAAAGACGATTGTTATGCGCAGGGAGTAATACAAAAGCTTCATCACCAGGTATGAGCTGGCGAAGACGTCTATATTTGTTTGCAGATAGACGAGCTTTTTCTTTGGCATGTTCGGATGATGCAGTAGCTAGTCTACAAGCATCTATGATTTTCTTTCTAAGAGAGATCACATACTCATAAGAGGATTGAGTTTCCTCTTCAATATTCTCATCCACCAATAAGTCGTGGATTAACGACATCGGACCGCGTGGTTGCATGCCAAAAACAAGCTGGAACGGAGAAAACCCCGTTGCTTGATTTTGTACCTCGCGATACGCAAAGAGACAAGCGGGTAGGACCCGATCCCAGTCTTGGGGATGGTCTTGAGTCATCTTACCCAACAACTGCTTGAGTGTCCTATTGAGACGCTCAATTAACCCATTTGACATCGGATGATAAATAGAACTAAGAGATCTGTCTATACCTAATGTCTTCATAACTTGAGACATGGATTCAGAAATGAACTGAACCCCATGATCCGACAAGATTTTCCGTGGAAAACCAATGCGTGAGAAGATTAACATCAATGCCTCTGCTACACTGGCAGATGAAGTGTTCTTGAGAGGGATGGCCTCAGGCCAACGAGTGCACATATCAATGCACGTAAGAATATGCGTATGCCCTCTAGCAGATGGAAGCATTGGACCAATAATGTCAATGGCCATTTTATCAAATGGTCTAATCGGGATGTCCGCAGCTTGAATAGGAGCCGCATGAAATGGACCCCGTACCTTAACTTCTTGACATATCAAACAGGACCGACAATAGAGAGTAACATCTCTATGGACGCCTGGCCAGTAGAATGCCGAAAGCACTCTGGATTTGGTACGCGAAAAACCCATATGGCCCGCACATTGCGAGTCATGAGCATGTCGTAATATACGAGATCTCATACAGGATGGGACAAGAATCTGAGAACATAAGGATAAATCCTTTTCCCGTATTACTCTAACCAAAATCCCATTTTTAAGTATAAAGTCATGTCTAGATTTTGCAAGTTTGTTGCTTGTATTCTTTTTGTTAACATACTGAAAGAATTTTTTTAATGAATTATCATTCTTTTGCAATGTTGCAAACAACTCCCGTGAAATAGGAGCATCATCATCACAAGTGGTATGAACTGTAGGTTCAATAGGTGTATCATGCGACATATTAGTAGCTTGCGCTCTAGTCACTACTGCATTTGCAGTTTGAATATGTCGCTCTTCCCATTCAGCTATTTGCTGAGGTGTACACTCTTTAATACCATGTATGCGACCCAGTATTACATCACAAATTGGATTCGGAAGGAGACATGCTTGGATCTTTCCTGAAAAGAAAGGTGTGTTAAGATCAATAATAGCAGTGGGAAATGTTTCAATAGTGCCACCAAATGTTACACATTTGACAACCCGGCCCGTGGCACAACTTGGGTTGATCAGCGAAGTCCGGACACCGATTGTTGTACAACCTGAGTCAAATAGGAGAGAGCATGAAATATTATTGACAAATCCCTTGTGAAACTTAAGAGAGCCCTGTCCCTGGTGTACTGACGCAGCAGTGGCTGTACAGACTGCAGGCAGGCTAGGCAAGGTATGTCCGCAACGCAGCGTCGTGATCGCCTTAGGCTGGAAAAGAGTCGAGCATTCTGGACAGTCTTTCACCTGGGAACAATCTAGAGAACAAGACATAGCATTGTGAGTTTCAGCTACTTTACCCTGTTCAATGTTAGCCTGTGTATCATTAAAAGCAACATTAGAATGTCTACCTGTATTATTCGACGATCTATCTCGTCGGCGCGATCGATTGTGATTTTTGTCATTAAAATTGCCATAATTGTCGTTTCTGCTAGAGTTAAAATTTGGATTAGTCCGATAATTTGTAGAATGATCGTTATGATGTTGGTTAAATGGTTTATTTCCAAAAAATTGTCTGTTTTGCGGACCCTGAGATCTTGATCTCCAGTTTTGTTTATTATAATGTCCTTGATTATTTTTAAAATAATTGTTACCAAAATCTCGCGATCTGTGAGTTTGGTTCCAAGAAACATTAAATGGAGCAGATTGTTGAAATTGCTTCCCTTTGTAAAAGTTATCATTGTTGAAATTATGATTATTTCCCTTATTGACATACCTATCAGCACTAAAAGAACGATTGCGTGAAAAATTGTTTTGTTGTGCTGCAAAAGCAACAGGCAATTCACTCTTAATCTGCGCGTTACTTAGATCCATGTTTGGGTGAGCAGTGCAAAAATTTTTTGCATGTTCTTCTAAATTTTTCATAGATAAAGGTTTCCGTTCGTGTAAAAATGCGAGAAATGTAGGGTTTACCGACGAAAGTACCTTATCGCGCATCAGTAAATCAAAGAGACCTTCATACGACTTTTCAATTTTGGATAATTCGATCCATCTTTCTAATGTTAGTCGTATCTGTGACAGAAAATCACTAAAATTTCTGGCAGATTGAGGTAGTAATGTGTGAAATCTCAAACGATATTCGTTTTCTGTCATTTGAAATTTTTGCAGAAGTGCTGCTCTAAGAGCATTGTAGTCATTTTTCTCACCAATGCTGGTGGTATGATAAACTGCTAATGCATCTCCTGTAAGTAATCTGGATAAATATGTACAGTATAGAGCTTTATCCACGTTATAAGACCCACAAGTGGCCTCAAACCTATCCAGGAAGAATATTACGTCATCAGACGGGGGATTAAATTTTGGTAATTTAAGGTGAATTTCCTTAAAATTATCATGTCTGGATGAAGTTTGGCTTTCAAAAGTTCTCTGAGAATTAGCTTCCTGAGTTAACCTAATTCTCTCATATTCTGACTCTGCTAATTTCAGTTCATGCTGTCGTTTTTTTTCATTCTCTTCCATCTCAAGCTGAAGTCGTTTTACATTTTGTTCCGCTATCAATCTTCTCTCTTCCATTTCCTTTTGTTTCTGTTCCATTTCCTTTTCAGCTATTAATCTTTTTTCTTCCATTTCTTTTCTAAGTCTTTCTTCAGCCTCCTTTTGTTTCTGTTCTGCCTCTCGCAGAAATCGTTTCTCTTCTAATTCAGCGGCTAATCTCATTTTTTTCTCATCTTCCTCAGCAGTTAATCTCATTTTTTCTCATTCTCCTCAGCCTCAATCCGTTTCTGATCTGCCTCAAATTTCATCTTCTTCTCATGTTCCTCAGCCTCAATCCGTTTTTGATCTGCCTCAAATTTCATCTTCTTCTCATGTTCCTCAGCCTCAAATTTCAAATTTTCCAAACGTAAAGTTTCTAACCTTCTCTGATCAGCTTCTATTTCTTGAGCTTTCTTATATTCTGACAGTGCAAATGCTTTAGCTTCATCAGGAGCCATCTGAAGAGCTTTTGCTTGCTTAATGAAATAGTCTAAGGTAGCCATTTCAATATTATTATGTAATAATACTACTTAAAAGTGTTACTACAACTAGTGTTCTTCGTTCCTGTTCTAGAACGGTAAAATCAATTTATATAATAGGCAATAATATTAATAATTAATAATGTAATTTATAACATGTAATGGTGTGAAAGCAGTAATGTGACAGACAATAGCACAATAATGACACGACAAGATATTCAAAACAAACGAAGACGTTCGCAGAAATCCAATTAAAATAAAATGAGAAACTAAAATGGAATGTCGTAAAGAATTACGATGATAACTGCGATTAAATAATGCACAAGACAATTGACAACACAGTGTAAAAAACATAGGTTTTGTAAAAAACTAAACGACAGGAAAGGTGAGATGGACGCGAAATACAAACAAAATTCATCATAAAACCAAGGTACAAGTAAAAATAGCTACCAAAAACAACAAGTAAACGTGACACTACAGCTAAAACAGACAGGTGTCACAGACCACCAGACACAGTGGACCTAGAATCCTTCTACGCTCACGCGTAGGAACATTCCACTGCGGGAAGTCTGCAAAATAATGTCCTACAGAACGTCTGACGAAGAGCCCGAATTGGCTTCGAGATGGATCTCGTTCGTCAGATCTACCTCCCAACCTCCCGCGAAGAATACACAACATATAACACATAACACGGAAAATATAAAAGTGGACATAATCAATTAAGGCACAGCTAATAGTAATAAAGTGTATAACGGATACAAGTTATACTTAGCTCGCGTGCAGGTAAAAATCAAAGTGCCTTGTCCCCGTGTATGTACGTTAGAGGATGCAATACTTCGCTCTGCGTATATCAAACTAGCTCGCACGTAATAATGATGAAGAGATGATCTCCAAGTAATCAGTCACTGTGAAACTTGACGTGGAGGTTGATTGAAGACCTTGAGCATTTGAGTTGATTTTGATTCATATTCCGCTAGGATCCAAATTGAGATGATGTCGCCTTGAAAGTAAAAATTCTTCTTTTCAAACGATCAATTGGATGGGTACGTTCCTGAAATTACTTCCAGACCGCACTGGCCTACCAGTTATTGTTGGTGTCGTTTTCATAGTGATGAATTGAAACGCGAATGGTTACAACGGAATAAATGTCAACAATGTTTTTTTCAAACGAAAACCAACAAGTATCTTGAATTGGATGAACTGGTCAAGTATTGGCAGCACACAAGTCGTTGGTAACTTTACATAGATTTTATTCACCAGGACACGAAGTGGACAAGACGGACATCGTCACAGGCGCAAAGATCACACGACAACATATTAATTATTGCTGCTAAAGTTCCTGAAGATTCTCTTCTAGTAAAGACCTCTGTCCATAGACTAAGGATTACAAAACTGTTACCGTATAATATCCTTCTCAGTCACGACCGTTGACCTTCTTTCAAGGACGTCTATCATGGTAACGTATTCATACTCTGGGATGAAATCTTCCATATTACATTTGTTAAAATTCCCAGACGTTCATCCTACATAGCGTTGTACATCATATAATTTCACACAAAGTCATATACGATAATCCTATCAGTTAAAGGCTTTCAGTTGGCTACCCTCTCTTTACATCCATGCCACGACTTTGGCATTGAAGCATGTACGGCATTTAAAACATGTGCATAAGGTAAACAATATAACTTCTTCTACTCGTAGGAATTCTCCGTCTACGATCCAAATCTTAAAGGCAAGCGACTCTGTAGATCCATTCTAGGAATGATAAAATTCCCGCTAGATTAGTAGTAGAGCGGCCTTTTTATGCAGCATTAAAATAAGAAGTGGGCGATAACTTACGTGACATTACTGCGATTGGCTTCGACCTGAAGACCAATACAAATCACAATAATAAATGGCTTCCTTCAACATGCCATTGGATACACAATATAAAATTACAATCATGGACACAAGCCAGTTCCATGTTTCCACTTCAAAACCTGACGTCACAAACTACTCAACTAGGTTACACGTGCGTCCAAAGCAACTCACACCGCATTGTGCCCGTCAGTGCGTGAATCAATCGAACGCACAAATAATATAACTACATAAAACTGGTGCGTACATTTGGCAGGACCGAAGACTACCCCCTTAGGTAATAAATGTACGTAACAAGTAGCCTCCTTCACTAATAACTGACTATGGGAATGTGCCCTTGAGGTGATAGCCCAAGCTACTTTTTTTTCCCCCCGAGTTCCTTTTAGCGTGTTTTTTTCTCTTCTGCTTGTTATAAGAGCTTCTTTTCACCCAATCTGAGGTGGCACCTTAGGGAGCATTGCCACTTGGTGCAATCAGCAGCCTCATGCTTACAGTTGCTGGGTTTAAGTCCAGTGCCTTCATGTCTCTCTTACACACATCTCTGAACCTCAGCTGTGGTCACCCGGCCATTCGTTTGCTATCTGCCGGTTTTCCGTAGAAAATATCTTTAGGGATGCGACCATCTTCCATGAGGTGGACATGGCCATGCCAGCACAGTCTGCATTGTTTAAGCAGAGTATACATGCTTTGAAGGCCAGCATGTGACAGCACCTCAGCATCTGTCATTTTGTCCTTCCATGAAACACCCATGATGTGATGTGGACACCTTAAATGGAAGGAGTTGAGCCTTCTTTCTTGCTTAGCAATATGGTTGTCCATGTCTTGCTGCCAAACAGAAGTGTGCTGGTGACCACAACTTTGGTCTTCATTGTGAGTTTGGAGTTTCCCCAAACATGCACTGTGACGGTGGGCAAAGATTGTCATTCACCTTGAAGAGTCACCTATAATGCCCATGATAAACTTCTTCTTTATGGTGCTTTATCTCTCCACATATTTGACACAGCTCTTGGTAAACTTACTACAAGCTTCCTTAGATACCCAGAATTATTAATCCTAAGAGGCCAATTATAACAACTTGCTCTTGTCTTGCTGAATGCATTTCTGTATTTACTTGCTAGTCTTCTTTCATACTTAAAGGATACTAATCATGGTATAACATTTTTCGCTTCACTTAGATTCATGTTTGGCCACACTTTGATTCCTTTAGATTAATGCCAGGTCACATTTTCTTGTTTTTCTTTCAGATGTTTGTTTGCGTTAAGCTTCTAATCCACAACCTGATGGGCTCAAAGCACTTCTGTTCTTTTTTTCTTTTTTAAACAGAACTAATCCCTAACTCTTTAATACTTCTCTGTTCAATGGGCTACTGACCACATGAAGCAATGCTGCTATGAAAATATGAGCCCTAGCAACACATGCCTATGCATGTGCAACTTTAAACACCTGGTACTGCAAACCTTATTCCCAAGTTTTAACATCACTGCACTGATAATGCATAGCAGTTACAGAAGTGGAGGAAGGTTCAGAGACATGTGGAGAAGAGAAGTAGAGGGAGATTCAGAGAAACACGGAGAAGAGAAAAGGAGAGATATTCAGAGACAGATACAGAAGAGAAGTAATTTAATTTGACTCATAATTCCATCTACTTAGTCAACTTTCTTGAATTAATATGAAACAAATATCTTCTTCTTCTTTGATCCTTAGCCGCCGACCGTCAAAGCAGTCAGTGGCCATCACGCCTAGTGGCTTCTTGTTGGGCAACAACAAATTGATTCCACTTTGCTCGGTCGGTGGCCATCCTTCGTACAGTGCCCCTTCGGTGAATTTTTCTTAGGCATGTTGTGTGAAAAGAGGACAATTTCGACATTTCCTTCTCTGTAACTCTCCAGCATTCTGCACCATAGAGAAGCACAGAAAGCACACAGCTTTGATATAATCTTAATTTTGTGCTTGTGCTGTATTGAGAGGACTTCCAGATGTTGTTTAGGCTAAAAAAGGCTGTTCTTGCCTTATTCATTCTGATGTTGATGTCTTTGCCTGCCCCGCCGTCTGGTGTTACAATGCATCCTAGGTATGTGAAGGTGTCTGTCTGTACCAGTTGCTGATTCCTTACTGATATGGGCTCAGGGTTGCTCACATTGAGCGTCATGACCTCTGACTTCCTTAAATTGATGTTCAAGCCCACCTGCTGGCTAAACTTATTAAGTCTGTCCGTGTTTTCCTGGATGTGTTGATGTGAATGTACTAGTAGTGCAATGTCATCTGCATATTCCAGATCTTCTAATGTAGACAATGTAGTCCATCTTATTCCTCTTGGACTGCCTCTGTTGTCTGTCGCATCACCCAGTCTATGACTGCTAAAAATAGAGTGGTTGATAAGGGGCATCCCGAAACAAATATAAAGGTATGTTATCAGGCACTCGTAGGAAATAAAGAAGTATGATAGGAAACTCTTTACAGAGCGATACAACAGGAAGCAATCTGATCATCAGAAGAAGTCCCCCCGTCCGACAAGTGTTTCGGCCCTATATACTCCTTTACACTCTAAGGGGGGCGGGCCCACTTGGGTCATGACTCCCAAGCGTCTCAGCTTCCTGTTGTCTTGCATCGAAAATGAACCCATTTCACTTATGGTAGCAACTTTAAATTCCACAACTCCGCCAGCCGTGGAGGCAATTGTGAAAGTAACAAGGAGAAGACAAATTATTCCGTTCGTTCCGTCGCACACACTGAGACACCAGCGCGAAGTCAACGAGTCGCCACTGCGCGTTCCCCACTGGACTTTTGATACTGACAAGAAGTAGAACACTAGACAACAGAAAAACAACAGACATGAGTGGCTTACCCAGGATTTGAACCCTGGACCTTCCGTGCGACAACCCCGCCTAGCCATGCAAGCGAATCACACTATCCTCCCTGCCATCTACGCATCACCAAAAAATGATGTTTCGATGACAGGTCATTAGTGCGAACGCAATACACGACACCGAAAGTCCACCATGGGCAGTTTAGCCTTTTAATGACGCAATCACTTCTGTTGTTTCCCTATCACGCAGTATAGGCCAGTCCAACAAGACAAGGACCTTAATACTGTGTCCAGTAAATGAAAGTAGACTTAGAACAGTGAAAACAGGACAGAGGGTAGGTTTGGTATTGTATAAACATTTATTACACATAAGGAAGGGAAACCCGAGGCCTGTAAACAGTAAATTAATATGAAACAAATATAAAGGTATGTTATCAGGCACTCGTAGGAAATAAAGAAGTAGAACACTAGACAACAGAAAAACAAGCCACTCATGTCTGTTGTTTTTCTGTTGTCTAGTGTTCTACTTCTTTATTTCCTACGAGTGCCTGATAACATACCTTTATATTTGTTTCATATTAATTTACTGTTTACAGGCCTCGGGTTTCCCTTCCTTATGTGTAATAAATGTTTATACAACTTTCTTGATCTCACTGTGAGGACACGCAAACAACAAAACTTGAGAACAGTAAGTCTCACTACATCTCTTTTTGAAAAATCTACTGATGCCCATGATTTTCTCCTTCACATTCCTCTCAACTTATAAGTGGACAAGAATATTCCTTTCTTTCAACTTCTCTGTTTATGTAATTTATTTCATGACGATTACTTTTGCCGTACAGCTCATGAGATGCTTGATTTCTTTCAGTGATGTTAATACCCCAAATGTGTTTTATCTGAGACACATAAAGATGGCATGGCATGCAGTAATCAACTGGTTCAAGCATTAGACAGACTCAAACTTGTTTTACCATGTCACCCCCACTGTTTGGCAATGAAGAACATTTTTTTTTCCAGTTGTTTGTCATTTCTTTGTTAGTGCTTGTTGACATATGAGCTCTCTCCATGATGCCTCTTTGTTAGCATTTTCTAAAGATAGGACTTTCAGAGACATGCTTTTCACATCAGCTTAGTTAATCTTCTTGGATCTTTTCGATCACGCACAGTGGTGTCTTGTAGGGCAGAAACAAACTGTCCCAATTTTGCTCGGTAGGTGGCCATCTTTCATGCCATGCACCAAAACAAAACTAATTCGTATTTTGCATCTCAGCCTTCACTGTTCTCCGCCAGGTTGTCTTTGGTCTGTCTCTCTTTCACCGTTTTTCTGGCATCCGTAGCATAACTGTTCTGATGATGGTGTCAGGGTCCCTTCTGAGGACATGGCCAACCCAGTTCCAGTATCTGTCTGCAATGATGGGGTGCATGCCTTTTTGATTGCACTGTGTAGGCAGTTCCTGGTTGGAGATGGTATTCTGTCAAAAAATTTGAAGAATTTTCCTTAGGCAGGCTGTGTGGAAAGGGGTTAACTCATTCATTCCAGAGTTATTTTGCACGCTGTGCCAGACTTTTTTTGTGGGCAGAATTTTATAGAGTGAAGTGTTCATCTTTCAGTCTAAATTTGTTTGTGAATTTTCCTTTGAACATGTACTTATTATATACCAAACTGTAGGGAAATGGATAGAGAATTCAAATATATAATGTCTGTGGTAGTATTAACACAAGTATGTTCGGTATAATTTAATCATTTTGCATGTAAAATTGAAAAACGCTAAAAAGTTGACTGTAGAATACGATCTTACCAAAGACAAATTACTGTCGTAGACAATAAAACTTTCTTTTTAGTCTTCAAACGTCAAGTTAATCTATATACAAAGTAAAAAAAACATGCTTATGGCCAAAATTAGTAGATTTAGTGTTATTCGCACCAGTTTGTCCGTGGTTCTTTGTAAGAAAAAAATAAATTATGCAATCGTGCATTACGTAATTTTCAAACAAATAAATAAGAATAACGTCATATAAATACTTTTTTACTCTTGTTTAATGTTTTAATAGTATCCCTAGCTTCATCTTCTACCAAGAACTAGTGATTAGATGTTACGGTAGGTCTAGTTTTGTTGCTTTTTGATCGGCCAGAATATGACTACGCCCACTCATCAACTAAATCTAGTGTGTCTAGCTTTTCTGCATATATTCCGTATTTTGACAACAAATTGTGACTACCAAACAATCATCATCAATGTCAGCAATGTTTCAAAGTAGTTTGACACAATTATTTGCTTAGGAGACTTAGAAAATGTAAATATAAAGTGTGACATATTTCTCTAGCAAAAACAACGAAAAACGTAAACACGCGAATCTTCACAAAAATTGTGATAATAACATCAAAACACGCACATGTGCTGATTAACTAAAGTCAAATTAGTTGTTTAAATAGTAGCGGAAGTCATTCTACGAGTTTTAATATATGAACTGCATTAAGCGGACGATTTTTAGGGTTTATTCGTGATAAACTAAAAACCACGCTCTGAGCGTTGCTGGGGCACGGCGTGCTGAATTTTGCAACGCTCAGAGCGTTGCTGTGGAGTCAAAGAGTTAATTTGGACATTTCCTTTTCTGTTACTCTCCAGTACTCCGCGCTACACAAAAGTACACAACTCTCATATATAATATTAATTTGGTGTTTGTGCTATACTGAGAAGATTTCCACAAATGTTTAGATCTGCAAAGGCTGTTCTGGCTTTATGCATTCTATTACTGATGTCTTTGCTTGTTCCGCCGTCTGCTGTTACTATGCCTCCTAGATATGTAAATGTATTTGTTTGTTCCAGTTTTTGGTTCCTTATTTTATGGGCTCAGGATTTACAAGGGGCTTGACATAAGTCTTGGGCCTGACCATGAAGGACATGTCACAGAGAGCTGAAATTTTGTATACTGTTTATTCCTTTTCAATATAGCCATCGTCTGAATTGACACACTTCTGCCATCTCTGCTTGACATTGAAACGACCTTGGGAGTAAAACACCCTATTTTTCAAACTAAACCAGTCATCACATGCCAGTATAACTTCTTCATCGCTGTCAAAATGATTTCCTTTTAGCTGTTTTTTAAGATTTGGGAATAGAAAAAAGTCTGATGGAGCCAAATCTGGAGAATATGGTGGGTGTGGAAGAATTTCAATATTAAAATCGTTGGCTGCTAGCTGCACAAGCCGTGCTTTGTAAGAGGGTGCGTTGTCTTGAAGCAAAGGAAGATTTTGAGTGCGCGTTATCCCTCGTTTCCTGGTCACAACCTTTCTTAGTTTGGTGAGAAGATCTGCATAGTACTGTCCATTAACTGTGTTCCACGAGGCAGAAAATCTTTCAACAGGACACCTTTGGCGTCCCAAAAAACAGTCAGCATCACTTTTCCTGCAGATTTCTGCGCTCTCGGCTCGACAGGTGTTGGGGAGTCTGGGGTTTTCCATTGCATGCTGGCAATTTTGGATTCGGGATCATAATGGTGTACCCAAGTCTCATCTACTGTCACCATGGTCTCCAAAAAGTTTTTTGACTGACACTTTTTGAGCAACTGTTGACAGCAATTTACCCTCCTTTGCTTCTGTTCACGTGTCAACAGTCGCGGAACCCAGCGTGCACACACTTTTCTCATGTTCAGTCTGTTGTGTAAAATTCTATAAACTGTTCTTTCATTTAGTTTTACTCTACTAGCTATCTCCACAATTGTCATTTTTTGATCCTGGTCAATGATTTTCTTCACTCTTGTTGCATTTTCATCATTGCACTCTGAGGCTGGTCTACCAGATCTTGGCAGATCAGCAACATTTGAGCGGCCGCACTTAAACTGTTGACACCAGTTTTTTACCGAAGTATATGAAGGACAAGAATCACGAAACACCGGTTCGATCTCCCTGTGTATTTCTGTAGGTTTTTTTCCTTGAAACATCAGAAATTTTATCACAGCTCTGGCCTCCTTCTTTTCCATTGTTTTGTCAAATCTTTGGAGCAGCAGATCCGGTCAATAGGGTACACTGCGCCGTGCACCGTAGCAGGAAAACCCATTGAAGAAACAAACGCGTACTTCACACATTCAGTGCAACTATGATGAACTTTAAATGTGCCAAGTTTCATCTTCCTCCTGTGACTCCTTCATGGTCAGGACCAAGACTTATGTCAAGCCCCTTGCATTACACTGAGTGTCATAATTTCTGTCTTCTTCAGATTGATATTCAGTCCCACTTGTTGGCTGTATTTACAGTCCCACTTGTTGGCTGTATTTATTCAGTTTATTTTTTCTTGGATGTGCTGATGTGAATGTGAGAGTAGTGCAATATCGCATGTGTATTCTAGATCTTCCAGTGTGGCAGACGTTGTACATCTTATTCCTCTAGGGGTATCCTCTTTTGTCTAGCGCATCACCCAGTCTATGACAGCTAAAAATAGAATGGCCGACAAGGGGCAACCCTGTCGTACTCCTGTTTTAACTTTGAAAGTAAGGTAGCTCATCCCAACATTGCATATAAAGTTAGCATAGATACTTTTTATGATGGAAACAATACACCTAGGGATCCCGTAAGCCCGTAGTATTTTCCATAAGCTATCCCTGTGTATGCTGTCAAAAGCCTTTTCAAAATCGACAAAGTTTATATATAGTTGTATTTGCCAATCTGAGCACTACTCTATTATGTTCCTGAGGGTGGAAATGTGATCTGTGCATCTTCTGTTCTTTCTGAATCCTGCTTGTTCCTTCTTCAATTTATGATTTGGAGCCGCGCTAGCGTAGTGGTTACAACACCGCTCTGGCGACCGGGTGATACAGGATCAAACCCGGGCGACGGCATTTGAGGATTTTTCGTCGACCGGGATTTGGACTGGATTAACTCGAGACCTGGCGAGGACATTTGAAGGAGTGTCGTCGACCAGGGACTGGCGGCTCCTGAGCCGACCCAGCTGCAATGGGTACCTCCGAAATCGGCGAGTATTTGCCTGAATGGCGAGGGACACCTGTCTCTGTACAAGAAATAAAGGGATACTCACGTAAAAATCAATGTCAGGTTAGACATAAAAAATAATAACCTGATATTTCGCCTCGAGTATTAGCGGGCGAACGAAAAAAAAAAAAAAAAAAAAAAAAAAAAATTTATGATTTACTGCTTTTGAGATTCTGTGGATAATAATCCTGCCCAATAGTTTGCTGGGAACTGAGAGTAGCGTAATTTCTCTCCAGTTGTTGCAGTCTGTAAGGTCACACCCCCTTTTTATAATTATTTTAGTAATTTGATAATTGTTCCTTTCTTCCATTAAAGTGGTGTTGTCTCTGCCAGATTTGTACAAAGAGTGGTTCTAAGAATTCAGCTGATAATTCAGGATCAATTTCAAATAGTTCTGCGCATTGTCTTGACCAGGAGCTTTTCCATTCTTCAACCCTTTGATTGCTGTGATGATTTCTTCCTTTCTTGGAACATCTGTATTGATATCCAGGTCATTTTCAGCCTCCGGAATGTTCAGCTGCATCTCAGGCGGTGTGTTATTGAGCATTTCTCTGAAGTGCTCAGCCCATCTTGCTTCTTGCCCTGTTCTGTGGTGAAGATATTTCCGTGCTTGTCTCTTACTAGTGTAATATTATTTGCACCCCCTTTTCCACAGATGGTTTTTGTTATTTTGTATACTGTGTTTTGTTCATTCCTCAGTGCTGCTTCTTCTGCCTGTTTTGCAAGGCCATCTAGGAAATTTCTTTTGTCAGCTCGTGTTTGACGATTTACTTCCTTGTTCAGCTGACTACTGTTCAGTGTATATTGCCTTTAACCCAGGGGACTTTGCTTCTGATTTCTTTCTTTTGATTACTTTTCTCATCCCTATAGTTTTCAATGTTGCTGGTGTTATCCAATCTTGTATCTTCTTTTCCTAGAAACCCAAGCATGCTTCACTACTTTACCTAAATATCATTGAAAGGACACTGAATTTTTGGTCGGCGTCATCACATTCTGTGCAATCCCGACTTTTGGCAGTCTGATAACGTTTCTTTATATCTGCCACAAAAGCTTTCTTGGTAAGGGGGTCCTTCAGCTTAATGATGTCGTATCTTTTTGGTTTTCTTACCTTAGGCCCAATAGTTCTAAGCGTCACTTTTATTATCGCTACTACTAAGTAGTGATCGCTTCCCATATCTGCACCTCTTCTTACTTTCACATCTTGTAATGAATGCCTCCATCTACCATTGATCATTAAGTGATCTATCTGGTTTCTGGCGCAGCCATTTGGCGATTCCCATGTTAGTTTATGAAGTTCTTTATGTGAGAAGAAAGTTCCTCCAATGACTAAGTTGTTAATGTTGCAGAAGCCTATCAGTTTGTGATGGGGCCATAATAAACGCCCCAAAATCTCCCTGAAGTTCATATTTGTGTTTTTGCTTCTTCATAGAGGGCCATAATAATGCCTTCATTTCCATATCAACGTGGTTAACACCCGACGTAAATAGTTGTGTTTATTTTAGCTGTTTACAAGTATTACAAAGAACCCAGTAAATAGTCCTGCACGAGCCGGCCTTTTCACGATTGCGCAGGCGTAAATCAATACGCCGAGGGTGATGTGGCCAGACCGCGTATATATAAAGACAGCAGTGAGCTGGCGAAGACCTTTTTCGCAAGAGCAGTCCAGACGAGAGAAACGAAGTTAGGCGCGCCCTGTGTGGGTAGAAGATGAACAAAGACATGACACGTGAGTTTGATTTTAAAGCAGATTAGCATTATAGTGTTCTGTAGCTTTAGAATTATATTCAGCGCGAGTCTGTTCTAATGTTTTAGAAAATAGATAGATGTGTTTCCAAAGGAGATGTCTTCCAGGACATTAGATTTAGTTTTAAAGTTATAGATGAGTGAAAATAATGTGTGGATAGGTTTTGTTGGTCGTGTTAAGTCCAGATTGCGGCTGTAAGGATCTAGTAGGAACCGATTCCATTCATGAGACCGGGCAGAAAGGCAAATATAGTAGGAACCTATTTCATACATGGAACTGGACAGAGATGATATCAGGGACTGAAATTTAGATAATATTTGCTAGTGCCAAGATGGCAGCCAGGGCCACGTGTTAAATGTGCATAAAGATGACGCATGTGAGCGACAATAACATTTTTAGTTACCATGTGCTATACGCACTATGATGTTAAGCTATTTATTATTTGAGAGCGCAGTGGGCTTATTATAACATTTGCTAGTTTTGTTAAGTCAAGAGTAATTTTATTTTATTCTTTGAAATAAGGGTAATTTAGTGTATTTCATGATAATTGATTATAATTCTACTGTATATCTTTAGTGGGTTACTTTGAGATGAGGATAGTCATTTAGATTTCTTGTGGGCGTAATGCTACTCCTTTGTGCGTAAGGCACTTTGAGACATAAGTGTTTCTCTGTTTGCTCCTTGCGGGGCATGGAGACACCAGTGTGGCTGGGTCCCAACAGAAGCCTGCACGAAGCATTTATATGCTATGGCAGTGGTTTGTTTCTGTAACAATGTGTTTCATATGATGAGTTCCCAATCTCATCAGTCAGCGTATACGATATGCTTCAGAGTGTAGGGACGAATACTGATATGGATCAGTTGCGAAGTGGTGGTTTATGCTCAAATGAGAGTATTAGTTGTACATAGCGTTTAATACTGTTTTATGCTCATTTTAGTTTTATTTAATTATTGTTATGTGTAGAATGGTTTATGAGAGCACGTGGGTTCACTTGGAGATATATATTTTCCTTATTTATCTTCCTTATGAAGCATGGAGCCACCAATGTGGCTGGCCTCCGCATGAAGCATTCATATGCTCTTGCAGTAGTGGTTTCAGTAGCCATCTGTGTTACATGGTGATATTGCCATCCTCATGCACAACATCACACTAGTCTCATTGGAAGTCAAGTATGAGAGTGGATGTGTGTGTAATAGTGGGATGTTTTAGGTGGCGTGCAAGAAGGACAGTTTGCCAGGTGAGAGCATGGTTTTTCTCATTATTTAACTATTATGATTTTAACTAGTCAGTGCTTTGTTTGCGTTTCAGATTAGCAATTGAGCACTGGCTGAGTGTTTTGTTTGTTTGCTTACTTGTTTAATGTTTGTTCATTAGTTTGCTTTGTGGGTTTGGGTCACTGACAGGGTTGTATGAATAAATACAGCCCCTGCCTTAGAATCAGAGTTTTATTCGGGTCGGTTGCGAGTGTGCAAGAAAGTGATCACATATCACAACAGCATCATCATCTCTCGCCCACCCTATCACACGTTTATCATCATTCTCGTTTGCAGCAATACTATTGCATCCCCCCATTACCCTTTCATAGTATGTATTGTCTGATTCAACTTTGACACTGAGGTCTCCCATTACTATGATAATGTCATGACTAGATATAGTTTTCACACCCAGCCATTGAATAAAAAGCAGAATGGTTCACATCCCACCGAGTCCCACCAGGCGATGAGAGTCAGCCAATGCTACTGGTAGTCACCTTCCTCTGTGCTGTGAAGTCTAGACACAGTGAGATCGTGTGAGAGCTACGAACCAAACACCTAGAACCCTTAACACACTACAGCAAAATGAAGAAGGGATTTTTAATTTAAATAATAAAAAAAGCTCCCATAAGAAACCATCTATATGAAGATCAAATAAACATGGCATCGTTCAAGAGACACACCTCAACAGCAACCAAAAAAAATTCAGTCAAAGAATACCAGGCCTTCCAACTTTCGAGAAGGATACAAAAGGTGTACTCATACTTGTGGAATGATCAATACCAAACAGCAAAGTATCTCTGTACTTTAAAGTCAAGCAGAAATCATAGGGGTTGACACAGCAATAAAGGAAATGAACATCCACATTTGCAATCCATAGAATGGCCCACAAAGCAAAGACCTGTCACGTTCAAGTATGGAAAGGGCTCCAACTGCATAGTGGTTGGAGATTTCATCACCTTATCAGACAGATGGGGATGCCCAGATACAAACAGTTGAGATGTGGTGAAGAACTGGGAGATTAATAAAAATCTCCATTTAATCAACAGGCTGGATAGAAACAGTTTCTACTCCAGTACCTTTCAACATTAGCTAAGGGAGACTGAGCACCTTTGGGTTTGCCCTGATACAGTGATGTTGCTTCTGAACAATAACAAAATACATTAATAAAAAAAGTGGCCTAACGACGATACATATCATTTTATAAGTATTTTATTAATGTTTGTGCTTCTGATATAGCTTTATTCACATTATTTTGTAGCCTACATATATAAATTAACTCTTTAAGTCTACGTTATATCGGTTTACCGGCTCAATCTGTTTGACTCGATTAACGCTATATCGTATTTTGTATCTTTTGCTCCTTTCTAGAGCTGTTTTCTAATTTTAACAACCCAAAACGTCATTTCCAAATGGAAGACCCTTCTGGTAAATACTTGTGTGTTTTTGTGGTTTGATATTAATTTAAGATTTTGTAAGCGCATATTTGATAAGATTAAATGGCCACGCCCGCTGCTTCTGGTAGACCTCTGAATTAACTTCACAGCAAGCTAGAAAGTTATTTGACGAAATTCTAGATAGTGATAATAATTCAGATTGTAGTATTTATTCACAGGATAGCGAAGCAGGAACCTGATATGGAGTCCTCACAAACTGAGGATGATAATGGAAGGTCTGATGTCGATAATGAAGTTATGAATACAGGAGCATGTAATCAGACTGTAATAAGCTCATATAATATGTCATGATAAAGTAATGTTTATACATAGGCCTAGTGTAAATATATTTGTGAGTGACCTTATGTGATTTCCTATGGATTAGGATCATCTTGAGAAGAGGAGCAGCTCAGCAAGGTAAGAATACATAATTTCCTCTTTTTTACAACCATGTGACCTGTTGTAATCTGTGAAATTAACAATGTCCTGAGTGTTTATTGACTAAAAACTGATTGTACTTTGTTAGAATACTTCTGTTTGTGGAATTTTGAAACTTTACCCTTGGATATTCACCTGGGGAACAATTCTAGAAGAATTTGATTGAATACTTTTGCTCTAATTTTTCACCTGCTTATTCTTTCAGCCTCCATTTTACCTTGGATAACTAATAATTTTTCAATGAATGCTTTTATACTTATAGCATTAGAGTAAAGTGCATCCATTTACCTTCAGTTTCATATAGAACAACAAAGTTATTTATGCATACGCACATTAAAAAAAATTATTTCCAAACAACAATAAAAACACACTGGGTTGGCTATTTTTGTTTGGGCCAAACCCTCTTTTTTGCTTAGGACTGAAAGACAGGCCTAGGCCTACCATTTTTGAATATTAATTCGCTGTACGTGTATAAAAAATAGTGTGATTATGCCAACAAGAGATACAGTCATCCCCCGACGAATGATATAGGCCTAAGGCATTCTGATGTTTAAAAGCTTAGGAAAGTTTAGCAATCTGCCCAGGTTGAGGTACAAGGTGGACAGCAAGTAGCCCACTGTTCTTCATTTCAACCCCTTACGCAAACAATAAAGCCATCAAACAAGAGCGAGCTCGTAAGATCTCGGTGACAATCCAGCTCCTTATATCAACACACGCAGTCTTACCTATATATTTCATGTGGAAAATAAAATCTATACTTCTAAATATGCCGTTCACGACGTCGTCCAAAAGAACACTATAGGCCTACATCCATTTTCCAGCCAATATCCGTGTAGTATCGGAAGTTGATACAAGATTAATTTTATAGCCAGATTTTTTCGGTGAAGAAAATAGGAAGTCATCTTCAGTTTGTCATACGAAATAAAATGAGTAGCGCTTCTACAGTTTCGTCATTTATTGCTGCAAACGTGCAACACATTCTTACACAACACATTAACATCATTTATTAAGTATATTTTTGTACTTAATTCTAATAAAGTACATGAAAACCACGCGATATTCTTTCCGTTTTATTTATTTATTATCATTCTTTGTTATTGTCATACTTACTTAGTCGTTCCCCTTCTACCGTGAGGTGTAGAGGTTTGGAAGAGAGAGCGCCAGACTATCCTATCGGCTGTCTTCCTCCTGGCCTGGTTCCATTCTAGTCCTCGGTCCTTCAAAGATTGTCTAATGTTGTCCTCCCAGCGGACTCTGGGTCGTCCTCGGGGTCTGGATCCTTGGCTCTTTGTTTCCCATGCTTGTCGTGGTATCCGATCTTCTCCCATTCTGCAGACATAGCCAAACCATCTTAATTGGGACTGTTCTACTTGGGTCTGCAGGGGGTAGGATTTAAGGCCTTGACGTATCGTCTGGTTGCGTACCATGTCTCTTCTTGTTACTTCAACCACCTTCCTCAGATACCTCATTTCTGAGGTTTGGATCTGGCTTTTATGGGTTGTAGTCATTGCCCATGACTTACTTACTTACTTACTTAGTCGTTCCCCTTCTACCGTGAGGTGTAGAGGTTTGGAAGAGAGAGCGCCAGACTATCCTATCGGCTGTCTTCCTCCTGGCCTGGTTCCATTCTAGTCCTCGATCCTTCAAAGATTGTCTAATGTTGTCCTCCCCAGCGGACTCTGGGTCGTCCTCGGGGTCTGGATCCTTGGCTCTTTGTTTCCCATGCTTGTCGTGGTATCCGATCTTCTCCCATTCTGCAGACATGGCCAAACCATCTTAATTGGGACTGTTCTACTTGGGTCTGCAGGGGGTAGGATTTAAGGCCTTGACGTATCGTCTGGTTGCGTACCATGTCTCTTCTTGTTACTTCAACCACCTTCCTCAGATACCTCATTTCTGATGTTTGGTTCTGGCTTTTATGGGTTGTAGTCATTGCCCATGACTCGCATCCGTATGTCAAGACTGGGACATAGGTGGAGCGGTATACAGCCATCTTCGTTTTCTTACCAACCTCTCTCTTGCTGAGGAATCCTCGATTTATGGCCTGAAAAAGTCTCCCAGCCGCTGCTTTTCGAGTGGCCAACTCTTCTTTGATGCCTCCCTTTCGGTCTATAATAGCTCCGAGGTATTTAAAGTGGTCGACCTGCTCCAGGACCTGTTCTCCCAGCT
The DNA here is from genome assembly GCA_024509875.1 of Oreohelix idahoensis. Classification (NCBI taxonomy): domain Eukaryota; kingdom Metazoa; phylum Mollusca; class Gastropoda; order Stylommatophora; family Oreohelicidae; genus Oreohelix; species Oreohelix idahoensis. Next base: position 50,413 of record JAMPIV010008488.1, on the reverse strand, counting down.
TAATCTGATGTTTTCTTTCTTCTCGTGATATCACCATGGATTTTGTTTTAGAGCTGCTTATGACCATCCCTCTCTTCTCCAGCTCTTCCTTCCAGACTTGCAGGTTGGATTGGAGATGTGCCTCTGATTTAGCAATCAGGGCAACATCATCAGCAAATGCCAGCTCCGAAATATAGACCTGTCTCATCTTCCAGTACCCCACTGAATACTTTCTTGTTCTCTCCTTACATGCCTTGATGACATCGTCCGTAAGGAGTATGAAGAGGTAAGGTGATATAATTCTTAATAAAAATCGACATCACTGCACTCCGGACAAACCCATAGGTGCTCAGTATACCTCAGAAAATGTCGAAGGGTATGAATGCTAGCTAACTGTTCCTGTAGCGTTGGTTGTATACACGAGATGCATTCTCTCATACGACCATCCCTGAAATTTAAACTAGTAAAGGTTATCACAATTATCCGATATTTAAGCTGCGATAAGAATAATAATAATTTAAAAAAAGTCGTCCAGAAGGGAGTTGTCTACTAATGTGGATAGAAGTAGACTTTGAAGAATGTCGTTACAAAATCTATTATGTGTTCAGACATCATTAATGAAAGAAGCGATCCTCACTTTTGTGTGCGTGACGTCATATTTCTATAAACACCCTCCCCCAATCATCACACTTCGTCACACAATTTTGGACCCCTTCCCTTCCCCTCATTGCTTGACGTCATATGTCGATGACCCCTATGGTTAGCATGTTATTTTTTTCTAGTTTTTTGGTATAAATATTGTGTTTTTCTGCGGTTTGTTTGCCGACAAAACATTGCCTTCAACTGCATTGTAATCTTACCTTGTGGCGAATCACATATAACAATGGCATATACACTTGTAATAGGAAACAGATTAACAAGTGAATGAGTTTTGATACGTCAAATTGACTTATTCTTCTTCTTAGTACACTCTCAGACGTCCACTTGAATGTTCTCAAAGAAAGCAGTAGTCAGTTTGAGGCTATTTGAATCCCCGCAAAGCTTTTCCACGAAAGGAACTGGCGTCGGCCATATGCGCTTTCTCTGTACCGCATATAAGGGGCAACTTTGAAGCAGATGTTTAGCAGTCATTTTATCAGTGCCACAGTCACATTGATCGGTAGTTCCTATCTTTAGCTTGTTGAATAGATGGTATCTCAATCTGTTGTGGCCAGTGCAGAGTCTGAACATTACTACTTGTTCTCTTCTGTTGAGCTGGTAGTAAGCATAATTCTGTGTGTGACCTGGATGTTCAACATTCCATTTGTTTCTGTATCTGATTCTGATAAAACTCTTTGCCTCCTCGAAAGTTATGCTTGCATCAGGCTGAGGTAGATGTGAACCTTCTTTTGCCATTCTATCAGCCTCTTCATTGCCAGTGATGTTACAATGAGATGGGATCCATTGGATCACAACACTTTTGAATCGTTGATAAAGTTTGTGGAGCACTATTCTGAGGTCATCCAGGTCTGTATTATTTTGGCTTTCTTACTTACTTACTTAGTCGTTCCTCTTCTACCGTGAGGTGTAGAGGTTTGGAAGAGAGAGCGCCAGACTATACTATTGGCTGTCTTCCTCCTGGCCTGGTTCCATTCTAGTCCTCAGTCCTTCAAAGATTGTCTAATGTTGTCCTCCCAGCGGACGCTGGGTCGTCCTCGGGGTCTGGATCCCTGGCTCTTTGTTTCCCATGCTTGTCGTGGTAGTCGATCTTCTCCCATTCTGCAGACATGGCCAAACCATCTTAGTTGGGATTGTTCTACTTGGGTCTGCAGGGGGTAGGATTTAAGGCCTTGACGTATCGTCTGGTTGCGTACCATGTCTCGTCTTGTTACTTCAACCACCTTCCTCAGATACCTCATTTCTGAGGTTTGGATCTGGCTTTTGTGGGTTGTAGTCATTGCCCATGACTCGCATCCATATGTCAAGACTGGGACATAGGTGGAGCGGTATACAGCCATCTTCGTTTTCTTACCAACCTCTCTCTTGCTGAGGAATCCTCGATTTATGGCCTGAAAAAGTCTCCCAGCTGCTGCTTTTCGAGTGGCCAACTCTTCTTTGATGCCTCCCTTTCGGTCAATAATAGCTCCGAGGTATTTAAAGTGGTCTACCTGCTCCAGGACCTATTCTCCCAGCTTAATCTGATGTTTTCTTTCTTCTCGTGATATCACCATGGATTTTGTTTTAGAGCTGCTTATGACCATCCCTCTCTTCTCCAGCTCTTCCTTCCAGACTTGCAGGTTGAATTGGAGATGTGCCTCTGATTTAGCAATCAGGGCAACATCATCAGCAAATGCCAGCTCCGAAATACAGACCTGTCTCATCTTCCAGTACCCCACTGAGTACTTTCTTGTTCTCTCCTTACATGCCTTAATGACATCGTCTATGAGGAGTATGAAAAGGTAAGTGTTACGTGCAGTCTTTGATATCTTACAATATTATACATTGGTATACTTGTTATGTTCGCAAATATTTTGTAAACAAAATAGATATTTTTTAGTGCTTAAGGGAAAGTCATTATTGAGTTACTTCCCTTGAAAGTTGTGCCGTCTTTTTCGATCGAACTCCGCGGATGAATCCATTATTACTGCGATTTATTCTTTGTTTGGGTAGTAATAGATTGTTCTTGCTTCAGAATATCTATGGCCTGAATTTATGTGTATTGTTTGGCTGAGTAGGACGAGTCTGTCTTATATCTGTATAGCTTTACATATCTAAGTCGAACTATATGTTCTTTTGTCTCTAGAGAGGTCAAAGGCTGTTCGGCGGATGTGTCTCTAGAGAGGTGTGTTTTGGCTTCGCCCTGATCATGGGGGCTGTGTTTTGTTATGTCGGCTTGTCGCCGGAAAAAGTGATCTCTATATTTTTTGGGGAAAGTGATAGTCGTCTAGACCTATCGTGTATGCTTTACCCCAGTGTTTATTCTTATTGCCAAGGAATGGCAGAATCATATTTCTGATACCAAGGTAATAAAAGATACTCTTTTGAACTCTCGTACGAAGCCACCATTTTCGATAGGTACGATTTGTATGTCTAAGAGAAGATATTTGACTCGATGAAAAACGACTTCGATTCCTAGCAGCACTATATCCTGTAGAATGCAGTCAATTGTTCATGATCAAATCTACAGAGCAATGAAATGTTTGATGAATGATTAACTTTAGGACAGATTCATTATCTGTATCCAAACGTGAGTGACAGCTCACAAGTGAAGCCATCTTGGAACCAAACATGTAGTGACTTTCAAGAAGAGAAAAGGGATGCCCGTATTATCGCTTGATTAGTCCAGAGATCACTGCTACACATGAGAACCCATTGCTAGCGGTTCAATATTATTATATAAAAAAACTGTGCTGAACATTATGTTAAAGAATCTTCGCTAGACGAGGCTAGGTCTAGAAGCCATCTGGAATATTATTTATAAGCTGACGTGCTCAGTCAGTGAAGTCAGTTGATATATATATATGGGCAATACTGAGTGCTTGGCTACTGACAGTCCATTATACTATTATTCTACATGAGTGCCCATGTAACATTGCAAGAACATTTATCCACTGTACCATGATGTATTATGCCAACCTGTGATTTGTCACTATCTGTGCTGTCGAGTGTGTACGTCCAATTAAACTTTAGTAAAGGTACACAGTCGTTGGTGTCGATGACTTCCAGCCATACATGAGTGTGAGAAAAGAACATTTGTCAACACCACGAACTCCTCTTATCATTCGCACATTATACACTCCATCTATGTCTACACACCACTGCGTAGGTCAAGTTGACATTCCATACTCGAACCACGAGCAACACAACAACACAGTATTTAACTCTGGTGATGTTCGAGCGAGCTTCAGATTTCTCAGCATGTCTCTTGCTCAGGGCAAGGGTCTTGTATTAAGAGTTTATCACCTGATGATGATGACGTCTGGCTCCCAAAAAGAGATCTTATCAACTGGTGGACCAGCTTTCTGGGTTTGACCTCGCAGAAGTTCAGAAGTCAACAGATTACCGATACCAGACCGTTTCCTGTGGCTGATACGACACACTTGCAGTATTGGTTTGCTCTTTGTCAACACTTCGTCACGTGACCTGTCAAGTGAATGCAGTATGTAGGTCAGCGTTGTTGACATTTTTACATTAGACATTACAGAGTTTCACAGAACAGTTGGATCAATTCTTGTCAATATTAACAGGAAGACAGTATGATTGAACGAAGAAGTCCTATTTTCATCGATGGATCTTCTTGTTTTCTATATATGAACTTTAATATTTAAGGCCAGAATGTTTAATTGAATAAAGTGGCAGTTTGTTTATTTTCATAAAAATAACTTTGCCATTACTGTAAAACTGAGCCTATTTTGCAACACATACTATCATACACATAATTTATATATTTATGTTTTATATTTATGTTTACATGTTATTTGTTTGTATAGTATGTTAGTTTATATGTCAGCGGGTTGTGTTTAAGGTTGGGCGGCGTCCTCACAACAGAATATCCCACGTCATAGAGGGTCCGTTGTGGGCGTTTTCTATAGGTGCAATTTTCTTGATTGAAAATTTGCTTGCGACAACTGTTGCTTTTGTGTTAGCTGTGAAGTCTGTAATTATTGTTATTTTTGTAATATTTCTTTGTTCTTTAGTTTTGTTTTGATTTGTTTGTAATTTGTTGGTCTAACCTTTTCTATCTTTCAGTTCTATTCACAATTTATATTCATATATTGTGACGTCATTTGTGTTGTTATTCTTTGCAGATTCAGTGATTATTTTCATTGATTTCCCTATTTGATTTATTTTGATTTCTGCAAACGTTTTTGTATTGTCAGTCCTATTTGTACTTTATGTATTCTGTTGGTTGACATATGTTTTATATAGGTATATTTCATAAGACACAATTGCCTGTGCACTGCACTTGGATTATGGTATAAACCAGTACCTGATTATTATTACTATTATACAAGACCTTATTAAGGCTTGTGACCCACAGATATTGGGATAGTATACTGATTAATCAAGTCATTAAGAACTTGTGGTATTATTATTGGTTCAGGTGATTAGTATTATTGTTAGACATCATGTCTACATTAGAATACTTCATTACACAAGGGAAAGCCCTTGATAAGACTGGTCAACAATTAGAACAATGGGCAGTTGCTCAATATGACAAAGCATTAGCTGCTGAAGAGAGAAAAGCTGCTGCAGAAGAGAGAAAAGCTATGGCCGAAGAGAAAAGATTAGAAAGAGAAGCTGAGGCTGCTGCTGAACAAAAGAAATTGCAGATGCAGGTGGAGGAAAGGAGATTTGAAGCTGAACAAAAAAAATTAGAAAGAGAAGCTGCTGCTGAACAAAAAAGATTAGACAGTGAAGCTGAACAAAAAAAATTAGAAAGAGAAGCTGCTGCTGAACAAAAAAGATTAGACAGTGAAGCTGAACAAAAAAGATTAGACAGGGAAGCTGAACAAAAAAGATTAGACAGGGAGGCTGAACAAAAAAGATTAGATGCTGAAGAAAAAAAAGCAATAAGAGAACATGAATTTGAGTTAGAGAAATTGAGATTGACAAGTATGAGTAATGTTAATCAGGCATCTAGTGGTAATGGTAAACCTTCTACTTACAAGGTTAAGGTTCCACCGTTCAATCAGTCCAGTGACGATATTACATTCTGGCTGGATAGATTTGAACGTTCTTGTCGTACACATAATGTGGATAAATCACAATACGCTAATCAATTATCAGAAAACTTGAAAGGTGAATCTTTGACTAGATTATGCCTTGTAGGAGAAGCAGATAAGGATAATTATGATGTCATTAGGGCGGCTTTGATAAAAAAATATCAGCTAAGTGAGGAAGGCTATCGCCTTTTATTTAAGACGATGGTGCCTGAGACGGGTGTAGAATTCTCAGAATTCACTGCAAAGGCACGTCTCACAGTTGATCGTTGGATTGAGCTTTCCAAAACAGAAAAAACGTATGAAGGACTTATGGATTTGTTGCTCAGAGATAAGATTATGTCATGTGTGAACAAACCTTTCCTTGAATTTATACATGAGCGTAAACCCAAATCTCTAAAAGAAATGGAAGAATATTGTTCCCAATATGTCACTGCACACCCCGACGTGACTTTTGGCAACACTAAGATTAAGGAGAGTATGCCAGTTGCTTCAGCAACACCATACAATCCCAATTATTCACACAGATTTCAGGGACCTCAAAACAGATTTGATAAAAAAGGTAACCATAATAGTTATCAAAACCAAGGTAACCAATCATTTCAGGGTTCTTCTTCAAAGAACTGGAGACGAGCTGATAGCTCTCGACACAGGGGTGGTCATAATTATAGGAATTTCCGTAGAGGAAGTAATTATAGAAACTATCAGGGTTATCCGTCTTGGAGTCAACAAGATCATAATTACAGAGATACTCATTATAATGAATATGATAATGGTAACCAAGGGAACTATGACTCAAACCCAAATAGGGGTTACAATAGAGGTAACAATAACTACAGAGGTGATAATAACCGAGGTAGATCTCAAAACAAAAGACATAAACCACATTTTCAGGCAAACTCTGCACAACAAGAGTCCCATGAAGCCTATAAACAGAGTAAAGATAATAATGATGCTAGTAATATGGCATGTGCCGCTTTTGATTTTGGGAGAGCATCTCAGTGCCCCCAATGCAAAACGTTATTTGAGCCAACCACAGTGTCTACTTTAAGCTGTGGCCATCCTCTTCCTGCTCTTCCGGCATCAGTCGCGCATGATGGAAGAGGTTCTCTTGTCTTACATAAGGGTTTAGTGAATAACAATCCAGTCTCTGTGCTATTTGATTCTGGATGCACCACAATTGGTGTTAGGCAGTCACTCGTAGATCCTTCCCGTGCCACTGGACAAGTAGTCAAATGTGTAACATTTGGCGGCACATTAGAGAAATACTCTACTGCTATCATTAGGATTGCTACTCCTTTCTTTACAGGAGATGTACACGCATGTCTTCTTCCGAATCCGATCGCTGACCTCATCATCGGTCGCATTCATGGAGTCAAAGAATGCACTCCGCAACAAATTTCCACGTGGGAAAGGCAAAACATGCAGATTGCTAACGCTGTAGTCACTAGAGCTCAGGCTCTTAATATGCCTCAAACTTCATCTACTGAAGATAATGAAGTGCATAACCAAGATAATCCCTTGGTAATTTCTCGTGACTCGTTTATAAAACAGCAAGAAGATGATCCCACTCTGAAGAAATTCTTCATTCTTGCAACTAAAGGTGATCCGAATAAAGACACAAGTCGTAAATCGTGGATTACAAAGAAGAATGGCGTACTTGTACGTATGGTTCAAGACTCCATTACGTCAAGTCATTCTCAAATCCTGGTTCCCAAGAATTTGAGAGTTAAAATTTTGCAGCACGCTCACGACTCTCAGTGTGCTGGACACATGGGTTTTTCCCGTACTAAGTCAAGAGTCCTTGCGGCTTTCTTTTGGCCATTGGTAAACAAGGACATACGGATTTATTGTCGATCTTGTAAAGTATGTCAGGAAGTTAAATCCAAAGGTCCACGGCATGCTGCACCCATTCAGGCGGCGGACATTCCTATTCGGCCGTTTCAAAAAATGGCCATAGACATTATTGGTCCATTTAAGATCAAGTCTGCCAGAGGACATCAGTTTATCTTGACGTGTGTTGATATGTGCACACGTTGGCCAGAGGCTATTCCTCTGAAGAGCATTACTACTGCTGATATTGCAGATGCTCTTTGGCTTATATTTTCTCGTCTGGGGTTCCCCGGAGAGATATTGTCAGACCATGGCACCCAACTAATATCAGATACCATGTCTCAAGTAATGTCTACTCTGCAGATAGATAGATCTTTAAGTAGTATCTACCATCCAATGTCTAATGGTATGGTCGAACGCCTTAATAGAACACTTAAAAACTTACTGGGGAAGATAACTGAGGATCATCCTCAAGACTGGGACAGAGTTTTACCTGCGGCCCTCTTCGCTTACAGAGAGGTACCCAATGAACATACGGGATTTTCTCCCTTTGAACTCGTCTTTGGCGCGCGTCCGCGTGGCCCTATGTCGTTGCTTCACGATCTCATAACATCTGACAATATTGACGATGACACAAAGTCATCCTACGAATATGTCATCGCGTTGAGACAAAAGATTATCGAAGCATGCAAATTAGCAACTTCTTCTTCTGAATTTGCGAAACAGAAGGCAAGGCAATTTGCCAATAAGAAGAGATGCTTACGACAACTTTGTCCTGGTGACAAAGCATTTGTATTACTACCTTGTAGGGAAAACAGATTACTTATTTCTTGGAAAGGTCCGTACGATATAATATCGAAAATTTCCGATGTCGACTATATTGTCGATATTGATGGGAAGCATAAAACCTTCCACATCAATATGCTTACTGAATTCCATGAACGTCCGGATTATTTGCAACCCATTTTCCAAGCAACGGACAATTCTCCAGTACAACATGGTCATTACTCATCACTGTCCGTGATACAGGATGAGGAAACAAGTTTTTCAGATGTAAATCTTCCTCTTCCAATGATCCCACTTCATTCTAGTGAATCATGGAAGAACGTTACTGTCTCTCCTGATTTGTCTCTAGGAGAACAGCGACAAGTTTCAACTATGTTGCAAACATTTCAGGATGTACTCACTGACATCCCTGGACAAACGAATGTCATTGAACATGACATTGTTCTAACTGACCATACTCCTATTAGGGTTAGACCTTATCCTATACCTATACATTTTCAAGCACAGGTCGAGAAAGAGTTGGATGAGATGATAGATTTGAAAATAATCGAACCATCCACCTCTGCATATTCTTCGCCGATGGTTATTGTGCGTAAAAAAGACAATAACATACGTCTTTGCGTTGACTATCGAAAATTGAATCAAGTAACGAAGTTCGATGCCGAACCTATGCCTTTACTGGAAGAGCTACTTACTCGACTCTCCAAATCTCATTTTTTCACTAAACTTGATTTGTCTAAAGGATATTGGCAAGTTCCTTTATCTGAACGCGCCAAACCTCTCACGGCTTTTTCAACACCTAGAGGTTTGTTCCAATGGAATTTTATGCCTTTCGGTCTTATGAACGCACCAGCTACATTCGTACGCATGATGCGCCGAATCCTATCTTATCGGTCAGATGTCATTGCATATCTAGACGACATCTGTCTTTTCAGCGATACTTGGGAAGATCACTATTCAGGGTTAGATGAATTGCTGTCTACTTTGCGTGAGCACAACCTGACAGCGAAACCCTCTAAAGCCTATATTGGTTTTAGCGAAATTTCTTTCCTAGGCCACCGAGTTGGTCATGGTTTCCTAAAGACAGAGGACCATAATACTAGTAAGATACTTAACATCTCAATCCCTAAGACTAAAAAACAGGTGAGAAGTCTGTTAGGTCTTATTCAATTTTATGGCAGATTCATTCAGAATCTATCCTCTATCATGGCACCTCTCTCAACACTTCTAAAGAAAGGTTCGCCTAATGTGGTCCACTGGTCTCAGGAATGCCAATGCTCTCTGGATAAGATTAAAACATTGTTTTCAACACCACCTATTTTAGTGCTACCCACTAAAGATAAGACATTCGTTCTTCGTAGTGACGCTTCATCCACTGGGATTGGAGCGGCACTAATGCAAGAGTACTCTGGAACTCTGCATCCTGTAATGTATATTTCCAGAAAACTTAATGCGGCAGAAAGGAATTATTCGGTTTTAGACCGTGAGCTATTAGCTATGGTTTGGTCGATCCTCAAACTACAGAGATTCCTTCTAGGCGCACATTTCATAGTAGAAACCGACCAAAAAGCTCTTACTGCTATACAGAGTAAGAATTTGAAGAGCTCGAGGTCTACTCGATATGCAATTGCTCTTCAACCTTTTCATTTCTCTGTGCGAGCTATTCGTGGATCAGATAATGTGATGGCAGACATTCTGTCAAGATGCCCACATGATTCCACATAACTATTAGGGCTTAGACTTCTTGATATGTCTAGTTCTATAGTAGTTCCTTTTCTATATCATGATAGATACACATTTGTAATTTAATAATATAATGATTGTATCACTACATAGCGGTTCATTGATGTTTATTCACCGCTGTGCTAGCGGTTCATTGATGTTTATTCACCGCTGTGCTTTGATGATTTTTCTTCATAAATCATAAATTTAAGATATCTAATACGAAATGATGATATGAATTTTTTAGGCATTGTGTAATTGCCAGAATTGTATTATACTTTGATGACACCTTCCTGGAAAAATATACTTGTAGAGAAATAATTTCTCTCAGTTTATGAGACACATTCTCACCAGTCGCTCCATAAGTCGACTTAGCCTCATATTAGGCGTTATAGGTATTCCTGATATTTTCATCTGCGCATTATTCATGCGTTGTGAGCCTATTGTACGTTGCTCCTAGATGTATTTCAAAAAAAAAAAAAAAGTTCCATTTTTTTTTCCCGGGAGGTGTGGTAAGACTGTTACGTGCAGTCTTTGATATCTTACAATATTATACATTGGTATACTTGTTATGTTCGCAAATATTTTGTTTACAAAATATATTTTTTAGTGCTTAAGGGAAAGTCATTATTGAGTTACTTCCCTTGAAAGTTGTGTCGTCTCTTTCAATCGAACTCCGCGGATGAATCCATTTTACTGCGATTTATTCTTTGTTTGGGTAGTAATAGATTGTTCTTGCTTCAGAATATCTATGGCCTGAATTTATGTGTATTGTTTGTCTGAGTAGGACGAGTCTGTCTTATATCTGTATATCTTTACATATCTAAGTCGAACTATATGTTCTTTTGTCTCTAGAGAGGTCAAAGGCTGTTCGGCGGATGTGTCTCTAGAGAGGTGTGTTTTGGCTTCGCCCTGATCATGGGGGCTGTGTTTTGTTATGTCGGCTTGTCGCCGGAAAAAGTGATCTCTATATTTTTTGGGGAAAGTGATAGTCGTCTAGACCTATCGTGTATGCTTTACCCCAGTGTTTATTCTTATTGCCAAGGAATGGCAGAATCATATTTCTGATACCAAGGTAATAAAAGATACTCTTTTGAACTCTCGTACGAAGCCACCATTTTCGATAGGTACGATTTGTATGTCTAAGAGAAGATATTTGACTCGATGAAAAACGACTTCGATTCCTAGCAGCACTATATCCTGTAGAATGCAGTCAATTGTTCATGATCAAATCTACAGAGCAATGAAATGTTTGATGAATGATTAACTTTAGGACAGATTCATTATCTGTATCCAAACGTGAGTGACAGCTCACAAGTGAAGCCATCTTGGAACCAAACATGTAGTGACTTTCAAGAAGAGAAAAGGGATGCCCGTATTATCGCTTGATTAGTCCAGAGATCACTGCTACACATGAGAACCCATTGCTAGCGGTTCAATATTATTATATAAAAAAACTGTGCTGAACATTATGTTAAAGAATCTTCGCTAGACGAGGCTAGGTCTAGAAGCCATCTGGAATATTATTTATAAGCTGACGTGCTCAGTCAGTGAAGTCAGTTGATATATATATATATGGGCAATACTGAGTGCTTGGCTACTGACAGTCCATTATACTATTATTCTACATGAGTGCCCATGTAACATTGCAAGAACATTTATCCACTGTACCATGATGTATTATGCCAACCTGTGATTTGTCACTATCTGTGCTGTCGAGTGTGTACGTCCAATTAAACTTTAGTAAAGGTACACAGTCGTTGGTGTCGATGACTTCCAGCCATACATGAGTGTGAGAAAAGAACATTTGTCAACACCACGAACTCCTCTTATCATTCGCACATTATACACTCCATCTATGTCTACACACCACTGCGTAGGTCAAGTTGACATTCCATACTCGAACCACGAGCAACACAACAACACAGTATTTAACTCTGGTGATGTTCGAGCGAGCTTCAGATTTCTCAGCATGTCTCTTGCTCAGGGCAAGGGTCTTGTATTAAGAGTTTATCACCTGATGATGATGACGTCTGGCTCCCAAAAAGAGATCTTATCAGTAAGGTGACAGGATATCACCTTGTCTTACACCAGTGGTGGTCCTGAACTCTTCTGACTTATGGTTTGCTGTCCTCACATAATTTCTGCAAGACTTGTAGAAGCTCTGTATAGCATGAATCAGATGTGCTGGAATGTTCTTCCTTGCCAAACAATCCCAAAGTTTGCTCCAAGGGACCCTGTCAAACGCCTTTTCCAGATCTATGAAACAAAGATGGATCTCACTCTTATACTCAAGGGCCTTTTCACTCAACTGTCTGAGTGTGAAGATTAGGTCTTGAGTACTTCGGTTCGCTCGGAATCCGCACTGGACCTCATCCAGTTGTGGCTCAGCTAGGCGTCGGAGTCTCTGCTCTAGGATTCTAGAGTAGATTTTACCAGGGACACTGAGAAGGGATATACCTCTATGGTTTCCACACTGTCGATTGTCACCCTTTTTGAAAATTGGATTTTGGCTTTCCAAAGTTGCAATTACTGACTGTGCATCAGTAAAGAAAGCAACTTGTCTCTCTGTGCTTTCTTCTGTCAATATAACTTCTGCTGCAGTTTTCAAGGCCTCTGCCTCTGCTCTGAAGTTACTTGAGAATTGTCCTGTTGCCACTGATAGTTTTTTGTGTGTGCACCAGTGCTTAAGGTCAGAAAGACACCACCACCTCCATTTTCTGTTGCATTTGTTGCTGATCCATCTGTGTATGCATGGGTCCAGGTGTTGCGTGGTTAATGTTTCTCTATGTGTTTTGTCGCTATGGATTTTCTATCTGTTGCAGTTTGGCTCTTTTTTCTTTCAATTCCAGGAATGTTTTCTATCATTTAAGGGAAATGATTTTGTTTTCAAACTGGAAGCTTGTGTGCAGTGTAGATGGGTTTAATAGTGGATATTTCATTTATGGAAACTGCTCTAATCTGTGGTTTGGTTGATTCTACAAAGTTGCTTCATTGGAGTCTTATCCTTCTAAGAGCATTCATTCTATGGCACATTGGGTGGTCTGATAGTCTTTTGAATTTTTCGGCCTGTTGCTGAGCCCTGCAGTCTCTTCTATCCTCCATTGGCTGGAGTATAATCAGCCAAATATTTAATAATTTAATATTGTAATTATGACATTATGAGTAATTAAAGTTTTTCGTAAAGAAATGTAAACAAATCAGGGGCCATAATCACGTTAATAAAAAATTCAAGAGTACGTGGTGTGCTTTATTTTTTTTCGATGCGTAAAACAGGGCAGCACTCAAACAAGTACGTACTGTTGTCAACTCTAATAATTCTCATACTTTTTTTTGGTTACATAATTTTTAATTATGACGAAGACATAATACTCCTACATAATTTTTAATATCACTTCAGCACGTAAATTCTTATCGAGAATTTTATCCAGAATAAAAATTCTTATTTGAAATATAAATAAATAAATAAAGTAAATAAAGTAAATAAAGTAAATAAAGTAAATAAATAAATAAATAAATAAATAAATAAATATATATATATATATATATATATATATATATATATATATATGTATATATATATATATATATATATATATATATATATATATATATATATATATATACATACATATATACATACATATATACATATATATATATACATATATATATATATATATATATATATATATATATATATATATATATATATATATATATATATATATATATATATATATATATATATATATATATATATATATATATATATATATATATATATATATATATATATATATATATACATATATATACATATATATATATATATATATATATATATATATATATATATATATATATATATATATATATATATATATATATATATATATATATATATATATATATATATATATATATATATATATATATATATATATATATATATATATATATATATATATATATATATATGCGATAATAATAAGAGCCCCTTCAATCATAACTGACTATAGGAATGCGCCCCTGAAGTGAAAGCTCAGTTGAATTTTTTTCCTGGTCTTCCTTTAGACATGTTCTCCTCTCTACTGCTTGCCGTAACAGCTTCATTTCGTCCAATCTGAGGTCATAGAGAGCATTGCCATTTGGTGCGATCGTGAGCTACATCCTCCCAGGTTGCTGGATTTATGTCCAGTGCCTTTATGTCTCTCTTGCTCACATCTATGAACCTCAGCCGCGGTCCCCCAACTGTTCTTTTGTCATCTGCCAGTTTTCCGTAGAGTATATCTTTCAGGAAGCGACCATCTTCCATGCAGCGGACAGGGCCAAGCCAACGTAGTCTGCACTGTCTAAGCAGCAGGGTTGTGGAGTCGGCCAAAAAATGTACTGCTCTGACTCTGGAAATTTTAGAAGTCCAACTGATTACACTTTTTTTAACTAGTGATATGCATAACACGATACGCTTATTTGGAATTTTTTGTATAAGTATGGTATGTGTGTGAATGAATGAATACGTGGCTTTCGTAGACTACATTTTAAACTAGTCATTCATTCATACAGTAATACAAAATAACAAATCATCCACAGCTGTACACAAATGACTGCCTTGCCAAACACCATGAGGCAAAATAGTTCCATTTTAACAATCACGGGAAAATTGAAAGAGAAAAAATAGTTTAGTTTCATTTCTTGTGTGCTTTTTCTAAATGAGCTGGCAAATTTTTAGTTGTGATAACGACTTTATTTATGATCAGAAGCAACTGAAACTTTCTTACATTATGTAAAAACTAGCAATAACCCGTCAATAATGAAGGAAGTAAATCAAAAACTGTAATATATTTTAAAAATATTTTTTAATTCAATATAAAAGTTCTTTGATGACAACATTTTTTGTGAAAGTGCGTGGATTTGTTTAAAAAAATATTCTCTGATAAAAAGTGTTTTTAACAAAAACTTTCAAGTTTTCATGATTTGTTCCTTGGGTGAGGGCGAAATAGAGCTGGCCGTGTCCGAAAACAGGTTCAGGAAGGAAAACTCCTACGTGATCAAAAGATTGTCCTTGCGCCTTATTGATCGTCATTGCAAATGCTAAAATCAGTTGGAATTGACGACGTCGCATCCTAAATGGCAAACTGCGCTCGCTGGGTTCTAAGTCAATGCGAGGAATTAAGACTAGTTCTCCCTTATCACTGCCGGTGACAATTTCTGCATCAATCAAATTCCGATGCAAGACTTTTATGACCAAACGCGTGCCATTCAATAGTCCGTTTTTTTTTGCGTTCAGATTTCGCAATAGCATGATAAATGCAGCAACCTTTAATTTCAGCAAATGCGGTGGCATTCCTGATGGGCACTGTTCGTTAAGGAACACGGTTGAGAAATCAACTGCGTCGTTGGGATCATCAGAAATCATGGTATCTATGCTCCAGTAAACCGTTTCATTTCCAGCAAGTAGCTCCAACAGTAAGTCCGCAATACTTTAAATTAAAATTTTGTCTTGAAGAAACAATCAAAAACTTACATTTTAAGGTTATTTTTAACAAAACGGTGAGTTAAATCCGTTTCCGGAATGAAACTGGGTTCTTCAATCAAAAACTTACATTTTATTCATATATCACTGTCACTCACTGTGTTGCACAATTCACCGACTTTTCTTCGCTGAGTGTTACTATTTTTGGGAGAGTACATACACGGTTTTTAGTTAATAACTAAAATCATCAGCGGAAAACGAGGTGCAAACAATATTACGAGTACATTAGTAAAAGATAAGCAAGGAAATCTCACCACGACAGCAGAGGGACAGGAAACAAGATGGGCAGAGCATTTCAGAGAAACTCTGAACAAGGAACCACCAAAGACACAATTGAATGTTTCTGAGGCGGAAAATGATCTAGATGTTAATACAGACATTCCACGAAAAGAAGAAATCATCACAGCAATCAAAGGGTTAAAGAATGGAAAAGCTCCTGGCAATGATAACTTAAATGCAGAGCTATTTAAGACAGACCCTGAGCTAGCAGCAGAACTATTAGAACCACTATTTGCACAAGTCTAGAAAACAGGGACAACACCAACGGAGTGGAACAAATGAATAATTGTCAAATTGCCCAAGAAGGGAGATCTTGCAGACTGCAATAATTGGAGAGGAATAACTCTTCTCTCAGTTCCCAGCAAAATTCTAGGCAGTATAATTATACAAAGAATTTCAAAAGCAGTAGACCACAAACTGAGGAAAGAACAAGCAGGATTTAGAAAGAACAGAAGATGTGTAGATCATATATTTACCCTCAGGAACATTATAGAGCAGTGCTCAGAATGGCAAAGACAGCTATACATTAATTTCATTGATTTTGAAAAGGCTTTTAACAGTATACATAGGGACAGTTTATGGAAAATACTGAGGGCTTATGGAATTCCAAGCTGCATAGTGTCAATCATAAAAAGCCTCTATGCCAACTTTACGTGTAGCGTTTGGCAGAGCAACCTGACCTTTGAGGTGAAGACAGGAGTACGACAGAGATGCCCCTTATCAACCATTCTATTTTTAACAGTCATAGACTGGGTGATGCGCCAGACAACAGAGGGCAGTCCAAGAGGAATAAGATGAACTACATTTTCTACGTTGGATGATCTGGAATATGCAGATGACATTGCACTACTAGCACATTCACATCAACACATCCAGGAAAAAACGGATAGACTTAATAAGTTTAGCCAGCAGGTGGGCTTGAACATTAATTTAAAGAAGTCTGAGGTCATGACGCTCAGTGTGAGCAACCCTGAGCCCATATCAGTAAGGAATAAGCAATTGGTACAGACAGATACCTTCACATACCTAGGAAGCATAGTAACACCAGACGGCGGAGCAAGCAAAGACATCAACAACAGAATGGACAAAGCAAGAACAGCCTCTTTTAGTCTAAACAACATCTGGAAGTCCTCTCAGTTCAGCACAAGCACAAAATTAAGATTATATCAGAGCTGTGTGCTTTCTGTGCTTGTCTATGGTGCGGAATGCTGGAGAGTTTCAGAGAAGGAAATGTCGAAATTGTCCTCTTTTCACACAACTTGCTTAAGAAAAATTCTCCGAATCTTTTGGCCAAACACCATCACCAACCAAGATCTGCTTACTCGGAGCAAGCAAGAGGACATGCACACCATCATAGCTGGCAGACGCTGGAGCTGGGTTGGCCATGTCCTCAGAAAAGACCCCGATGCCATCACAAGAACAGCTATGCTATGGACCCCTGAAGGAAAACTAAAGAGAGGCCGACCAAAAACAACTTAGCGGAGGACTGTGGAGGCTGAGATGCAAAGAATGAACCAGAGTTGGGGCACTGTACGAAGGATGGCCACTGACCGAGCAAAGTGGAATCAATTTGTTGTTGCCCTACAAGACGCAACTAGGCGTGATGGCCACTGACTGCTTTTACGGTCGGCGGCTAAGGATAAAAGAAGAAAGAAAGACATATATGGTCTCGAGAGACTGCGCGTGGTGACGGGCCCTCCCAGTTCATCGGTTAGCGAGGCAGTGGTTTGGCTCTTGTGTCCGTAAATCGCAGCCCCGGTCGTGATGTGAGCAAGCCGTCGCATCTCCGTATCATGGCTCGAGAACAGTCTCGAAAAAGGCCCCGCTCTCGCAATGAGTCGTGGGCCGACAGTCAGTAAGCTGGTGTCGCTTTCGGCCCGTCCTGTCCGACTAGGGGAACGTCTTGTCGGCAGGCGGTGAGTGGTTCTTGCAAGAATAAAGTCGCCGGGGCGCCGGGATCCGCTCTGCACAGAGCGCTGTCTCCCTCCCCACGCGAGCGACGAGATAGTCGAAGAAGACGCACGTCTGTCCGGACAGTTATCTGGTTGATCCTGCCAGTAGTCATATGCTTGTCTCAAAGATTAAGCCATGCATGTCTAAGTTCACACTGTCTCACGGTGAAACCGCGAATGGCTCATTAAATCAGTCGAGGTTCCTTAGATGACACGATCCTACTTGGATAACTGTGGCAATTCTAGAGCTAATACATGCTTACCATGTCTACGAGGGCAAGTTCCGTATCCTACTGATGACAGGCGGTTGCTACTGGTGTCAGACTGTAACGGCCAGACCGTTCCTCTGACTTCCAGGCCGGGTCTCGCTGCATGGGCAACAGCTTGATCTACAATTGCCCAACCTCGTGCCACCGAAAGTTATTTCGGGAGGTACGCTCCTATGGTCAGTAATGACTGGAAGGGAAGATAGACATATAATGGAAACAATACAATTAATGTCCAACTTTCAACCACAGTTGCATCCCTTAGATGTGACCGACGTACAAACCGAGAGAATTATGGAGTTTGATAGATGTACCCTTTTTTAAAGGAGTATAGGAGTTCTACTACTTTGAAATGTTATTTCAAATTTTTTAAGCGCCCCCCTCCCTTTCATGGATGTCACAGAGAGTTTTATGATCAATAAATTTTCTATATTCTCTTCTTTTTCTACCCGTGTCCTTTACTTTATTATCGCTCTTTTATCCTTTTCCTGTATTTTTCGCATTCGTTCGTTTGCGAAAAATAATTTCTTTCCCATTCTCACTTTACTGTTTTTCTTTCTCATACTGATACGCATTCTATTACGTAGATGTCAGTCATACGAGAAAATGTGAATATTCATCTATCTCAGACATAGGAGGAGACTTTCTGGCTAGCATTTTCACCTGACACGAACGTTTCTCCGGCATGGGGTGTGATAACCGACATCTGCACGGCGCAGAATGAGACATTTGTCTGGTATTTTCCTCTGTCACGGCACTCTCAGACAGTTTCGTTAGCAGTGAGGTGTCAAGACGCGAAGAGGCAGTTTATGACAGGTCTTCTGGTTATGGAAAGTGTTAATGAGAAGGGGAGAGATCGGCGCTGTTTCGTGTTTTCGAAATAACGTGAGACCTCTTGGTCTGTTTGATAGATATAATCAGAGTTTTAAACTTGATTTCACTCATTCTCCATTTGCAGTAGACGTGGTCACTTCGTTCTAGATACTTAAACTTATAAGTGTAACTCTTAGTTTCGATGTGATACCGTAGTTCTGTGTTGAGGTAAATATTATATTAAGTATCTAATATTTTGCGAGTGATTAAGTGTTAAATCGCATATTTCTCACTAGTTCTTTTGTGCAGAGATAATTAAAATATAGTCTGTACTATTTTCTAGTGACGTGTTTCAGTGGAAAGCAGAATAAATTATATTTCTAGCTTAAAATCATGCAGCTATAAATGAATTTGATTTTACTGCTAAATAATCAGACGAGAATATATTTTAAAATTAACTTATAACTGCACTGCTACATCTTGAGTATTGACGGAATACGTATGTATTCCTAATTCATGATGATTTATTTATGAATATAACTTATTTCACGGGAGTGTTAAATGTTAAGTTTATAATGTAAGTTATAAACGAGTACATAGTATGTATAAATATTTCATTTGTTGTTTTCTTACATTCAGTGAATACTGGGGTGACCCAACTTTGCCGGCGTTAAGTACAGAGTAAATATCTGTGAAGAACAAAAACATTCTTTCCTTAAAGACTTGGTCCATAACCTTTACTAGAACTTTAAAGATTTTAAAGAAGTAACGGGCCCATGGAGCCTGATTTGATTCTTCCAGAGAAAAACCTCAAGTACAGTTTAGCCCATGCGGCAAGTAACATATTAACGTCAGTAACACTCCGACACTGTTGACAAGTGGTGTGGTGACCAAATAAAGTCCTAACCTGAAAGAAGACACCGATCTGGCATTCCTCATTTCTAGAAACCTAAGCTATTGACACTGTGCTCGCTGTTAACGTACGTGCCTGGACAATTTTAATGTGACTTAAACAGACATCCGAAAAATAAGAACACCCAAGGAATCGTTCCCTGAAGCAGAGAATTCAACCCGTCTTTTTGGAACTGGGGATTTCTTGGTCAAAGACTGCCATTGACGATTCTGTATGTGAATGTCATAAAAAAAATTATGTTTCCAGGTGCTGCTAACAAAGCTGTAAGTATGCAAGAGAGCACGTGGCCACGGCTGAGTGAATAGAGAGAATGCAGGTCTGAGTGTTTCTTTATTGTTGTATTTTTGGCACCCATTTTGCTGTCTTAACTCTCTTTATGAAAGTTTTTGTTGCTAATTATATTTTCCCTTAGAATAGATCAGAGTATCAAGTCTGTCCATACCTTAAAAGGGGGAAATCGTAGACTCAATCATATGTATCTGTGACTCTCTGGGGCATTAAGATGGTTTGGCCATGTCTGCAGAATGGGAGAAGATCGGATACCACGACAAGCATGGGAAACAAAGAGCCAAGGATCCAGACCCCGAGGACGACCCAGAGTCCGCTGGGAGGACAACATTAGACAATCTTTGAAGGACCGAGGACTAGAATGGAACCAGGCCAGGAGGAAGACAGCCGATAGGATAGTCTGGCGCTCTCTCTTCCAAACCTCTACACTTCACGGTAGAAGGGGAACGACTAAGTAAGTTAGACTCTCTGGGGCTATCACTTTCTTCTAGCGGGACTGTGAGCTATACATCGAGGGGAGAGATCATACCAACGGGTCTATCATTCTTGTAGCATTCCTTGATTTTTTTTGGACTGTGTATATGGTTTTTTTTTTTTGATGAAATTTTATATGTTGTGACGTAAGTTTACTATGATAATTAAACTACAACTAAACTTATTCCAGTGTGGCGGTCAGTTCGTTCCCATAATATCTGTATAATCATTGTTATAGTTTTCCCCACGTCTGTACGTCTAACTGTCGTCTTGTATGTGCGTGCACGTGAGTGGATAGAAATATATATATATATATATATATATATATATATATATATATATATATATATATATATATATATGTGTGTGTGTGTGTGTGTGTGTTTAGACTGTCTGACTCCTCTAAATCGGTAGTAGAAGATAGGTGAAAGAGAGAAGATTTCTCGATTTCAGAGACAGCCTCTATCACAGTCTACCATCTCACTCGTGGAAATCTATTTCTATTACTATCTCTCACTGTGACTATCACTTATTCTAATCTATTCAGAATGGACCAACCCAAGTCTTAATTCTCCTATCAAAAATCTACGACAATGGATCAAACGTGGATCTGCATTGACTTAAGTCTCGTAAAATTTGGAGTCGGGACAT
The DNA here is from genome assembly GCA_024509875.1 of Oreohelix idahoensis. Classification (NCBI taxonomy): domain Eukaryota; kingdom Metazoa; phylum Mollusca; class Gastropoda; order Stylommatophora; family Oreohelicidae; genus Oreohelix; species Oreohelix idahoensis. Next base: position 29,219 of record JAMPIV010008488.1, on the reverse strand, counting down.
CTTTTACCGACCCCGACTCCACTAAAAATGACCGACTCCACGACTCCGACTCCAAAGCCCTGCTTTAAAGGCCAGCACGTGACAACACCTCGACATTTGTCACTTTGTCCTTCCACGAAGTACCAAGGATGTGGCGTAACACCGCCTTGTTTCTTGTTTAGCATAGGTTGTCCATGTCTCGCTGCCATATAGAAGCGTGCTGGTGACGCAGGTGTTATATACCGCAGCTGTGGTGTTCGTTGTGAGTTTGGAATTTCCCCAAACACGTATTGTGAGGCGGGCAAAGGTGGCTGCAGCTTTGCCATTGCGGCTGTCAATTTCTGTGTCCAGAGAGAGTTTGTTGTTGATGGTAGACGGCAGGTATGTGAAGTGGTGCACTACTGCCAATTCATAGTTATCGATAGTGATAACTGGTGCAACATCTACATCCTGACGCAGCGCATTTGTTTTCTTTACACTTATCACATTACTGGGCGTTGAAAAGTGGAGATATGAATTTCTGTACCGAAAAAACAATGACGACTATATTGGCAGAGTACTCAAGCGTAGTAACATGGTACTTTAATCACGAAATGAAAGTCTTCCCCACTTTGTTGCATCATCGTATGCAACACAATGCTGCCCTGGTCAAACTTCACGCGAAAATATCAATCGTGGGCATGCCACAGTATCTAGTCGTCCCATCACCATAGGTAGTCATATAACGAACAGCAAAGTTAACCATGAACTGCAATGCATGGCGCACAACGGCCAACTGGGCAATACGTAATGTCCATAGTAGTTATTTCAAAAACAACATGTTTATTTCTTCTTCTTCTTCTTCTTCTTCTTCGTTTGTCCTGAAAAGGACGTTGGTTGCGTTGTGTCCGTTTACAGCGAAGCTGCGATATTTGCGCCTTTCGGCCGACACATCCGACTTCAGCACGGCATTTTTGGGACCGGGTTAGCCTTCCCTCTTCGATCCCTACTCACTCAGCCAGACTGCAGTGATGCAGCCTGTTTCCAGGACCACCACTTGGAGGTGGAGTAGGGTCTTGGTCAGCTCTGGTTCGCTGACCCTGACGCAAGCAGTCTAGCTTTTTTTTTTTTTTTTTTTTTTCCTTAACCAGCGGCACTTGGGCTTTCAGCCCTTCGGCCCAATGACATGTCATTGCGAGGGTGGGGAACCTGAGGACTTTCCTTCCAACCCGGTTAGGAGCTTCGCTCCTTCCCATCCACAGAGGGTTTATCACAGGAGCCGTTCAGGCTATTCAGTCAAATTTCCGGCCGTAAACATTTCTTCAAACGCCGACGCCCGGGTTTGAACCATGAACACCTGGTCGCCAGTACAACGCCGAAGCCATTACACCAGCGCGGCTCCCAATCAGTCTAGCTATGGGTCGCTAACTGCATTTCTCACTGTTGACGCGTCTTATGTCCCATGATTATTTCGATTACTTCAGGTACAATACGTAGCGAAGGTCATTATAATTCTATGTCCCGTCAGTCTTCATATAAGCACAAAGGCACGCAGTTCAGTAAGATTGTAGATCTTAGACAGTAGGGGTATTCAATTCATAAACAGTGAATCCACTCTTCTCCACAATGACCCTTCGCACCCTTCCGTAACTGGTAAGGTTATAAAAACTCAGATTTAACAGTGTATGAACCTCCCAGGCGACGAAGGCGTAAGACATTACTAAATACATAGTATATGATTCCCTCCATGACTAGTATAAGTTACAGCTGCCACATCATTCCATGTCTTTTCTGAGTTATTGAACTCAGAACCAAAAATGTTAGCCTTTACTTCAGGCATTCGTCTTCAATCAGCTGTTTACCACCATCCCCGTTCAACAAATGTGCACCTAAGTGCACTCTTCAAAAAATATCATCATCTCCCCGAAATACTAGTGCCATTTTTTTCTGCGCAACTACATTGTTGCCAAATTCATATCGCAACACACTTGAACCAGCAAAAGACAACAAAGCAAAAGAATTTTCTCTTCTCTCCAGCTCAAATGAGCGACACTCACTGAATACAGTAGTGCAGTTGAAAAAAAGGGCGTCGAATAGTCTGGTTTATAAGACCAGAAAGGAATGTTCATTCAGTCAAAACCCATCAGCCCTCTCGAGCACAGGCCTTCAATAAATTCAAATGTCATATGCCATCCGTTGAAGGTCTTTCCATGTTTTCTTTATCCTTTATGTGTCTGTCTCAAATGTCCTTATTGTGTTTTTTAGTCCCTCTCTCTTTCTTTTACCCTGGGAAGTCCTGAATAATAACTGGATTGTAATGATATAAGCTGGTTTCCTGAGAGTGTGCCATATCTTAAAGCTAGTCTTTTTTCCTCGCCTCTTGCTTCACTGGTGTTTGGCTGGTTCTTTGCATCAGTTCAATATTAGAGGAATAAACAATTTTAATACTACTCTGGGAAAACGCCCAATTCTGAAAGTCGTTATTGTAGTTCTCCACAGCCATTCAATAGGACTACTTTGACATTTGAGCTGAATATTCTTATTTTAGTGTTGGATTTTTTTTTTTTTTTTTTAAATTTCCATTGCAGCGAAAGAACTTTCTGCCTTTTGTAGTCTTATTTTGATTGCACTGTATGTTCCTTCAGCTTTGTCTATTTTTCTGCCAAGGTGTATGTGTGATTCTAAATCGTAAATGGATCTGTCCTCAAGTGCAGTTTAATTATAATTGTTCGCTTTTATTATCATAATTATTGTCTTTTCTCTGTAATTATAATTGTTCGCATTTATTATCATAATTATTGTCTTTTCTCTGTGTATTCACAGACCCGCTTGCTGGCACCTCTCCCCAGTTCTTCTCATTTTGTCTTGCATCTGGTTATGGTTATGGCACAGGTCATTGGCTAAAAGTGGATCGCCAGGATGTTACGTTAGAGTCCACTGAATTCCATTTCTGGTGGCCGAAGTCGTTGTTTTTATTGTCACGCATTGCCTCCCCTGCTTTGCAGTAGTGGTCCAACAGTGACCAAAACTCAAGAGTATCTAATATTGACGTCCAAGGTATCTACTTGCGCGCAAGATTACTCTTGACAGAGATGTAGATAGAAGGTTAATAATACTTCTACCTGAAGGGAGCGTTCACATGACATTCCCAGAAGTCACGAACAATATTGCATTGTGCTGAACAATTGTTATCGCATTATGTCTGGTCCGTCGCCTTTTGTGAAAGATTTAAGCAATGGTTCAGCCCGTTCAAGCTACCAGTTGGTGTAATCCAACGAAATCCTCTTATAAGGTATAGCTCTGTTTAGTGTAAATATATGTCTAGGTATTTAAATATAGATGAACTATTCTGGCTCATACGTTTGCTTTCATATATATAACTGAATCAACTATTATTGTTTTGTTTTAAAACAACAGGTAACAAATTTAATAGTGAAATAGTCTTTAACAGGTTAAAATAAATATGGAAAAATTAGTGGAATTTTGATAGTTATAAATTTCTCATCATTGAGACGTAGGTGGAAATTTAACTTTATACTTAAAGTTTAATTGGAATTGTCCCTTTTTTGCTGGTGCCTTTTAGTTAGCACTTAGCTTGTATGAGTGAGTCCTGCAGCTGTGGTTCATCAATTCTGTGATGACTAAAGCCTTCTCCACACCCTCTTCCACCGTTGGCGGTTAGGTGGATGCTTTTCTCTCACACTAGCTGAGTTATTACCACAAATCGTCTGATGGCTTGTAACCACGAACTTTAGACAAACAGAAGAAACAAATGCCTGCTGAGTACATTTGTTCGCTGCAAACTAACAGGCCCATTGTCATGCGCTCCACCCACCAATATTAACCTCTCAGAAGAATTAAATTTCCGAGCACATAGTGTAACTCAGGGAATATGATGAAAATTCACCCATATCCTTCTAGGTGTTAACTAGGAAATTGCGTCTGGAGTGCAAGAATAATGATTTGCCTGAATTACAATTGAAAAAGGTACGTAATTTTCACAAGATAATATGTTACACCTTAGGCACATGTGATATAATCACCACTCATCACTGCACCAGTCGGAGTCTGGGGTCGCTCTGCTGTCGGGTTCCCCGCACAACTAGTCAGAAAAAATCACCAGCTCTTGCTGTAGTGGTTCATGAATATACTATTTTCATATGTTGAGGTTGCCAGCCTCATTTATATCCACTAGCAAGAAAACATGTTAAATTCACGTTTGTAATAGAAATGTTTACACTTACCACAAATAATAGGTATACACAATCTCTTGCACAGATTTGAATGGACACACAGCCCTTAGGTTAGATGCTGTTCGAATCACTTTGGTCTGGGAAATTAGAGTTAATTCCTCTGACGGCGGGTGTCTCTGCGAAATCACTTGCTGGGAAAACTTGAGTTAAATTCCTCTTACAACTGGGTCTGGGAAATTAGAGTTAATTCCTCTGACGACGAGTGTCTCTGCGAAATCACTACCTGGGAAAACTTGAGTTAAAGTCCTCTTATGACTGGTGAATCTGATTCCTAGGTTTCCAGTCTTGTTATATTAAAGTCCTGGCCCCTTAAGTTTTCAGTCTTGTATTTAAATGTGCGGGTTTACTCTTAAGTTTTCAGAGTTGCCCAAATACGTTGAACTGTCACTTATAAGTATGGAATACTAAGTCCCATATCTCACTGGCTTCTTGGGAGTTGTTCGCGGTACAATGCGATCTCTCTGTGTGTTCTCTGTCTGAGATTTCACTATATTATATTGTACAGTTTCCAGTTTAAATCCAGCTGGGTTTTCGCTGAATGTTCCAATCAAATGCATTGTTTATTCCGGCATCTAAAATCAAATTAACCTAATCGAATCTCTAGCACTGTTTGGGTGGGGAAGTTTTAAACATCCCCTCGCGTGTTTAAAATATTAATTTTAATATCCATGCGTGACCTCTTTATAAGACGTAATATTGTGACCATGTTTTCCTGGCGTAATATCTTCCACCCAGATGTCTAACCCGACAGATTATCTAATTATCGCCTTTATCTGCGTGCCTCCGCCAGATAAATGTCTGGTCAGACAATGTTGTTTTTTTTCATCGTACAACACGATCAGCAGCTTTTCACTGGGGTCAAATGTTGGACCGACACGTTTCCACAGGTGGTCAGACGGATTCAAAGAGATAAGAGGGTGACCGGTCCGATGACTGGGTATTGTTACGATAATACCACAGTTCACCTGGCGGAACGTAAATACGTCTGAGGAGCGGTAAACAATAAGATACGTGGCGTGTTAGAGACTTTCCCGATGCTATGTCCGGCGTAAAGAGTAAAATGTATGAAAGGGCAAAATGAAATGCCAAATAACAAGTGAATAATGAAGAAATATGAAGAAAAGAAGTTTACTGCCGGAGGGATGAAGGTGTGAGAGATCACACAAAAGGACAGGGATAGACATTTCGTCACATTCATAACTCAGTCTATAGCCAGTAAGAGGAGAAATTGTAACAAGAGGTACCTCAAAGAGTTCTGCAGGTTGTCCTTCATGAAGGGTTCAGCATTTTATTTCTCCATAGATTTCTTTCCAGATTAATAAACTTAAAGGGGACACAAAATGTTTCACCACTTTCAAAAGTGAATCTCTGTCGAAACCAGGGAAACTTTTTTTGAGTCCCGACCCTGTATGGAATCCTTGATCCTTAATATAAAGAAATAGTTTTAGATGCACAATAAATTAATATGTTTGTCACTCTCACGTCTCTGTCCGCTGCCGTGAACTCAGAAACAGCGAATACAGTAGAACTCCATTTATCCGAACCCCATGGGACCGAGCATCGTTCGGATAATCAAATGTTCGGATAATTAGATTACATAATGTATCGAGTACATGTACTTGTACTGTAATAATAATACCCACACTGTATTAGATCACTGTATCACCAAAATTTTTCATTACACTGCAGTGCATGTACTACTTGTATTAATTATTTTTTTTAAGAAAGAGAAATGTTTTCAAAATAACATTACAAACGATTCAAAACCAGGCGCAACTTACGTATACATGTACTTGCACAGATGTAACCCACTATTTAAAATAATGAGGAATCCTCTTTTGCACCACACTGGATAGTCTCCTTTTGGCTGCTAAGTCCCGCATTCTCTTCAACAGCAGAAGCTGTGTAGGACAGCTGTCATCTTCTTGCTCGTACCAAGCCATCGCTGTTTCTAGTGCTATAAAGGCCTCTTCAGGACTTGGTCGACGTTTTGGGTTTTCTTCATAATCTACAAGTACATCATGTACTTCTGAGGTGTCTTCATCATCGGTCACTACATGTATTTGGTTTTCTTCTTGCACAAAAGACAAAATTTCTTCGTCATTCAAAAACTGAAAACCAGAACCATTATCATCTTCTAGCCACATGTGTGCATCATCTTTGTCACAGTCCGAAAATCCGGGCATTGCTTGAAACAGTTCCACAACTTCATTTATACAATCATCATTTGTGTCCACTACAGTAGTTTCATTTCCTCCTTTTTTCCCAAGCAATCTATTCCAAGCCTTGTTGAGATTATCTTGTGACAGGGTGGTCCAAGCAACAGCTAACATATATCAGCAGTCTTTGAGATTAAGCTTTTTGGAAAACGCCACCACACTTTCTTCATCTTCAGCCAACAATAAACGACGCATGATTTCCTTCTTGTACATCTTTTTAAGCTTTGCTATAACACCCTGATCCATTGGTTAAATCAGTGCTGTTACATTGGGAGGCAGAAAAATTACTTTAAAATTTGCATCAACTGCATTCAATGTATCCGTCTCTGGATGAGATGGTGCATTGTCCAGTAGAAGAATTACTTTTCCAGTTTTCTTTTCTTGTTCTCTCAACCTCTTCACATTTGGGATGAACTGATTTGTATACCAATCAAGAAATATTTCACTATTCATCCAAGCACTCTTCTGTGCTTTGTAGCACAATGGGAGACATGTCACATTCTTTAAACAAACGTGGTTTTTTGGCTTTACCGATCATTAGCACCGGTAAACGATGACTTCCACTGGCATTCGCGGCTACCAAAATTGTTACTCTCTCTTTGCACTTTTTAAACACAGGGGAAGCTGCTTCGCGCTGAGATGCAAGTGATTTTTGAGGCAATGATTTCCACCATAAGCCAGTCTCATCGGCATTATACACATCGAGTGAATAACCTTCTTCTTCCAAAAAAGCCAAGAATGTTTCTTTAAAATTTTCAGCGGCAGTTGCATCGCTAGATAAGGATTCCCCTTGGATCTCCAATTCTCGTATGCCATGACGAGATTTAAAGTTTCTTAACCATCCCTGGCTGGCCTTAAAGTCAGGAGGACAGTCAAGTTGATTGTTGAACTGAAGTGCCTTTTCACACAATAGAGAACCAGAGATAGTTTCCCCTTTGCTTCTTCTTTGCACAAACCATATATACAAAGCCTCTCCCAATTTCAAATCTTTCGCATTTCTCATGGTTTTACGTTTCTTCGACCCATTTTCACTATCCAATTTCGATGCAAAGCTCATAATTTTATCCTTGTTACTTTTGATGTCAGAGACGGTAGCTTTCCCAACATTGAAAATCCTCGCAAGTGAAGACACAGTTTCACCTTTTCCTAGTCTCTTGATAATTTCTGTTTTCGTTTCAATTGACAAAACATTGCGGTTCCTTTTATATGCTTTAGGCCTTCTGGAAGATGCCATATCGCACAGAGAAATACTTGCACACCAAAATTATTCTGCTGTAGTAGCAGACACAATTATTTTAAGTTGAACTGTCTGTTTAGCCAGTGTTCTGCCTAGAACGCACACGTACACTAGATTAGTAAACCAGATATTAACTGACTTTATGATCTAACTGACTTCCTGTACGTAAGCGACCGACCATTAGCCCATTCCATTCTCTACAAATTGTTCGCACACATTTGAAGCTTGCAGCATCAAAAGATTCAAAAATAAAGTCTAACATGACTGGTGGCGCCTGACTTTTTTTTCTCGAAAAAGTGTTCGGATAATTGGATGTTCGGATAATTGGGGTTCGGATAAATGGAGTTCTACTGTACTAGTGTCTACGCACTCTTGCAAAAATACTGGCGAGACGGAGCTATGTATCGATTTTGCGGGAAAAGCGTCAAAGCGTGGCAGGAATTTATAGGGGAAGTAATTACGTTTTCAGCTAAGAATTGTTGGAATTAGAATCCGAATTTCTAAAATCCGTCTTAATCAGAACGAGTTTAACGAATCCGATATCATATGAATATTTTTTTCTTTTGTTTAAAAAAAAAAATTTCTAACAGAATTGAAAATGGATTGATCATAAAAAAAATATTTATTTCTTGTTATAAGGGTCGTCCACAAATGACGTCACGCCATTTTTGCATTTAACTCCCCTCCCCCCACCCCAACCCCGGTCACACTTCGTCACAAAAACCCAGACCCTCCTTTGAATGACGTCACAAATCTCTTAACACCCCCCCCCCCAACCATTTTTAAAGAAATAGTGTTTAATTCCGTGCTTTGTAGTTGAGACGGAGCCGGAGCGCAGAGCAGGGGTGCAGCAGGTTTTTGACCGAAGCTGGAGAGGAGCTGGAGCGCAGAAAACCTTGTCTGTTTCACCGCTCAAGTTTTATTGAATTTTATTTCAAATTCAAAATGAATGATATTATGATAAACGTATAAAAAAGAAATAAAACATTTAATGGGTGTATTTTATTCGAAACCCGAATTACTTTTTAAAAATTCAATTTTAGTCAGTACATTTTCGGGGTTAATTGAAGAGCCCCAGAAGACTGACAAAAAAGCCTTATAGTACCAATCTGGCAAAAAGGATATGTGACACATACATCGGTACGTCACAGCTACGTCACACATAACAGTTACAGTATTTGCAAAAATACTTGTGCAAAGAATAAGTCACATCTTTGAACCACGGTTGAGTAAGGCCCAATTTGGATTCAGGGAAGGAATGGAATGTACTATAGCACGTTTCACTAGCTTTGTCCAACTTCAAAATGCTATGTCTCAGCGAATATGCAACGCATATAAGTGAAATTTTGTGTGTGAATTTGAAATGGTATAGACCCTATGAATAACATTTTTCATTAAAATGCGGCCATTGGTTTCAATTTTCGTTTCTTTGCGATATAATATCTTCTTCTTCGTACACTCTTAGACGTCCACTTGAATGTTCTCAAAGAAAGCAGTAGTCAGTTTGAGGCTATTTGAATCCCCGTAAAGCTTTTCCACGAAAGGAGCTGGCGTCGGCCATATGCACTTTCTCTGTACCACATATAAGGGGCAACTTTGAAGCAGATGTTCAGCAGTCATTTTATCAGTGCCACAGTTACACTGATCGGTAGTTCCTATCTTTAGCTTGTTGAATAGATGGTATCTCAATCTGTTGTGGCCAGTGCGGAGTCTGAACATTACCACTTGTTCTCTTCTGTGGAGCTGGTAGTAAGCATCATTCTGTGTGTGCCCTGGATGTTCTACATTCCATTTGTATCTGTAACTGATTCTGATAAAACTCTTTGCCTCCTCAAAAGTTATGCTTGCATCAGGCTGAGGTAGATGTGAACCTTCTTTTGCCATTCTGTCAGCCTCTTCATTGCCGGCGATGTTACAATGAGATGGGATCCACTGGATCACAACACTTTTGAATCGTTGACAAAGTTTGTGGAGCACTACTCTGAGATCATCCAGGTCTGTATTATTTTGTCTTTTCAACGTTGCAATTACTGACTGTGCATCAGTAAAGAAAGCAACTTGTCTCTCTGCCGTTTCTTCTGTCAATATAACCTCTGCTGCAGTTTTCAAGGCCTCTGCCTCTGCTCTGAAGCTGCTGGAGAATCGTCCTGTCGCCACTGACAGCCTTTTTTCTGCACCAGTGCTTAAGGTCAGAAAGACACCCCCACCTCCATTTTCTGTTGCATTTGTTGCTGATCCATCTGTGTATGCATGGGTCCAGGTGTTGCGTGGATAATGTTTCTCTATGTATTTTGTCGCTATGGATTTTCTATCTGTTGCAGTTTGGCTCTTTTTACTTTCAATTCCAGGAATGTTTTCTATCATTTTAGGGAAACGATTTTGTTTCCAAACTGGAAGCTTGTGTGCAGTGTAGATGGGTTTAACAGTGGATATTTCATCTATGGATACTGCTCTCATTTGTGGTTTGGTTGATTCTACAAAATTACTTCGTTTGAGTCTTTGCCTTCTAAGAGCATTTATTCTATGGCACATTGGGTGGTCTGTTAGTCTTTTGAATTTTTCGGCCTGTTGTTGAGCCCTGCAGTCTCTTCTATCTGTCATTGGCTGGAGGCACGTAATCTTTTCGAGTTCTTTTATAGGTGTTGTCTTCTTGCCTTCCGTTATAATTCTCATTGCTTGATTTTGGAGTCTGCTAATTTTATCGAAGTTTGTCTTAGCTGCTGTTGCCCATGCTGCCATGCCATATTCAAGAACTGGCCTCACTCGCCCTGTGTACAACGTCTTAAGCACTTTCTCATCTGCACCCCAAGTTGTTCCAGCAAGTTTTTTCATAATTGCCATTCTTTGTCTTGCTCTCATTCGATTTCTGTCAACCTGTTTTTTCCAAGTCAGACGGCGATCAAAAATAATGCCTAGGTAGTTCGGATTTTCATTTAAGTAAAGATTTACTCCGTTTAGTACTAGTTTGAAGCTCTGAGGTCTAGTTGAGAGGGAAAATACAGTGTACGTTGTTTTCTCTTCATTTATCTTCATGAGCCATGTTTTGGCCCACTCTTCCAGTGATGTTAGTGCTTCCTGCATCAGAATGTTTGCAGTAGTGATACATTCTTCAGAGTTCCACAACGCTAAGTCATCTGCAAAGGAAGCATTGTGTGCTATTTGTTGAATATTGTCAGTTACGTCATTTATGTATGCAAGGAACAGTGTAGGTGACAGGACTCCCCCTTGTGGGACACCCTGCTCTAATATAAACTTTTTACTAGTCTGACCTTGCAGCTGTACTCTGGCGGTTCTATTTTCCAGGTAGTGACCAATCCATTTGTACATTCGCCCACATACACCACTTTTCTGCAGTTTGACTTTCAATCCTTCTTTCCATACTGTATCGAAAGCTTTTTCTAAATCTTCCCAAACCACTAGCGTGTGTTTTTTTTCGTGGAAGGCATCTTCGATTTCCTGAGCTATATATGTGATTTGATCCTCAGTGGATCTGTGTTGTCTGAATCCTGCTTGTTGATGGTTTAATAGGTGTTTGCTTTCCAGGTGCCACATCAGTCTGGTATTAATCATGCGCTCCATCAGTTTTCCTACACAGCTTAGTAGGCTGATCGGTCTGTAACCATTTGATTCTTTCGGGTCCTTGTCTTTCTTTGGTATAGGTATCAGTATAGCTTCTTTCCATGCCTACGGGACAATTACTCTTTTCCAACTGTAGTTAAGTACTGCCAGAAGCTTCTTTTTTGCCCTTGTGCCGAGACCTATTAACATTTCATTGGTTATTCCATCTTTTCCAGGTGACTTCTTTTTCTTTAGTGACTTTATTGCCTCTTCCATTTCTGCCATTGTCAAATTTGTCATCATATGCTCTTCAGGTGCAGTCTGTGTGTTGTCATGAATCAACTGTTCATCTGTGACGATTTTCTTACTTTCAGCGGGGACATCAATGTGATTTGCGCTAGCAAAGTATTCTATAAATGCATTTGCAGCTTTTTTGCCTATCAGCATATTGTCGCCGTGTTTCAGTGCGATTTGTTTGTAATGAGATCCTTCGTTGTTCAAGGCTCTAACTAGTTTCCATAGCTTATTTCCGTCTTTATCTAAGTTTAGATTTCCTGTTTTTTCTTTCCATCAGTCTCTTGTTGTTTTATTTAATGTTTTTCGGTATTTTGCAGTGGTGGCTTTGAGTAATATGTTTGCTACAGTTGTTTGTTCTCTTTCTGCTGTGTTTCTGACCTCTGTTACTTCATCTTCAAGCCTTTGAAGTTCTTCAGTCCAGTAAGGTTTGTAATTTTGTCTTGCCCCTCTGGGAATGGAATCAGTGGCTGCTTGTAGTATGGCTCGGTTTAGGCTTTCGACCATCGTTTTCATATTGCCGTGCCGTGTATTAATGGTTTCACAAAACCTGCCTGACAACATTGAAAACTTGTCCCAGTCAGCTCGTTTGTAGTTCCATCGAGGAAGTAGTTTTTCTTCCTGCGGAACAAATTCCATATTTATGACCAGTTTTATTGGTTTATGGTCACTACCTGCTAGCTGATCAAGCACATGTCTGTCTATTTTATGTCTGATATCTCCTGTAGAAAAGGCTAGATCTGTAGTGGAAGTAGTGTGCCATCTTCTGGAGTAAAAACTGGGGTTGTCATCGGGACTGTTGATTAGGTGAAGATTTGTATCTATCTCCCAGTCCTCCACTTCGTCTCCTCTGTTGTCTGTATCTGGGTATCCCCATCTTTCAGAATGGCTATTGAAATCTCCTACCACTACGCAATTTGAGTCCTTTATTTCCATGCAGGAAAGTGACAGATCCTTGTTTGGTGGGCCATGCAGATTGTAAATACGGATGCACGTTTCATTGATTGTTATGTCCACCCCAATTATTTCAGACTGATTTCTGAGGTTCACGGATACTTCGCTGCTTGGTAGAGAATTTCGCGTTAGTATCAGAACACCTCCTTTGTGTCCTTCTCGGTCGAGTCGGAGGGCCTGGTATCCTCTAACTGAAAATCTGTGGTTGTTGTTGAGGTGAGTCTCTTGAATGCATGTAACATCTATATTTTCTGCGTATAGTCGGTTTGTTAAAGGAACTTTTTTGTTGCGAACTCCTTTCGCATTCCACTGCAGAATGCTGAGTGTTTTGTGAGCTTTGTCAGCAATTCTAGCCTTTTGCCTCTTTGTAGCCGCGGAACGCTACGGAGTTATTGACAATTTGCTTTCGGTGTAATGACGTCATCATGGAGCGGCGTACGTTGTACTGTTTCGTTAGGCCTGTGGCCCAGTACATCCGATTTCAACGGGCATTTATTTCGGGTTGCCTACCTTAGCCTTTGACTGTCCCCAGCCTACCTGCAAGGCAGCAGTGTGGTCTCACTGACTGACTGGATTCTAAAAAAAACATGTAGAGAATCACCAACGTCAAAAAACAATGTCCGACATATTGGACAGGAACCGGAAGACTCGATATAATATCAAAATCCTACTTGCCAACACACATCACACACACACACATATTGAAATGTCTACAGTAAATTATACGACCTCATTTGCTCATGATTGTTTTATCAAACAATTGGCATGATTTTAGCGTGAAATTGCACTTCTTGAACATAAAACAATTTATATCCAGTGTTACACACACATTGCCAATCAAAGGTGTGTCTACAAAAAGTATTGTGTGGTTAAGTAGGAAAAATGAGTCTGCGAGTACATTTTATGACATTACAGCAAATCACAAATAGGATTTTAAAGTATTTCTGCAATTAAACTACTCGAGGAAAATTATATCATTCTATTTCAAACCCACAAAAGAGGACTATTCATGCCTTGGTGATAAGCAAACGATCATTGCACCGCTGGATAGCGACATCTGAAATTTCTAATTCCAGTGTTTTACACACGAAAATTAGGCCAAGAGTGGTGGATAATTTTGACAGAGAATTGATCCGCAGAGAAATTTGCAATATGTTTCACAATAATGAGGCAGTGACTTTAAGGAAATTGAAAATTTGGTTAAGAAAGAATAATGACAATGATATTTCCAAAATCTACGCTATGGCGGACTATTAGGAGTTTGGGATTCACTTTTAGAAAATATGTTGGGGGTAGAAACCTTATTTGTGAGAAGCCTCATATAGTTGCAATGAGAAGCAAATATTTACGCGAGGTCAGAGAAATGAGAAGAGATTGTTATGATTTTGTGTATTTAGATGAAACTTGGATCAATGCGCACCACAGTAATGAACGAGAATGGCAATCATCTGATGGGACAACTAAGAAACTAGTTCCAAGCAGCAAAGGACAGCGCCTAATAGTTGCACATGCAGGAAGCAGCCATCATAGGCTTCTAAATAATACTGAACTCATATTTGTTTAAAAATCCACAGATAATAGGGATTATCATACAGAGATGAATGGCAAGATATTTCAAGATTGGATTGTGAATCATGTACTTCCTTCATTGGATAGACCGTCGTGTTTGATAATGGACAATGCTTCATATCACAACGTTGTGGCACCAGAAGATAAAGTTCCCAATTCATCAAGTACTAAAGATGTAATAAAGATTTGGCTGACCAAAAACAACATTTCATTCAACGAAATGTCCCTGAAGCCTGAATTACTTGGAATTGTAAAAAAGACACAGCATACAAAGATATTTCACACAGACAAGGCAATCCATGAACATGGTCACAGATGTTTAAGATTGCCTCCTTACCATTCTCACTTAAACCCAATAGAATTAGTCTGGGCTAAAATTAAGGAACAGGTAGCAACAGAAAATAGAACGTTCAAATTAAAAGATGTTGAAATACTTACAAAAGCCGCCATCTCCAATATAGCCAGGGATTATTGGAAGAAATGTGAGAACCATGTGTTACAAGAGGAAGAGGAATATTGGACGAATGATGGTTTGTCCTTCATTCAGCCGAGATTGATTATCAATTTCTCAGAGACATCTGATTATGATTCGGATGAAGTTTAATTTCTTTAAAGATTACCTTACCGTTATTTACAAGCACAGTAGAGGAGCAACGTTCCATTATGATATTTATGAACCGCAAAGTGGTGATACCTATTGAAATAATTCCAGTTTGGTAGCGCACTAAATGTCAATGACAATGTCACGAGTATCTCGCATGCAGATCCTTTAAGAAATCATCTTCAACAGGTATTCATATGCAAACGTGATGGCCACATTATTGTAATAGTAGACACGCCTATGCCTAATCAATTCACAGAATCTGTGACTGAAGTGGTAAAATTTCTTGTCTCGAAACACAATAATTAGTATGCCGACAAAGATCAAAGGATTTTATTGGTTTATGGGAACTGGACAAGATGCACAGATGTAAAGTATATATTTGTTGGGTCTAACCAAATATAACATCGTGTGCAAAAAAATGGCATTAATACGTTCGACGGTTAATCAGATAATTACGTTTGTTTGAGGGCAAAGCTAGTGAAACGTGCTAAGCGAAACAAACCATCGAATATGACAGTTACGTCGACATAGTATTTATAGACCGTAAAAGACCTTCGATAAAAAGGCTAGGAATAAACAATGGTCAGTATTAGAAGCCTATGAAATACAAGGGCAGCTATGAGATAACGTGAGAGCTCTGTGCCAAATATGCAACAGTGACGAAACACTGAAACTGTTGATATACCCACAGAGTTCGACAAAGCTGTGTGCTTGTCACGGGTTGTCTCTCCTTTGCTCTGCAGTGATGGTCCAACAATGGCCAAAACCTAGAGTATATAATGTGGGTCTTCAAAGGTGTCTACCTTCCACAAGATTACTCTTGTCAGAGATGAAGATAGAAGGATGATGATGCCTCTACCTTGAGGGAGTGTTCACAAGATATTTCAGAAATCAAGAACAACGCTGAATGTATCTTAGTAATGTTAACTTTTTATCTGCCCGACAACTTTTGTGAAGAGGTCTTATATTATTTAATTTAGCTCGTACAAGCCCCCAACTGAATTAAAGTGAAATTCTTATTATCATTTGGTTCTATAGATGTAAATATAGATATATTAAAGATGCTGATTTATCCGTGTACACTTCTCTCTGTAATAACTAAATTAACTATGAATTTGTAAAAAACATAACATATAACAAATTTATTGATCAATTACTTTGGAACAAATGTAAATAAATATGAACTGGTGATTAGTTAAAAAAAAAAAAAAGGTTTCGTCATTGAAACTGATATCGTCTTTAGGAAGCTTAGTTGTGGAATATAGATCTAAAAGTTCTATTGTGTTGGCCTGCTAAAGATGCCACTTAGCTTCCAAACTGCTGGAGTGTTGATGCTGCTGTTTCCGTCAATTTGTCTCTGTGGCGAGGCACATCTCCTGGTCAAGGCTGGTATCTCCACTACCTGTTGAAGGTAGGTTTTACGTGTCGATCGCAAGCTTTGAACCACAGAACCGCAGTACACCTGGTATCGTAGAATCGTACCTCAAATGGTCTTGTAAACTCGTACCTCAAACTTTAGAGGGAATAAAAGAAATAATTCTGCTGCTAAGTCTTTATTTTCCTGATATTAATCAGGCACCTTTCCTTCTGTCCGTCAACCGAATCTTTTCTTTGAGTTTTTACTCTCCTTGAGCGTATATCATATAACTCAGGGAATATGATGAAAATCACCATTCTTTTAGTTAATTTACTGGGGGAAATTTCGACTTTTTCCCCGAGAGAACTAGCACGAAGCAATCGCCAGCTCTTTGATGTGGAGGTTCATGAATATCTCATTTTCACATGCTGAGGTTGCCAGCCTCGCGAGGACCTGTATAACCATCAGCAAGTTCAAACATGTCAAATTCAAAGTATAAAAATATGTTACAATTTACCCCAAACTAGTTGGGAACTAGACTTCTTGCTCAGAAGAATAGTCTTGGCAACTTGATAAAGATGCCTTGAACACGCGTCAGGGGTATTATTTCTAGTTATAGTCCCTCTGTGACTTTGTGAGTAGGTCCTGTAGGAGTGTAGTGGATTGATGGTATTGTATGATGGTGATATTACTAAGTGTGATGCATGAGGTCAGCTGTGAAGGCTCCTGAGATAAAATGTAGCTGTGAATTGTCAGAAGGCCCTTCGTGCTACCACTACGACCTCACACCTATCTTTTTTTACTACTGAATGTGGCTACGTTAAATGTCTAGGGTAATGATATGTAATGTGTTGTGGTAGTTTACATACACACACACAGATATTTACTAAGTCTAATAATATTAATAAATGTTATAATACACTGAACTAACTCAAGTGTGTAAAATTTGGATAGTAATTTTCTTTAAATTTATTTGTTCTGAACCAAGGTTTTATTTTGGCCAGAACATATGAAAGGTTTTGCAATTATGAAAGAAATGCATGAATATGACATAATAAATGCAAGGTGTGTACGTATGTATGTTACTAGACTAGTTAATATTACTACTGTTTATAGTTATAATCTATTTGGGAGAACACTTAATGGATGTGCTGTTGGGGTGGCCTCATCACTCCCTGTCTATGGTGACTACACATTGTCCAGTTATTTGATGGAAATTTTATGGGTGTGTTAGCAAATAAGTTGAGTTGGTGAATTCTCAGCAGACCAGACGCTCACGTAGCTTGAAGGTGTAGCTCTGGTGCTGAGATCTGGTGGCCCCACCTCTCCGTGCTTGGGGGCAATATCAGAAGTCTGGTGGCCCCACCTCTCCGTGCTTGGGGGCAATATCAGAAGTCTGGTGGCCCCACCTCTCCGTGCTTGGGGGCAATAATAGGCTGCTCTGACAAAATGTTACTGCACGGGTCCACTCTTGAAATATTCAACAACTCATTTGACACCGCATTGGTGCCAACTGAAACTCACAGTTCTGCAATCAAAGTATTAGTCATGTGTCAGAATTCCATCCTCTAACCATTTCTGGACACAACACTACACAACAACAACACCACATAGACGGGTCAGATCTTTCTGACCAAACAACACATCTTACCAAGTTGGTTTCACATAGGATAAGTTCTCCCAGACTACGTATTCTGAAATATGTTCATTAGCTTCCTGCCATAGAATAGGATAGGTGATATGTTTCACTGATCTCAACACTTGATCTGTCTTTCATAATCCTTGCTGGAGTTTATGTATTTTATTTGTCTCTAGACCCTGAACTGGGGCGGGGGGTCTAGAGCGAATCCTTACTTGTTGTAAGGGACAGATTATGCTATTGCAGTATCAAATCACTCGAAACCTTAAACAAATATTAAAATGTACAAAGAAATAATTTCAGTCTTACCAGAATTATGAATATAGAACACAGTTAAAGGCTAGCAAAACTCAGCTGAGCTGCTGGCCTTAGTATGGCGTCCCTCTAAATATTTCAATAGCTTCTGGGAATTACACCACTTAATAATTCACTGTGTCTACTAGGACAACTTATAATGAATGGCATAAAATGCGCGTCTGAGCGCCGATAATATATTCATCTATGGCCAATCACTGCCTTTTCTTTTTCAAATTCAAATATCCTACCAAAAAGTCATTTCAGTCATACCTCAGTCAAGTATGCCTTATTGTCTGTTGGTCCGTCCGTCTCTACTTGCGTTTCACAAAAAAAAAACACACTTGTTTTTTGAACCAACTCTGCCTTCCCCTACACAATTTTGCCCTTAAAGTTATTTTTAGCCACAATTCACCATCCCACCACGTCTCTTCATTCCAACTAGATTTTAGCACTTGCGTCTTCAAGGCCACAATTTTTTTGAAAATTAGTGACATGTTTTATTTCAATGCAGACGCTCGCTGATATGAACAACACAGTCTTTTGTCAATATCTTTCTTATTATCTGTCCGTCTGTATAAATGAAAGCATATTATTTCACTGCTCAAGATGGGCCATCCGGCCAGCTAGGTTTTATATTCCTAACATTATTATTAAGAAAAGTTACTTTTCAAATATTTTCTAGAATCTTCTGGAATGCGTTCATCACTGCATTCAAATAAACGGACTAAGTTATCGCAAAAGCGTCCAAGAAATGACTGTGGCGTATAATATCCAAGGTCCCTTTTGTCGATTTCTTTACTTTATGTCAACTTGGGGAACGTGACTTTTTCCTCCTTTCCCCACCACTTGCGTCTTTTAGCCTTGCTAGTTTCAAGCACGCGTTCAGTCAGATTTTTCCTTTTGATCTCCGTTCTCATCCCGTTCCGTTTTGCCTTCAAGTCTAACAATTTAATTTCCATGGCGGGTGATGACCCGCGGCGTGGGCGATCATGTATTCTAGCAGCTTACGCATTAGTTTTTATCCCTGCGTTGTATCATTGGAGATATTTTAACGTTGTATCACGGTTAATTTTGTGACAAGGAGTCCGATTTCCGTATTTAAAGGTGCAGTTTCTTTACAAGTCAAAAGGTGCTCCAATACTTGATTTCCGTTCCTATAAGTTCAGAATCCTAACTTCTACTCTTTCCTGGCTTCAGTTCGAGCTGTCTGCTTTGACGATTCTAGAATGCAGTGTTGTTTATCTAAAATTTTCTACGTTATATTGCAGTTTTCCTGCCCACGCTCCCACCTGGCGTTTCCGACAAAACTTCCAATCAACATGAATCTATATTAGCCTTTAAACTGCTAAGCCAATAGCATTCAAAAGTGCATGTTATGATAACTTTCCTCATGGACTTTTCTGCATGACTCATGCGTTTGTAAAATTCAAACGGTCACTCTCCGTATATGGAATTGGTGTTTCGGTCAATTCTCTGTAATGATTACCACTACAATATCTTACATTTATCTTGCTCATAACAGGCTTGTCCGGATATTTATTCAGGTGTGTCTGTAATATGCCACCAGATCGATAATTGACCGGCACTCCCTATGCAATCTGGGCGTCATTACTCGTGTATGTCTTGTCGCCAATCTCCGCGAGGATAGGCAGACAAACATGACACGTATGAATGAAAGAAGTATAAACATTGACACGAAAATACAAAATACTGTCGGGGGTAGGAAAATTGAACGTACCAACAATCGAATGGCGCACATAATTAGTATGCACAATAAAGGTAGATCAATGCTGCCGGAGAGGAAAAGAGAGCGAACAAAATTATGTGATAGTCCTATCACAATTATTATTCAACGTTTATATGGACAAAATAGCATCACCAGAAGCTAACCTAGAAGATGAAGAAAATGCAAAAAGTGAAGAATGCAACCCACTGAATGAGTTACTGTTTTGGCAGATTACCAAACTATAATGTATATGACGAAGAGAACCGATTGCACAAACATACAGACACTTAATTCAACATGTGGAAGATACAACATGAAGATCAGCACATCAAAGACAGAAATTATTAAGATTAGCAGATCGCTAGGCCCACTTAACATACAAGTCAACAACAACAACAGGCTTAAAACTAACGACTTGACAGGGAGCCGCGCTGGTGTAATGGCTACGGCGTTGTACTGGCGACCAGGTGTTCGTGGTTCAAACCCGGGCGTCAGCGTTTGAAGAAATATTTACGGCCGGAAATTTGACTGAATAACCTGAACGGCTCCTGTGATAAACCCTCTGTGGATGGGAAGGAGCGAAGCTCCTGACCGGGTTGGAAGGAAAGTCCTCAGGTTCCCCAGCCTCGCAATGACATGTCATTGGGCCGAAGGGCTGAAAGCCCAAGTGCCGCTGGTTAAGAAAAAAAAAAAAAAAAAAAACGACTTGACAATGAAATTAAAAAAGATGTAAAAAAGCCAGTGCAGTGACTTACCAACTGTCACCACTACCCAAAAATCAGAATATCAGTATAGAAACTGAACGACAGCTGATACATAATATATTCTTATCAGTTCTTGTTTTAGATTGTGATTTTTTAGACCGCAAACGGCTCCGGGGTCGACCCAGCCTAAAAAAATTGGTATCAGAGCAACTCTGTGAGGGTTAAGGCGGCCGGCGTGATGCTGACCACATCACCCCTCGTGTGCAGATGGTCAAGAAAATATGGGCCTAACACCATATTCCTAATATGCCTCAATGGGCGTGTAACGGGATGATCCTTTATCTTTACCTTATCAGTTCTTTGCTATTAGTGTCAAATATGGTCCCTGACCCAAGCACAGGCGAGAAAAATCACATCGTGTGAGATGAGATGTTTAAGAAAATCCATTCATGTTTTATCAGGAGATTACATAATACAAAAATGATAACATTAGATAAATTGTAGGAACTATATCCTGCATCAAGTATATAGAGAGACAGAAAGTTAAGTGAGAATAGTGCCCGATAAACTACTACAACGTGACGACAACATCAGAAGATATGGTTTCAGAGCACGGGGAAAACATAGAGACAACATCACAGACATCTGATGCGGGTAAATCTTAAGAATGATTATCCTTTCAGGAACCGTCCTCCCGACGTCCTGTGGTAAGAGTGCATTAGACTTCAGGCTTGACACTCCTTAATACAATGGCCTGCTGAATACCTTCCAGGGTTGTCCTTGCATATTCCGTTTCAGGAATTAATATATATATTTTTATGTTTGGCCAGTCACACATAATCTCCCTGGCCCGCACCTCAGGTACTCAATAACAAGGCACAACTTCTTGGCACAATTCACATCCATTTAATATACATATTACTCCATTGAGTATCATATGACATCTTAGCCTTTACTAGCACATGTCTCTACTGTCCTTGATTTTGCTCCTCTCAGTTTTAATGGAACAGTCAACTTACGTGCCCAAGAATTTCTAATACACACTGCTAAGACTAAACTGACATTATACTGTTAGATGAAAGCATAAGGCAGTGATGGTAATCGATCTTGCAGGTGAAATATCAAAATGCCCAAAGGCAATTAACACATTTTTAAAAGCCGGTCCTACTGGACACATTCCGTGCGTACTGGTCAAACGACACAAGCAGACTCCTCGTTCGAGACGCTAGCTCGTCCCACATCGAAACTGCCGTCTGCCGATAATTCAGGGCAGAAGTCAATACGTCACTTCCTGCAACCACGGGATACCGTGTGTAAACAATATATATATCAGGAAGTGATCGACATGATATGATATTTACTCATATCATTTCCCCCCCCCCCCCCCCCGGATTAAAATAATGAAAAGGGACTTTTCATTATTTTCATAGTACAATCTTACAAGGTCACTGGAGAAACCATGTGACAATATCCAAATACTCAACTGTCATCATTATGATAGCACCTAGAGGCGTGCTCCATAATCGACAATTTAACACACAAGGTGTGGTATTTAGTAATAACATACTAAACCCATTATCGTTAGCAGACGCTCTTTTGACACAAACGTGAGGTAACTACATTAAATAGAAGGCAGTGAAGAAAAGTCAATATGTCAGTCATGGCACTCACACAGCATACCATGTCAACAAACGCCCTAAGTCGTGTCGGTATGTAAGTCTACCTATCTATCAAATGAGATGCATAATAGCAATCAAAGATAGAATAGAACATATGAGGCAGACAAGTTAAAATATAAGTGGTGACTGTGACAATATGTCAAAATAGTTATTAACATTTGTATGTATGCAATGTCATGTGGTGAATGACAATGTTAGTGAGATGTCATATGAAGATATATTACTTAATATCTATACATATGAAGGATATAAGTTATAATAAGTGGAAGCACCACTGTAATTCATTTGATATAATGATACATCAATGAACCAATGTAATGTATCAAGTGATAATAAAAATGGTCATGTTAGACCAAACACAGTTCTTCCTGTAGAAGTATTTAAAAGAACCAAAGTTTCAGTGAGTCATTAGTTTGCACATTAGTGATACATTATGCCGGAAAGGAATAGTTCATTGAAGAAAAAAATCCAATTTCCATCTATGTTGGTTGTCGATGTTTGTCTTCCATGCAATATCATATGCAACACCGACACTATTGTTCATTCTGTACCTGAGAATTTCATACGTATGTGATGACGTGTCATTTGTTGGTTATGTCCCTTTTTGAACTTTGTAGTCAGTAATTTTAGTTACTTCCCTTTCTACACAATGTTTGAGATAGTCCATTCGTGCAAAAAGTTTTTTGAAAATGTAAGAAAGTATCTGAATTGCACCGACTTGGGTTGATATACTGCCAAAAGTCATTGTACACTGTGCATGAAGTAACAAAGTATTGTTCTTGAGCAATTGCATTAGACATCATGTGACGAACGCTTGAATATATATCTTGATTTTGGATGTACGGGAATTCATCATCCATTTAATATACATATTACTCCATTGAGTATCATATGACATCTTAGCCTTTACTAGCACATGTCTCTACTGTCCTTGATTTTGCTCCTCTCAGTTTTAATGGAACAGTCAACTTACGTGCCCAAGAATTTCTAATACACACTGCTAAGACTAAACTGACATTATACTGTTAGATGAAAGCATAAGGCAGTGATGGTAATCGATCTTGCAGGTGAAATATCAAAATGCCCAAAGGCAATTAACACATTTTTAAAAGCCGGTCCTACTGGACACATTCCGTGCGTACTGGTCAAACGACACAAGCAGACTCCTCGTTCGAGACGCTAGCTCGTCCCACATCGAAACTGCCGTCTGCCGATAATTCAGGGCAGAAGTCAATACGTCACTTCCTGCAACCACGGGATACCGTGTGTAAACAATATATATCAGGAAGTGATCGACATGATATGATATTTACTCATATCAACATCCTACAACAACGCCGTCTCACAGCAGCAATTGCGACACACGTGGCTGAAGACAGCACACTTCATCTTCCCGCTACAACTTCGTGGCAATGATGGAAGGAAAAAGTAGGTCAAATATTGAACTCTTCGAATTTTTTAATGGAAAAAAAAACAAAAAAACAAACAAACACACACACACACACACACTTGTCTGTTGACAGAACAGCTGGTTCTATACTCGAAGCAACAACACATTTGTATTATTCAATGTTGGCAGAACTGGAACTATGTAATAATTGTTGTTATTGTTGTTCAGAATCGACATCTTTGTACTCCGGGCAAACCAATAGGTGTACAGTCTCCCTTAGTAAACGTCGAAGGGTATGAATGCTAATTGTTCCTGTTGCGCGCTGGTTGTATATATGCCGGATGCATCCTCTCATACGTTCATTCCTGCCTGTCTTACGCCTGATGCCAAACACCAGCAATCTTAGCCTTGATGATTCATCGATTGCAGTGTCATTCTCTAATAGGTGATCATTAATCGTCCTTAGTATCTCTCCCTTGCCCATATCCAATGCACCTACTATAGGTGTTCTTGAAGCTAGTCTATCAGCTCTTTCATTGGCGCATACCCCTGCATGACCAGGACAAGCCGAAAATCCCCATCCTGATTTCTCACCACGGACTACAGACCCGTCAGTGGCATCATTATCCCCAGCATTATCATTTATCAGTTGATCAATTTTCAGCTCTGCTTTCCCATTGCTCCAAGCTCTGCATTCTGTGCCAATGCTGATGATGAGCTGTTGGTAGGTCGTCAAGTTCTCACCTGACTTACTCCATTCTTCCCCCTTGAATTTATTTTCAACTGTGGTCACCTGTCGAATAGGTGACTCAGCCTGCGCATATCTATGACATCCCCTCTTGCTCCCTTAATGTCAGCTTTGTAATGTGTAAGGGGTGCTTTTTGTCTGTGGTTACTCGCATACAGGCCTTTACCTGAGCCATCGCATATGTGGATTTAATCGACAGCAATCCAAATATGTACCGCATCGTCACTGTGGGGTTTCTCGCCCAAAGCCCAAGACTAAACACATCCCTTCATATTTAATACGTTCCAGTCGTTCACATTGCGATACTGACAGCGTGAGTATTCCAAGGCCATACTCGGCTACTGACATGACCAGCTGATGATATAGGAGAAACAGTAGTCTCTGCTCCAGGTGCGCTGCGGCCATTGCTTTTAGGGCTGCCAGGCCTCTATTGTATTTATGTATAATGTGATCAACATGGTACTTGTTGATCCTGCGATCGAATGTAACTCCAAGGTATTTTAGCTTGTCGTGCCTTCAATGTTATGTCCATTGAGAGCAATGTCTGGGATAGTAATGTAATAAACTTTCTCATTATAAATGTCAGTTTTGTTTATTTATTTATTTTTAAATGTCAAATTTATTTTATTAATAAATCATTTTATTTCCATCAATTTTCAAGATTAAATATAGAATTGTTAAAAAAAATAATCAATACTTCTAAAGAGGTGTGGTGAGTTTATGAGGTATAAATATGGGGATAGGGGACCTAGTGTACTGAATGAGATCAGCTGTGAAGGTTTCTGAAGATAATAAGTTTGGTGTGTATACAGAAGACCTTACTTGCTACCACATTTCGATCTCAATCAGACTTATTATTGATCAATGTGAATAATAGCTTCGTTAAGTGTCTAGGGTATTGTAAAAGTGTTGTGGAATAATCTCAATACAAAACATATACAAACAAATATTAAATCCTAAGATAAACTCAACTAACTCCAGCTGTTAAATTTTATAATGAAAAATTTTCTGTTAAACTTTATTGGTCCTGAGCCTAAATATTGTTTTGGTCAGGACTTTAGTCAATGATAATCAATTTGATTGCATAATATAATTACAAATATATTAAAATATTTACATGCAATAGACAGTATGTCTAAAGTACATGGGTACAATTTTCAAATGGATATTCTTTAATATATCTAATTACTGGTATTATGAAGCAGCTTGGGGTTTATCATCATCCCAATGTTCTTTAGTTTTAATAATATGGTCTCTGTTATTCTTTTTGGAGGAATGTTTTTATTCAATACAGGAGATCTTTCAGGAATAGTAATAAGTTGTTCCAGGCCAGATATCACTTATCTGAGCCCTGGAATCGCAGCAATTGCAGTCAGTTTGGCCAAACGCTTCACAATCCTCTGGTCTTAAGCCTCTTTTATAACAGCAGGTGTCAGAGACTCCTTGATCTAGTGCTGAATTGCTCTATCATTCAGTATCAGCATCATACAAGTACCAGCAGGAACCCCTGTCAAAGCAAGTTATGGTTCTGTCTTAATATCAAACTAATTCCTCCAAATTTACCTGTAAACATATATTTCAAAAAAGAACATGGTCAGCTCTTCTGACAACCTAGCTTCTCCACTTTCATGTGATGGAACAAATGGTACCAGTTTTCTTTTATTTTTCCCTAATGGAGGCTACGCCTCTGCCATTCCTGCAATACTTCACCATGCAATAAGATAGGTGTAATGTTTCTGCATGATCATCATATATATTCCTGTAGTTCTAACTTTCTTAAATGGTCCATAGTATAATGCATCAACAACTAGGCCATGCCTAAGTCTGCTATGGAACCTTTTAATTACAACCTTTTGTCATGGCCTTTTCTTATACACAACCCTTTTTCAAATAAAAAATGTCAATAAAATCAATCTTACCACATGTAAAGGAAATCTACACAGGTTACGATGAATAAGGCATTTGAATATGGCACACTTTTAGATTTGCCCACTGTCCCAGACTGATTTCTGTAGTTATATCTTATAAAACACAGCACAAGTCTGTCACCGCTTCCTGCTCTTATGAATATTTTTTAAAAATGGCAACGAGCAGCGTACTCTTTCGTTAAGGTCACATGCCTTGGCCAATCGGACTAAGCCTATCTTTATTTTTGAATTAACTTTAAAAAAAAATCTCACACTACTATGTGTTACTATCAACAACTAGATTCGTATATCTAAGTTAGCCAATCATACCTCGGCTTCCTTCAAAATCAAGCCAATCCCCTACTTCGTATTATTTTAGCCTTCTTTCACCTACGTGTTTTCAAAAAAAATCATGCCATTCCATCCAAGCAGATATGACTCGACATGACAGTATCTCTGTTCTCTATATGTTTTATTACCAATATTTAATTATCTATTGGACTATTTAAACAACCAATTACATATTCTTTGTCCACAAGTCTTCAGAAACCCGAATATACAATTATCATGAGACTAAATGGCTTATTTAAAAATACTGTCTTTTTTCGATCTTAGTTGTTTATTTTTAACTATCATCTGTCGGCATCTTTTTAACTGTACTATCAGTATAAAGTCAGGAATCAGATGTAAAACAGGGGAATGTCATGTTTCCTAATAAGAATTAAACCTGTTTTCGAAACCTAATGTCGTGTCGTTAGTTTTTTCATCACTGTTTATTTGAAAATCAGGCCATGCAAACGGCGTGCGAGATGGCTTACACAGCGAGCGGCATAACTGCATGTGTCCCTCAGTGCATCTCTCTCTCTCTTAGTTCGTCCGTCTGTCTTTTTAAGTTAACCTTGTGCGTGTAATTACACTAATGTTTGTTTTAGTATCTAGGTCATTGAGAAAATACAGTACATATTTTATAGGGTGTGGCGATACAATTATTTGAAGAATGCAGCAGGGAAAGCAGAGATTTTGCGTTCATCCCTTCCGGCGTTATTAATCTCAGGCTTTTGCGCTATTGGGAAAGCACTGGTTTTGCTCCATTCTTCTTTCTACCGTATTATTTCGTTCTGCTTTACATTTATGTTCTAATTTATATATGGGTATTAGAATTTTTCACCACAAGAGGCAAGTCTTTAGTAATAATACTAGTATATTACTAGCATGTACATTATGACAAAAACTATTACGTTATTTGTTTATTACCTTTTGAAGGCCACAACAAAAAAACATTATGGTTGCTCTAACAGAAATTGCAAATTTAGCCATGGCATCAACAAAAAACTCCTACATGATTGATAGCCGGATATATGAAAATTCACATTTGCGCTGTTGGTAAAAGCAAGTGTATAATCGGCGACGTGCAAGGTTTAGAAGGATGTGAGTGGCGAACTCAAACCATGTAGCTTCAGTACGATTGGAGCTAGTGCTTTGAAAGGTTAGGGCCCCATGTTCCATGAGTGAACAGGAAATTATGATGATGAAGATAGTGACTTCGAAAGAGAATTTGATTAACATGAAAGCCATTAGCGGGGTTCAGCAGTTCTTATTGGTAATGAATTTTATTCGAGAGAAAGCTGCCCACAGCATATATATATATATATATATATATATATATATATATATATATATATATATATATATATATATATATATATATATATATATTATATATATAAATATATATATATATATTATATATATATATATATATATATAATATATATAATATATATATATTATATATATATATATATAAATCGATTTAAACCAGTTAAATGTTATGACAAATATCCTATATTCAGCTGCGATTATAATAATAATAAAAGTCGTCAACCAGGAAGTTGAATACTGTGGCAGATAAAAGTAGACTGCATGAGGATTGAGGTTGTAAAATCTGATTTATTTTGACATCATTTAAAAAAAAAAATGTGTGAAAGAAACGATCCTCACTTGTATTTTTGTGTGTGACGTCATATTTCTTTAAACCCTCTCTCCCCTATCGTCACACATTTCTCTCTCTCTCTCTCTCTCTCTCTCTCTCTCACTCTCTCTCTTCTCTCTCTCTCTCTCGCTAGCAACGTGGCGTCATATGTGGACGACCCCTACAAGCATTTAAAACAAAGAGTGTCCGGTGAAGCGAAAAACCGCTTGATGGTTTGCACAGTTAGATCCTGTTTTTTCTGTCGAATAATAGGGTTACCGTGTTGAAGTCACTAGGTCAGAACTATTGTTAGTTCGACGTTTGGTTGGTCCGTTCTATTCAGGTCGTACTGTACGTTTTTGTGTTGGAGCAATACGCACTAACTGCCAGTTTGAATGAAGCAACATTTGGAAAAGGGGTTTAAATAAAACTAGACCTTATAAGAAGAATGATGGAAGTAGATTTGAATGCAGGAATTAAAGAACAGACAGGAATTTATGGTGTCAACCTGTAAAGACAGGAATGTAGGGTATCGACCCAGATATCAAAAGAAGATGATGGGAATAGGCAAGCGTATCTTTCTTGCAGCGAGATACTTGTGATCTGGACGGACTAGATTCGAAACCCTGTAGAGCCTATTATAACACGTTTTTTTCTGCTGTCTAATGTGTTGTGTGCCTTCTGTATGTTTACAGTCTAGTTGCGCTGGCTATGTCTTTTCCTATACTTGGGTTTCTCTCTTTCTGAAATTCTTGTGTAAATAGCGAAATCAGGCCTTGAGCTGATGGCACGCGACAGGAAAGCTTGACGTGAGTTTGTTGAAGGCCTATGCTCTTGGGGGAGGGGATGAAGGATTATGATAATGATAGCGCCACCATTAACTGTTACTTCCCTCATAGTCGTTGACAATGCTCTTACATGTGCCTTCATTACTACGACTTTCAGAGTATCAAAACAGGATGGCTGTTAGTTTAATGTAACACAGACTAACCGCACGTTAGCAAATATTTCATGTCTATCATAGGGTATAAATGTTTTTCTTTTATTTATTACTCTTTCAAAGACAATCATCAAATTCCCACAGCCAAACCGCCCAGGCGCACCGACCAATCCCTTTTTTCTTTATCGAAAGAATGATCATTCTCGTTTGCATT